>JABAJU010000002.1:1200000-1905550 GCA_018220975.1 Tephrocybe sp. 9980TJB | reverse complement strand
GTTACACCAATCTAGGTGCTCTGAACGAACCTCGAATGCACTAATACTCAACAGGGTGGCAGGAATCTGAAGATGTTGTCAGCATAGGTTCGATGAGACTAGTCCGAGCCAAACCTCGATCTGCGAGTCGGTGACGCTCAAGTCAAGGGCAGCCGAAGCTGAAGTGGTCATTGGTAACGAGGAGAGAAGGGCAAGGTTGGTGCAAGAGGAGAAGACGGTGCAAGAGGAGAAGATGGTGCAAGAGGAGAAGACAAGAACGATGACCTTCCCCAAGGCCGTATTGAAGAGGTAGTTGCATTCAAAGGATTGGGTTTCATCAGCATTATAAAACAAACACAACTCCTGGCACTTAATGATAGACGCCTGTAGCGATCAGCTAACCTTAAATTCTTTTTTACTACTGTAGGTCAATAAATGTCAACAAAACACATCTATCTATCGAAAGTATGCGCCATCCACTCTGAAGGCTTGAACTTTATTTTTCTCTGACTATTTGGCGGCATTGCTGGGGGTGTTGTCGTCTCGCCGTGACTGGGAGCTAGTGAGACTGGCAGCACAAGTGTAGGAACGTCAGAATAGGGATAGGTTTCTCTGGCTGAGATTGGGCCTTTCTATACCCTAAAAACTCAATAATTGCATTTTAACTTGTCTTCAACATTTTCAAAGGTTCTGTACGCTGTACAACACTCCAGATATGACAGAGAAAGAGCAAACGCCATCGACCGCCACTCTGAGTGCACTCAAACAGATCAAGTCCTTACGCATCCGAAAGAAATTGCGACCACTTGTCTCTATCAGGTGCCACATCCTTAAGAACAAATATACCGCCCTCCTTCAGAATCTTTTAAAGCTACAGATAGCTCTATATCTATGACGAAACAGGCAAACGAGAGGTGCTGCGGTACCGTCCCACATCCGTCCATGAACTTTGCTTTCCTTTATTGTCGTCCTAGGCATCGGCTTCCATTATGCGCTGGCATCAGTGATGGCTCTGTGTATGGGCTTGAACAAGTGGCGTGCAACTTTTCTGATTCCTGGAGGTGGTCAGGTATGGTCAGGTATATAATAAAATTCCTTCGTTTCCTCATGATCGCTCCTAGGCCCACAATTGGCTCCACTGCTGCTGCCATCATTTACAGCCAGTCAATGTCTTCGAAGGATATGTCGATCAAAACCTTCTTTTGCGTTTTCAATGGATTGGCAGTGAGTTTACCAGTGGTTTGACGTTTGATTTGTGTGAATTTGTTAACGAAGGAGTTCGATCTCTGAAAGCAAAACAAAACGGAGACAATATGGCTTATCTGTTGAAAGATACTTATCCAGCAGCGTCTAAGCATTTGATTCTCGGCATGACATTAGTTGTTCAACTTGAGGCCAATCTCTCATCAAATATTCCGTTGATTTCTTGTCGCCACCTCCATTTGTTTACTGGCGCCCAGCCCAGCAAGGACCGCGACGGCCTCTGAGCTTCGTTGGGGCAATGAGGCTTCTTCATTTTTTTTTGTGAGCCAAGCGTATCTCATATATCAATTGTATAGATACGACTGTTGTACACAATACTATGCATAGAGAAATCATGAAGTCAATCGAAGAAGTCCATATCAATCAGAGGTTTGTTGGCTAAGGATATCTTACACTTATTTGGGGGGCGTAGCAATAGTCACATCGAAGTAGTACGTATCATCGGAAACGCCAGCGAGAGCGGGGGTCATGCAGCTAACGGGTGTCTCGGGTGTTCCACTGCCGGTACCAGCCGGAACGGTAATAGAAGCAGTTGTCGAATCGCTGGCGGCCCAGCTCGACGATTCGTTGTAAAAATCAGCCAGGCTCTGGTTCTGAGTCCCAACGGCCAGTCCAATCCAATTGTGCCCGATCCAACGCACAACATATTTGAGTAGGATAACTGAGTCAGAGAGCCTCATCAGTTTCGGAGGAATACATGTTGCAAAGCGAAGCAAAGACGTACCTCTAGTTGCATCAGCCTTGGAAACTACTTTAAGCCCCATACCAACCCCTTCAGCAAATGTGTGATCTGGAATGAATGATTTAACTTTTAAAAGTGTTCGTCGACGAAAATACTCACGATTTTGGACTGTATATGTTGCATAATATCCATGGAATTGTGATGGATTGGTACCGTGGGGCATTCGCACAGTGCCTAGTAACAGACGTATTTAGTACAGGTAATATTCAATGACGCATAACTGGCAGCTCACCACTGGCAACCGAAAGATTACCGACTTGAAAAGGGCCTGTCATATCAGCGTTATCCCCATACCATTCGACAACGTCCCATTCCTCCTGCTTGCTCCAGTTTGTGACCTGGATCTGCAACCCATAGCTCTTCTCAAAAAGTTCGATTATGAAGAACAAAACAATCGCGGCGACGGCACCGGCAACCAGCCCTCCAAGAAATCCAAGCCCCGTGGCAGCCCATTCTGGAAAACTAACCGCAAAGTCTTCAACCGAAACCTCAGCAGCATCTGAAGCCGCCGAAGCTGCGACATCATAAGATCCTCCGACAAGACGCGAGAAAATGAACTTCCCCACAAGGGCAGTAGCGACAGTTGAAATAATCGCCACAGTAGCTTGCGCACCAATGCTCCCGAGAACAGTGGAAGAAATACCCAACCACGAGTTGGTGAATGAGTAGCTGCCGCATGAGACCGTTGCGACGAGCTTTCCTGAGGAGTTGGGATCAGGTTGGATGCTGTCAATGTAGATCCACACGCAGCCGTTATCCGTTGCACACTGCTCATATTGCTGATTGTTGTTGTCGGCGTCGTAAGCGGTAGTGAAAGCGTTGGTGCCGTTCGCCTTAATGGCGTTCAGGATGGGTTTGAGATCAGCGTAATTTTGGTTCCTCAGGTTTTGGAGGGTGACAGCATCGTTGTTCTGAAAGGCTTGCAGGTCGTTGGTTGTGATGTACAAGGAATGGCCGAGCGGGGCTGGGTCGTCACTACTGGCGCCCAAGCGAACTAGATAGCGTGAGTATGAGATTGCATTGTCGTGGCATTGTCGTGGATACACATACCTAGTTCAATATTCTTCTTCTTCAGATGTTCTGCGACAACGTCTGGGAGGAAAGGCATAATGCTTGAGATATTTGAGACAGGAGTGATGAAAGATCCAAGTTAATGAGCTCTGCAACCTGTTGGAGGAGGGTTCTAGTATCTGCTATTTAACATAACATCAGACCCGATAAGTCGGAAATAGTTGGACCAACGTTCTACAGTTGTTACGACTATACCTGGGAAGAGCATTCTGAGCGAGCTCCAGATGGATTAGTGCCCGTCTGCTATAAGATGCTCATTGCCAAAGAGTCAATTGTCAGGACACATAGAATGTTCAACAAGCGAGTTAGACACCCATATGGCAAAACGATCTTTTTATCCTGGGTCTATTCGGAACATCATGGGTTGCGCCTGTTGGTGTATGAGTGACTCCTCGACAAATACTTGAATTGAATCGTACCGTCTTGGGATGAAAAGTATGGGCCAGGTGGCACAAACACCAGAAAATCTAGAAGAATCGTTTCAAACCAGCATGAAATGCAGGGTCTTTTCTCTCGATATTTCTAAACCATTTGGTAGTGCGACATAATGCTTGCATGTGTACGATCTATTCCTGAAACGCGTCAGAACGGGGAGAAAGATGTAAATATGAAGGGAAAAAAATACCTTTTCAAAAACAGGTATCTCCAAAATTCAGACAGCTGACAGTAAACGGAGAAAAAGTAGGAGGCCGGGAATCCCTTGACAAAGACAGAGCGTGTGCCGTGCTTAGTCTAGGTGGCGTGTGGCAGGTATCACTCAAAGTGTGCGATTTGAACGTAAAAAAGCTTAATTGGAGATAAAGACAGTACGAAATAGGTAGTTGGCTAAGGGATTTGACGCTCCGAGGTGCATTCCAGGCAGCAATACATAGATGGTGGTTGGATGGTGGTTGTCACTGGTTAGCGTCTTGCGCGTAAAGTGTCACGTCACCACCCCGATGCTTATCGATCCCTTCAACGTTTAATCATCGGGTCCAAAAATTCCAATACACTCTTAACATCACTTAATTCATGCACTGTATACTGTGTATACCTCTGGAGTATCTGCACTTCTTTTTTTTCGTGATTTCACTTCCTTTGATTCCCCCGAACCAGTGCACGAACGCGATCAAGATTCAGGTCTTTTCAGAGAAACGCCTTACCTAGTACTCAACTTTCAAGAGTTCAGCAACGTTCATGACTACAACTTAGGTTCTTGTTTAGTCTCTGTCTGTGATCCGGCTATACATCTTTACAGGAAAAATTGATACACGTGCAAGTAGTCTGGCACTAGCGAATGATTCAAAAACCTCATTCATTGTAGAACCGCTAATCGACTAGGTTGCCCAGCAGGCGATATAAATTTACCTGTACTAACCAACCCACAGGGAGGAGTGCTCCGGTGGCTGTCAACAGATGGAATGGGGGCGAAAGTTTGACAGCGTCCTTTCACACTATACCCCAATGGTACGATTCAGGATAAAATCCTGGTGAGCAATACTCGCATACCAGCAGCTCAAAACTTGACACATGTTCATAGGATATCCTGAACTAGTTTAACATACATACCAGATGGATAAAGATATACTTAGATCTGGTTCGCTTGAATCGACATTCAGTTGAACGCGTTTTGATATTAAGATTCTTCTGGAAGCTCTATTCTCCATAGACTCTAGACTCGCGATGCAGGGGGTGCTAGCTATGTTGGTTAATTGTTTTGTCCACATGTCATGTGAGGACTTGGTGATCGCATTGACTGCTCTTCTCCAATTGGTTTTGGTCCTCAGATGGCAGGGTATAAAGACCATGTCCTGTAGGCATCATGGCTTCATCGACTCATTCTATCCTCCACCACTTTTCCTTTACACTTTTGAAGAGCCATGCCTTTGCCTTTCGTCCCAAGCGTTGTTGCCGAGCACCTTAAGAAGAAGAATATCGAACTAGGTAAGTTTGCAGCCATTCGTATTGCGTCAATTTACAAATCATGCCTTTTAGTTCGCGTGGGTGCTAATGATGATGACCCATACCCACTCGGTCACTCCGCCTTCATCACGTCAAGCGACGCCCAGGCTTTCCAGAACAACGATGCGTCTACGCTTCAGAGCCTGAGGCAGCAAAACTACGCTGATTTGAAGGCCAATCTGGACTCGATCAATGATTCTGGGGCCGGTGCCTTTCTCACTACTTACGACACCGATAACAACAACCAGCCGTTTTCACTGTCTGCAAGCGACAATGGCTGGATCTGGGTTTACGTTAATAGCCTCCAAGCTGACGGCAACTCGGGGAACCTCGTTGCGACCGTATCTTGCGGTAGCTACTCACTTACCAACTCATGGTTGGGTCTTTCGATCACTACCCTTTCGAACATTGCCGCCCAGGCTACAGTAGCGATTGTTACAACGGTCGCTACTGCGTTGGTAGGAAAATTCATATCCTCACGTCTTAAGGGTGCGTCCTATGACGTGGCGGCATCCGCGGCTTCAGATGCTGCTGAGTCGTCGGTCGAGGACTTCTTGAAGGTCTTTCCGGATTGGGCCGCGACCGGTCTTGGTCTCCTGGGCGGCTCGGTTGCAGGCTTCGTTGCCGGAATTATTCTTGAGTATATTCTCAATCTCTTTTGGAAGAGTTATGGGTTGAAGGTCCAGGTGACGAACTGGAGTACAGCGGAGGAGTGGGATGTCACCGATTGGTATGGCGATAACGCCGACATGTCAGACTCATTTGCCGTCGGCAAACTTCAAGTTGCTGGTGGTGAGGCTTTACTTATCACTGTATCTCGGCCTGTGACTGAGTGCGTCCGTTTATTAGGCAAAGTGAAAACGCCCCACGGTTTTGATCCATCCAACTTCCATGGGTACTTTGCTACGTACACTGTCACAAATCGTGAGTACCTTCAATTGCAGCTTGAGACTTCTTAGAACTGAATCCTTCCTAGACAACGAATTCGCTGAGGGGGTTGGAATGGGACTTCAAGTAATTTCAAAGACTGATGCAACGAGAGGTGCGCCGAAAGCATGTTAACGTCATGCCTTGACTTAATGACACTCCAAATCTTCCAGTCATTTTCCTCAAATATATGGTGCGCTGGAGTGGGGACAATTGGCTCGGACTGGCTGTGGGCACTCAGAATCAGACCCTGTCTGATTTTTACAATGACAGCTCGAGCTGGGCCTCCGTTGGCTCGACAACTGCCTCTACTACTGTTCCTGCTGGTGGCGACACTACGCCTGAGACTCCAGTCAACTGCAACACCCCTGCCCTTAGCGGGGTATCCAGTGACCTTTACCATTTCGACGTCATTATTGGTACACCATCTTCGTCCAACAACAATAAGTGATTGGAGGGTGCAGTCTAGTTACAGGTTCATTGCGCACAAACTTCTTTTCACAATTCCCTTTTTCCACTTCTATGCCTGTTGTATGCCTTTCTCTTCCTGAAGCGGTCGTGATCTTTGTACACTAGGAGATGCACGTCTTCGTCTATTCAGTAACCGCCCTGCTCTTTGATCCAATTTCATCGATATCCTTTGATATTACAATGTCCTGCATTATGTAACTGACTCAGTACATGCAGACCACTTCTTTTAACGCGTTCTTATGAATAGCGACTTGAATGTTCCTGACTGAGGTGGATGACTGATCCCAATCGACATTCAAAGGATCTTGCTCTTAGGCCGGACCGCGATATAGGAGGAGAACTAATCATTTTTGACCCCTTTCAGCCATTGCGGCATAAACAGGAGTCTATTTAGGCTGTGTTCTCTACAAGTGGGTCGCTTCTCCTATTCTTCGCCACAAATGTGGCGTCCCAGCACTGCAATCACTTTCTATGTGGGTCGGAAATCACATTTGTTGCAGACATAGGAGGCTTTATGACATCTTTCTTTATTCCCTGCACCGCCTTGCACATTCCAAGTTCCGTGCGCCCCAGGTTTGCTCAGGTATAAAAGGGCTTCGAAATCGACGATGGGTATAGTATCTCAGCCACAACTACAACACTCACTTCCTCACAAACTCCTACTTCTTCTGCTACACTAATCCCGTATTAATATGAAGTTCTCCTCCTGCGTTCTTACTGCCATCGTCAGCTCTGCTGCACTTGTCGCCCCGACTATGGGTGCACCAACCTTCGAGAACAGACATCTCGTCGTGGTATGTGTCGTCATCTCAGTTCCTCGCTTTAAACAGCTAATAACCAAAGTAAAAACAGAGAGGCTACTGGGACAACTACGACTCTCGCTACTACAACCGCTGGAACCCATACCATCCATCAAAGCCCCGAGGCGGGAACGGTGGTAATGGTGGTAACGGCGGGAATGGAGGCAACGGAGGAAATGGAGGTGGCCGCAAGAAGATTTGGTGGGGTGGTAGCTCATGGGGCGGGAATGCTGGAAATGGAGGAAACGGTGGGAATGGAGGGGATGGCGGAAATGGTGGTGGCTCGAACGACTGGTGGGGAAATATAGGTGGCGGCAGTGGTGGCAATGGCGGCAATGGTGGAAACGGCGGAAACGGTGGCAACAGCAACAACTCTTGGGGAAGCAGTTCAGGCGGCGGCGAGGGTGGAAATGGTGGGAACGGCGGGAACGGCGGTAATGGTGGTAACGGTGGTAACGGTGGTAACACTCAGGGCGGAAAATCTGGTGGTGGAAATGGTGGAAATGGTGGAAACGGTGGAAACGGTGGCAATGGTGGGAGTGGAAACGGCGGAGGAAATGGAGGAAACGGCGGCAATGGAGGAAACGGCGGCAATGACGGCAATGGCAGTGGAGGTGGCAATGGAGGAAATGGAGGAAATGGCGGAAATGGCGGCAACGGCGGGAGCGGTAAAAGCGGCGGAAATGGGGGAAATGGTGGCAATGGTGGCAACGGTGGCAACGGGGGAAGTGGCAAAGGGGGAGGCTCTGGTGGTAGCGGAGGGAGCGGAGGCAATGGCGGCAATGGAGGAAGCGGCGGCAGCTCGTGGTGAATAAAAGTAGTATTTATATAGGTTTCTTTAGTATGTCTACGATAATAATTTACCTATTTTACCCCTTCATGACAAGGGAACTTGTCTCGCCTCATTCGCGGCCTCAAGGCGATCGTTGAATGAAGTTCAAATTCTACTCTCTTTATTCTGTGTATCGTACCAAAATATCTCTCAAACAAAGCTAACATGAAGGGGTCGTAAAAGTCGTACAGTCTAGGTGGTAGAAGTACAATTAAGCACAACACATAAAGTTCACCTAAATAACGAGTCCAAGAAAGTCTACAATAAAGTTCACAGTCCACCATAATGATAGCGAGATAAAACAGTCCTCACACCAGCTAGATCAGTGTAGTCAACACGTGGGCCAGGCTGGCCGCTCCCACTATAGCTTGCAAGACCACATTATGAACAAGACGAATCACGCCATTGCCCTTCGTGCTACCAGTGTTATCTCCAGCAGCTGTGTTGGCCGAAGGGCTAGCATTGAGTGTTGTCGTCAGGGTTACGGGGTTTGATCCTGCTGTGGCTGTGGTAGGACCTAAGGGGGAGACAGACGACGACGAAGCATTTGCCTGGACTTCATATGTACGGATGTACGTGATGTTCCAATACGCATCGTTGTACGTCGGGTTTCCGGTGCCGAACACGTTGGAAACCTGATAAGAAGGTTATTAGTTCATAAATTCGTGTAGACGGCGGCTCATCAGTAAAACTTACGCAGGTGCCGGGACATTGGGAAGAGTAGATAGATTGAACTCCCGCCCTGATAGTGAAAGTTAAGGACAGAGGGCGATGGTGAAAATGTAAGCTCACCAGTTGCCGCAAAGCGTGGTGACGAGTACCAGCTGTTGAGGTCCAAAGAACTCTGTGAAGTTACAACCAGTAGCGGGATACGATGCAGAAGGCATGCCAAACGTCGATGTGTCTATCGTTGACGTAGACGTTGCAGTTGTAATCGACGCAGGAATATCTGGCCGCTAGTATGATCCCTAACTCAGCACGATAAAATCCAACATAATCGCAGCTACTCACACTCCAGAACCAAATATACACACCAGATATGTCGATCTGAGTCGCAAATACCCCTCCGCCTGCTGAGTTGAAGTTGCTGCCGAAGCTGTTGGGTTTTGTCTCAGCGACAATGCACCCACGGTCAACTGTGCAGTTGGTCTCGATCGTTTTACCAGACTGCGCAGGGTTCAGAGCTTGGTTACAGCCGTCATCAGCATGCAGTGCCATCTGGTTGTTTTCCATCAGGTTTATGCCTTCTATGATGTCTATTTCGCCAGCATGTGGCCAGATTGCGCCAGTACCAAGAGTCCAGAAGGACGGCCAGACCTGGAGTGATGTATGGAACGTAATAAATGCATAATGCACAACTTGCTATAGTCGTTATAACGTACAGAGCAGCCGGTGGGTAAATGAGAAAGATCGATTATTATGAGGTTACCTTCCCCGTACGTGTCAGTGGAGGTTAAACGAATCTTAAGTGATAAAGTTCAGAGACAACATAATTTCAAAGAAAAAGACGTACTGAAGGACGATTGACCACTGGTGCAGGTTGAATATCAGTCGTATTATCGACTCGAATAATCGCATATCCGCTGGGATCAACATATGTAAGTCGCTGAGATGTCGCGTCCGCCTGGTCGAGATATGTCACATTTCCTTCAGATAGAAAGCAAGCCTCAGAAAAGCGGTCTCTCAGCTACGCCCAACGCCACGCACCCCAAGTCGTATTATCAACAAAACCCCAGTAAGTCCAATCATCGAAGAAACTGTTCCCAGCGTATTCTTTGAGCGGCGCGTAAATGGCAGCCGACGAGCTAGCTAATGTAAGGACTGAAAATGCAGGCAAAAGACGCATGATGGTGGTTAGAATGCAAGCAGCAATGGCCTTTACGGCGATTTTTGACCATGATGTGAATGTCCATATGGATTTGGTATCACAGACTCTAGTTCGCTTAGCCCACTAAAACGCGTGACTCCTGAACTGATCAATCGATCACTTTTTATTTTCCTGTGACTCCTTCCACAATCAAAGGTTAATATGGCCGCTATACCCGTTATTCGTGCTGTCTGGCTACTGTTCTTCTAGGTCTCACAGGATTTATACTTTTATTCTTCGACCCAATTTCTTGCTCAATATCAAATTTCAACCTGCAGAGCTGCTGGAGCCTGGCGCTAGCTTCTTGGACATTAGACTCGTCTCCGCTGCATGGAGGTTCCTTAAAGCAGGATAGCTGGCTCGGGCGTCAAAATAATGTTTGTTTCTCTTCTTCTGCTTGCCTTGTCACACATATCTGTATTCATCTCTGTCTGCGAATGTCCGATAGGCATAGGTTTCTCTTTTCTCTGGCCTGCTGGGGAAGGCCACATCTTAGTCACCCTTCTGCAGTGATTTACGTTAATGTCCGAATTCCTGATTAGCATGATATACTATCCACTTTTAGGAGGGTCGTCTGAAATCTCAGACTTCAGCTTTTGGCCTTGACTCATCGACGAATACAAAATTAACAGTACTATGCAGTAAAGCGTGGCTAGGGCTCTTTCGTCAAGGCGAGGCTGTCAGGTCTTTTAAGCCAACGGTGCTCGCGCATTGACTCATCTCACCCATCTTTTGAAAAAATCCCCTGGGTCAACATTTTCATCTACTGGACTTTGATATACCCTTCTCCGCTCAACGCCAACACATGCCGAACACCTCAATGACCTGCACCTAAGTATACTCGCCTCTCGTCGCGAGATCGACGAAGCCAATCAACCTTCCAGTCACCTATGCGCGCACACTTACATCGCCTAACAATTCGACGTCAAACATGCTTTAGCTCTGCTCTGGTTCCTTTCGACCTTATTTCCCATGTCAAACCGTCATTACTTAGTAGGACATAGGTGCTTATGTGCTGTCAAGCATGCTCTGATGTTCTTTCTTTTTGCCGACGAAAGATGAGATTTCGCTTACCCATTCCAGTGGCGCCGAAGCCCGTATTCAAGCCCGGATCTTGCGCGCGCTTGATTGAGTTGATGACTGTATGTCAATCGTCGTTCCTCCCCGAGGTGTACGATAAGCACGACGATCTGGGGAAAGTAGTCCCTGGGACCTGATCGATGATCGTTCTACGAGAATGTGCCTCTACGCATGGTGTATAGGTGAACTCGAGGTCCACATAAGCTTGTATAGATCAACACGAGGACCTTGTAATCGATAGGAGATACAAGGAAAACTAATTCATTCCTTAAAAGCCTACATGCTGTACAGTCGTCCAAGATGTATGCCTTGACACTACAACAGAGGAAATCGTAATAAGTCCGCCTATTACAAAACAGTACCATCAAGGGCGAAGAAAAGATACTGTACAAGGATAATATACTTGGAACGAAACGAAGACGTCGAATCTTGTGATGCAGTCAGGGCAAGGGAAGAAGGGTAAAGAACGTGGAGACATCGAACGCGAGGCCCACTTACGTGTATGATGCCAAAATGTCCGAGGATATACAAACGAGTGTGAAGTCCCCAATGTAGACTGCAAGAGAAGAATAAACGAAAACGTTGTAAGGGTATCGAATGGAAGATAGCTAGTGGATAGCATGTCGACGATTATCTGAACATAATGTATAACATAGTGCGACGGGAAGATGGGGTAGCGCCGTTATTTTTGACGAGGATTGAAGATGAGCTTGCATTCCATCGCGGCAGGGAATATCACCTACGGAGAGAGCGAGAGGTCAGCAGTGTTTGGACGATGCGTAGTGTAGACTCACAAAACTGTCCTTGATGGCCATGCTCCGCTCATTTGTCTCCGGTGGTGCAACGATGTCGAAGTTCCTCACTATGGCTGCGACGATGACTCTAATGATCACCTGCGCAAAGTTTTGACCCCCGCACACGCGCGAACCTGTCCCAAACGGCATCATATGATAGTTCATCCGCACGAGAGTCTCAGGACTGTTTGTAGTCTCCAGCCAGCGCTCCGGAAGAAAAGTTTCTGGAGAGGCAAAGACGGAGACATCACGATGCATAGACCAGGCTTGGGTGCCAACGATGGTATCGGCTGGTATCCCATACCCCATAAGATCGAACAGCCCGTCTGACATTCCGTTTTTTGAAGTGGACGCTGGTACAACACGTTCAAGGACGCTCGGAACCGCAGAGTAAAGTCGGAAACCTAACCACCGTGAGTCAAAGTAACCAGGATAATGACGATGGGACCAACCTTCCTTTATGAAGGCATTGAGGTATGGAAGCTCCTGGAGGACGGAAATGTCTGGGACGACGAATGCATCAGGCATCGCCTCATCGAGTTCCGCTTGCAGCTTCTTCACTATATCCGCACGTCGACTGAGTTCCCAAAAGAAATACGATAGCGTGTTTGAGGTTGTATCAGACCCTGCGATCCTGGAGTAGAGTATGTGAAGTACATGCACCTCAGGGACGAGAGTCACACCTACATGTGTCCCATGCATTCAGAAATGATGTCATGATCAGGCATTAGGGTGTCGTTGGAGGGGTATCGGTATTGTAGAAGCCGGTGGAGCAGGGGTACCCTGTCAGCTTCAGTGATCTTGTTCGCATTCATTTGAGCCCGCATTTCGTAGACGCGCGTGCTGACGAACTGTAAAAGACATGTTAGCATAGAAATTGAAGTAATGGAATAGAAAGCCTGACTTCGGCCATTGTCTTATCAGAGTCGCACATTTGCCTCCATCGGTTGTTGGGTATTTGGGTGATGAGGTTCCACAACCAGGTTGGAAGCGTAGAACGCTGTGCCAAGATTACGTTAGTCAATAGTACTCATAAAAAGTGGTCTAAATTCACAATAATGCCGCGTTTGGGGAAGTCGTTAATCGCCGTGGACAGGGGGTCTTCAGCTCCTACTGCCCACTTGCTGACAGCGCCGAGGCGATAGCCGTACGAGAACGATACAACGGCATCAACCATGAGATGACGGAAGACCGAAAGACAATCGAGAGGCTCAAGCCCAGACATTGATTCCATCGTCTTTAGCGATATATACATGAAAACGTTGACGCGAAGAAAGTAAAAAAGGGTACGGACCTTGACAAGCTCCAAAGTCACTTGGTGCATCTCCGGCTGGAATTGAGCAACATTAGACGGGATGTAGTGAGGCGCGTAGGCCTTTCGGCGCATAGAGTGGGACGCATGTTCTAGAGTTGTCATGCTACGACACAATAAGCCTAACGTACGCATATATGCGTCGTAATACGTACGCGTGGTCGTTGTCGTTGCTGTGAATAAGGTGAAACTCGAATCAAGTGGGTTTCAGGAACTTGATCGCGTACGTGAGAAGGCCCTTGTAATATGGGCTTTTGTCAAACTTGTGGATGGAGTAGACGTTGCGCATTGTGGAGAGATCGCGAAAGACGACTTTGTTGGGTCCAATCCGGACGACCGGACCGTATGTTTCAAATAGATCCTGAATGACTCTGCATTGCTGTAGGCGCAGGGCGTGTGTTATAATCCAAAAATCGGATATGGCGGCATACCAAGGGCCGGGGATGGCGCTGAGAGGGGACAAGAAAAGGTTGTAGATAGCGCGAACTAGGATAGCGAGCAGGAAGAGTGGAACGGATGCCAAAACAAGCTTGTAGGAAAGCATGGCGACTGAGACGGAGGAAGGGAAAGAGAACGACATGACTTGCGCAGATTTGGTGGGATCGCGGGGAGGATGTGGGGAGGAAGAGAAAGGGATGGGGAGCGAGTCCAGAACATGGTTGGTTTATATATTCCGAGAGGATGCTGACCAATCTTGAGAATGTCGTTTTGAAGAGAATATCGTGGAGAGAGATGAAAAGTCGAACGAAGAAACTCGCTTACATCATTGTCCAAAAATGGGCATCATTTTTCCTTTTCTGGATATCACGTGTAAAACACGTTGTCGCGTCGCTCGGCAACTCAGTCAAGCTGTCCATGCGCCACAAATTGACCGGTCAATCTCATCGCAAGATGTACTTGGTAGAGGATATGGACGACGTGCCGTGTCACTCACCACTCTCATCGGATCGTATCTTGTCATCGCTTGGGGTGCACCTGAGACGGCCCGCGTTTAACCTTCTCTTCTACACTAACCAAGCTTTCTTCTCTATGTTCCGCCATGGGTTTCCCCATTTGACTCCTTAAAAACATAGGGCACATTCTGTCCCGTGCGCCACTTTCCTTGAATCTCGCTTCCAAATGGCCAGGGATCAGGAGGTAAATCCCAAATGTTAACATGACAGAGAAGGGATTTAACTTCCAGAATAGAAAGGCCGTCTTGGTTCATTGCACCTTGAATTGACTCTCAGTATAATGTTCATGTCTCATAACAGACTTTCGCATCAACAAATTCCAGCGCTGCGTCCTTCAAAGAAACGTTGAAAATCTGGGTATTTCTATCGAATAAACACTTACAGGATAGAAGCGGTGACTGCCATGCCATTACCGAATTCTTCCTGTATCTAAGATGATCATTGATCAAACGCCCAAAGCTTAACCAACGGCCTCGAACAATCTTCCGATGCGCTCACGGCATTGCCCAAATTTAATGCGCTCAAAACCTCAAGCTCCCAGGCTAGTCTTGTTCTCCATCCCCCTACATTCTGAGACGATGTCTATCCAATCGCTCATCCCCAATCTCGTTGGACCAGAGATGGGTCGCATCACATTGCCTAGTCAGTACAGTTACAGCAGTCAATATGCCTGAACTGAGCGCTAACCCACCTTACAATTTACCCTTGGAGCACGCGCAACCACAACGCCGGATCTGTCCCGATTATGCACCCACGCCAGGCCAGTCACCAAAGGCTCAGGTTCCATCGACAGCTCCACGCTGAACGCTTGACGGCGGCCCCGACATTTTCGCACAGGAGTATTGATAGCCTGCTGTTTCTCCTGCTAGACGTGCACTAGTCCTTCAGAAGCGTTGCGAATTCTTCAGCTTTTACATTTTGCAGTCCTGCCAAAAGATGCCCACGAGGCAAGACTGTGTACCCCACTGGCCCTTCTCATGGTTTAGCAACGCCGGGGCTCTTGTGCCTATCATCCACATGAGACGGACGTCACAGTCCCTACCCTGCATACTCATGCGCATTCATTGTGATAGCTACACAATTGAACATTATATCAGTTCTACAGCCCTCACGCCCCGGAGAAGTAAGAAACGAGGCTCCACGAGCATCAACGAGGTGCATCACAGGGGGATCGCAATCGGGAAAGAATATTCCTATGAGTGCCAGTGCTGCGACGTGTACATGTACTGTGGGCAGATGGGGCGAGTCTGAATGTGAGTTGAGCCGCATGTCGATTTCTTGGATCTCCTGACAGGCCTAGGATACACAAGGAGCCATGGACCTTCGTTAGGCGTTGACCTACACGGTTTCTAGGCGGATAAGAATGGGGAAAATTCTCTGTCATCAGCACCAAATACAGGGGTCTGCAGAAAAGATTCTGGCCCGACGTTGGGAGATAGGTGCCAAGCAATTGAAGACAGCCATGATACAGAATAAAGACCCACACGCTTCATGCCCATGTGAGCTAGAATTCAAAGTGAGGGTGTAACGAAACGATCGCCGCTGCCAGAGAACCGCACTATGAGTTGCTTCACCATTCGTGTTTCGATCCACGAGGCCTTATCAGAAAGAAATCCTGCTCAATACTATGCAAGCCTTCCCTCATTGAATTCAAGGGGCATAAACTGACTCACCAAAGAACGGTTCTTTATGATCTGCGAAAGGTGCAACGATAAGCTGCTGTATATAGACATGTGGAGAGTACAATTCTTTACAATGTTTTAATAGTTACAAGGTGCAATGAGCAAGCAAGAGTTTCAAAAGTGTACAAATTACAGACAGATGTTTCAGCGAGCGGTACGTACAGAAGCAGGATCAAGTTCGCAATGCCGATTGGCGAAGCGGGAAGAGTGGCACGAAAACAACAGATCAAGATGAGAGACAGATAGTAGCCGTAATCCATAATGCGTGCAATGGATAGAGAGATGCAGTAGTCGTGGAAATAAAAACACCCCTGATTCCCAGAAGTTTTTCAATTTCAAAGGCAGCGCTCAACATCTATCGCATCCAAATGTTCAGCGGCTGCGAGCGCCCACACTTCCCCAGCTTGACCCTCCGTCGCTAGAGCCATCCTCGAACTCGTCGTGGTGGTCATTCGCTACGACACCAAGATCAGACCAGTGAGGCGACGACAGCGTGTGCTCCGGCCCTAGATCCGATAGGAAGTCAAGATCAGACAGGGATCGCGAGGGTGGGCGGAGCGAGGGGGATATGATGTTATCAATAGAAGACAACGTGTTTGGAGAGGAGAATGAATAGTACTGAGAGGTAGAAAGGTTCGTACCCTGTATCGAGGGCGAGTGTGGCTGAGATAATGTTGAAAAAGGCGTATCGGGACGTGAAGAGGGCGCAGATAGAAGCTCAACTCCGTGTTCTTGATCTAGTTCGAGTGGATGGGATTGTGACAGGCTGGGAATCATTCCAGGAGAAAGCAGTGCATGCTGCGGACTCGCAGCACCCGATGACAGGGTCGTGCTTGGTGCTGGCGTAGGAAGTAGTCCAAGGCCGTGAGGAGAACCTGGAGTTGGTGAGCGAAGCATATCACGCGAGCTGACCTGGCGGAGAGGCGAGACATGCGGAGCAGGGGAAGCGTCTGTACTAGGGAAGCCTGAAGTTGGAGTGGAAGGTATGGAAGAATCAACTAGAACATGAACAGGACTCGTTTGAATTGGTTTCAAACTCGACGGCTAAATAATCAATTAGACTAGATAACACGAAAGGTATAAGCATTACTTGCCTGAGACCCAGTGGGCGCTAATTTTCCTCGGTACCTCAAGTGGCTGCGGTCGACTTCACTGCGCCATTCACGGACCTCCTTAGCTATCAGGTTTTCTAGTTCAATGGACTCTTTTCTGTCGCCTTCATCGCTAGAATCAGAATGTCCATCCTCAGGGTACATCCGATTTAGATGTGGAGTAGCTAAGTCCGGCTGGGTCGTATGACTTCTTTGCGCCTCGCGGTGAGCAAGGAACTCTTCGGCCCATTGCTCCAGCTTTGGTGCAATGTGGGGCTCGTAGACGAACTGGACGATGAGCACAGCATCAATAGATATCAGCTGCGGGCGATTGAAACTATATGTACCTTTACGAAAGCGTAGCCAGCGGCGGCGACGCCGATGATAACTGTAGCAGTAACAGCAGCAGCAGCAGCTGGAGCAGGCATAGCTGCGGTAAAATTGTAAAAAAAAATGAGGCAACTGGTTAAAGACAGGAGTCGCGCTTATGAGAAACAGACCCAACCACTCGGCCCGGCTTTCCGCCCCACCCCAGTATCCGCTCACAATGCAGGGAGCAGGACAAGGCATTATGAATTTAAATTTAATGTAAGAGGAATCAAAGCTTCTATACTATACAGTTGTTTCTCGACATAACCCAGGCGGTCGATTGGTACGAATGCCTCTATATCAAGATCTACTGGTGTACGATCGAAGAAGCCAGCGGCGAGAGCGAAACTTGTCTAACGTTCGGGAGACTAGTGACCTCCGCACGGCAAATCGAAGACATCCTGTCTTCAGGACTAAGGTAATGTCGTGAGGCAAATCGCCAAGGTTCGTATATGAATCTCGGTTCCCCACTATGACTTTCCATCCTTTCTGTCACCCACCAAAATACAAAGTCATGCAACAAACACAGATGGCACGAATCATGGAGGCCACCAGTGCGCTGAAAATAGACTCTGAGACACTCATCCGATGGATCAAAAGCTTCATCTCAGAGTTTAGACTTGACTCTCCGCCTATTCACCTTCTGCTTCGCGATCTTCGTCTCATCCGAACCCTGTTTGACACCAGCAATACGCCTCAAGCGCTCCCAAGCGACCTTGATACCTTCTCTCTCGCACGCTTCTCGAAACTCGGGCTTGCTGAGCATCACCCAAGCCAGCCACATTTTCAACTCCGGCACCTTCATTCCAGGAGGATGAAGATCGAACTCGGGGGGGTGGCCATAAGCTATTGTCGACACGCGAATCATGATGCTTCTGTACACGCATAAACATAATACGGAGATTGAATTGGAGCTCGTAAGAATAGGGGCGGACTTACGCTGTGAGGCCAAACACGGGTTTGATACCGCCTGCCTCTCGACCGGTCAGGAATCGATGAGCCCGAGTTGTCCACAGGGTGTCGTTTGGTCCGGGAGAGGTCCAGTCGTTATACGTGTGGTATGGGACCTCGAGCAGCTCAGGCTCGGCGGGGAATGGGGGTTTCGTCGTCAAAAAAGACGCGAGAGGATGCGAGAAGAGACTTGTTACTTCTGCATCGTTGAGGATAGGCTGTAAAATACTGTTATTATTCTTATGTAGAATCCAAATTCGATGAAACATACGCGTAAGGTATTGTCAAGGATCAAAACGACCACACTGCATACTTGGATGTGAGTTGCGGCTTCAAAACATGGTATTTATTACTAACGGTGTTACAATTGTTGAATTTCCTGCAATAAACGGCTCCAGAATGCATAAAAGTGGCACTTTTTGCCTGTCTGGCGGAAGTCCTATCTGGCCCCGAGTCAGGAAACATGCCTTACATAGATATCTGAAGAAAAAACCTCTTCAAAAGCCTCCCTGCGCTTCGTAAACGGTCATAAGTTGGCCCCCCTATGGATGGTCAGACAAAGACTCACAGCTGTATCTTCAACTGTTCCGTCTTCTGGATCCACTTTCCCACCTGGCAGAGACGTGTCGCCGGCATATGTTCTCAAAGTCGTAGATCGCCTAGCACATGCACAGTCAGTAAAATAACGTGACATGTCTCTGACAACTTGTCAAACGCACCGACTCAAGAGAACATACAAATCACCCTTCCGACCCACAAACAGCGCGACGAGTACTGCAGCACTCCGCGCTCTTGGAAACTGTATATCGAACTTGGGGCAGTGGTACGCCGCCAAGTTTCGCAAACACCTTGGGTGTATAAATGAGTTCGACTCATAGACGCGCATTGAATTGTAGAGGGGCACACTGTTTAGATTCCTGGCTCAGAGGTGGAATATGCGCTTCATCGAGCCGAAGTTTCCGTTTGTGGTATCTCAGTAGTTTGGAAGGTTTCGGCGCGCTTCTGGACGACATAAAGCGCTTGAGAATTTGGGGGTTTGGGAGCAAGAGTGGTTCGGCTATTTCGGTTCCCATACTTCCCGCCTGTGGCGGTGCAGAATTTCCCCAAGAGGCGAGGGTCAGACTGATCATCTGATGATACCTTGTTGGCATCTGCCATTGGATCCTTAGAATGTACAGCAAATCGGCAATGCATGCTGTACAGTACAACCAGGCGGTGGATGTCGTTAACTTGAAGACAAACGGATAAGATCTTCTCTCCAGCGCTCCCTCCCATTTTTCGAGTCGCGAGTTTCATGAGCGAGGACACAGACAATCCTTCTGACGAGGATCCGAATTCTTGGTTGGACCACTTCTCAAAGCATAATTGGTCCCTTGCCTACTCTAACGACGGTGACTGGCTGAGCCCTCAACGCAATGCTCCCAGCAACCCTCGCCCAACCCCGTATCCCAGCCCGATTTCACGGGGAGAAAATCAAACGACGACGTATTCTTGTAATTTTCCTATGTGCGCAAGTACGTTTACGACGCATAACAATCTCCGAGGCAAGTGCACTGTCTCTGAAGTCGTGACGAGTCTGGTTCATTTAATTCAAAAGGTCACATGAAATTGCACAAGCAGGGAAAATCTTTCCGGTGTACATGGCCCGGATGCGGGAAGGGGTATGCTCGTGAGGATGATCATAAGCGCCACGAGCAGCTGCATAATAGCTCTCTGACGGAGTATGCATCGCCACTCGTGGCTGAAACCCCTGAGTTGCATGGGGACCTAGAACTCTTCCCCACCGCGCCCTTCGCCATTTTCACACCCAGCCAACAACAGGAGACCAGCACGTCGAAGGACGATGGCGCTGTGAATAAGTTATTGTAGGTGTTAAGTTATCAACCGAGACTTCCTTTAACTTTTCGATCATCTTAGTGGAGCATGCAGGCAATGCAAAAGTCTAAAAGTCAAGTGCGAATTCGACTCTGGTATGGGTTCATGTAAAGAGTGTTTAAATGGTGGTCATGAGTGTCAGATGTCGAGAACAAAGAGAGGCCGAACTCCCTCTCTGTCAGTGCCGGTCTTTCTTTGGCTTACCAAGTTTTGACATGCATCCAGAGACCACCAGCGCCTGCTTGATCAAATTCACGCACAGGAAATTGAAATAAAGAACCTGCAGACAGCGCTTGACCCAAGAAATGACTTGAATTGCGCTGATGAATTGCCATCGTCTGCGCTATTGGATATGGATTCAAGTGTTGCAGAAGATATGGAATTTGGGGTATCCGCACAACATGGTATACTTAAGGTCGTTGATGGCGTGGACAGCGCGTCTTCTGATATGGACAATGATGCAGATGTCAAGCAGTGAGTGAGCAGTCTGTCTCCTTCACCTTCACTAATGTGGTTATAGAAAACTTGCGGAACATGAGGAACTTCTCAATGTAATTCGCAGACAGTGCGCGCAAATTGAAGATTTGATTGAACAACTTGTTACGAGAGGAGAGTCGACGACTCGTAGACGATCATCTTCGTCTCCGCCTGCCCCAATGTCGTCGGTTATAGCCATGTCCCCACAGCCTCCCTTGTCAAATACATCTGATAATCAACAAGTTTGTTGTATTTTTTCGAGTTCAGAAGCAGTCAAACTGATTCATCCCGACAGATAGAAGAGTTGATTGCAAGGCTGACCCAAATTTTTGCTACCAAGGACGAATACAGAAGGCTTTTGTCATGTAGGGGAACCAATGCGCAGAAGGTTCTTGATATGTTTCAACGGGTATTAGCATCATGTCTTGCGATTGAACCTATCTGACATTGGCATAGCTCCTTGACCTCATGACCGATCCGCCAACAAGTATACATCGGAACCTCATCGCCGCATCTCAAAGACTTTCAGCAGCATCTGGACTGTATCCAAAATGTTATGAGTTGAACGGCGTGACCGACACTGGCGTCTACGAATGTTCTGGAGGCTTCGCCGATGTCTACAAAGCATATTTCCGAGACCAAGCCGTCTGCCTCAAGACTATCAGGTTGAATTCGCGAACTGATTCTGAACGATTTCTAAAGGTCTAGTTCTGCTTTTCAATGCCCTTGAAGTACATATATTCACCTTCATTCTCGCTAGGCCGTTTCGAAAGAGGCCATTCTCTGGGGTCAACTCCGCCATCCCAATGTTCTTCCGTTCTATGGTATATTCCACGTTAAGGACAGGATATCGTTCGTTTCACCGTGGATGGAGAATGGGGACGTTAGCAAGTTTCTAGGGGTCAATCAAAGTTCAAATCGTGTCCTATTGGTGAGCACTGACCCCCTGTTGTATCATATGACAATGTTGACACATAGAGTGATATTTTTAGTGCTTCGATGTAGCGCAGGGCCTGCATTTTCTTCACCAAAATGACATTGTTCACGGCGACTTGAAAGGCGTATGTGCTTCCACTAGCCACTCATACGTCTATCTCATCTAGTGTGCAGGGCAATATACTTGTAAACAAATTTGGAAGGGCATGTATAGCAGACCTTGGACTTTCTTCTGTTTCGGATAAGGAGATTTTGGCCTGGACCTCTTATTCATCCGTGGCCTCCAAGGGAGGAACCATCCGATGGCAAGCCCCAGAACTCTTCAACCCTGAGGGTGATGACGAGGTCCATAACACGAAAGCTAGTGACATCTATGCTTGGGCTTGCGTTGCTTATGAGGTATGTTTTCTACGTTTGAACGCTCATGCAAGAACAACTCAATTGCCTCCCAGATCTTCACAGGGCAAGTGCCTTTGGCACATCTGACACGCGATATCAAAATTGTACACAAAGTCCTAGATGGGCAACGCCCAGCACGACCACCGGATACGAGCCTCAGCTGGAGTGTTTGGGGATTGACAGAAGATATTTGGGGGTTGATAGAAACATGTTGGTCTTCGGATCCTGCGAAGCGCCCGAATGTTACTGTTGTCAGTGAACAGACAGCGCTCCCGATGGATGCTCAGCGAGACACACAGGCCATTGCTATATCTCCTGGGAAGTTTCGGGAAATGACTCGACATAATATCGACGAAGTAGATGAGTTGTCTGTGGAGATGCTTACCCGCTTCATGGCCACCTGTTAGTAATAGCGCAAGTGAATAAGTAGGCATATTCTTAGTAGATGCATGTTATGTCGATCTATGACTTCTTGACATCTGCTGTTCGAGGCATATGGCACACCGTTTAAATTGCCAACACAGAGATGGGTTATGCGCCTCACCAAGCCGAAATTTCCGCTTGTGGTGATTTCAGTTCACATTTCAAAGATATCAACAATTTGAGAACTTGATCCGTTACTCAAGAGGATGATGGCAAGGCTATGGGGGACACACCAGGACCATGGTGGCTTATTGACATCAGCCATTAGACAATACCATAAAAACCTTTCTTTAAAGTCGAAGGATGCTGATCAACACGTCAGACCGGCAACCATTGGGCAACAAACGGATACTGTCCGCTTTCCTGCTCTGACTAGATTTTCGTACTTTTCGCCAGTATTAGCGATGGCACTGGTGACGACTCCCCCGGCAACTGGCCAGCGTTACCTTCCATAAAAGATTGATCTCCACCGTTTTCCCTGACGAACAGGGCTCTTTTTCCAACTCTTACAATAGTCGTAGGTTGAGCCCGGACTCACCAGTCTTGCTTACTCCAATGACACAGGCAAAGGAAATTCATCGACGATGCCTTCGTGCCCTGATCTCCAAGGCAAGTATTGTGCCATGTGCCTCTTACGAGTTGACATTTCAGAATCCGGGCATCCTAGGGCCATGCTTGGGAAGATGGCCATGAGCACCACGAGCGTTCTCCGAAGCAATATTTGTCGCCACCGGAGGTTGAGCCGCCTGAGATGCAGTTGTCCCAGCAGGAGGATGTAGCGATGGACGACGATATCAACTTGAAGTTTCACTTCGATGACCTCGGCGGGTTGCCTGTCGTAAATCCCTATCTTCAACGCCGCTCTTCCCCACCTTGGCCTTGCCTGTGTTGCATGTAAAATTTCAAGATCCAGCACCGCTCTTCCCCACATCACCTCTCACTACTTTTTCTAGCGAAGAACGCAAGACTCTCGTTTCGAAACGAAGACAGCGTTGCGAAGAGGACGAGATCGGGTGTTTCTTTACGATCCATCTAATGAGATCTAATTTGACTCGATCATTTCAGCAGAGAATTCAATCGATGTAAAACTCTCAAAGTCAAATGTGAGTTCGGCGCCCGTAGGGATTCATGGCAATCGGTGTATAACTGTTGACCATGAGTGTATGATGCCTATACAAAGAAGACGCCAAGCTCCCCCGTCAGTCCCAGTCATTTCTATGGTTGACCACGTCGTCACATGCAATTAGAAAAATTAGCGACTTTCTGAGTCAAATTCACGAACAGATAAATCAAATCAAAGACCTAGAGGAAGAGCCGGGTCTAAAACAGGACTAGCATTGGAACTCGTCATTATCTTGGATTCAGGCCAGTTAGAGGGTGCTACAGATGTCTAACAGTGAGTGGATTCAGTTATGAACTGCATGAATCTCGGAGTTGACTGTGAGTACGATGCCGATACAGATGCTTACAGGCGCTATCTAGAAGGTAAACATGTTTGGGAGAAAACCATCGAAAGAAACGTAAAAGACCTTCGTAAGCCGTATTCAATCGATCTCCCTTACCATCACTAAGGATGGGATCTCGTAGGAAGCGTGAGGCTCTTTTAGGTATAATTCGCGACCAGGCAGGGCAAATAATGGTTAATGCAGAAGCGTGAGGCGAGGAAATCGTACGGACATGCCCAACCATCGTTACCGGCTGTTTAGGTTCGAATGCTTCTTCAAGGTTAACTTAACCGCCTCCCAGATCTTCGCTGGTCAGGTGCCCTTGGCTCATCTAAACCGTGAGGCTGCTGTCATACACAAAGTCCTGAGTGGCCACGACTGGCAGATGTGAGCCTTAGCTGGAATGTTTGGGGATTGAGAGAAGACATTTGGAGGTTGATGGAAACATGCTAGTCTTCAGATCCTGCGAAGCGTCCGAATGTCACTCTTGTTATTGAACGTCTAGATAGAGCGCTCTTGAATGATGCTCAGAGATCCATATCTCCTGGGAAATTTCGGGAAATGACTCGAGATAATATGGATGAAGCAGATTGTCCGTGGAGATGCTCACCCGCTTCCTCCTCGTTAGTCATATTGTGAGTGAAAAAAAATTGAATATGTTTACAACATTAGCCCTTAGAGGCCCGCCGAATTATAGACTAACACAGGCTCTCTGGCCATTCATTGAGTGTAAGTTTCTGTTCTTGGTAAGTATCTTAATAGTTTGAAAGGTTTCGGTGGGCATTTGGAAAGGAGTTCTCAGTTAATAACGGGTATTCCGGTTCTCATTGTTCCGGTGCAAATTTTCCAACTCATACTAGTACTAAAGCACTATGGAAGTACTTATCCATGATGGCTTGTTGGCATCTGTCATTTGGTGACCATGCCATAAAAGTCTAAGGATGTTGTACATAAGTACAACTTGCCGTAAAACAGACAATGAACGCTATCATATGGCTAGCGCTCTGACTAACCTTCCATCTTTCTCGTTGCCAGTATGAACGAACCGGACATAGGTGACAACAACTCTCGCGGCGATTGGCCATCGCTACCTTCCTACAGCAGCTTGATCTCTACCATTTTCCCCAACTCTCACATCAGTAGTGGGTTGACTCGCCAAAGACGTACTAGTGTTTCCATTAGGACTCCAAATCGCCTTGCCCCGTATCCAAGCTCGCATGACACAGGCGAAGGGAGTTCGCGGACCACGACGCATCCGTGTTTCTTTATTCCTGACTGTGGAAGTAGGTTTACAACGAGTGGGGATCTCGAGGGCAAGTATGGTTTCTTCAGCTGTAACAAGATAGGCTAATTTTACCAGTTTCTCTCCTGAATAGGTCATATGAAATTGCACATGGAGAGAAAACGCTTCCAGTGCAAATGGCCGGGATGCGGGAAGGGTTATACTCGGGAACAAGATCATAAGCATCACGAGGAGCTACATAATTCTCAAAAGCAAGATTTTTCTCTACCGATGGCGGAAACGCATGAGATGCAGTCATTCCAGGAGGAAAGTGTAGCGATGGAAGATGACTCCAACTTTGACTCTGGCTCCGATGCCGCCGAATTCCAAGATTCACCGCCGCTCTTCCTCGTACCGCCACGGACTACTCTCATATCTATCCCGCAACATGAGACTGGTGTTTCAAAGGAAGGGGGAGCTGTAAAAGGGGCGAGAATGTGAGTCTCTTGTGTTCCAATCTCGAACGAAATATCTTTTGACTCTATCATTTCATGATCAGTGGAGCATGCAGCCGTTGCAAAAGACACAAAATGAAATGTCAATTCGATGCTCATAATCGTAAATGTAAACGGTGCATCGCGAGTGGCCATGAGTGTGTAATATTGCCTAGGAAAAAGAGACGCCAACTCCCGTCAGTGTCTGTCTCCTTTTTGTTGACCATGTTTAATGAACATGCGATTAGAAAAGTCAACCACTTGCTTAGTCAAATTCACGAACAAGGAAATCAAATCAAAGCCCTGCAGGAAGAACTTGGTCTAGAAAACGACTTCCATCGTAGCCGGTCTTCATCACCGTCTGCATTTTTGGCCTTAGACCCGATTGTCGAAAAAGATGACGGAGTCGATAGCATGGATAGCGCTTCTTCCGAAACAGAGAACGCTTCAAAGCCGCAGTGAGTAATTTTATTTATAGTTATAGGTGGTATTGAACTGATTCTGATTTGATCAATCAAGTCGAGCATGCGTTGAATGCAAGAATCACAAAGTTAGATGTGTATTTGATACCACTACCGGTGTCTGTAAACGCTGCCAAGACGGTGAATATGTTTGTGTGAGACGCAGTCGAAAGAAACGCAACAAACCTCCGTAAGCTTGCATTCAGTTTCTCTCCGTTACTGATCACTGAGGGTCTCATAGAAAGCGTGCGGATCTTCTCACTACAATTCGCGAGCAGGCAACGCAAATTGAAGATTTGATGCAACAGCTTGAGGTGAGGAGAAAGTCAGACCCGCATTCCCGACTATCGTCACGATCGCCTCTCCCTTGGATCATCTAACCTGTAATAGCCCTATGATGTAGTCTTGGCTGGGAAAAATCCAAGACGACCTCCATATGCGAGCCTCAGCTGGAGTGTTTTGGTATTGCAGAGGATATTCGAAAGATACTTGACTTTGGATCCTGCGAAATGTCCAAGTGTCATGCCTGTCATCAAGTACCTGGAAGCAGCGCTCTCAGTGGACGTTCAGAGAGAATCACAGGCCGTTTCCACATCTCCTGGACAGTTTCGAGAAATTTCTCGACAGGATATGAAGGAAGCGGACCAATTGTCGGTGGAGCTAGATACTTGTTGGCAGACCTCGTGTAACTCGTTGTAGAACCTGCAATCCATGCAAAAATATCAAAGCCAAATGTGAACCCAATGCTGGTCGTGATTAATGCAAATGGTACCAGCTGATGACTACCCGTGGGCGATGCCCATTCCAAAGACACGCTACACAGTTGCGGCCGAACACGACAGCCAACCTATCCCCCGACAGAAATCAATGAACCCGATTAATCCAACTCCAATCATGACAGGAGTAGAAATGGTCTTCGTCATGAAAGATGCGATAGAACGACATACAGTTCGAGAATTTGACGTGGTTTGGAAGAAAAGATTGTGGTTGGGGAAGTATTGACAGTTCCGGTGGCTATGCAAATTTAAAGTTGGCATCTGCCAGTGGATCCTTAGAATGCGGAGATGTTGGCAATGCATGCTGTGCAACCAAGTAGTGAATACCGTCAACTTAAAGGCGAACGGATAACATCCTCTCTCCGGCACTTACTTCTGTTTTCGTCGCCAGTCTCATGAACGAGGAAAAAGTTTCCTCGATCCAGATAACGACCGCAATTGGCCATCTGGACTTGGTGACATTAGCGTTTCGCCTTTCCCCTTCACCAGAACCCTCCTTGATCAATAAAACAACATAATACTAGCACATCGAAAGTTGAAGATGGCGCTGTGAAGATGACTCAGATATTGTGAGTCCGTCAAGTGACAAATGGGGCCTCCTCTAACTTTCGATCATTCTAGTGGAGCATGCCGTCGATGCAAACGCCTAAGAATAAAATGCAAGTTCGATACTAGTAATAATTCATATCAACGGTGCCTATATGGTAGCAATGAGTGTAAGATGCCTAGAAAAAAGAAAGGCCAAGCTCCCCCTTCGTCAGTACCTGTCTGCCTTTTGTAGACCGAACCAAGTCTTGATATGCAGAGTCAGGGAACGCCAGCGGCTGCTTAATCAAATTCGAGACCAGGAAATTCGAATAAAAAAACCTGCAGGATGCACTTGACCCAAGCAAGGACTTGAATTGTGTTGATGAATTTGACGTTGGGATCGCTGCACAATATGGTGTATTTGAGGGCGTTGATGGAGTGAATAGCGCGTGTTCTGAGACAGAGGATGATAGAGATGTCTAACAGTGAGTAATTCTACCCATGTTGAGCGCAGATGGTATTAGCTGATTCTGATTTGATTGCCGGTGAAGCCCTGTATTCAATGCAAGCGTCTCAAAATCAAATGTGTATACGATACCGGTGCAAAAGCCTGCAGATCTTGTCTAGATGGTCAACATGTTTGTGAGACCTCCATCCGAATTGCCTGTAGCGGAGGGCCTCTGTAAGCCCGCATTCAGTCGGCGTCCAACTCATAACACCAACTTGTTGTAGAACACATTACGACCTTCTCGATATAATTCGCAAACAAGCGGCCCAAATTGAAGATTTAATCCAGCAACTTGATGCACGGATGGACCCAGAGACACGTAGCGAAGAACGACGAGTGAATACGAAGACCATCGGAGCCATGGATAATTTTGGGACGATACTACTCTCATCGTCGCCTCTGCCTGTCTCAATGTCGTCAGTCGTACACATGTCCTCACAACCTCCCTTTTCAACCATATCTGATAATCGACAAGTCTGTATATATTTTTTCAAGTTCAGAAGCAGTCCAACTGATTCATCTTAACAGATAGAAGAATACGGAAGGCTTTTGTCGTGTAGAGGAACAAGTGCGCAGAAGATTCTTGACATGTTTCAACGGGTATTTAGCACCATGTCTTGCAATTGAACTTATCTAACGTTGGCATAGCTCCTTGACCTCATGGCCGATCAGCCAACAAGCATGCATCGGAACCTCATCGCCGCATCTCAAAGACTCATAGGAGCATCTGGACTATATCCAGCATGCTACGAGTTAGACGGAGTGACCGACACTGGCGTCTAAGAGTGTTCTGGAGGCTTTGGAGATGTCTACAAAGCATATTTCCGAAACCAAGCCGTCTGTCTCAAGACCATCAGGTTGAATTCGCAAATTGATTCGGACCGTTTCTGAAGGTCTGGTTCTGCCTTTCATAGCCCCTGAAATATACTTATATTCTCGCTAGGCTGTATCCAAAGAGGCTATTCTCTGGGGTCAACTTCGACATCCCAATGTTCTTCTGTTCTATGGTGCATACCGCGTTAAGAACAGGATATCGTTTGTTTCACCGTGGATGGAGAATGGCGACGTTCGCAAATTTCTGGGGAACAATCAAAGCTCAAATCATGTCCCATTGGTGACTCAAGTTTTATTAACTGTTAAGGTGAACGCCCATTAACTGGTATTTCTAGTGCTTCGATATAGTGCAAGGCTTGCATTTTCTTCACAAGACTGGAATTGTTCACGGTGACCTGAAAGGCGTAGGTCCTTCCACTAGCGATTCACAAGAGTAATCTCATCAGGTGTGTAGGGCAATATATTTGTGAAGGAAACGGGATGGGCATGCCTTGCAGATCTTGGACTGTCTTCCATCTCCGATAAAGAAATCTTAGCCTGGACGTCCCATTCGTTAATGGCTTCTAAGGGAGGAACTGTCCGATGGCAAGCTCCTGAATTGTTCTCAATCCCGAGGGAGGTGAGGAGGTGCACAACACTGAAGCTAGCGACATCTATGCTTGGGCTTTATGTGTTGCTTATGAGGTAGGTTGTCCAGCGCGTCCAACTCAAGACGAACTCAATTCCTTCCTAGATCCTCACCGGGCAGCTTCCCTTGGCTCATCTGAAACGTGATAATACTATCGTACACAAAGTTCTAAGTGGCCAGCGTCCAACACGACCAGCGGATGCGAGCCTCAGCTGGGATGTTTGGGGACTGACAGAGGATATCTGGAAATCGATAGAAACATATTAGGACCCGCATCCTGCGCAGCGTCCGAAAGCCACCCTCATCATCGAATGCCTAGATGCAGCACTCCCACAGGATGTTCAGAGAGACGCGCATCTCGTTTCTATATCTCTTGGACAGTTTCGACAGATGACTCGACATAATATGAATGAAACGGATGAATTGTCCGTGGAGATAATTTCCTGCTTTATGGATACCAATAAATAATGTGAACAACTTTTGAAGTTGTACATGAGCGTTGATGGTTGAAGGTTGAGTGCTGAGCATCCAGAGCTGCCACATTTGTGCAAATAAATTCAAATACATTTCATTTTGTTTGCATTCATGTCGCTACTAGGAATTCAATGAATCGCTAAGCACGAGAGGGACAGCTTCAGCTAGCTGGATACCTGATGCTCTTCAAATTTCTAGTAGGTGAGGCTGTAATTAAATTAAAACACACCAATTTACCCACGGTATGTATAGGAAGCTGTGCAGGTTTGTTACGCAGGAACGCACTACTTCTTCGATAGCCCTTCCAGCCTCATGTCCTTTTACTGCTCCTTCTCCGTGGTTACGACCGACAGAGAGCAGAGCCGCAAATGTCCTCTATGACTGTCATGAGTACAACTGCCCCTTCTAAGTCAAGATGGGCGCGTATGAGTACAGTCGTTCGGCGCGCACCTACAGTTCTATTGCCCGCTCGACTTGCCGCGTCATCAAGTATTTCCATTGAGCCTATGTCTATAAGTTTTCCATCCATTCCTGTCCTGCACATTACTCCTCCCACAGACTCGCCCACCGTTGGCCCCTGGGACTACTTTCCCCCTCAATCAGATGCATACCTAGGCGTCCAACATCCATATACACTCTCCTCTTTTAGTGAAGAAGAGATTGGATCCCCTGGCGGACAACAGCACCGCCCACTCAAGAGTAGCGGCGGCAGTTTATCAATTCCCCGAATCGTTATCGTTGAGGCTCCTCCAACCACTGTTAGTCCAAGTGACTATTTCCCCCCCCAGTCGGACAGCTATCTGCGCATTGCACCTCCTCTGGGAGTGACTGTCACTGGTGCTACACATTTAACAATTTCTGACTGCAGTTATCTGCCACCGGAGTCTTTCGGTGGTTCACAAATTCCTATGGTTCTCATCACACCTCCTTCAGACACCCTCGCGGTCGATTCCAAGGACTACTTTCCCCCTCAATCTGACAAGTATCTACGCGCTGTACCTCTCCTGGAAACCGCCATTGGTGTGGAAGACATTCCCTTTAATGATAGCCGAGAATTCGATGAGCATGATCTGGGTACCCTATCGTCGTTAAAAGACTTGCCGAACGCGATCCTCCAGAATGGTGGCGAATCAAACCCCCTTCCTCTACCATTTATATTGAAAGTCACCTCCCCCGATGAACGAGACGAGTATCTGGGCATATCACCTCCCTTGATAGACTTCCCTTCTGCCGTTCCTAACAACGCAGATGAATTTCACCAATTGTCGATGGTGGACACCGTCCCCCCTCTACCCAACTTGGTGGTTTCTCACGAAGACTTGACTGACGAAACGTATCATTTCCCACCTAATGCAATGCTTCAAACCTATTCCAATTTTGGAGAGCAGTCTGCAGTCGCGCCGACGAGTAAAGTGTATCTCGAAGACTCTCTAACGCGAGTCGATGATGCTCTGCCTTCACCTCAAGTAGACTCAGATAGGCAAATTCCTCAAAGCACTCTCAGCATGAGCCATAACCCAGCCTCAGCAGATGCGTATGACGAACGCGACAACTCGATGTCAGTGCCTCAGCTGAATGATTACGACTTACTCGACGCTTCAAAGGTTAGTTCAGACTAGCTTCACTGAGAACTGTATTAATAGTGGTCGTCTATTAGATGGAACATTTGATCGCGAGGCTCGCGGGAGTATGTAAAAATAAGAAAGAGTACCGAAAAATATTGGCGTGTCGAGGTTCAAATGCTCAACATCTCCTTGATATGTTTCAACAGGTATCTCGCCATTCGTATGACAAGTTAGTCTTACTCTGACGTGTTTGCCTCTCAGCTTTTAGACGCCGCAGACAAGCTTTCGTCAAGTGTCCGCCGGCACTTCATTGCAGCAGCGCAACGCCTTGCGGAGAAATCTGAGCTGTATCCCACATGTTATGAGTTGGATAATGTGACGAATTCTGGTACACTGGAGGGTGCAGGGGGGTTTGCAGATATCTACAAAGGCATTCTTTGTGGACAGGCTGTCTGCTTGAAAACAGTCAGACTACAAAATCGACAGCAATCCGAACATTTTTTCAAGGCATGTCGCGATTGTTGCCTTTTATAGCATATCTCCGGATATTGAAAATCAGGATAGGTCGTTTGTAAAGAAGCTATACTTTGGGGTCAACTACGTCATCCGAATATACTACCTTTCTACGGTGTCTATCGTTACAAAAGCATGGCATCTTTTGTGGCTCCATGGATGGTTAACGGTGATATTCAGGCTTACCTGAAATATCATAAGGATTCAAATCGTGTGCCATTGGTAAGGCCCAATTTATCGTAGGGAATTTCCTGCAACTCATCTTATATATATCTAGGCATCCGATGTGGCACAGGGTTTACAATTCCTACACCAAAACTGTATCGTACACGGTGACATTAAAGGTGTAAGTTGTACATATCTCAGTGAGCAAGTCCTGCGACGATCAGAATATTTGCAGGGAAACATCCTCATCAACGAGTACGAAAGAGCATGCATTGCCGACTTCGGACTTTCATCAGTTTCGGACAAAGAGATCTTGACGTGGACATCTCAGGCAACATTGTTTTCCAAAGGCGGGACGGCGAGATGGCAAGCTCCTGAAATCCTTGATCCTGAAGGTGAAGAGGGAATACACAACACCACTGCTAGCGATATTTATGCTTGGGCATGTGTAGCGTATGAGGTACGCCCTTCTTTCAATGCCAGTGCTACAACTCGTAAATAAATCTATTTAGATATTTGCGGATCAGCTGCCATTTGCTCATCTAACCCGTAACGTCGCTGTTACGACCAAAGTCTTAAGCGGACAACGTCCAAGGCGGCCTCCTGACTCAAGCTCTAGCTGGAGCGTCTGGGGATTGACGAAAGAAATTTGGGCCTTGATGGAAACTTGTTGGAATGCGGATCCGGGGAGTCGCCCAGCAATAGGCTCGGTCATTGAGCAATTGGAGGAATTGCTTCCTCCGGATGCGAAGATGGCGGAAGAAAATGACCATCTTTCGCCTGGGCAGTTTCGAGAGATGACCCGTCATATCATGGATGAAAATGAATTATCTGTGGAGAGGCTGGAGAGCATCCTCAATTCTGTGCAGGAGTAGATTCTTCAACTTATTGAGTAATGTTGTAAACATAGTGCTTTGTAGGTGTAAATGTGATAATTCATTGATCACTACATTTGTTGACGTCTCCGATCATCATCGGCGTTAGCATTAAGTTGACAACATGCCACCACTGTACAGTTGTCAGCAGACCTGAAGCCTTGTCTCTAACCCTGAAGACGAACCAATAGCGTTCCCTCCTGTTCTTGAATCTTCCTGCATCTTTACATTCCCTGCATGAGCGATGATGCTAGCTCTTTTGGTACAGGGAATTCAAGTCTGCAGCAGGAAGACTCGGATGCACTGCTAATCGTCACACAAACGATGTTGTGAGTCTTTAAAGTCCTAGCTTTAAACGACGCCTCATGTAATTGCTGCAGAAGAGCGCAGTGCAAGCGATGCAAAACTCTCAAAGTTAGGTGTGAATTCAACGATGGCGGTGACTCATGCAAACGGTGTACAAATGGTGGTCATGAGTGTCGAGCGCCTATCGAAAAGAGACACCAGCCTAACCCGTCAGTGCCTGTCTTTCTATTGTTGACTAAGTCTTAACACAACGCAGGACACGCGAGCACCTGCTTGATCAAATTCGTAGACAGGAAAGTCGAATCCAAGCCCTACAGCAAGAGCTTGGTCTGAGAGAAGGTTTACGTGGCGGACAGGAGCCATCGTCGTCATCTGCGCTATTGCCACACACAGAGCCAATTGTTGAAGGAGGGGATATGGTGGATAACACTGCACCCAAGGCAGTGAATACTACAGTCGTCAAGAAGTGAGTCAACCCAGTAACGCACAGTATATATTCCATTCTAATGTTGCCTCAGACTCAGAGGTGCCTGCATAGGATGCAAGAAACTCAAAGTCAGATGTGACTACGATACCAATGCGGATGATTGTAGACGCTGCCTGGACGGTGGATGTGTTTGTGTGCTACCCACTCGAAAACGTGGAGGACCACCGTACGCCCGCATCCAGTTTCTCTCGACTTTCATTGAATCCTAAGATTTTCGTAGGAGGAGTGCGCGTCATAAGCTTCTTGATAGAATTCGCGAACAGGCGGAGCACATCAAACAGTTGACGCAGCAGCTTGAGGAGAGGCCAGATACTACTTTCGACGGTACCATTCCATCGTCGGAGTCGCCTGTTGGCACTTTTGATAATGTCACCACAATATTCCTCTGAGAGAAATTCAAACTTAATAGCACTGATAAATCCGTAAAAAGATACGATAGAATCTATAGCGATACTGATTCACAGGGTTGGAACCTGGACAAAGCTGTGAGCGTGATGTGAGTAGGTAAAAAGCTACATGTAACGAGAAGACAAGTACGATGTACAGCTGCGTGGGATGAGGAACGCAGAGAGGGTGTTTAAAATGTATAACTTGGAGACCCTCATCAATAGTAAGTACGTTGTCACAAAAGTCAGAATTTATACTATCCAGATGCGACGACGCTCTCGAGAAACTCTATTGACATGTTAAGATCAGTAAGAGAGCGATGCAACTTCTCTTGAAATTCTCCAGGAGATTGAGGGGAGCCATTGTTTATTTCCTCCATACCTTGTGGGAGCGCTAGTTTCAGTCGTTCAACGACCTCATTGATTGTAGGACGTCTCAAAGGATCGGCTTCCCAGCAGGCCTTTATCAACCCCCAGATGGTCTCCGTCAATCCCCAGACTTTCCAGCTGGGGCTGGAGTAAGTAGGACGTTTGGGCCGCTGTCCCTGCATGACTTTATGTACAATGGTATGCGCGCTGATATTAGCAAAAGGCACCTGGCCCGCAAAGACCTAAAAGGCAAGCTGTTGTTTTAACAAAACTTCCAAAAAGAAGAAAATCATACTCGCACCTCGTAAGCTAAGCCCCCGAATGCGTAAATGTCTGTAGCTTTCGTGTTATGAACTTCTGCGTCACCGGCCTCTTCATCTTCCAACTCGGGTTCAAAGAGCTCAGGAGCTTGCCATCGCACGGTGCCGCCTGTAGAAGCCAGCCTCGGTTGGGAGGCCCACGTCAAAATTCCTCCATCCAAAATTGAGGAAAAGCCGAAATCCGAAATGCACGCTCTTTTGGAATCGTTGATGAGGACATTTGCCTGGCAATACATTGAGACGAGAACCATCCAAGTGAGAAATAACTTACACCCTTTAGGTCGCCATGGATAATTGACTTGTTGTGAAGAAACTGTAAGCCCTGCGCCACGTCGTGAGCCTTAATTTTGGGAGGTAATTCATTCTGAATTGATACACGATATATTGAACCTTACCAGTGCGACGCGATTTGAGTCCTTATGTCGCTTCAAGTAAGTGACGAGGTCTCCATTGTCCATCCACGGGGCTACTAATGACATCATGGATTTATCGCGGTAGACGCCATGGAAGGGCAGAATGTTTGGGTGTTTAAGATGGCCCCAAAGTATAGCTTCCTTCAAAACATCCTGCCATAATGAGGTTGTTTCAACATAAAAACATAATTACGCGATACAAGGCAGCCACCCACCTTCCAAAGTAATTCTATATCAATATGTGCATTGCTAACTCTGACGGTCTTAACACACACAGTCTTGCCTTGAAAATATCCTTTATAAATGTCGGCAACGCCTCCGGTAGCCTCCCAGGTAGCGCAGCGTGTTACATCGTTCAACTGATAGCACGTCGGGGATACACCAGATTTCCCCGCAAGCCTCTGCCCTGCGGTGATCACGTTTCTCTCCAATCTTGGTGACATGTTACTTTCGTCATCCAACAACTAGGATGATCATGTTGCGTTACAAGCATACAGCAGAGGTATGACGAGAGACAACATACGAGCTGAAAGAGGTCAAGAAATTCTTGTGCAGTTGAGCCTTTACACAGTAACAGCCTTCTGTACTCGTCCATGTCGTCAAATACTTCACCCAGCCTCGCGATTAACTTTCGTGTCTATGGATGACGTCATTAATGATCACGCAAGTAACGGTTTAAAGGGAAAACCTCAAGTGGATCGATGGACCTTGTGGAGACATCAGAGACTGCACTGTACGTCGTGAACAAGCAGAGGAACGCCAGGCAGAAATAGAAGAGGAAAAGCAATAACAAAGGCCTGGTAAAGGGGCAGACGATGGACAGGTTACTCTTGGTGTGGGTAGCGTCGCTATCAGACTCGGCGAAGAGATAGGATGCCACTACTCTCAGGTTCATTGTTAACAAGTATAAGAGGAGGACATGAGTGGGAAACTAACTTCAATTCAAGAGCTGTGTTATAAATTCATCTTTCTACGGGTGGCCAACTCAGCTGTCAACTCAGTTCTTGCAAGGACTCTTTCCAAGCGTAACGGGGGCTTACTCATCAGAACAATACCTGATTGATCGTATTTAGGCAACGGGGGCTTACCAGAACAATACCTGATTGATCATCCAAATGCTATCTGAAATCTTATACTGCAGACAGATTAGTGACTTTTTGACTTCGATAACAACTCACGAATACGCAGCGAGACCACGGGTTTCAATCTAGATCTCACTCCGCACTTCTCTAGATTTCTGGGAAGCTCGTGTCTACTGATGGATAGAGCACTGAGTAATCCCACTGACAAGTCAGCCCTTTTAAAATTTTAACAAATTCCAGCGATAACAACCTGGAATTTTGAACCAAACAGAATGCTCTCTTTTTCACTTGTCGTGTCTATGTAGAACGCCATTGACGTCTCGTATGAATTTCTCCCAAGCTCCCAAGTCAAGTTCCCAAGTTGCATGGGTCATGGCGTTCGTCTGCATTTCCTCTGTTCAACTAACCTAATTTTCCATCGACTTCTCTTGGACATGATCACGACAATGGCATATACCCTCCACACAGGTTCTGCCGTGGATCATGGTTTCTTTTCCCATAAAGGAGTTACCACACTAACTGTCATTGACGATGCTCTTGAGACGGCATGGATCATGGTTTCTTTTCCCATAAAGGAGTTACCACACTAACTGTCATTGACGATGCTCTTGAGACGGCATAGACCATGGTTTCTTTCCCCATAAAGGAGTTACCACTAACTGTCATTGACGATGCTCTTGAGACGGCATCCGCCGGACCTGCCACGGCTCCTACAACCGAAGCCGAACTGTTGGACGTCAGGTGAGGGCTGCTATCTCGTGTTCAGCGGTAATTTTTCTCACTGACTAGTTCAAAAAGACGTGCACTTTTGTTTCTTTCGTAGATCAAACTGTACATGTAGTGTGCAAGTCACGGTACAATTCTAGTGATGACGGCAGGGTAGGGCAAGTGACTTAGAAACGGTAGCTTGCCACTCATGAGTTACGACATGTATAATGCTCGCTCACCCGAGTTTGATTGATACTGTATTTTTGGATAAAAGAATGTAAATTAGACATGATAGTCAGACATGACAACGCTCTCGAGAAGCTCTATCGACATGTTAGTGTCAGTAAGAGGGCGATGAAGCGTCTCTCGGAATGCTCCAGGCGATCGGTGGCTACTATGTGCTTGCTCCGTGCCGTGCGGAAGTGCTAGCTTGAGTGGTTCGATGACCGCATCGATTGTAGGACGCCTCGACGAATCACCATCCCAGCAGGCTTCTATCAATGCCCAAATATCCTGTCAATCCCCAGACATTCCAGCTGGGGCTGGAGTCAACAGGACGCTTCGGACGCTGTCCAAGTATGACTTTGGTTGCAATGGTATACGTATTGGAAATCATGGCGAATGGCATCTCACCCACAAAGACCTAGAAAAGCTGTTGGTTGGATACTCCTTGAGGAGAGGGAAACGTACACGTACCTCGTAGGCTAAGCCTCCAAATGCGTAGATGTCCGTAGCCTTGGTGTTGGCAGCGACAGCGTCTTCATCCTGCAATGCGAGTGCGAAGATCTCAGGAGCTTGCCATCGCACTGTGCCTCCCATGGAAGCCAGCCTCGGTTGGGAGGTCCACGTCAATATTCCTGAATCAAAAATCGACGAAAATCCGAAATCTGAAATACATGCTTTTCCGAAATCGTTGACAAGTACATTCGCCTGTCGATGCATTGAGACGAGGATCATACAAGTGAGAAATAACTTACACCCTTGAGGTCGCCATGGACGATAGACTTGTGGTGGAGATACTGTAAGCCTTGTGCAACGTCATAAACCTAGATTTGCGAGGTAAGCCAAATTTATCTATGATACATTGAACCAGCTTACTAGCATGACACGATTTGCATCATTATGTTCCTTCAGGTAACGCACTAGATCTCCATTTTCCATCCACGGGGCGACGAACGATATCAGGGGTTTATCGCGGTAGACTCCGTAGAAGGGTAGAAGGTTTGGGTGTTTAAGATGACCCCAAAGTATTCCCTCCTTCATAACGTCCTGTGAGGAGATTGCGTCAACATCGAAAACTTGAACGCGATACAAGGCCGAAACCCACCTTCCAAAGTAAGTCTGGATGCACGTATGTGTTGTTGACCCTGACAGTCTTCACACACACAAGGCTTCCTCGCAAATATCCCTTATAAATGTCTGCAAAGCCTCCCATGGCTTCCAGAGGAGCGCAGCGTGTCACGCCATCCAGCTGATAGCGCGTCGGCGACACACCCGACTTTTCCGCAAGCCTCTGTGCTCCAACGATTACATTTCTCTCTAAGCTTGGCGACATGTTACTTGTGTCGTCTAAAAGCTGAGAAGATCATTTGAGGATACTCATACAGCAGTTAAGTGACTGGGCACAACATACAAGTATAAAGAAATCAAGAAACCTCGGTGCAGTTGAGCCTTCGCACGATAATAGCCTCCTGTACTCTTCTGCGTTATGAAATACGTCGGCCAGCCGCGTGATCATAGCATCAATGTCATGGTTGGTGGGGACATTAGGAGTTTCATTGTACGTCGTAACCAAGCAGAGAAGTGCCAGACAGAAGAGGGAAAGGAAAGCCAAAGGACCGGCAAAGGGTGAGTTGTTGGATAGAATTTGGAGGTGGGCGGCGTTATCGTCGGTTTTGACCAAGTGATTGTAGAGTGCACAGTCCATTGTTGCCGGAGACACAAGAACTTGAAGGCGAGAGAGAAGAGGCATTGAAAAATTGTACCATTATAAGAGAAATATCTTTCAACGGCGGCATGTTTGCGGAGATCTCTCAGGTCCTGTAAACAACTAGTAGTCTCCGCAGCAATGGACATGATAGTGCAATCAAGTAGAGATATCGAAAAAAAAAAAAGTAATGCAATTGACCGAGATGAGAAGTAGGCCATACAAATGCCTACGGCTGACTCTTGTTTGTGCGCAAGTCAACGACTGATTCTGGGATTCTGGGAAGGCAGCCAAAGACAAAGGTGACGTCAGATGTCTGCAGTTGGGGGTGTGTGTCTGTTTGTACATGCATTCAAAGTCGCCAAGTCGCATGGGTAGTGGGGTTCGTCCCAGATCGGTTAGTGCATTATTAGCACACCAATGACCACGCCTCATGGCAGGCATCTTATTCGGACAAAATTCGAAGCTTGATCGCTTCGAGCACCCTGGAATTTGTCAAAAAATCCCTTCTACGACACAAGGAGTACCTTATTCGATCATCCACACATCTCTCGGTGGTTCCTTTTCCGTTCCTTGAGAAAATGATTTTCTCCAGATGTCATTTATTAAATGCGCCCAGATCGATTCTATCTTAAGCTCCAACTCTTGTAAATGTATTTTCAAGCAAAAGTCCACTCCCTATTCCTTGACGAGCTTACAGTCTGCTTCGGGACACTTACCGTCTCTACAAGGTGTTTCTTCTCCACCTTGCTTCTACCGCCTCATCTACTTACCAAGAAGAGCATGAGGCTCGCCTTTCTCAATCAGATTGATCTCAAGTAGGAGGTACCATTAGCTGCCATGGCTCTTCCATTGCCTTCACATCTAAAACCTCCTCTGCGACATCTGTAGAATCATCAAAACCATTGTGATAACAGGGAATCCTACAACGTCGCTTTACCCTACCGTGGTCCACCGTACTTCAGCTATGGCAAAATCCCAGGAAAGCGACACAGGTATCTCGCCTACTTTCTTCTCGTGCGCGAAGGCAGGAAATTTTATTCAAGTCGCGAACAGACAGAGCAAATCAAAGAGATGATGCAGCGGCTTGAAGGGTTGCCGTCGGTGCCCATGTCACCTGGAGGGAACTCGAATTCAATGTGCGGATGAGACACTGTAAGTAAATATGATGAAATGGGATAGACGATGGTGGTACAAATGTGGAAGCTAGATGAAAATGTGAGTCTAATGGGTTAGCTAACGACAAGTATAGAGGAAGCCGTGGTAGGGTGATGGATTCGGAAAGCGTATTTTTACGCCTATAATGTATAACTTGACTACCTAAAATCTTAGTAAAAAGGAGTTGAATTAGACCTGACACACTAGTCGGATGCGACGACGCTCTCAAGCACCTCCATTGACATGTCAATGTCAGTAATAGAACGATGTAATGCTTGAAACGCTCCAGGATATTGGAGGGGCCCATCATTTTCTTCCTCCGCATCTTGCGGGAGTCCCACCTTGAGCCATTCGACGACCACCTCAATCGTAGGACGTCTTAGAGGATCGGCGTCCCAGCAGGCTTCCATCAAATTCCAAATGTCCTCTGTCAATCCCCAGACGTTCCAGTGGAGATACTTTAAGCCCCACGCAACTTCGTAAGCCTAGGTTTTGAGAGAGAAGTTATTTTTCTAAATTCATCTATGATATATTGTCCCCACCAGCATGACGCGATTTGAATCCTCATGTTCCTTCAGGTACCTCACGAGATCCCCATTTTCCATCCACGGGGCCATGAACGATATCATGGATTTATCGCGGTATACGCCGTAGAAGGGTAGAACGTTTGGGTGTTTAAGGTGGCCCCAAAGCATCCCTTCCTTCAAAGCATGCTGTGAGGAAATCGCAGCCGAGTCAATATCCAAAATATGGACACGATAAGAGGCAGCAACCCACCTTCCAAAGTAGGTCTGCATCGACACAGGCGTTCTTGACCTTGACAGTCTTCACACACACAAGTTCTATCCTTTATAAATGTCTGCAAAGCCTCTCGAGGCTTCTGGCATAGCGAAGCGTGTAACGCCGGCCAATTGATAGCGCGTCGGCGACACGCCCGACTTATCCGCAAGCCTTTGTGCGGCGACGATCACGTTTCTCTCGAAACTTGGCGGCATGCTACTTGTGTTGTCTAAGAGCTGGGAAGATCGTTTCAGGATACTTGTACAGTATCTGGAGTGACTGGAGACGACATACGAGTATAAAGAAATCAAGGAACGTCTGTGCAGTTGAGCCTTCGCACGATAATAGCCTCCTGTACTCTTCTGCGTTATGAAATACGTTGGATAGCCGCGTGATCATAGCGTCAATGTCATGGTTGGTGGGGACATTAGAAGTTTCATTGTACGTCATGAACAAGCAGAGAAGCGCCAGACAGAAGAGAGAAAGGAAAGCCAAAAGGCCAACAAAGGACAAGATGTTGGACAGAATTTGGAGGTGGGCAGCGTTATTGTTGGTTTTGACCAAGGGATCGGAGGGTACATGGTTCATTGTTGCAAGAGACACAACAAATTGAAGGCAAGAGGGGCCAAGGATTGGGGAATCGCACCATTATAAAGTAAGAGACCTAATGAAAAAACGTACTGAGAAAAAAGTCAAAAACCTAACAAATGACAATCGGCCTCTGTGTTATGATTGAACATGAGGCGGCTCCGCCCGTACGTGTGGAATCGATTCGGGGCCAGATGAATCTGATTATGCAATCATAAAGGAAGGTTCCTGTTAGGGGTGCACACCGTCTGTGCACGGTTACGGCCGTGCAAATTACGGCCATGATTGACATTTCGAGACACTTTGACAATACGGTACGGTGTAAAAACGGCTGTGGACAGCCGTAAACGGCACACGGTTGAAAAAAAAAAATGAATTCTGTTGTATATAGAGCTTAAGCCTGAGGTAGTCGGCGTAATTTCAATGTCTGCTTGACTATCATTAAGATCCGAATAGTTTCTGGAGGAAGACTGGCACGTCCCAGAGAAATTGTGTCACGGCCCCCCGAGAAAATGCGTTCTACCGCCACAGCAGACCCTTTAAATAGAGAATATCATTACCAATTGAAGAAAAATATTGTCCATTGCACCTGGAATTGCTAGAACATTACACGCAATCCGATATAAGTTGGGATACTGAGCATGCCTACCAAGCCACCACTAAAGTGGCTGGCAATCATCGAATGGCTCAGGACTGAGCTTGAAATGGTCTTCGAGCTCGTCAATAACCTGTCTGTTCTTGGCTTGATAGCGTGCTTTGAAATTAAACTTAGTAGATGTCGGCCTAGACTCAGTCGGAGATGGTGCTTTGTTGAAGGACGAGCATAATGTGCTTTGTTGTAGTCGTATAGTCTCTTTTTTGCATCCTCAGCGAGGTAGGTTAAAAGATAGTAATCATTGGCAAATTCCTCCTTGAGGCCTGCGTACATAAAGCGGGGGTCAAGGACTTGAGAATTGATCAGTTGTGTAATTCTTTGAACGTAGCTATCTCAGATCATTAACAAACATAGGAGACTGTAAGTGCTTGTATTTAACGGCCGTGCACGGCCGTATTTCACGGTTCTACACGGTACCTAACACTCTGACGTTCCTCCCTTCACTGGCTATGTTGAGACGACTCTCCATACCCTACGTCTTATGCATGCTGCTCGTCAAGGGGTTCTTCCTCCTCTGCAACGTCTCTCGAATCTATCAAGACCACTGTTACAACAGGGAATCCCTCAACGTCGCCTCACCCTGCCGTGGCCCACCGTACTCCAGTTACGGCGAAATCCCAAGGATCAAGAGGAAAGCGACGCAGGTATCTCGCCTACTTCTTTTCACCCATGCAGTGGCAAATTTTATTCAAGTCGCGAACAGACAGATCAAATCAAAGAGCTGATGCAGCAGCTTGAAGGGATCGCCGTCCGTCCCCATGTCACCCAGAGGGAATTCAAACTCAATGTGTGAAGGAGAGACTGTAAGTAAATATGATAAAATGGGACAGATAATAGTATTATATGTGTGAAAGCTAGATAGAACTATGGATCTAATGGGTTAACTAAATATAAAAGCACGACAAGTAGAGGAAGCTGTGTAGGGTGGACTCAGAAAGCGTATTTTTACACCGATAATGTATAACTTGACTACCTAAAATCTTGGTAAAAAGGAGTTGAATTAGACCTGACACACTAGTCGGATGCGACGACGCTCTCAAGCACCTCCATTGACATGTCAATGTCAGTAATAGAACGATGTAATGCTTGAAACGCTCCAGGATATTGGAGGGGCCCATCATTTTCTTCCTCCGCACCTTGCGGGAGTGCCACCTTGAGCCATTCGACGACCACATCAATCGTAGGACGCCTTAGAGGATCGGCGTCCCAGCAGGCTTCCATCAAACTCCAAATGTCCTCTGTCAATCCCCAGACGTTCCAGCTGGGGCTGGAGTGAACAGGACGCTTGGGACGCTGGCCCTGCATGACTTTGCTTACAATAGTATAAGCATTGGAGACCTTGGAAAATGGCGCCTCGCCGACAAAGATCTAAAGGACAGCCATTGATGAGATACTCTCCACGAAAGAAAATCAACCTAGTACCTCGTAGGCTAAGCCTCCAAATGCGTAAATGTCTGTCTCCTTCGTGTTGTGTATCGCCGCGGAGCCTTCATCTTGCAACTCGAGTTCAAGGATCTCCGGAGCTTGCCAATGCAACGTGCCTCCCGTGGAAGCTGGCCTAGGTTGGGAGGTCCACGTTAAGATTCCTGGATCCAAAATCGACGAAAATCCGAAATCTGAAATACACGCTCTTCCGGAATCGTTGACGAGCACATTTGCCTATTGATATAGTATTGAGACGAGAGTCATACAAGTGTGAAATAACTTACAGCCTTTATGTCACCATGTACGATAGACTTGTTGTGGAGATACTTTAAGCCCCACGCAACTTCGTAAGCCTAGGTTTTGAGAGAGAAGTTATTTTTCTGAATTCATCAATGATATATTGTCCCCACCAGCATGACGCGATTTGAATCCTCATGTTCCTTCAGGTACCTCACGAGATCCCCATTTTCCATCCACGGGGCCACGAACGATATCATGGATTTATCGCGGTATACGCCGTAGAAAGGTAGAACGTTTGGGTGTTTAAGGTGGCCCCAAAGCATCCCTTCCTTCAAAGTATGCTGTGAGGAAATCGCATCCTAGTCAATATCCAAAATCTGGACATGATACGAGCAGCGACCCACCTTCCAAAGTAGGTCTACATCGACGCAGGCGTTGTTGACCCTGACAGTCTTCACACACACAATTCTTCCTCGCAAATATCCTTTATAAATGTCTGCAAAACCTCCCGAGGCTTCTGGCACAGCGAAGCGCGTAACGCCGGCCAGTTGATAGCGCGTCGGAGACATGCCTGACTTATCCGCAAGCCTTTGTGCTGCGACGAGCACATTTCTCTCGAAGCTTGGCGCCATGCTACTTGTGTCGTCTAACAGCTGGTAAGGTCGTGTTGAGATACTCGTATAGCAACAGAGTGACCGGAGACAACATACAAGTATGAAAAGATCAAGGAACCTTTGTGCAGTTGAACCTTTGTACGATAATAGCCTCCTGTACTCTTCTGTGTTACGAAATACCTCGGCCAGACGCGTGACCATAGCATCAGCGTCGCAGTCGGTGGGGACATCAGGGCTTGCATTGTATGTGGTGAACAAGAAAGAGATGTTGGACAGAATTTTGAGGAGGGCAGCGTTATCGTCGATTTTGACAAAGGGATTCGAGGATGCTTTGTCCATTTGGGAAGGGAAATTGCAGCATCATGAAGTCTGGCGGATTCAAGTATCTTCTAGACTTTCTTACAGGACCCTGAGTGACGCACCAAGACCGCACCGACGACCCTGAACGACGCACCGGAACCCTGAGCGACACACACACCAGGACCCTGACTTTTTCACAGGACCTGATTCATTGCTATGTTGGCATTTCCGATATGCCTTCGGAGGAGCGCCGGACAAAAGAGGGACAGGAATTCCAAAGGGCCAGCAAATGGCGAGATGCTGAATAGAATTTTGAAGTGGGAAGCGTTATTAGTTTCAACGAAGGGATCCCAGGATGCATAATTCATGTTGGAGGACACCAGGACTTGAAGACGAGAGATGAGAAGGATGGGAGAATTTCTGCATTACTTATCAAGTGAGAAGAGCGTAAGCACATAAGCGATCGGCGCTGCGCCAGTTCCTTCTCTCGGTGGCGGGCGCTCAGTGACATTGGAAGTTTTTCGAACTCCGCAACCCCCTTTCATCCTCGGCCTGTTATAACAAAGAGCACGAAACCCGCGAGCCCGAATCTCAAAAGTTGATACTGACAGTCAACGTGCCATTGCCAAGAAAATGAATGAAATACACTGCTCAGCCTACCTCCTGCCTCTCCTCCACTGACTAGCAACTTCCAGATTGTCAAATTTGTACTCTGTTGTTCCCACCTAGTGATTTTAGGAGACACAAATAGAGCGTGTCGTGTGTCCACCACATAGTAGTGATACTTGAAATTATGTCACCGACTGACTCTTTTGACTTTTTTTATGGGAGGGGACTAAAGAACGAACAAGTACCAGGGTATATCCTCATTCTCAGAAACACGCAATCAGCTCGGAGACAAATGGAACATCAAAACTGGCAAAACCCGGTCTTGATTTTGGGCTTGAATGTAGAGAAGTGCTTCATCAACAATGTCGTCAGGAAACGATCTTCATCGAGAGAGACAACAAATTCTTCTCGTGGAGCCGCATTTTAGCTTCTAGCCTCGATGCAACAACCTGGCATTTTGCCAAATCGACATTCTCTTCTCACTGCTCGTTCCCATTCCTACTGGCGAACACCGTCAACGTCCAGCATGAAATTCTCGCAGGGAGAGTCACCAAGTCGAATGGGTCGTGATGTTCGTCCCACTCCATTGCAGAGACCAATGACCGCGCCTCATGGTACCGGTGCTCCTCCGAGACATCGTGTTCGGACAAAATTCAAGGCTTGGAGAGAAACAACGGACGTTCCTATCGAAAAGAAGGAGGGACAGGGATGTAAATTCATCGAACAGCTCAAGGCGCGCTTCGAGCACACTAGGATTGTCAAAAGATTCCCTCTACGACACAAGGAACACCTTATCTGATCGTCCACATATACCTCAGTGCGTTTTCACCGTTTTTCGTGAAAAACATCGCTGTTGATTTGTTTTCAGATCTGTATTATCAAATGCGCGCAGATCGATTTCGTCTTCAGCACTGACTCCTATAAATGTATGTCCAGGTGAAAGTGTATTGCCAATTCATTTATTGACGAGCTCGCAGTCTGTTTCAGGATGCGCACCGTCTCTACAAGATGTTCCTCCCTTCACCGGTGCGGGAAAGTCCATCTCAGCTCGATCCCAACACCTTACTTCTACCGCCTCATCTACAGAGAAAAACATTGAGGCTCGCCTTTCCCAATCAGATTGGTCTCAAGTAGGAGTACCGTTAGCCCTCATGGCTATTCCATTACCTTCACATCTAAATCCTCTGCTGCAACGTCTGTAGGATCTGTCAAGACCACTGTTACAACAACGAATTCCACACCGTCGCCTCCCAGTAACGCACAGTATATATTCCATTCTAATGTTGCCTCAGACTCAGAAGTGCCTGCATCGGATGCAAGAAACTCAAAGTCAGATGTGACTACGATACCAATGCGGATGATTGTAGACGCTGCCTGGACGGTGGATGTGTTTGTGTAGTACCCACTCGAAAACGTGGAGGACCACCGTAAGCCCGCATCCAGTTTCTCTGGACTTTGATTGATTCCTAAGGTTTTCGTAGGAGGAGTGCGCGTCATAAGCTTCTTGATAGAATTTGCAAACAGGCAGAGCACATCAAACAGTTGACACAGCAGCTTTAGGGGAGGTCAGACACGACGACGGTGCCATTCCATTGTCAGAGTTGCCTGTCAGCACTTTTGATCATGTCACTACAACGTTCCTCCAAAAGAAATTCAAACTCAATAGCACTGATAAATCCGTAAACAGATACAATAGAATATATGTCGATGCTGCTTCACGGGGGTCGGAACCTAGACAAAGGTGTGAGCGTAATGTGATTAGGTATCAAGCTACATGTATCGAGAAGAAGTACGGTGCATTTGTGGGGTAACGGGCTCAGAGTGTGTGTTTACAATGTATCGCTTGGAAACCCTGATCGATATTCAGTACATTTTCACAAAACTCAGACTTCATACTAGTAACCAGATGCGACAACACTCTCGAGAAACTCTATTGACATGTTAAGATCAGTGGGAGAGCGATGCGACTTCTCTTGAAATGCTCCAGGCGATCTGAGGGACCCATTCTTTATTTCGTCCACATCTTGCGGGAGCACTAGCTTCAGTCGTTCGACGACCTATTGATTGTAGGACGTCTTAAAGGATCGGCTTCCCAGCAGGCCTTTATTAACCCCCAGATGTCCTCCGTCAATCCCCAGACTGTCCAGCTGGGGCTGGAGTAAGTAGGACGCTTGGGACGCTGTCCCTGCATGACTTTGTGTACAATAGTATGCGCACTGATATTGACAAAAGGCACCTGGCCCGCAAAGACCTAAAGGCAAGCTGCCGTTTTAACAAATTTTCCCAAAAGAAGAAAACCATACTCGCACCTCGTACGCTAAGCCCCCGAATGCGTAAATGTCTGTAGCTTTCGTATTATGAACTTCTGCGTCACCGGCCTCTTCATCTTCCAACTCGGGTTCAAAGAGCTCAGGAGCTTGCCATCGCACGGTGCCACCCGTAGAAGGAAACCTCGGTTGGGAGGCCCACGTCAAAATTCCTCCATATACAATTGAGGAAAAGCCAAAATCTGCAATGCACGCTCTTCCTGAATCATCAATGAGTACGTTGACCTATTGGTACATTGAGATGACGGTGTTGCATATGATGAATGACTTACACCCTTGAGGTCGCCATGTACGATGGACTTTTCGTGAAGGTACTGTAAGCCCTGCGCAACGTCATCAACCTAGAGTTTGAGAGGTAAGTCATTCTGATTCATCTGAGTTCAATTGAAACTCACTAGCATGGCGCGATTTGAATCCTTATGTTGCTTCAAATAAGTGACAAGATCCCCATTTTCCATCCATAAGGCTACGAATGATAACCTGGGTTGGTCGTGGTAGACGCCGTAGAAGGGCAGAACATTTGGGTGTTTAAGGTGACCCCAAAGTATGGCTTCCTTCAAAACAAGCTATGGGAAGTTGCGTCAATATCCACAACTACGCGATACCAGACAACGACCTACCTTGCAAAGTGATTCGGCATCCATAAGTGCGTTAAGCCTGACGGTCTTCACACACACGTTTTCCTTGAAGATATCCTATGTAAATGTCGGCAAAGCCTCCCGTGGCCTCCAAGGTAGCGCAACGTGTTACACCATCTAACTGATAGCACGTCGGAGACATTCCCGACTTTCCCGCAAGCCTTTGTGCTGCGACGATCACGTTTGTCTCGAAGCTTAGTGATATGTTACTTGTCTGATCCAACAACTGGAATGATCACGTTGCGCCATTAACTTATAGTAGCCGAGGTATGACGAGAGACAACATACAAGTTGAAAGAAATCCAGAAATGTTTGTGCAGCCAAGCCTTTGCAGGATAACAGCCTCCTGTACTCCTCCGTATTGTCGAACACCTCAGCCAGCCTCGCGATCAACTTTTCTGTCTGCCAGTTGTTGTCAGTAATAGTCAAGCAAAGAATGGTTTGAACAAACCTTAAATGGATCGGTCGACTTGTTGCAGGCAGCCGAGCCTCCTCCATCATATGTGATGACCAAGTACAGGAACCCCAGAGAGAAATAGAAGAGGAAAAGGAACGCCAAAGGACTGGCAAAGGGGTGGATGATATATAGAACTTTGTTGTGGGCATCGCCAATATCCGATTGAAAGAAGAGATCATAGGCAGATACTCTGTTCATTGCAAACGAGTAGAACAAGAGGAAAAGATATGAGTGGGGAGTGCATTATACAGTGGGGAGTAAGTTATAACTGAACCCTATCCGGTCGGGGATCCCAGTCCCCTGGGAGGGATCCAAATTATTTCCAATTGGGTTGACTTTCAGAAATACCTCGGCAAGGCGCGAGGACCTTAACGTGCGTTCAGTTATCTTTAGCCTCGACTATGGCCTTCACATCTAAAACCTGTTCTGCGACGTCTGTTGAATCTGTCAAGACCACTGTCACAACAGCGAATCCCACTCTGTTGCTCCACACTGGTATGGCCAACCGTACTCCAGCTACGGCGAAATCCCAAGGATCAAGAGGTAATTCAAAAGCGACACAGGTATCTCGCCTACTCGTGCCACGTTCCTGCACTTCTCCTCGATCCAGTGTGTCCTCAACCACAAGTGTCGAATCGACTAACTCGTGCGCTAGTCCCAAAGATGTGGAATCCCAGACTTGAGGTCGAAGCATTGATCGCAAGGCTGACTGAAGTATTCAAAGGCAAGACAGAATATTGAAAGCTATTGTCATCCAGAGGTTCCAGTGCTCAAAGTCCCCTTGGCATCTTTCAATGGGTGCGTTGGTATATACATACGACTTTTCTCTGATATCCTTCTCCAGCCAGACGTTATCGCAGAAAATCCTTCGCCGTACTTCCAGCGAAACCTGATTGCAGCAGCACAGCGGCCCGCAAGAAATCTGGGTTGTGTTCAAGATGTTACGAGTTGGATAATGCGACGACCTACGATACATTAGAGGGTTCCGGGGGCTTTGCGGATGTCTATAAAGGTCTTTTCGGAGGTCGTGCAGTGTGTGTGTGAAGACGATCAGACTCAATACTCGTATGCAAGCAGAGCATTTTCTCAAGGCATGTTTCTGCCTTGTACTGCTTCAAATCTGCTTCCAACAATATTACTACAGGTTATTTCGAAAGAAGCCCTTCTATGGAGCAACTCCGTCATCCCAATGTACTACCTTTTTATGGAGTCTACTGTTACAAAAGCATGGTATCTTTCGTAGCGCCTTGGATGGTGAAGGGAGATATTCAGAGTTTCCTAAAGGTTCACCAAGACTCGGATAGTGTTGTAATGGTGAGTTCCCAACATCACATTGTTCATAACCCGGTCATTTACCTTCGTTCTAAGGTGTTCGACGTATCAAAAGGCTTACGGTTTCTCCACAACAACTCTATCGTACACGGCGACCTCAAGGGTGTCAGTTGTGCATCGTCGGGGCGAGAGCTGCTGTCTCATGGCGTTCACAGCCGAATATTTTAATTAACGAGTTCAAAAGAGCGTGCATTACAGACTTTGGACTTTCATCTGTTTCTGACAAGGAGATATTGACGTGGACTTTTCAGTCATCGATGAGCTCGAAGGGAGGGACCGTGAAATGGCAAGCGCCCGAACTTGTCAATCCTGAGGGAGAAGGTGATATTCAGAACACAAATGCTAGCGATATCTACGCATGGGCTTGCGTAGCTTACGAGGTATGACTTGTTGATACACCTAGAGGAGCATTTGAAACCGCTTGTCATGGTTAGATCTTTACAGGTTCTCTACCATTCGTCCATCTGACCTGCGATGCTGCCGTTATGACAGGGTCATGATGGAACAGCGTCCAGTCCGGCCTCTCGATGTGAGCTGCAGCTGGGATGTCTTGGGAATAACGGAGGATATCTGGGAAGCCTGCCCAATAGTAGACGAGGTCATTGAACGCATTGAGGCATCGCTACCTGGAGAAATGAACAAGGAGGAAAATAAGGACTGCCTCTCGCCTGGTCAATTTCACGCGATGGCTCACCGTGATGTCGACGCAATTGAATTATCTATTGAGGCCCTGGAGAACTTGCTTGCTAATAAGTAATTTAGATGATTGAATACAATAATTCGTGAGCTCCGTCTTTGAGCGAGTTAAGTGCTTTAAAAATTAAAGCTCTACGGTGATGATGAGTTACTTAGTAGGCCAGGTGTTTATTTGTCGGCACCTCTACAAATTGAAATAAGATATGATAATTTTGGAACACTCACTGTGTGCACGTCGACCCTCCGTCTCCACACGGTGGCTGGTTTTATTTAGCCCATGCATATAGGACTTGGTGGCAATCTAAATCTGGAGCACATCTGGATTAGATCAGTGATGCCTCGTGTGTTTATCGTTTCCACTGGCAAACAACTGTTATCACCGTATAAGTGCTCTTATGCTTCTTTCTCCCATGTAGGCGCTCTTCCAACCTCCCATACAATTCTGCCTAAATATTGATAGAGCTTCAAATGTCGAGCTGCCTTCAACTTCAATCTGGGATAAACTCAAGCGCCAAAACCAGGCCATAAAGCCCCCAGTCCCTCGTCTGCGGCTCTTGACCTTGGCTTTTGGGGACATGGAAACCGTCAAAATAGTCTGTTACTTGTATCTATACTTCGCTTCTTTTACTTATTCTTCTCCCAGCTCCCTGACACTTTTGCTGTTCGTTCACCTTTTTCCAGATTTTTCTATTTCCGTTTATATCATCTTCACTGGCAGAAACTCGAGGAAATTGCAAGAGGTTGGTCAAGGCTTCCATCTGATATTTCTCTCCGTATCCCACTCGAATATGTCTCCATCAGTGCCGGCGTGAGCGCTTCCTTGAATTCTTATCTGATTGCCTCCTGACCAATCTCTGTCCGGCCTGTAGAGATTAATAAATGGTCGACATATATATGTAGCGCTTTCTTTCCTTTATAGTTGTCATAATCCTCACCATCCTTCCAGCTTACTGATGAAGACTCTTACCAAATAGCCATCAACGGCGTAGTGGCCACTAGAGTTGAAATTGTTAGGGATGCACGACCTCCCTCTCCAGGATTATTTTTCCCCAGGTCGCCTACGCCCTCACCACCTTCCTCCCCAGCATTTCGCTCCCGGTCTCCCGGGCCCTCACCACCTGCCTCTCCAGGCTTATTTGGTCCTAGGTCGCCTCCGCCCTCACCACCTTCCTCCCCAGAACTTTGCCCTCGGTCTCTCGTGCCCTCACGTCCTCCCTCTCCTCCTAGGTCGTCTGCGCCTTCACAGCCTCCCTTTCCGGGCTTAGTTGGCCCCAGATCACCCGCACCCTCACCACCTTTCTCTCTTCAGCGGCTTTTGACCCTGGCCTTCGGGGACATTGAAACTGTCATAACAGTCTGTTCCTTCTCTCTGTAGTTTACGCCTCCTTCTTATTCTTTACCCAGCTCCCTGCCACTTTCACAGTTCGTTCATCCTTTTCCAGATTTTTGTATATCCGTTTATTATCATCCTCATTGGCAGAAACTCGAGGAAGTTGCAAGAGATTGGTCAAGGATCCCGCCTGATTCTTTCTTCTCTCTCCGTGTTCCAGTTGAACATGCTTCCTTCAGTGCTGCTGTGAGGGCTTCCTCGACTTCCAATAAGATCACATCTGACCAACCTCTGACTGGCTCTGTAGAGGCTTGTAGATGGCCGATTTATATATGTAGCGCTTCTTTTCCTTTATATTTGTCATAATCCTCACCATCCTTTCAGCTTACTGATGAAGGATCTTACCAAATAGCCTTACAAGGTGTATTGCGCACCAGAGTTGAGATTGTTAGTGAGGCGAATACAGGGATGGATTTCGATAACAAAGGATTACCCATGCCCTCGCTTTCTCCCTCTCCAGGTTTATTTCCCACGTCGCCCATGTCTCAGCAGCTCTCTTCATCAGAAATATTTGATAATCGACAAGTCCGTTATACTTTCCTGGATTCTAAAGCTTAGGCTGATTCATGCGGCTCCTATGACTCCAGGTCGAACAGTTGATCGCAAGGCTTGCGCACATTTTCGTTACCAAGGAAGAATACAGAAGACTCTTGTCGTGCAGAGGTTTAAGTGCACAGAAGCTTCTTAACATGTTCCAACAGGTATTTAGGATCCAGTCTTGCGAATTTCAATATAGCTGACATCAGGTCAGCTCCTGGACCTCATGGACAATCACTTAACGACCATGCATCGGAACCTTATTGCCGCAGCTCAAAGGCTCTCAGGGGCGTCAGGGCTATATCCGATATGCTACGAGTTGGATGGTGTGACCGACACTGGTGTCTACGAGTGTTCTGGAGGTTTTGCCGACGTCTACAAAGCATATTTCCGGGGTCAAGCCGTCTGTCTCAAGACTATTAGGTTGAATTCACGAACCGATTCAGAACATTTTCTGAAGGTCAGCTTCCGTTTCTTTGCCTTCAAATACACTTATATTGTTTCTAGGTTTTTTCGAAAGAGGCTATTCTCTGGGGTCAGCTTCGTCATCCGAATATCCTTCCTTTCTATGGTATATATCGTGTTAAGGACAGGTTATCATTTGTTGCACCCTGGATGGAGAATGGGGATGTTAGCAAGTTTTTAAAGCATAACCAAAGCTCAGATCGTGTCCTATTGGTGAGCAATGTGACATAGATCGTACTACCGACAGTATTGACACGATATTATGGTATTTCTAGTGCTTCGATATAGCGCAAGGCTTGCATTTCCTTCACAAAAATGACATTGTTCATGGTGACCTGAAAAGCGTAGGTACTTCCAATAGCGATTATACGTACATCTCATTTAATGTGCAGGGAAATATACTTGTGAACGAATTTGGAAGGGCATGTCTAGCAGATCTTGGACTTTCGGCCATTTCAGACCAGGAAATCTTAGCCTGGACGTCTTATTCGTCCATGGGCTCAAAGGGAGGAACCGTCCGATGGCAAGCTCCCGAACTCTTCAACCCTGAGGGTGAGGAGGACATCCATAACACGAAAGCTAGTGACATCTACGCTTGGGGTTGCGTTGCTTATGAGGCATGTTTAACTCTACGCGTTCCGATGCATATTAAGACAAGCTCAATCGCCCTTTAGATTTTTACCGGGCAAGTACCCTTGGCTCATTTAACCCGTGATACGACTGTTGTACACAAAGTATTGGGCGGGGAACGCCCAAAACGACCTAAGGATGCAAGCTTCAGTTGGACCATTTGGGGACTAACGGAGGATATCTGGAAACTTATGAGAACATGCTGGGACTCGGACCCTGCGCAGCGCCCGAATGTCATCCTCGTCATTGAACACTTAGAGGCAACGCTATCAAAGGACGCCCAGAGAGATCCACAGGCCGGAATGAATCTTTCGCCTGGTCAATTTCGAGAGATGACTCGTCGTGAAGTAGATGAAAATGAATTGTCTGTAAAGGCGCTCGAGAGCCTACTTAATAACCAGTAATGGTATGAAGTTCTCAATGATGTCGATGTGATCTGAGAGGTTCATGAGATAGAGTGAGGAGTCGCGTTGTTTGTGCATGATGATATATCTATTATATATCTCTCTTCTCAAAGCATAGAATTAGGTTTGGCATTGTACAAAGTAATACATAACGCGATGAGTACTAAATCAATATATATAGTCCGTAAACCATCTTGCAGCTCTCTTCCAGGATGTGAGGCTGTGTAGCTGGGCTTCCTCTTGTCTCTCTTGTTCACGAATGGCATCGCCCTCTCCAGGCTGCCACACTACATGAGTTTGGAAATCGATCTTGTCTGTGGGAACCCAATGGACATTATTGCCCCATCGCCATTCGTAGAACGAATAACCGGCATAGAGAATAATGTACGTGCTGATGCCAATGTATGTGGCGACTACGTTCTGTGAAATTCAAGTCAGCGAAACATGACGTGATTACTTAGAGCCTGTATCACACCTTTGCCTCAAACGGTTGTTGCCTCGCCGCCGCATACCCCAAGGCAATAAACATGAGCGTCCCAAGAATGATGACACTAATGGGAAGAAGTGGGTATAAAGGCTGTTGATACGGTAGATTGTTCAGCGATAACCCCTGCGCTACGTATGCATGACGGAATCGCAACGACATCACTCCGACACTTGTCCACACCAGCAATGAGGATATGCCAGTGATATTTAGAAGCCAAGTAAATACGACACCCGCGCCCCAGATTGTCGTTAAGAAGGATAGGAATGCAAAGGATAGTGTAACCCTACATATGCACGAGTGAGCAAGTAATTTAACAAAATTCGTGTATTCAAATTCAAACAGACGTACATCAATGCAGGGACGGGAACGCCGCGTCGATTAACCCATCCGAAGATACGAGGTGCGTGTCCAGCCTGAGCAAGCGCCAGAAGTATTCTCGAGCTGGCATAGAAACAGGAATTGGTAGCTGAAAGAACAGCTGTCAAGAGCACGGCATTGACGACGTGGACACCAGCACCGAAACCAGCACGAAGGAAAACTACGGTGACAGGGGAAGCAGCAACATTTGAGTCTGTCGGAAGGAATGAATCGTCTGATTAGTATCCTAAGCCTAATGGGATCAAGGTGGCATACCTGAGGCGGCAGTAAGAAGGGTCGGATCTCTATAATTTATGCAGAGGCCAATTGTCAGGATTGTGAGGATGTAGAAAAGGACGATGCGGATAAAGGTGGATTTGACAGCACGGGGCACAGAACGGTGAGGCTCAGCTGATTCTCCTGCAGCTACGGCCACAAGTTCAACCCCACCAAATGAATAGAATGCGTATACAAATGTCTGGGCAAAGGCCCCGAAACCACCAATAAACGCCTGACCGTCGTGAAAATTTGCCAAACCCTATTCGTGTCACCTATAATTAGCGACCAAGGTCACGTTGCAAGGATGAATGGCCACAAACAGGTCCAGGGTGATGCTTGATTCCTCCCCAATCGTAGATGAGGCCCACAAATATGAAGACGATAATCATCAGTACTTTAATGAGCGACAGCCAATATTCGGATTCGCCTAAAACTTCATGAGCCATGCTGTATGAAAAGAGTAGTATATAGGTCACTGACCATAGACACGGACATGAATAAGCTGGAGGAAGAAGACCGGAGTGATAATAATGAGTGCCCAATGCCAAGGCTGCAACGTTGGCGTCCAGTACTGCATCATGTAAGGATGGGCACTCCCCAAAAGGCTTCGCACTTACTTGAAGAATTACCGAAGCTGCGGTCAATTCGCTCGCTAACATAGTAAAGATTGATCATCTTGCACCAAATGAACGGCCAGAGATGGCACTCACGAATCGTTAGAGTCCTGTGTGACAACTAAGTTAAGCACCGCCGACGTCATCCTCTGACCTAAGGGGCAACACACCATCCAAGCCAATAGTTCCAACCTGATATGTTGTCAATTGCGAATGAACAATACATGCCGATTGTCGTCACGCACCCAACGAAAATCCAAGTGCAGGAGATACGAAACGAGACCCGAAATGTGAAAAAGCACCAGAGACCGGAAACATAGAGGACATCTCTCCTCTGCGACACGATTAGAATTTTGCTTGAATCATACAAGTTGTACTTGCAGCGTGATAACCACCGAGTAGACGAATAAACCAACCACGAGATACGAAAGAAGAGAGCTTCCGGGACCGGCAACTGCGATGGCCTTGAGGTTGGTTGAGCTGCTGGATCTGCATTCAACCAAGAAGAATTCATACCGATCCAGCACTCAAGAAGATACCAGTTCCAATAGTCCCACCAATAGCTACATTATAGACATGTAAGAGGTATTGCTCGTGAAAAGAATGAATAAATTACCAATCATCATTAAATGCCGACTTTGCATGCCTCTCTTTGTCTGGTTGCCTTCTGCGGCACCCGAAGTAATCTTTGCCCAAAGCGTTTCGTTGGACCCATCATGCGTAGAGTATCTCGTTTCTTTCTCGGAGTCGTAGGGTGATGCCTCAGAGGGCGGCCTTTGCACGGGGGTGGCCATAACCATGACGGAGGGGAGGACCGGGTATAAGAAGCTTCTTGCTAAGGGCTTGGTGATAGCCAATACAAGCGTATTCGCTCCGTGCCATTAGGGCTATGCATCCTGGGCGCCATTAGGGCAAACAGCTGATGAACCCACGAAAAATTTAGCTGTCAATTACTCACTGGTGTATCACCGAAATTCGGTCGACAAATATATGAGTAAACACTGGTTGCATAACTTCAGGGCCCATACGACGTTTCTCCACGTGAATCAGGGCATGAGATGGAAGCATGATGAGGCCCTGAAAGCAAACATAAGAATAAGCAAAGAAGATTCGAAGAGAGCGAAGAATTGATTATGAAGCTGCTGCACACACAAGACAACTCTCCCGAAGTGACGCGTATCAATTATATCCGCTGATGGCGCTGATCATGAGTCAGGACAAGGCTTCGTGACACAGAAAACCGCGATTCAGGATTATGAGAAGTCGACGAACATATCCCCAGAGGATTAAAGAACAGCTTCAAATGAGCTGAGAATAACTGGAGCAAGCCAAAGATAAAAGTTTTCTTGTAACAGCTGCATATTAATATCACCTCCGAACTTCCAGGAAGGGACAAGGTCCTTAACTACACGATTCTTATACGGAGCAAAAACAGAGGCCCACAGTTGCCACAGCTGTTAGATTTCTGATGAGAAGACAATCAGGATCTGAGCATAGTTTGACTGAAACGCATCGCGAGTATAAATAATCAGGAGAAGACAATTAAGAGAAGTAGATTTGAGTAAGACGGGGAGCAATATGGGTAAATAGTGGTAAGGCATGTAGATCGTCAACCTGAGGCACAACGAGGTCAGCATTGTTATAGGTATTAAGTTCAAGGACATCAAAAGTGCTTACCACCTCCGCATCCGCCTCCACCTCCACCTCCGCATCCACCTCCACCACCTCCGCATCCACCACCTCCGCATCCACCACCTCCACATGCTGCACCTCCACACGCGCCAGCTATTAGGCGTGACATGGTTAAGATAGTAACCCATATAACATGAAGAAACACATACCAGTACCACAGCCTCCTCCTCCTACGGAACAAGCTCCTCCAACAGAACAGGCTCCCCCTCCCTACGTAATGATGAACACTGAGAAAAGGGGAAGTCAAGGCCAACGAAGCTACTCACCGCAGCACAGCTGCCTATACCGCCCGCATTTACGCCATACACGATATTTCCTGCGTACGCCGCACAAGCACTGTAATAACCAAAGTATAGCGGTATAGGCACCAAAAACGCGGCTTCATGAGCCTCGATCCTACGACGTTCTTCGGGTGTCATTTCAGGTGCCTTGCCCTTGGCTCGCTCCCGTTCATCGCGCTCCTGTCGTTTTTTGAACTTTGCTCGCCGCTGCTGCTGGTGATTTTGACTCATATGTTTGCGGTTCCAAACTAGTACGGCGTTGTGATCGCTGGGATGTGTGGCAGCAAGGAGGTCTTCGCGCGGGGGAGGAACAAGATAAGATTTGGCATTGTAGCTCCTCACGAGTCGAGAGAGTCGTTGGCCGATTGTTTGTCCTGGAAGTGGACAACCACAGTGGGTATATGGCATATTATAACGATCCTAAATTACGAACACTTGAGAATATTTTCTCAGAGGCATCAAATTATAAGTTACCTTCCAAGCACGGCAAGTGAGATCAAATGAGGTGGATAAAGCCTGTTCCTCCACCTTGTCGTCACTATTTTCCAAATAAATGCGACGTGAATTGAAAGATTCAATCGTAAAGGCTCACTGGTCAATGTAGCGGCCAATATATCTCATACAGTCATCGTGGTAAGTATTCCCAAGCAGTTGATGAGTATGCCAGGCAAGATCAATGTCCAGTGTAGGTACGTAGAAAGATGCCGGTGACACTGCCATGAGATCTAAAAATCTGAGCGGAAAATGAGCTGGGTCCTAAATTGGAGGCCTGACAACTCACGCATGATATCGTGCAATCGAGTGCTGAAGAGCGACTTCATCTTCTTTTGAATCGAAGAAATAGGGCTGTGTCCATTGCAGATCACGCATCTTCTTCAGAAATGAGCCCTGGCGTATTACCTGTACAGAGTTAATAACCAATTACATCTGATCAACAAAATACAAGACGCACAGCTCCGACCAGCTCAACTGAGGGAGAGTAGCCGTCCTGATACGAGGATAAAATTCTCTTGAGTCTATCTCAAAGCTGTCAGCGACCGCTATTGAAATAAAAAGTTCTTGCATACAGAGTACCTCCTCCATTCCTCATTTTACCAGCCATAGCTGCCCGTATCCGATCCAAACTGTACTTGCTCCTCTCCAGTATCGAAAGAATCCATTGCTCGTTGTCATCGGTGTTGTTCTGCTTCTGCAGCGTCACTGAGAGGAGAACCGCATCCTTCACTTTCTTTCCACGAGCAAGATCAGCAGTGTTTTTCGGTGTATACACGGTCCCTCTGCCGCCAAGGATTAAGCAAAGATCAAAATGAGAGTCAATGATTTGGAAGACTCACGCAAGACCCTCGGACAATACCAAGTCCTCTGCGAGTTTTCGAGCACCAAGAACGGCCCGAGTGATCATAGGCACGTTGTGACATGTTGAAGCACGACACGCAATTTCGAAATTCTGTTGAAAGAAACCCGTCTGTTGTTCGTTGATGTAGGCTGGCAAAAGCGCAATTAGGTCAATGGTAACATTTAATCAAGTCCGACTTACGAGCTATTAGAGCGCATCTACACTTTGGGCAGAGCACTTTGCGGGATTGGTTGTGCTCGGCATCTCGGAGAGGGTCGAAAGGTCTCTTCGTCCGTGCCCAGCTATCGAGGCGCACTTGAGTTGGTTCTGAAGTTAAGATTTCGCCCAGTTCCGACTCCTTTGATAACTATGGTTAAGAGACGGCCCTTGACGGACTAAAATTACTCACAAATGATCTCGAAAACGCTGGTGTGACAGACATCAAGTCCTGTAGGACATTTACGCGATGACCATCTTCGACATACCATCTAGAGTAACCCTTCAGCATCGACATAACTCTGCATACAATTCTGTATGATTTACACTCACCCAGGGCTCAACATGTACGCATGCCACACCTAAAGCAGGATTAGGATGATACTGATCAAGACAGGAATTCGCTCACGAACCATGATTACATCGAGAGGTGGAAGAATATCAGCTGCACGTTGATATCGATCCGTCTCCCACAGCGACTTGTGCCAGGACTCAAAGCTTCGTAGGCCGTTGAGATAAGTCACGTAGTCCCCCTAAAACAACAAACAGAACTCACCGTTCCACAGCCAGCGCCACGAACCAAGCCCACCGCCTCTCCTTATCCCTTGGTAAAAAGGATATCTCCTGATCCTTCTCGTCATGAAGACCGTCAATTCGATCCCTGAGGTTGGCGAACGCGTTCAGGAGCGCAAGATGGTTCTTGAGTTGATTGCTCGTAACCAATGGGGTTTGAGTTCGATTCATACCGATGACAAAGGTCTGGGGGAAGTTGTAGCTTGGAGGCAGGTCATTGTTGTACTGGATATTTTTGTTCGCGGACTCGTCCTTAGTCGACTCGTCCTTATTCGATTCGTCCTTAATCGATCCGTCATATGCAGGAGGAACCTCCATGTCCGGAAATTTACAGGCTGGTCAGGTTCAAACAAACTGCTCTGTGCAGTATGAACGGGTTATCATGTGGGCTTTATAGCTGCTGAATCGGGACATCACGATGATGACCGAACGGGCTTAGGGCAGTGTCATTAGCCGCATAAGCTGTTCCTGGTGTGTTTTGTTTCTACGGAAAAGAGGCGTTTTTGATGAGACTGACTCGGAGATTCCTGGATGCTGTGCTGAACTCGAATAATCCATAGGTAGTAACTGACTTACTGAGGCAACAGTTAAGCGTAGGCATACGCCTTTAACGACACGAATGTATTGATCACGTTAAGATGTCAGAGTTTATCAACATCAAAATATTGATGCCCATAATGACTCCATTCAACAGCCTTCACTCTGATTTGCATTTTGAAGGCACCTATCGACATCCAATTACCTATTGCAAGTCTTCACGTCTTCAACACAATCCACTTGATCCTCTTGAACCCAATTTCACCGCGGAGCTGGCATGTGTCCTTTATGCCGAACCCAGGTTACCGTAGCATGGCACGGCATTGATCGGTCATACCCCGCAAATTCCTGAAGTTGAAACGTATCCAATTTGACAAAGTGTAGGCAAAACGGTTGATAAAAAAGGATATTTGCTCAAAAACACCTAGACGTTCCGCTCACGACTCGTCTCAGACCGCTGCCCTCTGCGGCCACCTCGGAGGGCTTAGGTTTCAATAATCGTCATTGATTTAGAGAGCATAGGTTATCTCTCGCGTGTGCCCCTCCGGATCCTCAGCAGTTCTTTCACAGCCCCGCGCTTCACCGAGCATTGACAAGTGACGTCGCGCTGCTATGATTGATATCAGGAATGGAAATTTAATGTTTGAAATGCGCATACGGTCGCATGCTAGTATACCGCAACCTGTCAAGTTTCTTCTTCTGAGGACGAAGTTTTTGGAACTCTCTTAGGTTGGGGATTCGGACCGCAACTAATGCTTATTCTCACGATCATATTTTCAGATTTTTTTTGATTGGTCTCAAATCAATGAACGTGCAAGACGTCTATCTTGAGCGTCATGTTCAACGTGTGCCCTCAAAACTGCTTGACCCTGTCTCTGTTTCTTGCGAACGACCTCAGGAAGGCGAACACAGCCCTTTGACACCGGTCGCTGAGCCCTTCGTAGTCCGATGTCCTCTGGGCAGTTACCTTCGAATCCCCAGTATGTCAATATCCACCCGCTGAAAGATGGCATGACAGCGGTAGTGCTCCCCTTAATTCCTGTGCCAAAGCGTGCACAGACAAGGACCATGGGCAAGCTCCTGGTATTGAGCTGTATCCTTTGTGCGCTTGGACTTTATCTTGTTTCAGGTGCACGAGGTATAGTGGCCTCAGCTGGAGATGTGACGACGAACGTACCTAAGCGGTTGTGGATGTCGTGGGCGATGTATTCGCCGTATTTCGCTGTGGAAAAGTACACAAGTGCACCCGATGGTTGCCGTGTTACTCAGGTGTGTATTTTATGTTATGTTCCCGAAATGCTGTTAATTGGGCTCGGTAGGCCAATATTGTTCGTCAAATTATATAACTCTTCTGCGATACTCAGAAAGAATAACTATTGGTTCTGTAGCTTCAGAGGCATGGTGCCAGATATCCCACGTCTGGTGCATCGGAGGGGATTAAGAGAGCTCTGGCCAAGCTTGTCGCAACCGAAGATTACACAGATCCAAGTCTCCACTTCCTCAAGACTTACACCTATTCGTTGGGCACCAACGACCTGGTACCGTTTGGCGCATCCCAGTGTGTTCAGGTTGCGCCTTCGTTCACTGCATATTCTCATCCTTTTTGTAGGTCTCTGGTCTCTGGAAAGGAACACTATGAACGCTATAAATCCCTCCTCAGTCCCCACCAAATTCCATTTGTGAGAGCCTCCGATTCAGAACGCGTCATACTATCAGCTACCAACTGGACAGCAGGTATATTCTGGCCGACAGAAATCTTTTCTCAACTTCTCACTCACAATCCAGGCTTCTCCCTCGCCAGTCACCACGTCTACGATCCTCCGCTTTCCCTAATCGTTTCCGAAGACGTATGTACACTCCGGCAATATTTTTTTTTTTAACAATTTTCCGACTTAACCCCTGCAGCTTGAGAGCAACAATACTTTGGACCATCACATGTGTCCCAACGCTGGCAACTCGGACGCGCAGACAACTGCGTGGGCTTTGACCTACGGTGCTCCGATTGCGGCACGCTTGAACGAACAAGCCACTGGATTAAATATCACGGCAGCAGACGTGTACAGTCTGATGTTGTTATGCCCCTTTGAAAGCGTATTCTATAACCGAGAGAGCCCCTTCTGCAAACTTTTCTCGCAGACGGAGTTCGAACAAATGGAGTACTGGGGAGATCTCGATAAGTACTACAAAACTGGGTATCGAAAGCTTCTTTGCATATTTTCGTGTCATCTAACCTGTGCGTGTGCTCAGATATGGACAAGCGTTAGGCCCTGTACAGGGCGTCGGATACATTAACGAACTAATTGCACGATTGACTGGAAAGCCAGTCAACGACAATACTCAAACTAATCGCACACTCGATGCCTCGCCGGAGACGTTTCCTCTCAACCGGACTATCTACGCTGATTTCTCTCACGATAACCAAATGATCGCTATCTACGCTGCTATGGGCCTTCTTAAGCAATCCTCGCCCATGAATCCAACCTCACCCGATCCCAAACGAAATTGGATCGTCTCCCATCTCACCCCGTTCTCAGGCCGTATGATCACAGAGAAGCTAGCATGTAGTCGTGCGTTGGACGGCGAGTCGAAGGAGACTGAATATGTTAGGGTGTTTTTGAACGATGCTCAACAATCTCTGGAGTTCTGTGGCACTGGAAATGGAATGTGTACACTCGACAACTTCGTGCGCAGTCAATCCTATGCGCGAAACAACGGAAATGGAGATTTTGAAAAATGTTTTGTGTAGGCAGACATCATACATGCCTACACGAGACGGACAAGGTGAAATTGATATAAACCTATCTCAACCTTGTATCCCTGTGTGTAGTGCTTAATGAACCTTGTTTCACTGAAAGCCAAGGCTTCAGACGCGTTTCCCCGGATCAGATCATTTGCTTCGGGTGCAATGGGCGCCTTTGATTGGTCTAATACATCATGAACGTGCATCTCTTCCTTGTGGGCACATCCAGTTTTCTGGCGACGTCAACGTGACAAGTGTTCTCCCAGAAACACGTTTTTCAACCTAAAAGGCTCTCCTATTACAGGCCCTGGACAGTAGTTTTCCCCCGAACAACTTTTAAAGGATGGGTTCACAATCACCGTCGCTAATTTCTTTCCCCAGGGATCTTAAAGCACTGTCAGCTGCCGACCATGCGTAATACTCTGGCTCTCAGCACCTTATGTGCTCTTGCGGTCAATCTTGTGTTGGGCGCCGCTGTCGCATCAAACGCAGACATCACGACCACTATGCCTAAGAGCCTCTGGTCGTCGTGGGCAATGTACTCACCCTACTATGCCGTTGGAGAATACGAGAGTGCTCCCACGCATTGTCGCGTGACTCAGGTATGCAAATCAAGTATATGTTTCCCTGAGAGTATGCCAACATGCCGATAGGCGAACATTGCAAGTCGATAAGCTCCCTTTACCGTTGTATGGATGATCCAGCTGACATTTCTATAGCTGCAGAGACATGGTGCGAGGTATCCCACGTCTGGAGCTTCGAAGCTGATCATGGCCGCTGTGAACAAGCTCCTCGCTGTTCAGAATCACACCAACCCGAACCTCGACTTCCTGAAAACTTGGAAGAATGAGCTAGGCACGGACCTTCTCGTTCCTTTTGGTGCCGCTCAGTATGTTTTTTTTTGCTCTTTCTAATATGTTATTACATGGACTGAAGATAGGTTGTAGATCATTATCTTCTGGAGAGGAGCACTACGAACGATATAGCCATCTCGTTAAGCGTAATCAAATCCCATTTGTGAGGGCCGATAGTGCAGAGCGTACCGTTGATTCAGCTCGCAACTGGACAGCAGGTATCTATATTTTAACTTGTCTCCGACTCGTTCTACGAAATGCTCATCCACCCTCTAGGTTTCTCACTCGCTAGCCATAGCGTCTACACGCCCTCTCTTGACGTAATATTGTCTTCATCTGTAAGTTCTGTCCATAAACGCTTGGATAGTCTTGCTTAATCTAGGCAGGCGAACGACACGCTCGATGATAACATGTGCACCGACGCTGGCAGTTCTGATGACCAAACAAATGCATGGATCGCGACTTATGCTACACCCATCGCTGCACGCTTAAACCAGCAGGCCCCTGGTGCCAACCTTTCTGCCTCAGATGTTTACAGCTTGATGACTCTGTGCCCCTTCGAAAGCGTGTATTTCAACAAAGCCAGCCCCTTCTGCAACCTGTTCACGCAGGCTGAGTTCAATGATCTCGAGTATTACGGAGACCTTGACAAATATTACGGGAACGGGTGAGGAATGCTCCTGCCTTCCTTCCTCAATTTCTGGCTGACAGTTGTCCGCAGTTATGGCCAAGCTCTCGGCCCCGTCCAGGGTGTCGGCTACGTGAACGAACTAATCGCCCGCCTCACTGGCCAGCCTGTCAGTGATGAGACGCAGACAAACCACACCCTCAACGCCTCGCCAGAGACCTTCCCTCTCGATCGCACCATCTACGCCGACTTCTCTCACGACAACCAGATGATTTCCATCTACGCCGCCATAGGGCTTTTCCCGCAATCTACACCTTTGGACCCGACTTCTCCTAACCCCAAACGAACGTGGCTTACAAACCACCTTGTCCCCTTCTCCGCACGCATGATCACAGAGAAATTGAGCTGCACTAAGGGCAAGAACGACGTGGAATACGTTAGAATCTTCGTAGATGATGCTTTGCAGCCTTTGAAGTTCTGTGGTGCCGTCAATGGTTTGTGCACTCTTGATGCGTTTGTTAAGAGTCAATCGTACTCTCGTAACAATGGTAATGGGGACTGGCAGAAGTGTTTCGTGTAACACATGCGTCACTTCGATGAGGCGGAACATGTACAAAAAATAAATCAAAGTTAATGCCCTCAGTGCCCACGAACGCAAATTCTCATCGGCAACACACATTCTCACGCGCATTCATGGTCATGTTGTAAACCAACTGCACCAGTAAGCGATCGAAAATAACGCGCTGTGTGCTAGCAATCACCAGAGGCAATTTGACCTCTTTCACGCCCATGAAAAGTTTCAAATACGTTGTTATACTTTCCGTGGCCATGAAGCACACCGTTGGAGATATATTGTTCCACAATGGTGGGCAAACTACTTCCTAACACGCATGTGGCGTGGCAGGAAGGCACCCCGCATACTGTTTTATGCACAAAAGGTCACACACACTACCTCACGGGTCTCGCTACCTCTGTTGCCTCCTGACCTAATCCGACCTTCACGCCTGTCGACATAGTAAAGGATTTCCCACCGTCCATAGCGTTGGTACATAAATGCGACGTTCATTTTACAGCGGAGCTCCAACGACTCGTTGCTTGCTTGCGTGCTGAGACCGTCTTTCTTGTGTACAGCCCGAGTTTGCGCCTGACGAAACCAGCGCCAACGCTACGCCATGTCCTCCTCAAATTCCAATGAGAAAGATATAGAAAAGGCACTCGAATACAGCCCTGGCCCCGGAGGATCTGTCGCATACGTCAAGAGGCCCTCCAGGATCGCCAATCCTGGTCCCGCGTACGTCGACTGATTCAATAATATCACAACCTTGCCGAGTTCCTACTGACTGAAAATCTGTGCTCTGGTGTAGCGGGCTGTTCTCCTTCGCAGGCACGACATTCCTGCTATCGCTGTACAACCTCCAGACGCGGGGGATCCAGACTCCGAATGTCATCTATGGAATGTCGCTTTTCGCCGGTGGGCTTGTGCAGCTCCTGGCGGGCATGTGGGAGTTCCCTCGAGGTAACGTCTTCGGTGCGACTGGTAAGCCTGGATCCATCCCTGCTCTTCAGATTTCATTGAATTCCTACCTGACAAAAGCGTTTTCGTCCTACGGCTCGTTCTGGTTATCATACGCCACGATCTTTATCCCCGGTTCTGGGATTATGGCAGCATATGACGACCCTAATGAGTTTGCAAACGCGCTGGGGTTGTACCTCACGGTGTGGTTCATGATTACGGTGATGTTCATGTACGTCTTTCCCCTCCTTTAGTCACATACATGGCATGAACCAGCCGCCTGTCCGATACAGCATCCCTGTCAGCCGCCGAAACATAGCATTCACGGTTCTCCTCACCGCGCTCGCGATGGCGCTGCTCATGCTCGCCATTTCACAATTCACCGGCTCCGCGCAGTGAGTAACTTATTTTCCTCATCATTGGTCGGTGTTGGCTTATCGCGTGGGTTCATTACATTACAGCGTCACCAAAGCAGGAGGCGTCTTTGGTATCATAACGGGGCTCATTGCGTTCTACATTGGCATAAGTGAGATGCTTTCCGCGGAGGAAACGGCGTTTATGAGGCTGCCTCTGGGCGTTCGGGCATAATTCGTTGATCCGAAGATGAATTGGAGGGCAGGGCTAACTGGTCCTGTGGGATGATGAGATATGTACGATACACATGGCACACATCATGATATAACTCCAAGGCGAGAGCCCAAAAATTGGGATGCCTAGGTTCAAATTCACAAATTCAAATTCAAATTCAAATTCGAATTCGATCTGGGTTGGTGTATACCTGATACCCTGAAAAAGTCCTGCAACAATAATGCTGTGTATACAAGAAGGCAAAGGGGTGAAAAAAGCAAGGCCTGACCAGGTGGTGGGGCAGCCCCAGTATATCGCAGTCAAGCAACATCTGGAGCCGCTGCAGAGGCTGCCATCGGTCAACTCCACTGGTCCATACAGGGCCATGTCATGGCGCTCAAGGCCTGTTCAGGTTGTTAGGGAATGAAACGTGCATGAGTGGCTGCCTAGTATTTTAGATTTGTGGGTTCAGAGTACTGAGATAGACTGCGATAATTGACAAGCCTAGGACTGTAATTCGAGTCAAGATAGATTCAAACATTTCGTTTTGGGCATGGTCGTTGCTGACGTAACCCAACATCTCCCACCTTCCTACTTCTCAAATGTATCATGCACCGTCTTGTTCGTTCACAAACTCCTTATCATTGTTCCCTAAAATTCTAGACAGCTTAGGTTACCTCCGAGTCCTGCCGTATATAGCACATGATGCACTGAGCAATCGGACCGAGAACATTGTCACTAATCACCAGCCAGCTTTTTAGCTTCAAGTTGCCTCGATGTAGCTGCCTGGCACATCTTGATCAAATAGACGCACTTTCTTCTTATTTCCTTATCGCTGCACATCGTAGAGATCATCACAGATGCCTGACAGTTCCTCACCCAAGCCCAGATGGTCTCGCATGAGGAGTGTTGTTCGCCGCAAATCCACAATGATGACCCGACCACCAACCACAGTCAAAGCTGATCATGGCATAATCAATGATCCTCAAGCCATCCCCCCAACTTTTCCTCGGTTAGTTCCACTTCTTTTCTAGCGAACTGTATTCTTATTAATTCGTTTCCAGATCTCAGTTATCTAACGACCATCCAGGAAAGCCCATCGAGTCATCATCTTATAATGAATCTTTTACCGCATTAACTACAGAGAGCACCGTGACTAGCCTTTCCAAACCAAGGTGGTCTAGTGGTCTTGTCAGACGTTCCTCCATGACCTTGAGATCTACGACCTCCTCTGCCACATCTTTACAATCAATGGAGACTTCTGTTGCTTCAGCAAATCTCGCACCGCTTCAGCCCTCTGTATCCCACCCTGATCTCGATTCAAAAGTGACGGATTTATTTTATCTCTCTTAGTTTTCCCCAAATCTTACCCCACCTTAGCCCGCAATGCCCTACCCTACCATTAATGTTAAAAAAATCCAGGACTCAAAAAGCGACGTCAAAGGGACTCAGCTGTCTCGCTTGGCTTCTTCTCCTTCGCAAGTGGCAATGTCAGCCCAACTCGAGATGATTCCGCCTATTGCACAGAATCTAGTAGAGCGAACCTCTACTAGTCCTGCTTCTCAACCTATTAATTCTTTTTTTGCCGTCTCTGGCTCACGATATACTCAAATTGCACGCATCTATGGTCGTAGTAGAGAGCCACCGAGTCAAGTAAGGGCCATCGTTCCAGGTTCCTACACTCCCCCTCGATCTAAGGCATCTTCGACCACATCTGACGAAATCAACTCGGCTGCTAGTCCCACGGATGTGGAATCCCAGGCATCATCATTATCAGTCTCTCGACCAGATAGTCGATTCGCACCCTCACCGGCAGAATTGGCTGAACCAGAAGAGCCGAAGAAGAACCGCTCGGCTCTTCCTCTCGATGAGCCTATACCTTTCAGTGACCCCTCCGAGACTATTTTCTACCCGAATCTCGTCGGCGCAGCTGATCTCACCTATGAATCGATGCCCGTAGCTTTCCATGATTCAAGCCCACCTTTGCAGGAGATTCCAGACTACTCACCAGTCGAACCACCTCCTGCAATAGGCTCCACCGACGGTCACAGCCACGTGGATGAGTTTCCTGAACATGAAGTCATGTCATTATCAATCTCTCGACCAGATGAGCCAGACGTAGCTCCACTATCTATACCTTTCAGTGACGCTCCTGACACTATTTCCAACCCGAACATCGTCATCCCAGCGGATCTCACTTCTCATTCGCCGCCAGCTTTTTATGATCCAAGTTCACCTTTGCAGGAGATTCCAGCCTACTCACTAGCCGAGCCACCTCCTGCAATAGGCTCCTCCACCGAAGGTCGCAGTCACCTGGATGAGCTTTCTGAATATGAAACCGCTGGAGAGCCCCTGTTACTACCGTATGTGTCCGGCAATGCTTCTGAGCATTTCCAAGGTTCCGTAGCGCAAGCCATGCATATTGTATCCCCGCCTAGGGCAGATTTACTCAGCAAGGAACTTGAGATTGCTCAAACACCTTACATAATGTCGAACCACGTTCAAGCATCTGATCACGATGCGTACGCCTTGAAGGATGAATCAACCAACATTCCAAGTCACTCGGACGTGCTTGAGGATTCAAAAGTTTGTTCAACTTTGCGTTATACACTATCATGGCACTGTCAATCATCGAATGCTTCCGTAGGTCGAGAAATTAATCGCAAAACTTACCGAAGTCTTCAAAGACAAGAAGGAATATCGCAAATTATTGTCATGCCGAGGTTCCAGTGCTCAAAGCCTCCTCGATATCTTTCAACGGGTGTGTTGGTTTATAACATTACGACCTCTCTCTGAAATCTTTCTCCAGCTTCTCGATATTGCAAACGACCGTTCTCCGAGCTTTCAGCGAAACCTGATTGCAGCAGCCCAGCGGCTTGCCGAGAAATCCGGGTTGTGTCCAAGATGTTATGACCTGGACAACATATCAACCTCCGATACGTTAGAGGGCTCTGGAGGTTTCGCGGATATCTACAAAGGTCTTCTTCGAGGCCGTTCTGTGTGCCTGAAGATGATCAGACTCAATACCCGTATGCAAGCAGAACATTTTCTCAAGGCATGTCGCCGCCTTGTACTGTTGTTGTGAAGTCATTGGTAATAAGTATACTGCAGGTCATTTCAAAAGAAGCTATTCTTTGGAGCCAGCTCCGCCATCCCAACGTACTGCCTTTTTATGGTGTCTACCGTTATAAGAGTATGGTGTCGTTCGTAGCGCCTTGGATGGTGAATGGAGATATTCAGAGCTTCCTAAAGGTTCATCAAGACTCAGATCGTGTTGTATTGGTGAGTTCTCGGCACTACGTTGTTCACGCGCCAATATTTACCTCCCTTCTAAGGCGTTCGACGTAGCACAAGGCTTACGGTTTCTACACAACAACTCTATCGTACATGGTGACCTCAAGGGTGTAAGGTGTGCATCGTTGGGGCGAGAGCTGCTGTCTCATGGCGTTCACAGCCGAATATTTTGATTAACGAGTTCGAAAGAGCGTGCATTGCGGACTTCGGACTCTCTTCTGTTTCTGACAAGGAGATACTGACGTGGACCTCTCACTCGTCGATGAGCTCGAAGGGAGGAACCGTGAGATGGCAAGCGCCTGAACTTTTTAACCCTGAGGAGGAAGAAGATATACAGAACACAAATGCTAGCGATATCTATGCTTGGGCTTGCGTAGCTTACGAGGTACGCCTTCTTGACACACCTGAAGAAGTAATTAAGACACAACTGTCATGATCAGATCTTTGCAGGCTATTTACCATTCGCCCATCTGACTCGCGATGCTGCCGTTATGAACAAGGTCATGACGGGACAGCGTCCAGTTCGGCCCCTCGATTCAAGTCCCAGCTGGGATGTCTGGGGATTAACGGAGAAGATCTGGGCTTTGATGGAAGTCTGCTGGAACTCCGATCCCGTGAGCCGCCCAACGGTAGACGTGGTCATTGAACGCCTTGAGGCATCTCTTCCTGCAGATGTGAGAAAGGAAGTGAACGATGACTCTCTTTCGCCAGCTCAATTCCGCGAGATGGCTCTACGGGATGTTGGCGTAACTGAATTATCCGTCGAGACGCTGGAGAGCCTGCTTGCTACCCAGTAATTAGGATGATTCAATACAACATCTCTGACTGATCTGAGTGCTTTAAAGCTCTATGGTGATGAGGTCAGGGTATTAAGGGGTTTATTTGTTTTGGCATCTCAACCAATTAAGTATGATAATTTCGGAACGCATACCAAGTACTGTGTACATGTCGACCCTCCCTCTCCACACGATGGCTGGTAGAGTAGAAATGCCGAGGTGTCTCCATCTTGGATCTGAAAGAAATATGAGCTCCAGAGCGCTGACGCGCAAATTCGGGCTATAACTTGAAGGCGAGAGAGTCCAAAGATGGCATGCCCAAGTCTAAAATTCAGCTCAAGTTTGAGTCAGGTTCGTTTATACTTGCCATCACGAAAAAGTCCTGCAACCATAATGCTGCGTATACAAGAAGTCAAAGGGGTGAAAACGAGGCCTAATCAGGTAGTTGGGCAGCCCCAGTATATCGCAGTCAAGCAAGACCTGGAGCCGCTGCAGAGGTTGTAATCGGTCAATCTCAGTTGCTACAGGACCATGTGTCGGCGCCCAGGGCCTGTTCAGGTTATTAGGGAAGAAACGTGCGACTACGATTTTGACTTTTGTTGAGCCGACGTCTAGAGGATTTGAGGCATATAAAAGAGACTTCTACCCAATTATTTTCGCACGCAAAAGATGAGGCCTCGAGGGTCCAGATATGGGAGCAAGCTAGATCGTGATAATACACACGGCTATAGTTAGTAGAAGGACTAGCTCAAGTCAAGATTCAAATTCGTTGCTGACGTAACCTACATTGCACTTCCACGTCGCCATTGACAGCGACCACCACCTTCTCCTTCCTACTTCCCGGGTGGTATCATGCTTTTTGAAGTTAATGTATGTATATCATTGACTACCACGAGTATAATGGGTTATTAACAGCTGTGATAGCGAAAACTATTCTCGAGGTCAGATCGTGTCAAGGGTGTCGACTTTCATCCAACAGAACCCTGGCTGTTATCTGGTCTCTACAATGGCACGGTCAATATTTATAACCATGAGACAGGCGCAATTGTGAAGACGTTTGAGGTCGCGGAAGTCCCTGTACGCTGCGTCAAGTTTATCGCGCGGAAGAACTGGTTCGTCGCTGGATCGGACGACTTCCAATTGCGCGTCTTCAATTATAACACGATGGAGAAGGTCGCATCGTTTGAGGCTCATCCAGACTACATTAGATGTTTGACGGTTCATCCCACCGCGAGCATCGTACTCACTGGAAGCGACGACATGACAATCAAGGCTTGGGATTGGGAGAAGAATTGGAAGAACGTCCAGGTACAAGGTCATTGTATCGCGTTTGCGTTTTACTGACGCTGTTCTAGGTCTACGAAGGCCATACGCATTATATCATGAACCTTGCATTTAATCCAAAAGACTCTAATACCTTCGCATCTGCTTGTCTCGATCGTACCGTCAAGATGTGGTCCATCGGCTCACCCACGGCCAACTTTACCATGGAAGCACACGACAAGGGCGTGAATTATGTCGACTTCTACCCCGGCGCAGACAAACCTTACCTTGTTACTACTGGTGATGATAAGACCGTCAAGGTCTGGGACTACCTCAGCAAAAGTTGCGTCCAAACGATGGAAGGCCACACAAATAATGTCTCCTTCGCCATCTTCCATCCCAACTTGCCGATCATCATCTCAGGTAGTGAAGACGGCACAATCAAGATCTGGAACAGTGGCACGTACCGCATTGAGAACACGCTTTCGTATGCCCTCGAACGCGCATGGTGTATAGGCTTGCGTAAGGGTGCGAATGAAGTAGCGTTTGGGTTCGACGAGGGTGTTGTCGTGATCAAGCTCGGGCGGGACGAGCCTACGTTTAGCATGGATCCCTCCGGAAAGCTCATCTACACAAAGAACCACGAGGTCCTTTCTGGTAATCTCCAGCTTCTGGGCGACGAGACAGCGTCCCACTCAGATGGTGCCCGGCTACCACTCAGCGTGAAAGACATTGGGACCACGGAGATTTTCGCACAGTCCCTACTTCATTCGCCCAACGGTCGCTTTGTGACAGTCGTCGGTGAGGGAGAGCACATCATCTACACAGCGCTGGCATGGCGCAATAAAGCATTCGGCAGTGGCATCTCTTTCGCTTGGGGCCCGGATTCCAACACGTACGCAGTGCTTGAGAACAAAGTCAAGTTGAAGGTCTACAAGAATTTCAAGGAACGCTCAGGAGCGGGTATGAAGGGTTCGGGAAGCTGGGCTATCGATGCTTTATATCCTGGAACTCTCCTGGGTGGTCGGGGTGCTGGCTTCGTCGTATTTTGGGATTGGGAGACCGGTGAGATCGTTAGACGCATCGATGTAGATGCAAAGAATGTGAGTGCATCCGTAGCATTCGAGACTTACATTTCTTATGTCCCATTTAGGTGTTCTGGTCTGGAACCGGCGAATTAGTTGCTATTACTGCTGAAGATTCCTTCTACATCATCCGTTTCGACCGTGGTGCCTATGAAAGCAGGCTTGAAGAGGGTGAACTTATCACCGACGAAGGAGTTGAAGAGGCTTTCGAGGTAGTTGCCGATGTGTCTGAAGCGTATGTGGTTGAATCGGCGTCAGAAAGCACATCTTCCTGACTTTCCATCTCAGCGTCAAGACGGCCAAATGGGTTGGTGACTGCTTCGTCTATACCACTGCGAATAACCGCCTGTGCTACTTCGTTGGCAATGACTCTTATACCATTAGCCCCTTCGACACGTAAGTGACTTTCCTTGTCCAGGTTTTTTACTCAATGCTCAATCCTCGTTACAGCTCTCTTTTCCTCCTTGGATACATGCCAACACATAACCGCGTATACCTTGCCGACAAAGACATGCACATCTTCAGCTACTCCCTCTCTCTTAGTGTCGTCGAGTATCAGACCGCGGTATTGCGCGGGGATATGCAGGCCGCAGAAGAGATCCTCCCAACCTTACCAAAGGATCAATTGAACAAGGTTGCACGGTTCCTGGAGAGCAAAGGTACGTCACTGCCATTTTCTTGCTCTACCGAACACCACGTTTAATTCCTTCATGTCACACCCACAGACCTAAAGGAGCTTGCAATCAAGCTGACCACAGATCCGGACCACAAATTTGACCTTGCGCTTCAATTAGACGATCTCGATATTGCGCTCGAGATAGCACGTGGTGTCCCCGAAAATGAAGCAGGGGTAAAATGGATGGCTTTGGGAGACCGTGCGTTGGCTGTTTGGCGATTTGATCTTGCACGGGAGTGCTTTGATAAGGCGGGTGACTTGAATGCGTTGATGCTTCTGCTATCAGCAACCGGAGATCGGGCAGGGCTCCAGACATTGGCGCAGAAGGCCGGTGCGTAGTTTTACTTCTTGATCTTCTCCGTTTAGCTGACAATATGATGGGTTGGTTTTTCAGAGGAGAAGGGGCAGAACAACTTGGCGTTTGCAACGCAGTTCCAGTTAGGTGATGCGGGCGCGTGCGTGGATCTGTTGGTGAAAACACAAAGGGCACCTGAAGCTGCGTTATTTGCGCGCACTTATGCTCCAAGGTACATACACATTCCCTTCCCGTCTTTGTCCTTCATCCACGGTCTGACTGATTATGTCATCAGCCATGCCCCAAAAGCCGTGGAGGCGTGGAAAGCTGAACTCGGTAAGAAACGGCCCAAGATTGCCGCATCAATTGCGGACCCCAGTTCCAATCCCGAATTGTTTGAGGAGGGTTGGGAGCAGGTGCTGGCGACAGGTATGTATCGCCCTATTCTCGGTGATACCACAATTCTGATACGGATCCCTACAGAGGTTCAAGTTAGACAGGCATCAGGTGGTGATGTTTTGGTGGATGCATCATAATTGTGCAAGTAGTCTATTTGTTGGTCATGATGGACACCCTCCACACTTGTACCTATGTATGTACTTTAGCACGCACGCTCAGACACAACGATCTCAACTCCGTAATCCATCTATCGAGGTCCGAGGATGTCTAAAAGGCCATGTGCACGCACACCTTGATCTAGAATCTGACTTGGTGATATTTGGACTGGATTTGATGGCGCGCATGGATTACTGGAACGTGATTTTAAGATTTTCCTCTTAACTCAAACGGTCTCGGACAAGATCCAGGCCTGCGCATGCGTCATCAACCCATTGCTGTACAGTATACGCTGCGAACGGAAGTCAGCGGAAGGCAAGATACGACTGGTGCTCAGGCTGTTGGATCGGATCTATGGTGATGTACTTTAGGCATTCACGACAGATTACCCTCATTTCTTGTGCGCTTATTGGTTTCGGTTTGGTGTGGGCATATCCACTAGGCGCTGGTGAACTAGAAACTGCCCCGGCTTTTCCTCGGAACCTCTACATGGAGTCAACATCTGGGAGCTAGGCGTAGTGTGTCTCGTGTGTCTCGTGTGTCAAGTTCGTTCGCCTTGTCTTACATATGTTCTAGAAAACCAGAAGATCTTATTATCAATTTACTATCGTAACTGTTCTACCACCATACACCGACACTAGTGACCAGCTCAGCTCCGCCCGGCTGAACTCGCTCTCAGAGCCCTACCGCTTGTGCAATGCCCGGCTTCCTAGATTCAAGGATCTTCATGGTCTGCTCAAAGACCTTGTGCTGCGCCCGGCGTCCAATATCCGTATAAATCCATGGCTCGACGTCATGATTCGCCCCATCGCTCTGGAGCTCGCCGTGCGAACTGGCTGGGGCAGCTGCACCAAGCACGAGCGTCCGTCCGCCCACTTCTGTTGTCCTGTCCAGGAGCCATCGCAGGATTCGCATATCCAGGGGAAGTTTCCCGTCCTTGCGGTCGATAGTAGATGTGCAGAGGCCCGGATTTACCATGTTGATGATCACAGGAGGGGTGGCGGTCTCTGTGAGGAGCGCTAGCCTGCTCACGAGTTCACGCATGAAGAGAACCTCCATTAGCTTGCTGACTTGATATCTTTAGGTTGTTCAGCTCGATTAGGCGAGAGGTCTTAGGCCTAAGAAGCTCACCTGGGTTGCTGACCGTTGAAGGCGTTTTCGTTATTCAAATGGGCGTACAGATCTTGGGCGTTGATCTCAGGAAAATTCGTCAGACGGTGCGCATCAGAGCCGACAATGACGAGATGTGGCTGCGAATCTGCAAAAGCTCTCTTTGTCGCGTTGAGTTTCGGCAGGAGCGAAAGCGCAAGCAGGAAGGTGTTCAGTACATTGACTTGAACCGTCTGTTCGAACTCTTCGCAGAGCGTCCAGTCCGTGATGACAGCAGCATTCTCGACCACCACATCAACGCGCGGAAGCTCTGCCGTCACCCGGTCGGCGAAGGCAATGGTCGATACCGTACTGGCGAGGTTGAGGGGCCAGATCTCTATCGCATCGGCGTCCGAACGGTGGGGGACACTTCTCATGATGTCCTCCTTTGCAGCCTGTCCTTTCGCAATTGTGCGGACGGCGAGGATGAGGCGTGAGCAGTTAAGGCGATAGAAATGGCGAGCCGCCTCGAGCCCGAGGCCTGTATTGGAGCCCGTTATGATCACAGTTTGATTTGCAAAGGAGTGCCGGGGGAAGGATGGAGTGACGAACAGCTGTGAGTAGAAAAACATGCCCCAACTTGAGCCGAGCTTGAGCTCAATCGGAAACTCGAGCTGTTTGGAAGACGACATCGGTGTAGTGTACGGATGGCCAGGGAATGTAAACTGTATTTATACTTTCACCATGGCGTAGGTGCGGGATAAGAATGGCAAGCTCAGAGGTCGATTTATACACCGATGCCCGGGATATGTCTTTCAGTAAGCCTGAATTTAACCCTGTGCTATGACATATTCAGACAAGCCGTCCAATCCCTTCCCCTTCATCGGATGACTCATGAAGGCGTTGGATATCTGGAAGAGCGCAAAACTCGGGATTCATTACGTCATGGCCAGACTGGGAGAGGCGATTTGTAAGACATAGGTCCTAAAAGTCCGCCTCTCCTGTACCTGCTGAATCAGTCAGTGAGCAGGCCAGAATATCGGACTTGCACCCTCCCATCGAGTCGCCTCCAGGCCTCCCAACATATGTGCACAATGTACATAGTTCAGATTCCAGAGGAGCCGCATTGCAAGCTACCATCATTTCGTGATTAAGCGCTGGGAAATATCCGTCCTACTTGCTTTCACTTGCCACCGTGCTTATTTAATAGGTGTACGCAAGAGTAGGACACTTATCACGTAGCATCTTTTTGCCTTACTTTCTGACTGAATAAGCGAGAACGACAGATGCAATGGTCCATGTAGATTGTAAGGCCTAGATGCTTACATGAACATACCCACACGCCCGCTATGGTACTATGGTTCAAACATCGTATACCCCCTCCGAACCCGTGAACGTGGGCGTCTGGTTTCTCTCTCAAATAACCTTAACCACCTGCATGGAATATGTTTAAATTTCAGATCTTTTACCGACATTGCCTTCTGTTCTGAATACACCCAATAGATAGATATTTATCATATCGTCTGGCACAACTATCGGTTGGGACGCTCCATGCAGAAGGTGTTGCAGCTGAATATCCTGATTCAGATATGCTCTATCAGAAGATGCAGACGTCCTGACCATGACACAAGTAACACCCCCTAAAGTCCCATCAGGAACTTGCAGCAGATACCGTCCTGTCAGCGGGTTTTCTGAATGTATGATTATCGATGGAAGGAATTTCTGCGTGTCCTTACTATTACTGCAGGCTATACGCAGCGTTATAAATGTACGTGTGTGTATTGCGACCTTTTCGGACGTGAACTGAATTAGTTATCTGCTTTCGCCGTGTTATGCACGCTGCCTCTGCTTGGAGTCAAGGCACTGGCAGACGCCGGTTAACGCCTCCACTAGTAACTGCTTGGCTGTCTTCGGAGTCTCTAGAGGAATGTCAGCTTTGCAACGCTGGGCATAGGGCCAGTTCACCCTGCCTGCCTTTCACATGTTTTGCAAAGCGACAGACCGAATCATCGGGCATACCTAACCGAAAGCTGACGGGAGGTAGTCTACATTCCCATGAATCAATGTGTATACCATGGCCAATGTTTTACATGTTTTACACGTTTTACACCTTCTTCATCGGACACTGATACAGGTGTCAAGCTTATTTTGCTTGGGCTTAAGTCTTAATTCTTCGGTCCGGAATGCCCTCCATTGATCTCCATTCATCAACTGAAAACCGCGTCTCTATAATTCTATTCCTGCATCAACTCACGCGCGCCAGGCACACATACCCCGTGCTGATCTAACAAACATCTTTGTCGAGTCAGAAGCTCCACAACATGAACAGGGTTAAGTAGCAAGAAGCACCAAACTAGTTGCTGTGCCTGTATGACCATGCGTCTCGTGCACTATTTTATGAATGAAGCCCCTGTTGAATTTTCAAAGTCTAACAACCATTGGTCGTGCCTGATTAGCGCCACAGTTGCTTGAATCACTTGGTGCCGCTAGGAAATGCATTCATAGAACACCGATGGTCAAGAAATGTGATAAATGGAAGCGAGTGGTTTTCATGGATCTCATTCGACGATCAAGAACGTGTGCATGCTGTTGGTGTAAGATGGATTTTGCACAGGTGAAGTCTAGTTAGTTGGATGTAAACTGACTAGGGGTCCAACACAAATCGAAAATCGCATTTACACGACCAGTTAGTAATCCCGCGATTGATCCTTTGTGGAGCGCCACAAATTGAAAAACCTCATCGTCTACAGCGATTCTCAAGTACTCAGGAGTCAGTAAGACTAGAGAGATGTCTAGTGGGGCTCATTAAATTTCTCTAATTTCTCTGAACTCCCATGAGCTAGTCATGAGATGCGAGCGCTGTTCGGACAAGGAAATCCAAGCGATGTCGATGGCGTCACGCGTGCTCTAACGATTAACAACCCTGCACAGGCTGCACTTCATTGCCCGTCCTGCAAAACGCTTTTCCCTCTCGCCATACGTATGTACAGTGAGTCCCGCAAGGTCCCACACTGCGCAGTCCTCATGTTTTGGCTATTAGTGTGCCGGTGATCACTTGGAAGAGGCCGCTGAATTTTTATACCACGCGATCGCGATCAATTTTTGTTCCCGTTCCCAAGATGACCACATGAGAACCAACTTGCATTTGATAACATTCAGATGGTTGCTGCACAAATATCAGAAGAATAATGAAGGGAGTACGCGCGGGGAAACCGAGTCGTTAACTGAGTCAAATGGATGATTAACACTTTGAAGATCGTACTTAGCTTTGAACGAGGGTGGTTATTCCAAAATTCTTTACGCACAGATTCGAGGCTCCGGAAGAAAGCATAGGCAAATTTTCCCAAAAAAGCAAACTGTCCTCGAGCTCCGGTGACGATCTGACAGCTCGAGGAAAGCTGGCAAAAAGTTTTAATTGTTTGTGTATGTTTTCCTTGAAGGCTTTCAGGGTGATCGGATATCGGATCTGTCGTTGACAATCGAAAGTATCGTTCGTAACCACGTACGGCTTTCCTGAAATGTTTTTCTGCGCTTCTTTTTCCAAGGATCTGATCATATGGAGCATGCCTAAACCCTGTTCATGCCATGCCCCAATGTCCATGCTGTAAGGCACGCTCTTATTTTTCGAGTACCTTGTTAATAACGGTCAGTGTGGCCACAACCAGCAACAACCGCGGCGAGTGCCTGGAGTTCTAATAACACATGTTGTACGCTTCTTGGACAGGCCGGTGAAACGGACTGAGAACTCTGAACCAGGCTATTCGTATTTCTGAATTGCTCTATGTTTTTGCTCTCAAAACCTAGGCTGATCTGGGAGGAACGGGTGCTCACACTGTTCTATTCCGGGGCGTCGATCGAGATTTTTTCTCTCACCTCCGCATCACCCGCCCGACGCGCATGGTAGCATGGCGCGCATGGATCCGAACTGCGTTTCATGTCCGGCCTAAAAATAAACGCCACGATCTTCAAGCCATTTGTTTCTTCGGGCGGCCGGGGCTTACCCCAGGGCAGGGGGCGTACTTAAAGCGCTAAATGTACCAACATTTTCGTTCGACCTTCCCCCACCTCCACAGCTTGGGCGTGTTCTTTCCCCGCTATCTTGATCATCTCAGTTTATAGCGATCAATAACAATGGCTGGTGGACCTTCAGGATCAGGCAATGGAGTCGACTCCAAGTCTACTTTCTGGTCGGTGGTGATGTCGGCCTTCGCTGGTGCGTCTATCGTCCTACTCATTTCCTCTTTTTTCTTGCTGACGACTCGACCGAAGCCTTCGGTGGTATCCTTTTCGGATATGATACTGGAACAATTGGTGGTATCATTGCCATGACTGACTGGCTCCAATTGTTCGGTGAATATGACATTGTCAATGAGAACGGGTGGTATATCCCTACCAATAAGCAGAGTTTGGTCGTAAGTACCTTCAGCCCTCTCGCGACGCAACCAACCAATTCTTGTTAGGTCTCTATTCTCTCTGCCGGAACCTTCTTCGGTGCTCTGTTCGCCTACCCTATGGCTGATATGGTCGGTCGCAAGTGGGGTATCATCGCTTCGTGCGCAGTCTTCTCCCTCGGTGTTGGTCTTCAACTTTCTACTACCTGGGCTGCTTTTGTTATCGGACGTGGTGAGCATCACTCGTGGTTTTCCATCCTGTCTAGGTGTCTTATGCCCTTTCTATAGTAATTGCTGGTCTCGGTGTCGGTCTCATTTCTTGCCTTGTCCCCATGTACCAGTCGGAGTGTGCTCCCAAGAGTCTGCGTGGAGCCATTGTTGGTCTCTACCAACTTGCCAGTAAGTCCATCGAGCACTGCACAATATCCAGCGCTCATGAGCTACAGTCACCATCGGTGCTCTCCTCGCTGCCATCGTTCTCAACTCAACCCAGCACCGTGCCGATCACTCTTCCTGGAGAATCCCCATCGCTGTTCAGTTCGCCTGGGCTGTTATTCTTTCGGGAGGAATGTTGCTCCTTCCCGAATCCCCTCGCTTCTTGATCAAGAACGGTAAAGAAGCAGCCGGCAAGGCGGCCCTCGGTCGTCTCCTCGTTGCGTCCCCCGACTCTGCTGAGGTTGAAGAGGAGTATGCTGAGATCAACGCTGCTCTCGAAGAGGATCGTAAGCTCGGAAGTGGCACCTATGCTGGTATGTGTCTTCTGGCGAATGTGTTGCTTCAGATGCTAACTGTGAACTAGATTGCTTCCGCAACACCCCGGGCAAGAACGGTCTCCGCACCTGGACCGGTATCCTTCTCCAAGGAGTTAGTGCTTCATTTCTTCCTAGACTGCGACAGATCTGACGGCTGACGTACGTACAGTGGCAACAACTTACTGGTATCAACTTCATCTGTAAGTGTTCTCAAAATTTTTCAGGGTACTCGATGCTTATCACTTTGACATAGTCTACTACGGTACTACCTTCTTCAAATCTGCTGGTATCTCCAACGGTTTCATTATCACGTAAGTGAATCAAAGCTCATCTCGCCACCTTGAAAGCTGACCTCTTCGTCAGTATTGCTTGCGATGTTGTAAACACTGGCATGACCATCATTGGCACTCAATTGATCGATCGTGTTGGCCGTAGGCGCCTCCTCTTGATTGGTGCTGCTGGCATGTGTATCGCCGAGTTCATCGTTGCCATTGTAAGCTTTAGCTCCCGCAACTTCGTCCCCTATTCTAACTGCTCGCGTAATAGGTTGGTGTCACTGCTGGCAAGACCAATGTCGTGTCTTCCGCCATTCATGCTGTCAACCTCGACGCTCAGCGTGTCTTGATTGCTTTCACCTGCATGTACGTCATATACTTCCCTTGTTAAGTATTGATACTAATGTAGTCATTCTTGCAGCTACATTGCATTCTTCGCTATCTCGTGGGGACCTGTTGTTTGGGTGCTTACTGGTGAACTTTCCGTGAGTTGCAGTTGTCTCATCTTCCGGATCAACCATTGATTGATTGTTTATCAGCCCCTCAACATCCGTGGCAAGGCGATGTCCCTCGCTGTCGCCAGCAACTGGCTCTGGAACTTCGGTATCGGCTACGCCACCCCTTACCTCGTCAACCCCACCACATATGGTCCCACGGGTGTCAAGGCCGCTGATCTCGGTGTCAAGGTGTTCTTCATTTGGGGCTCCACTTGCGCTGGATGCCTGGTCTTCACGTACGCCCTATCTCCTATCACCTGCTCAACATGTCTCTGATTTCCTTGCTTTAATAGCTACTTCTTCGTCCCTGAAGTTAAGGGTCTCTCCCTTGAGCAGATTGATATCCTCTACCGTGAATCATCTGTTGTCAACTCCGAGAAATACCGTGCCAAGATCCTCGCCGACAACGAGACCTTCACCCACAAGGCTTCTCCTCAGATCGAATACTCGAACGAGAAGGCCGCATAAATTACATATAATGCATTGTCTCTTTCTTTAGTGGCTTTACGTTGTTATATACCATTTCATGAGTTCACGTCATCTAATAATAAAGTCTTTTGCAACTCTCCAATTTCTTAATGGTCTGTAATGGGCATTTAATGCCGTTCGAAGTGAAACTTACCGAAACTTGGAGCTTGAGCTTGAAGTTTGGAAGTGAACAACGGATCTTCCTGAAGTATACATCACGCAGTACTGATACATATCCCTGGAACTACTATAACGACCAGACTTCGCAGATCTAGAATGCCGAATACGTCGAGGTAAGGCGGATAATTCAAAGATCCTGGCTGCCTTTTTCCTGGCGATGACTTGACATGCACGTTTTTATTCAATCGTATTCAATCATAAAGATGCTAACTGACTTGTAAGAACAGTCACACTCATGGCAACAGTGCCAGGTTCGAGTTTTGCAAGGGCCTGGGGTTTTGCGAAGCGCCGCAGCAAAAGAAGATATATTTCGCTCGCGATAGTCTGCATTCGATGGTGCTTTTTACTCAAGAAGGCGTTGAGCATGCAATCGCCTGGTATTTTCATCTGCAAGCCTTGTGATCAAATCTTCCATCTGGGTAAATCGGCGAGTTTACAGCCTCGCAAAGCATCGGGTATGCTAGCTAGAGTTGCGCCTTTGCGACTTATTGGATCTATGAATAAGGATATGAATGAGGCAGCAACCAGAGTAATTGTGCATGCAAATGAATTCAAATACATTCTGTTTGCAATTTGTATATCTTCAAAAGCTCAGTCATTAACTGGTACCTATGAAGCGGGCAAGTATCTCCCCAGACAATTCATCTATGCCATCCATATTATCTCGAGTCATCTCTCGAAATTGTCCGGGAGACATAGAAACGGTCTGTGCGCCGCTCTGAATGTCCTTCGGGAGCGCCGCCTCTAGGTTTTCAATGACAACGCTGGAATCTGGACGCTGGGCAGGATCTGAATCCCAACATGATTCCATCAGCGTCCAGATTTCCTCTGTCAGTCCCCAAACATTCCAGCTAAGACTTGCACCTGGAGGTCGTTTTGGGCGTTCCCCGCGCAAGACTTTGTGCATAATAGTAGCGTCACGGGCTAGATGTGCCAAGGGCACGTTCCCAGTGAAGACCTGACAGGCATGCGAACAAGTCAAGTTGAAGACAATGAATGGGCTAAAAACATACCTCATAGGCAACGCAAGCCCAAGCATAGATGTCACTAGCTTTCGAGTTGTGGATGTCCTCCTCGCCCTCGGGATTGAAAAGTTCCGGAGCTTGCCATCGAACGGTTCCTCCTTTCGAGGCCACTGAGGAATACGAGGTCCAGATCAAGATTTCCTTATCTGAAATGGAAGAAAGGCCAAGGTCTGCTAGGCATGCCCTTCCAAATTCGTTCACAAGTATATTGCCCTGCAGGCTAGATGAGATACCATCTGAATCGTTAGTGGAAGTACGTACGCTTTTCAGGTCACCGTGCACAATGTCATTCTTATGAAGAAAATGCAAGCCTTGAGCTATATCAAAACACTAGAAATACCAGTCCATCACGTCAATATTACCCGATAATACAATTTCAGTACTCACCAATAGGACACGATTCGAACTTTGATTAAGCTTTAAAAACTTGCTGACGTCGCCATTTTCCATCCACGGCGCAACAAATGATATTCTATCCTTAATACGGTATATACCATAGAATGGGAGAATATTAGGATGGCGAAGCTGACCCCAGAGAATAGCCTCTTTCGAAAAAACCTGGTAACAATATAAGTATATATTCAAGGGCGAGAAGCAGAAGCTAACCTTCAGAAAATGCTCTGAATCAGTTCGTGAATTCAACCTGATAGTCTTGAGACAGACGGCGTGGCCGCGGAAATATGCTTTGTAGACGTCAGCGAAGCCTCCAGAACACTCATAGATGCCAGTGTCAGTCACGCCGTTCAACTCATAACATGTTGGATACAACCCGGAGGCTCCTGCGAGCCTTTGAGTCGCGGCAATTAAGTTTCGATGTATGCTTGTTGGCTGATTGTCCATGAGGTCAAGGAGCTATGTCAAGGTTAGGCAGGTTCATTCGCCAAACATGACGCTAAATACCCGTTGGAACATATTCAGAAGCTTCTGCGCGCTCCTTCCTCTACACGACAATAGGCTTCTGTATTGATCCTTGGTAGCAAAAATTTGTGTCAGCCTTGCAATCAACACTTCTGTCTGCCAGGAGGGATCAGTTTTACTTCTGAACTTGAACAATAAAGACAACAGACTTGTCGATTATCAGATATATTTAATGAGTAAGGTTGTGGGGACGTGGGTACAACCGATGACACTGAGAAAGGCAGAGGCGATGATGATGGGCTACGTGTCGCTGACCCTCTCCTCGCATCGAGTTCATTGATCATATCGTCGATTTGAGCTGCCTGTTGGCCAGTGATATTGAGAAGTTCACGTGTTCTACGGCCACGTTAGCGTTATGTGGCGCAGACAGGCGGAATGCGGGCTTACCCATCCCCTTCACTACGTGGCCTTAGAAGGGGTTAGTTAACCACCGTGATTGTCTGCACCCATAAATCAAATCACTCACTGCTTGACTGCAGTATCCTCTGCCTCAGAAGACGAGCTACCCACAGCCTCAAATTCTCCATCTTCTTCAATGATTGGGTCGCCGCGTAATGGCACATGCGCCAGACGCTTGGGTTCACTGGTTGCAGGTTAAGACTTCGTCCACAAAAGAAAAACAGGCACTGACAGAGCTCTCTTCACTCTCAACCACTGACAGTCATGGTCACCATTTAGACACCGTTTACATGAATCTCTATCAGCATCGTACTCGCATTTCACTTGGAGATGTTTGCATCTACCGCATGCTCCACTAGAACGATCAAAAAGTTAAAAGCAGCCTCATTTGTCCATGAACAGACTCACAATATCGCCTTCACTGTACCATCTTCCTTTGATACGCTGGTGTCATTTTGTTGAGAGTCGACCCCCATCACTAAATCATCCTGCTGCATTAGCCGCATCTCAGGCGTTTCTGCCCCTGGCGGCGACGAATATCGCCCTAGAGAACCATTATGCTCCTTCTCGTGCTGTTTATGATCATCTTCCCGAACGTAACCGGTCCCACATCCAGGCCATACACATCGGAAGGGCTTTCCCTGCTTGTGCAATTTCATATGACCTTTTTAATGGAAATCAATTAAATTAGCCAGACTTGGCACGACTGGAGAGACAGCCCACTTGCCTAGAAGATTGTAACGCCTCGTAAACGTACTTCCGCATTCAGAAAAAGGACAAGACGCCGTCATTTGGTTTACTCTGCGTGAGGTATTTGGGCTAGGATACGGGGTGTGGCGAGGTTTTCTGGGAGCCTTGCGTTCAGGGCTCCGCTCTTCAACGTTGTTAGAGCAATCAGGGAGGGGGGAAGTGATGCTGCTGAACCAAGAAGGTAATGTTGGCGCACTTATAGGGCGGTAGAAGGCTAGTGTCATTGAGGAAATCGAATCGTTATCAAGGAGACTTTTCGATTTATTGCTTGTGTCCTCACTCATAAGACTGACAACGAAAACAGGAGTGAGTGCTGGAGAGAGGACTTGATCTGTTCGTCTTCAAGTTGACGGCATCCACTGTTTGCTTTGTACTCACAACGCATTGTCCACTTCACATCAATTTCCAAGAAGCATTCAATGACAGATGGCAACAAAGCCTGGACTTTGCACTGCCACCGTCCAAGACGCCAAAGCATCCAGCCGCGTCTTTCGTAACGACGAAACTGCCATGGGTTCATGCTGAGCCTGAGTTTCTCGAGATCCCGTTCTACTCCTATAAAAATCAATTTGACTTCTCTGGGACCAAACGACACTGGATGAGTGGGGTTCATCGATTGATACCAGGAGACTGGCAGGCTGTCTCACAGGACATGTAGCGTTTAATCTGCCCTTCCCTCGAGAAGTTGTTTTGAAACACTCTAGCTGAGACTCGTATATACGTAGGGGTCGTTTTTTTGCACGTTTCTGTCCTTTCACATGGGGTCCTCTTCGCTTGATGTCGTTTTCTCTACCTTCTCACATGGCGTCTTCGCTTGATGTCTGTTCTCTGCCTTCTCACAGATTGGTAATGCTAAATGTTGGACAGTCTAGTATCCTGGAGATACGTCTACGATTAACCTACAACTGGTTCTGCCTTTGTATAGGTTCACGTCAATGCACCCCCAACTGTCTTGTATGAAACGAATTTCTGGCTAGTATTGAAACCCGAAATTTCTAATTTTCACACGTTGGAATGGAGCACAAGGTTCAGTGCCAACTCTTTGCTCATTTTGGAATAAAGAAGTTGAGAACGTGCTTAAGTTGAAACTTAAGAGACGCAAGGTGGGACACAGTGACTCGAGCACTTTCTCCCTTATCCAAGGCATGCAGATTTTGGGATTTCTCACGTTCTTGGTCACTCTTGCGGCCGTGGTCGTATGTTATCTATGTTATCTCGTTGCATGAGTGGCATCTCTATTGACGAACCCATTCTGACAGGCTTATCCCTCCGCGCTTGAGCCTGAGCAATTTCCACCTATAAAGGTCGAGGGGAAGGTCTTTGACCGCATCATTTCCATCTGGCTGGAGAACGTCGCATTCTCTGAAGCCATTGCAGACCGTAAGTTTTAATTACATTACTATGTTTTGCACAGACGCTGAGCGGCAATTTTTTCAATAGCCAACCTGGCTGCTATTGCGAAACAGGGCATTCTCCTCACTAACTATTATGCTGCGACCCATCCCTCTGAACCTAACTATGTTGCAGTACGTCTCCTCGCCGCTTCTAGGACTGTTTCAGGAGATCTTATGTTGTGACAGTCCGTCGGTGGCGACTATTTCGGCATTGACAATGATGATCTCTTGAATCTTCCGTCGAATATCTCGACCGTCGTCGATCTCTTGGAGGCAAGGGGTATCTCATGGGGTGAATACCAAGAGGGTATGCCGTACACTGGTTTCACTGGTTTCGAGCTCCTCAATCCGAACACCGGTGAGAGTGACTACGTCCGTCGGCATAAGTAAGCCTTGGCTCCCTACTGTCGTAGACATATCATGGAAGCTCATTGCCATTGAGCCCCCTTGTCATCTACGAGTCTGTGAACACCGTCCCTGAGCGCCTCGCACGCATCAAGAACTTTACACTCTTCGAGCAAGACCTCGCTGCTAATGCCCTCCCCCAGTGGATCTTTATCACCCCTAACATTAGTACGTCTAGTTGCCAAGTTGTGGTTTGTGCATTTACAAATGAAATCTTCAACACCAGCCAATGATGGCCATGACACTGGAGTCACATTCGCTGGCACATGGTCCCGCAATTTCCTCGAGCCCCTCCTCAAAAACCCCAGTTTCAACGATAAGAAAACACTTATTCTCCTCAGTAAGCCTTTCCCCGTTCCCTGTGTCTGTGCTCATATCGGAGGACTCAGCTTTTGACGAGAACGATGATTTCCCCATCCCCAACAACGTCTATGCTGTCCTCCTCGGAAATGCCGTCCCAAAGAACCTCGTTGGCACGAATGATACCAACTTTTACACTCACTACTCCAGCATTGCGACCATTTCTGCTAACTGGGGTCTTCACACCCTTGGCCGCTACGACGTCGGTTCCAACGTCTTCGAGTTCGTTGCAAAGAAGACTGGCGACACGATCCGTACTACGGATGTTACGAACATCGAAAATGTCCTCTTCAACGCCTCGTACCCTGGTATCTTCAACTCCGTGACCCTCGCTAAGCAGCCCATCCCGAACACTAGGCTCGTTGTCAATGGCCGTAGTGTTCTGCCATCTATCCAGAAACAGTGGGACTCTCAGGTCCGCTGCACCGTCTATAAAGGCCAGCTTGTCCCCCCTTCTCTCCTCGATCCTCCTATCCTTCCGCAGGGCTGTTGAACTATTGGTTACAATAATAACTTTGACTGCAAGTGTGACTACCTTGAAATAAGAAATGACGTAGCATCTTTGACTCGGGAGATGCGTGTGTATCCCTCGCAATCTCTGGTCCGATTCGAACTGGTGAACAGACCCGGGCTTAAACAACGATTTGTACTTAATCAAGGTAATAAGGAAAGTTGCCCTAAATTGGAATCCAACATGCTAGTCATTGCGAGCTCCCACCACTCAGAATCCCGCCGGTAATTTCGGGTGCAGCCGTTCAAACTTTGTTTGTTTCTTCTTCTGAGTCGTTTGCGTACCGAATAATTTCCTCACACTTAAAATGGTGTTCCTCGAGTTGATCATCTCATATAACCACCAGGACGTCGACGTGTGCCCGTACACTATTCAAAAAACTGTACACTGTCTATAAATGACAGACACGAACTGTCGAAACGTCGCGTCCGAGTCCATCAATCATGGAGAGCACGCTTCAGTCGGAGGCAGTCAACCACAATCGGTACACTTTTGTTACCTCATAAAAGACGTGCAATTGCTTACCTTGATACATGAATGATGAAATAAATATTCAACAAACAGCTCAGTGACTCGCCTGAATTCCAAGAATTCTGGCGCAACCTTGGTGTTCCTTCTTCAGCTCTTGCTGGGAGGAGACAGCTGCTCGAGCCCGTCTGTGGCATCCCGAAGAAGACAAGCAAGGCTGATTTGAAGAAACGTCTGGATTGTGTATGTTTTATCTCCTCATGCCAACGCCAATGATGCTTACTGCTTACCACGATCACGAACAGCCACACGCTCCAGACAGGTACGGGTACCCTATCCTTATTCGCAACTGCACTCTATTCATCGATAAGATCATATGTTCAAAGTTTTAGCGACCACTTTCTTTTCATCGAGCCAGGTCTTCTTCACTGGGGTCCCGACCGAGTCAACGCGATTGCGTTTGAGCCCTTCAAGTTCCAACCCCCTGTCACATCGGACGCCAACAGTGAATCGACGCGGGCGCAGGAAGCGCAGGAAGTGCAAGGAGGGACCTTTTCCTCCGTAGATGGTAAAACCGTTGATGTGTTTTTCGGTGCGAAAGCTGGGGTATCCTACGCTGGTACCTACAATTGCTACCATGCACGAGACTGGTTCCCGAAAGGCGTTCGAATCCCTTCTGATTCTATAGTAAGTGTTTTCCCCTTGACTTGTCTCTTTCCCGTAAACCCAGTTCGAATGACTGTTGATGGATTATGGATTATAGTCCGCAAAGGATAGAACCGCCATGCCAATGTGCCCCACAGGCGAGTTGAAAGTCGATTGTATGGTGTTAGAGTGGACGGGCTATAACCACGACTTACATGACAAGTTGATGTCCGATGGAATTGCGAGGACAGGTGACGCGTCTACTGGCAAAAGGAAAGCAAAACGCAACAGCGGGAAGCGCAGCCGCAAAAAGGTCAAAAGAGAGTAGGAAGAAGAAGAATCATTGTTGGCCATGGAATGTGAAAAATTCCTGGGGTTGATGGTTTCTTGTTCTTGATAGGAAACTTTGACCTTTGCGTCGAATACAGATGGCTGAGAGTATCGATACCTTGGGGCTCGAGAGGTTCGACGAGTGAACACAACCCAGCAAGTCCTAATCCAAAGGCAATGAGTGTGTCCCTACAGGTCGTCCAAAGTGCTTAATTGGGGTCAACCTGAACCAAAACCAAAAGGGGCCTGTGAACCTTGACTTATACCTCTGCGCGTATCAGTGTAGTGTATCAGGCATCCACAGAGGTCCACAGAAAGCAGAGAGCAGAGCAGAACAGAAAAGAACGCGCGTTCCAGCCAGATCATGTCGAAAAGATATATGCATACCCAACAACAGCGCGCGGGGAGCCCGGCATAACTCCGACAACGTAAAAAAAAAACGAAAAAAAAACGAAAAACAAACTACACTAATACAAAGGTATAATAGGCTGCCTTGTGTGGTTGAGAGGATAGATATGTGCACAGTACAGTAAGATACGGGTACGGGTACGGGTGGTGGGTGGGGGTAGTAGTAGTCATCAACAATGGGGGGTATTAAAAGCACAACAAAACACAACGGGATCCAGAGAATTCCAGTCAGGTGGGAAGGAATAGTAAAACAACAGACAACATCGTGAAGACCAGTGAGTTCGGAATGGTGAGTGTGAGTAAATAAACCAGGAGTGGGGATTGATTGCATAATGACAAAGAAACCGAATGATCGGGGGATGAGAATTTTGGGTGGGGGGTGGTGTAGAACGCGACGCATAGCGAGGTTTTTAGGTGCCCAGCGCCAAGAGCTCAGCGATCAGTGGAAGAAATCAACCATGGCCTCAGAGACCCTCTTCCCATGACTAATCGTAAGATCATGCCCCGCGCCTTCAAGCGTAAGAAGCCGCGAGCGACTCCGCGTCGCTGGTGTGAGAAGCGAGAGGATCATATCTGCATAGCGCGAGTTCACCGTCTTGTCGTTGGTTCCCTAGGAGGTATCAATGAGTACATGGTACATATTACATAGACACTGGCGGTGCCCAAGCGGCTCGATGGAGGGACTTACGTGGATAACAAGCACCGCGCGATCCGCGAACCCATCAGCAGCAAAACACCACGCCTGTCCACGGACAGGCCCGTCCCGCAGCGAAGACGATATCGCAGCGTTGTACCCCGTCAGCTGTGCCGATTGGACTCGCACGATCTACAAATGACAAATGACATAAGTAAATACACGGCGATCAGGCGTCAGGTTAGGTTACAGATTGGTGTGGAGGGACTGACCTCTGTTACGGGATCTTCTGCTTTTGTCTTTGTCTTTGTCTTTGATTCTGATCCTGATTTTGGTTCTGATTCTGCCGTGGCCGGGACGCTTGAGGTGGTATTATTGGCGATGAGGCTTTGGAGGTATTTCTGTGATGGATGTCAGATGAGTGTACGTGTACGTGTTAGTGGAATGGGATGGAATTAAGATTATGATGTGATGTGACCAGGCGAAGGGAAAGGTCGTACGTACCCGGACCGGGACGCTGGCAGTCATCGTTTGTACTAGCGGTGAAGACATGAATTTAGCCGTTCGCGAAAAGTCGGTGGCCTAATTCGAAATCAAATGAGTATAAGAACGCCGATGAGGATGAGGATGTTTGTCAGGCAGGACATGGACATGGACAGGCATGGTACCAGTGTGGGTGCATCGAAACAAGCACGCATCATTCTCGGACGAAGATGTAAGATAGACCAGGGCATCCGGTGAGAACGCCTAACCACAAGTAGTTAAGCCTCGTTACGTTTCCAGGTTTGTTCAGAAATAACATACCAAAAAAAGAAGTTCTAGAACGCACTGCCCAGACTCAAGCCCAAGCCCAAGCCTAAACAAAACAAAACCAACGCACCTCCATAAGCCCCGCAGACGCAATAAGCACGACCTTGTCATCCACGAGATGCGGGAACTGTGCCGTAAACGCCATCGCAATGCCGCCGCCCTAAGAATAAAAATAACGCAGAGCATCACATCATCAGTATGCTGTCAGCACGCATCTCCGGGGCGTCACGCGTACATACCATTGACAAACCAGCCACGATAGCCTTTTCCCACCGCAGATGCTGCATGAGCAGCGCCAGCTGCATGGTGTAGAGTTGGGTGTTGTATGTCGTTTGAGGAGCGTCCGAGTAGCCTCGGCCGTACAAGTCTGTCGATCAATAACAATAACATTACTTAAGCGCTTGGGCGGGGGGCGGCGATTGAGAGGAGGTAGTACAGACCGTAGACCAAAACGCGGATACCGCGTGATGCGAGCTCTGGTGCGACTTCACTCCATATTATGGATGGTATCGAAAGCCCGTGGATTAGAACGACCTTGGGTTGAAAAGTGAGTCGCGCGTCTTCTCGATCATGCCTGATGATGATGACGCACCTTTTTTCCGTCTTCAGGGCCTAAAACCCAATAGCGCACCTAATAAAAGCTACATTAACCGTACTCAACCAGTTAAACACTTCCAGGTAGTACATACGCGTCCATATGGTAAAGAGACATAATCCCCACCCTCGAAAAACGTTTCCGGATATATAGACCAGGACTTGGCATCAGGCGGAAGACTGGCTAGGGATTTGTGTACGAAGACTTGTTCTGGTGGGTAAGGAAATGCAGCGAGGAAGTAAGTTGCGATGGCGAGGGAGGGGATGAGGAGGAGGGAAAGTGTCAGGAATTGAAATGGACTCGATTTCGGTGCCATCGACTCCGAGCCAACGTGGTGGCGCATGTCAACAGCTAATATATCTAGCACGTGCGAGATATTTATTTGGTATTGGCGTCTGGGACAAGCAGTATTGGCTCAGTAGATCCCTCGATGCCTCGAGATGCCTACGGCAGGAGAGACTAGGCTAGGGGTATAGATAGGACTACCTGACACCGAGTCAACCATGACGCTTGAAGCATCACGCGATGCGTTCTACTATGCTAGTGTGTTCTATTCTGGGATAGATCTAGGGTGCTTAAATGATGCCTGCGGTGTTCTAGTTTCAGTGATCATGCATACTTTTTGGACAAGATAGGAAGAACATTTAAAGCCTGACTGACAATACTTACTTCTGAGATATGGAGAACCTGGCAAAGAATCGGAATCAATTCGGTTCCATCTTTGGGGTTCATTCAAGTAGGGATACCATGTAGTAGTCTGCAAATAACTGGATATGTATATCTTCCACCGCATTCTACCACTGGTGTTCATATTGATTATCTATATACAGGAATGCCATGATCACCCAACTTCTTGGCTGATTTGGAAAGAAGGTCCTTCCTTAGAACGCATGGACGAGTGTCGACGTGACTCGTGAATCTCCCATGATCGTGAACACGGACAGAATCGCAATATGACCTTTTTAAAACGTACCCAAGAAACATGCTTTCAAGTCGTGTGCGTGTGTGGTGTATGCCAGCAGCCGGTATACAAAGAAATTATCATCATACCACTGACATAACACTACAAAGAACGATGTCGAGCAACACGAGGCCTGAGCGGCAGGTACGGAGCGTATAAAAGCCGGCGGTGAGGAGTTTGCGGAGACAATGAGTCCATATATATATGTAGGCGAGCAGGAGGCAAACGCGTGGCGTAGAACACGAATTGGGAGCAGACCTCGAGGTTCCCGCGTGCCGTGTGTACAAATGCTGACAAAGCGGGAGGGATTACTGGTTTTAGATGTCCCTTTCAACGTTTCCTTCATTCCCCATACTCTACTCTATACTCAATGGCTGATCCAGACGATTCTATTGTACTTGATGACCTCGTCAGAACCGCAGAGGCGTCCCGTCTGCGCCGTCGTGGGGCAATGCGTTTCGACCATGGAGAGACAGTGGAGGACCGGGACCGTCGTACGGTGCGCACACGGTCGTCGCCACGGGTAGATTACTCGTACAAGATATATTGCGGAGGAGAGATCGAGGAAGAAGAAGAATTTGAAGTGGAACCATCAACACCGTTCACACCTTCACTTTTCCCTATTTTTGACATTCCCCAACACCCAACACCCAAACACAACAAACATAGACTTCAACAAAGACCCAGACCCACGAATGGCTGCGGAGCACTGCTACACATATCCGCTGCCCCCCGCCGATCGCCCTGTTCGCCCGCGGGGTTCACGTGGTCTGCGCTACCTGGCCCGCCCAGCGGTTCGACGCTGGTGCCGCTGGACGCGTGCTACTTTGAGGACGAGACGATCCGCGCGCGCATCCAGCGTTCGCCGTGTGGTTGTGTGCGAGAAGGCATCGCATGCGCAGTCTGTGGAAATACTCTTGGCACGCGCTATGCCCCGTGTTCTGCATCGGCGTCAGCATCGGGTCATGCGCATGCGCAGAGTCATGTCCCAGCGTATTCGTACACGTTCATGCCTAACGCGGTGTCTTCGGAGCCTAAATATACTCATCCGCCACCTGCTACTACTACGACGACACCCATAGCTCCGTCTGTCATTCACGCACCCGCACCCGCACCGAGTGACTTTACTCCCACCGAGCCACCATCGTACCCGCCCCTCCTCGACCGCCTCATCACCGCCTCACCCACACCCCTCTCAGACGCCGAACGCGCCGCTTACCGCTCGCGTCCAACGCCCTCCGCACAGCCGCGGTACCTGTACGGATACGGATACCATGCGCCCCAGCCGTATGCGTATGCTGCTCCTGCGTCCGCGTTTACACCCATATCTGTCCCTGGGCCTGGTCCCGTGTCCGTGTCAACGTCTGTGTATGATTTAGATGGCGAGCTTGTTCATCCTGGGAGCCCGGATAAGGCTAGGGGTGAGATGGTGTTGTTGGCTGATCGGTGAACTACGAGTTATGACCGCTACGTTGTGTTACGCTTTCTTTTGCCAATGTGTTGAGCCCTTTGGACTTGTTCATTCGTTCATTCGTTCGTTCGTTCGCAGTCAATTTGTTTTTGTTCGTGTTAGATATGCGTTGTGTCTTGACTTTATTTATGTATTATAAATAGCATCTACCTACATCCTCGGGCTTACTTAGCCACTTTTGCATTAATCACTCTTCCCCTCCCCTTTTGCTTTTTTTGCTTTTGGGTCAACTTTGTATCCCATAGTTCGTTTACAGCTAGGCTCCAGCCATTTTTCTTTGCATTTGTACTTATCTATACGTTGTATGTGATCAATCAATCAACTGTTCAGCTATTTCTTAAGCTTCATGACATCAACCTCAACATTCATTAAACGGAAACAGGACCTGGACAGTCTACTAGTCGTTCAACGGAAGAAACAAAAACATGACTCGGACCGGGACACGACAAATGCATTACATGTCCATGTACCACTGACACTCTCAGAGCTCCAACAATCTCTCGACTTTTCATCACCATCTCTAAACACCGCGTCATCCATCATCTCGCGTTTCGACATCATAGGACAGGCGCTGCTGAATGACTTTCATCTCGTTCTGCGCAACGAGCACTCCGACTCTGAAGAAGAGACGGTATTTGAGATTCTGGAACTTGAGTTTTATTTGAGGAAAGAAGGATGCCACGAGGACCCGTTTACACATGGGAGCGAGGAGCAGAAAGTGTCTGGTACATGGTATGTATACCACTTACTTATACACTATATCCATTCAAGGACTGATTCGATTGATCCCATTCAAAATCTACCTAGGTACTTCCACCGCTCACCCAGACGATCCACAGACCCGACACAGAACTTGACGAGTCTGACGGGCTATCGAGGGGGCTCGAGGAAAGGGCTAGATTTGACGTTTGGTGGCCCGAATGCGCCCAGTGGGCCCAGTGCGAGTGCGAGTACGATTGTTTCGAGCCCGTATTTCGCTGGTCCTCAGCCTGCGACGAGTGCAAGCCCGAGCTCGACTGCGGTTCATAATGAGACTCGGACGAGGGGAGGTGCGCTCCTTCGCAGTGTGCGCTGTGTTTCTGGCCCAGGCTTGGGCTTGGGTTCTGGCGGGGATAGCAACAATAACAAGTTGAAGAGCAAAGGCAAGGGAACGACTACGAGCAAGAGCAAGGTGGTATCAGGCCCTTCCCTTCTCGTCGACGAGATCCTCCGCCTCAGCGACGCGTCTAGTATTAAAGAGCTGGTGCAGCAGAAGTGGGGAGATGATACGTTTGCTTTCCTTCCTAGGGGTCCGGGAGGATCTCTGCCGCCGGATCGACGGTCGACATGGCTTTTCTTGCGACCTAGAAGTCCTAGGGCCTCTTTGGGCTCTCTCGAGTCTACTACTCCTACCACCACCACCACGACGCCACCAACACCAACACCGACGATATACCGCACCCCCCGCATCGGATTGGACCTAGGCTCAGGCTCTTCTGGATCTGGATCCCCTTCCACCACCCACCCCCGCGCCGTCTTCCTTTCGCGACCATACCGCTACCTCACACACCCAGAGCTCCTCACGGCGAAAGGAAGACCACAGACGTTCGTCGGTGTTCTTTGGTTCTTGCTGGACAGGGACCTGGGATCGGGCTCAGGCTCGGATTCGGACTGGGGCGTGGGCGAGGATATCACTCGTCAGCGCCAACAGAGGCTACAGAGCCCTGCGCTCCTACGGGACCTGGCAGACGTCACGGGTCTTGGAGAAACCACTGCCGTGCGGTATTTGGATTCGTACAGGGCGGGATTTCAAGTTGAGTCCAAGTCCCAGCTAGGGGATTTTGTCGGTGCGCGGGGGTCCAAGTTGTCGCCGGGGATGTATTTGGAGATGGTGGGGACGCTTGCGCGGGTTCAAGCTGGGACGGATGGATGAAGGAAGGAATGAGTGAAGGCAGGAACTTGGTGTGATGATGCCGCCAGTGGCCCATCTTTCATTTCCCATTATCGAGATTCGAGGCTGGATTGACGCGAACGTCCGAGTCTGAGTCCGAGTCGACTCTGCACAATTTGAAGTTGACATCCCGTCATGATAAGCCATTTGTGTTGTGGACTTTCTTCTTTCTTTTTCTTTTTCCTAATGACCTGGTTCGGCCTTGCGCGCCAAGACGTGGTGGTATGGTAGCTGTGGTTGACCAATCGCAGTCTCCTGCAGCAGCTCCAGGTATTTGCTTAATTGCGGCATACTGAGGTAACAGGTTGCCCATCCACCCGGACAGTTCGCTCTTTTTTTTTTATTCTTTTTTTTTTTTGTTACCCCTTGGATTTTTGGGCTGCGGAGGACTCGGATTCCCAAGTGTGTAACGTGTAACTCGTGGAAGGGATGCTCTAGTACTTTCATTCCGATTTTTGTACATCCTGCTGCTCAAGGCGCTCATTTTTTACAATTTTCAGGTTCAGGTTTATGTAGTTGTTTTTTTCTACAACTACAGTCTATTTTAAAAGTTCGACGTCCGAGTCGTCTTGCCGCAATTGAGCCCCTATCAGTTGAATTTGGTGTTCTGACTTATTTTTGCGTTTTTGCGTTTTGTAGTATTTATCTGGTGAATGTTCCTGTCTTCAAGTACCCTCAAACTATCGCTCGTATCGACGATATTCCCTTTCATACGCAGTATGCATCACATCTTCCAACTCGCGCGCGACCTACTGATATATCTCCTTCTGCTCTTGATATAACCTCTCCATAGAAATGATCGTAGCCTCAGTCATCAGCGAGATGAGCGCCAGCAACGCCACATAAGACTCTCACGTTTTCCGAGGATACCATACGGGTGTTGACGGAGCGAACCAGGGTTCTGAGAAATTTATACCTTGGCACCAGTCTGGATGTGAAACAATGTATCAAACCTAAGCATAAGAATGCCAATCTCATATCAGAGATTGGATAGGGCTCAGAGTCTTTAAAGTAGCTGTGACCTTGCATACCCGTCCCAGGACGCCATGTCAGTAGAGTAAAATGACTTGGCAAAAGTGTACTAAGGGCGCTAGAGATCAATGGCTGTATGGGGTTGTTTGGACACAACTTTCGTTTCACTCTGCCTGTTGCCTTGTGAACATTTTGTGTCATTTCATTGAATAAAAATGAAAAAGTAAACCTGGAAATCCTTCCATGACAACTGTGAGGTTCGAACTCACGCCCCGAAAGACTGGATGTTAGATAACCTAATTCCAGCGCCTTAGACCACTCGGCCAAGTTGCCATGTAACTCTCCAATATTTTAAATTATAGGAGGGGATTTTAACTACGGGCTCTTTTTTTTTTTAGTAATGAATCCGAGAGCGTTGAAGATGAAACGCGATGAGAATGTAATGACCGCGCCATCGATGATGCATATAGCTTTTCTCCGAGAAAGCTATGTAGACGGCTGGATATAGATTTGTAGTTCTCAAGAATATTCTGTGGTAAAATATTGCATATACCACTCGGTTTGCGTGCCGTCGACCCGTCTTCAGAAGAACAAGTAGCTGGCTAATTGAGCTTGACGTCAATCCAAGTCGTTCGTACCAATGTCAAGAAAAATAAGTGCACAGAGCTCCGGGTATTGAGCTTAGTTTGTTCTAACATGTTATAGGAGTAGACCAGGCATAATTGCATTTGCCGAGCTACGGCAAGCTTGCAGAAACATTCTAAGACTTCGAGAACCAGAATAATAGAATAATTGACGCCAAGTACATGGTATTTTGTTTACAGAGTAGCGAACTGAGGTCGTAAGAAAAAAAAAACGTGCTGGGTGTCAACTTGTTAGCGGGTATTTCTAAATTCTCACGCGGTGACAAGGCTAGCTTACGCCGTTGCTTAGCATTCATTCTTCACCCGTTTCAGCTTCCTTCTTCCTCGTCGTTGTCCACAGCGGGCACGCTTCCTTCCTTACTTCAGGCTATGGCCTCTAATACCACTCAGGCTACCGCCTCTGGCGACCTAGTCGACCTCATCTCCTCAACTGGCGCCGCAACCATCTACCCGTCAGATGATACCATACTTTCTGTTCTCCAGGCTCGTTTTCGGGCGGATTTACCGTATACGAGGATTGGGGCAACCAATCTCGTCGTAGTCAATCCTTACAAGACTCTCGCTAACGTCAACGACGCAAGTGCGAAGGAGTATGAGGAACGGTGTTACAAAGATACCAGTCTTCCCATGGTCGACTCGCCAAAACCCCTTCAGCCTCACATTTATGACCTCGCTGCCAGGATTTACCTTTTAATGCGACGCAGGAATGAATCTCAAGCTTTGCTTGCGAGGTGAGCTACTGGTTACATTGTATGAAAAACCTCATCATAAATTTCTTTCAGGGGTATTACAGGGTCCGGCAAAAGTTCAAGCATTCGTCTGTTTGTTAACCAAGTTCTACGGCTCTCGACGCACTCGAGAAAGGAGGCCAAGGTTGCCGAACAGATCAAGGCCATTGGCGTCGTCCTCGACTCCTTTGGCAATGCCAAGACCCTTATGAACCCGAACGCCTCGCGCCACAGCCGGTACCTCGAACTCCACTTCAACGAGCGTGGGCGAATAAACTCCTCAAAAGTCCTCGCTTTTGGCCTCGACAAATCCCGACTCAACCGCCTCACCCACGAGGAGCGGTCTTTCCATATATTCTATCAACTTCTGGCTGGTGCTACCACGGCAGAGCGAGACCATTTGAACCTCGAGGACCCCTCCGACTACGCTCTTCTCGCCTCCTCTGGGACGTATCGTCTGCCCTCTGGGCCCTTTAGCGATGATTCCATTGGCATGTCAGACTTGAGGGCGTCGATGCGAATCCTTGGGTTCAAGCAGAAACACATGTCGTCTATTTTTAGTATCCTCGTCGCCATTCTCCTCATGGGCAACCTGCAATTCCAAAACGGCGACGCCCACACTGTGTCGGCGTATATCTACAACACGCATGTCTTGGATCAGGTGTCTCGCCTCCTAGGCACAACTTCCGATGAACTGAGCCAAGTCTTAACAAATAAGACTAGCTACGTTCGCAAGGAGCTGTACACAGTTCTGCTTAGCGCGGAACAAAGTGCCCTTCAACGCGACCAGTTCGTGCGGGATTTGTACTCCATTCTTTTTGCCTTCGTCGTGGAGACCGCCAACCATAGACTGGCCCTGAGCTCCCAAGATGCACCTCCACATACCCAAATTGTTGTCCTCGACCAGCCTGGTTTCCAGACTCGCGGCCCATCCGGCACAAGCTCCATGTCATTGAGCGGCACCGCACCCTTAGTGTCTGTTTATGGACAGAACAACTTTTACGAGTTCTGCATCAACTTTGCTGATGAATTGTTGCAATCGTATGTGCTGCGCAATACTTTTGAAGATTCAGTGGGATACAATGCAGCGATGGCGCATGATGGTGTTGCACTCCCCTCGATCGCCACCATGGATAATGGTGCCTGTATTGAGCTTTTGCGAGGGGTCCCTCTGAGCGAACGCTCTCAGCGTAAACCTGGAGGCCTGCTCAGTATCCTCAGCAAGAGCAGCTCGTCCTACAAGTCAGGCAAGGGCGGCGATCATCGTGATGAGGACATGCTCCAGGAAATGACGTCGAAGTTCGGAGTTCATGCGTCGTTCGTCGCAAACCCCGGCCATGCAACGGACAGGACTCTTTTCGGCATCAACCACTACGCCGGTTCCGTGTCGTACGACGTCACCAGCTTCGTGGAAAAGGACAGTGATCTTCTCGACTGCGCCTTCGTTTCGCTCCTTCGGAGCTCTAGCGACTCATTCGTTACAAAACTCCTTTCCGGACCCTCCCTGGCTGCCGAGCGCCATCACCAAGATGAAAACACCATTGTACAAACTCAGGTTTCCTCGCGCCCTCTTCGCCAGGCAACGCCAATCCTCCTCCCCGATGGACAATTTGCCGAGGAACATCCCCGCCTCGACCCTGGCAAGACCTATCCCGTCACCGCCCAAATCAACTTCACCATGTCCGAGATCTTCTCCAGCCTCGACCACGCTCACCTCTGGAACCTGGCCTGTATACGCCCCAACGACTCGGGCTCCTCCAACTCTTTCGACAAGCGCCGCGTCAAGGCCCAGATACGCTCTCTCTTGCTCCCCGACATCACAGCGCGCCGCAGCACGGAGTACGTCGCAGACTACGACCTCACCACATTCTGCGAGCGGTACGTCCCGACGATGCGCGGCTCGGAGGAGGAGCGAATCACACAGTGCGCACGTGCGAATGGATGGCGCGAGGGTTCAGAATTCGCGCGTGGAGGCGGGCGTGTATGGCTGTCATACGTTGCGTGGAAGACGGTGGAGGATACTGTCCGCGCGACGGAGAAGGAGCAGAAGCGGATGCAGGATGATGATGACGAGGGGAGCATGCTCCCCGATGACGGGACAGAGTATACACATGCTGAGAATTCGAGCGGGCTTGCGCCTCAGTCTGGGTATTTCGGGGAGAGCGCCGATAATTTGTTGCTCACGCGGACTGGAGCGGATGGAAGTCGGTATCAGGATCCGAATGCTGAGTATGGTGCGGGTGGGCTGAATACACCTAGTTATGATGCCCGTGGGTTCGGTGGATCCGGCGAGGCATGGGACGAGGACCACAAAGGCGCACCTCCGTACTCTCCCACTAACAAAGCCGAGGGGAACATAGTTGTCAAGGACGCGCCGAACACCGTGGAACAAGTCCCGACAAGTACCTCTCGCCGGTGGTGGCTCAGGCTAGTCTGGATGTCCACATGGCTTATACCAACCTTTGGGCTGAAGTACATCGGCCGCATGAAACGCCCAGATATCCAGTTGGCCTGGCGCGAGAAACTTGCCATCTGCTGGCTCATTCTGCTCCTGAACGGTGTCGTCATCTTTTACATCGTCGAGTTCGGCCGTCTGCTTTGTCCAAACTTTGACAAGGCTTGGTCGCTTAGCGAAGTTGCTCAGCACCAGGGTGACAGCGATTTTTGGGTTACGGTACAGGGTGTTGTCTATGATGTATCGAATTTCGTGCATGGAGACCACAGTGATATTATTGGTGAACCTAGCAATGGTGCTGACACTCTCTCAGCTCTTGCTGGTCAGGACCTGACCCAGTACTTCCCTGTTCCCCTTACTCTCGGATGTGTCGGCTTGGTGACAGACTCTACGGTTGCCCTCACGGTCAAGAACGACACTGTTACTCAGCAGACGGCGATACATCTCTCCGGTAGTTCCCAGACCCAGTCAGCATCTATGAAATCGCAAGATTGGTACACAAAAAACTTCTTACCGACGATGAAACAGTTCCGTAAGGGCCCGTTGGTGTACACGAAGAGCTATATTTCTGCACTAGCAGCGGACACCAATATCGCGAAGTATGTGTCTTAGATATGACTTTGCAAATGGGAACTAACTTTGTAACTAGAGTCTGGGCGGTTTGGGATAATGATCTGTATGATCTAACGGATTACTTGAATACCCAAAGCCTCTTCCCGACCGACAATACATTCGATTTCCTCAACTCCGCTATCACCGATGTTTTCAAGCAGCGTCCTGGACAGGATATCACGGAACCCTTGCAGAAGGTTATGGCGACCCTTGATTCTACCACCCTCAACCAGAACGTTGCCTGCTTGAAGAATGTGTTCTACGCCGGCCAGACGGATTTCAGGAAGACGCCACGTTGTCAAGTTCAAAACTATCTACTAATTGTGATGTCGGGGATTCTGATGGCGTCCATGGGTTTGAAGTGTATGTCTCCCGGGTTTCGCAAGTTATTGAAGTATTGATGGTGGATTTTTAGTCTTGGCTGCTCTGCAATTTGGGAGCAAACGTTCGCCCGAAATGCAAGACAAATTCGTGCTGTGTCAAGTGCCGTGCTACACGGAAGGCGAGGACTCCCTTCGTCGTACAATCGACTCTCTTGCGGCGCTCAACTATGATGACAAACGAAAGCTTATCTTCATAATCTGTGACGGCAACATTATTGGAAGTGGTAACGACCGAACTACGCCACGTATCGTCCTTGATATTCTTGGTGTCGACCCAAAGCTTGACCCCGAGCCATTGCTTTTCAAGTCAATTGGTGAGGGTTCCAAGGCGCTCAATTATGGAAAGGTGTATTCTGGGCTTTATGAGTTCGAAGGTCACGTCGTTCCGTGAGTATTATCAAACCAAGTTAGCCTAGAATCGGGCTCATTATTTTTTAGGTACATGGTCGTCGTAAAGGTTGGCAAGCCTACAGAGCGATCAAAGCCTGGTAATCGTGGCAAACGTGACAGTCAAATCATGCTGCTCCATTACCTCAACCGCGTCCATTTCGATGCTCCTATGTCTCCTCTGGAGCTCGAGGTCTATCACCAAATGCGCAACGTCATTGGAATCGACCCTGCATTCTATGAGTACATCTTCACAGTTGATGCCGACACCGTACGTTGTCCTTGTTATCTCTGCCAGCGTTTTGAAATTAACCATCCACAATAGACCGTCACTCCAGACGCGTTGAATAGGCTCGTCGCTGTATGTGCAGATGATTCGGCCGTTATCGGTGTCTGTGGAGAAACGAAACTTCAGAATGAGGAAGACTCGTGGTGGACAATGATCCAGGTGTACGAATACTACATTTCCCACCATCTTTCCAAGGCCTTTGAAAGCTTGTTCGGCTCCGTCACCTGTCTCCCAGGTTGTTTCACCCTTTATCGCATTCGTACAGCTGACAAAGGACGACCCATCATCATCTCTAACCGCATTATCGATGAATACGCCGAGCCTAACGTGGATACGCTTCACAAGAAGAATTTGTTCTCCCTCGGTGAAGATCGTTTCCTGACGACATTGTTGATGAAGCACTTCCCCACATTCAAGACCAAGTTTTGCCCTGATGCCATTGCACACACCATGGCCCCCGAGTCCTGGCGCATCTTGTTCTCTCAGCGTCGTCGTTGGATCAATTCAACAGTGCACAATTTGTGCGAACTTGTCATGCTCCCCGAACTCTTTGGTTTCTGCTGTTTCTCGATGCGCTTCTTCGTCTTCATCGATCTCCTTGGAACTCTCGTGAGTTTACTTATTTTCGTGTTTGCGATTGCATTCATTTAAATTATGGTCACAGATTTTACCTGCCACGACTGTTTATGTACGTCTACTGTTTTTCTACTAGCCTACATGTCCTCACCCACTATCGCTACAGCTGCTCTATCTGATTATCGTCGTTTCAACTCATCAAGCTGCTCTGCCTACAATCGCCCTCATTATGATTGCTGTCACGTACGGTCTTCAGGTAAACCCTCAAGTTCCTTAGTGGCATTTCTCCCCAAAATTAACACGTCTCTAGGCCATTATCTTCATCCTTAAGCGCGAGTTTATGCTCTGCGGTTGGATGGTGGTTTACATTCTTTCGTAAGTTTCTTTATGGGCACCATGAGATCGTTGAGCTTACTATTATTCTCTGCGAACAGGTATCCTGTCTACAGCTTCTTCCTCCCGATATACTCTTTCTGGTGCATGGACGAGTTCGGTTGGGGTAACACACGTGTGGTCATCGGCGAAGGCAAGGACAAGAAGGTCATCATGAACGACGATGAGAAGTTCGACGATTCAATGATACCTCTCAAGAAATTCAGTGGTAAGCCGAGTGGACGCTACTTCTTATGACCTGGGCTCAAGTTACCTTTCAGAGTACGAAGCCGAAGCTTGGGAAACTGGATCTCGTCATTCTGAGGGAACTGGCACTGGCTATACACAATCCCGTCGGCCTCCAGGATCGAGAGACGAGTCGGCTCATACATTCCAGCAAGCTTCTCAGTCGGGCGATTACTATCGTGACACCAATCTAACAATGAACAACAATTCAAACCCCAACCTGCGCCTTGGAGGTAGCCAACACTCCCATAGTAACATATCTCATCCTCAACCTACAAATTCACAATATGGGGCTCCTCAGTTACCTATTATGCCCTTCGGCGCAGGGACAGGTTCTGTGCATGGAGGTTCTGACTATGGTGGAATGCCGATGGGTATGCCTCAAATGCCATATCAGAACACCGGCAGTATGTATGGGATGATACCCGGAATGGCGATGAACCCGATGATGGCCAATATGTTCGCTGGAGGCAGCATGAGTGGTTCGCAGTCTGGTTTCGCACCACCATCTGCGCCAGCTCTTACAGGACAACAACGGCCAATGTCTAGCTTTTCTTTTGCGACCAGCGTCAATCCTTTCGCTGGCCCAAGTACAAGCACCAACCCGACTGACGACGAGCTGTTCAATGCTCTACGGAATTACCTGAGCACACAAGACTTGATGACAGTAACGAAGAAGTGGGTCTTTCTTTTTCGATTATTCAGCCCTGTCTGACTTTATTTTCAGAACCGCCCGCGAAGCTATCATGGCTCGCTTCCCCAAGGCAGATCTTTCATCTCGAAAAGACTTTTTGAATCAATCCATAGACACTATCCTTTCCAACTCATAGACTTTCATTACCACACCTTCACATCATGCATCCGTCGGACTTCGGGTTTTCTGCACTCTAGTTACAGCGTGCTCTCTCGCTCATCATGGACAATTTAGCTTGTAGTAGTTGGTCTTTGCTTTCTATATGGACCGTAAAAATATATCTATCATAATCATCATTGCAAAACAACTCAATTTGAATTCTAGTAAAATATTGAATGAGATATTTCGCATACCAACAATTTTTCACACTCTACAAGCGCCCGCAACCCTTGCATCATCAATCAATCCCGATTCAGCAAAGCTGTGCATGAACTGGTAAACCTCGCCATACGCTTATACTTAAGTTGCAGCATCTCTCATTTTATAATGCAGCAATACTGCCATTCTTCTCCTCTCTCGCCGTCAGAATCTTATGTCCCACACAATGAGCCATGCATCCTCTGAATCGGATCCCTTCGTGGAAACCGATGATAACGCTGCCCACCTCAAAGTTCTATCCATCATCTCAATTCTGTCCAACTCCTCGCCCTTTGCTGATTCTTTGGCATCCCTTTCCCTCTTTTGTCTGGCGCTGCTCTGCTTGTACATGACGTACAATGTAACCCCGAATGCCCCCACGAACAGCGACGCGATAATTAAAAGGCTGGCCGAGGTATTTTATAACACCGAAGAGTACAGAAGGTTATTGTCATGCAAAGGTTCAACTGCACAGACATTCCTGGATTTCTTTATGCTCGTATGTTATTCCAACAATACCTCTGCTCCATACTAGGCTCTCAACATGATCTTTCTTTACAGTTGTTAGACGACACAAGTGACTTTCCGCCAGGTTTCGAGACAAACGTGATCGTGGCAGCACAAAGGCTTGCGGACAAGTCTGGATTGTCTCCGACGTGCTATCGGTTGGATGATGTCATACGCTGCGTTACCTTTGAGACCACTGGGGGCACTGCCGACATTTATAAAGGATATTTGCGAGGACAAATTGTGTGTGTGAAGACCGTCAAGCTTAACGCACATGTGAATATCGAACTACTTTGGAGGGTGAGTCGCTACCCTATATAACTTAGACCTCGGATGTTGACGCGAACCTCTTCACAGGATCTTCTGAAGGAAGGGATACTTTGGGGTCACCTTAAACACCCAAACATCCTACCTTTCTACGGCGTCTACCGCGACCAGTTTAAATTATCATTCATCGCCCCATGGATGGAAAATGGAGATCTCGTTGCTTACCTGAAGCAACATAAGGATTCAAATCGCGTCATGCTGGTGAGCTTCAGCTCATTTTAGATGAATTATGAATGACTTAGCTCTCAAAATCTAGACTTACGACGTCGCGCAGGGTTTACAGTTCCTTCACAAAAGGTCTATCGTTCATGGAGACCTAAAGGGTGTAAGTAATCCGCCCATCACGCACAAGATTATTGTCGTCTCAATTTATTAATAGATGAATGTACTCATCAACGATCGTGGACAAGCGTGCATTTCGGATTTCGGATTTTCCTCAATTTTGGACGCAGAAATTTTGACGTGGACGTCCCAACCCAAGCCAGTTTCCATGGGAGGCACCGTGCGATGGCAAGCTCCCGAGATATTTGAAGTCAGGTTGCAAGCTGAAGACTCCGTGGTGATCTACAACACGAGGGAGACAGATATATACGCATTTGGAGGCTTAGCTTACGAGGTACCAATGCGATCTTCTCTTTCATGAAGAATATTTAAACGGTGATTGTTCTTTAGGTCTTTGTGGGCGAGGTTCCATTCTCCAAAATATCCAATACCCGTGTTATTGAATATAGAGTCATGCAAGGACAGCGTCCGACGCGTCCCGCTGACTCCAGCCTTAGCTGGAACGTCTGGGGATTGACGGAGGACATTTGGAGTATGATGGAAGCCTGCTGGGATGCAAAACCTCAGAGGCGTCCTACGATAGATGATGTCATTGAACGACTCAAGCTCGCACTCCCGCAGGGTGTGGAGGAAATGAACAGTGGCTCTCTCCAACCACCTGGAGCGTTCCGAGAGACGCTGCATCCTTCTCAAACTGAGATTAACATGTCAATAGAATTTCTTGAGAGCGTTGTCGCGTCCGACTACCTAATTCAAACACATCCTTTTTAAAAAAAATCAAGGTTTTAGATAGCCAAGTTATATAGATCGTTGGCGTAGAAACACCTTTTCGAGTCCATTAACCTACGCAGCTTCCTCTCTACTTGTCGCTCTGTTAACCTGCGTCGAACTTGCATATAGCTCTGCTCTGTTTGCAGCGATTGCATGGTCTGTTGAAATGATCGAAAAGTTCAAGGAGGCTTCATTTGACAACTGACAGATTCATAATCGACTCACATTATCATTTGCACAGTGCGATCTTTACTATCGTCGAAACATATGGTATCAACTTGAACGGCGGCTCGCCACAGCTTCACGTTCAGGCAATTGACCTGGGTGGCTATGACCGTCGGTAGCACCTATCGCGATTCGCAGGAGATGGCTCGACTGACGAGCAGTCTGGACTCTCATGCAAGGTTGGACCGTGAAAAGCTATGGGCATCAATTGATGAGTGGGATCCATTGGGCTGACAGTGTTCGAGTGGGAAATAGTGTCGGAGGGGTCACTGTAAGGCATAGGCAGCGGAGTTATGTCTTTGGCTAATACTACATACCGGTGAGTGTTCCAGTAGACTTTCTGGCCGTTGATAATTTGAATCCTGGTGGAATGATAGTGCCTGCGATTCCGCATTGGCCAGCGGAGTTGATCGATTCAACACATGTCCTTGAAGATGCCCTAAATTGGTAGGAACGTTGGACGATAGCTTTACTTGGTTCTATGGCTCTGTATTGGTAGAAAAAGAACTAGTGGAAGTAGACTACTGCATTTGAATGTGGTATGTGCGAAAACACCTCGGGCTCTGCCTCCACGTACATTCGCGCAGGAGAAGGCGAGATAGGAGAAAGCAAGATACCAGTGTTGTTTCGGAAACGCCTGTCGATGCTTGGGAGTCGGATCGGAGCTCGGAAGTCGTACGTTAAGACTATCGCCTAGACCAGCAGATATGATTGACAGATAGAACGGGACATTTCGGGACTTAAAAGACTAACGCCTTGGCCGGAAACGTAAACAAGGGCTGGGGGGATAAAAACCGAATCGAAAATATGATTTTGAATTTTTCTAAAGAGGTTGGATGCTCTGGTGGATGCTGTGGGATGAAATTGAGGGCGAAAATGATGTCGAAGAAGGGGAAAGACTGATTTTAAGCAGTCTTGGTGCCAGTACATCCACAATGTTTGCATGCGTGAGCATGAGCGATTGCGATGTCGAGGAGGCACTGAGGAGATGTGGAAACCGTCCTGAGGACTTCAATATCCATGGCAGAGTCGTCAGTAGTGGGTTCGGTAGACGTAAAGTCATTGCTGATGTCAGCGGAATTGCTGGAGGAAGAAAAAGCGGAATTGTTCGAAATGGGGGCGACAGGAGTCCCGTTGGATGTCGAAGGGACCAAAAGGTTTGAATTAGAAGTCCTCAAAGTTCCCGGATTCCTGACAACACTGAAACTAGTGCTAGTAAAGATTGTTGTCAATGGATATGACAATCAATTCCCAGCCCTGAAGCGTTTTGAGGCAGTCGATAATGGAAGCGAGGCCATCCTTGACTGAGGGCTTCAGACCTTTCATGAACGAAAGATCGTGGTTTCCTCCGTCATGGTAAGGTGGGATGCTATCTCAAGGAATGATATGATATCGTAAGCAGAGCTGGTTTGTTTGAGTGCGTCGAGGCGAGAATCAGGGGGTTCGCAAATTTCTTGGCGAAAGCAGCCAGGAAGTTGTTCAAGTTGTAGAGAAGGGACGAACCAGATCTTTCCAACTGATTGAATCATTATTCCACTGAAATTCCATTCTTCAAAATCAAACCCACAATTAGAACCTTTGAATTGTCATCTGTGAAAGATTCAGCGCGCGAAAACCCACAATTAGAACCTTTCATTGTCATTTGTGACAGATCCAGCGAGGGAATTTGATGAGACAGAGATCTCAGAGAGGACAGATGTAACGCCAGCCATCTTTTTGTGACTGACTGACTACCCGACCACTCTTTCATTCCATATCAGGAAACTTCGGGCCTCAGTGCTTTAGCTCCCATGACCCTCCTCCAGAACTGTGGTAGATATTTTTGGAAGCGCTCTACGATATATTTACCTATATGTAGTGCTTGAGCGTTTAACGTACACATACAGGAGGTCTTTTCGAGACTTTGACGATCTCTTCCTCACACTTTATAATGCGGAATCCTCCCTCGCCTTCAAGTTCCTGTGTCTCCTGCGATGAACTATGCATCCTCACATCCCTTCGTCAAAACCGACGATAATGCTGCCCACCTCAAAGTTCTGTCCAACATCTCACCCTTTGCCGGTCCGATGGCTTTCCTTTCCCTCTTGTGTCTGACGCTTCTCTGCTTGTTCACGACGCACAACGCAATCCCCAATGTTCCCGCCAACCGCGATATCGATGCTATGGTGACAAGGCTGGCCGAGGTATTTGATGACACAGAAGAGTACAGAAGGCTCTTATCATGCAGAGGTTCAACTGCACAAACATTCCTTGATTTCTTTCTGCTTGTAAGCTGGCTCCAGTCATACCTTATCTAGATATGTATAAGTATTGTAACATGATCTTCCCCGCTGTTAGACGACACGAGTAACTTTTCCTCAAGCTTCGAGCGAAACGTGATCGTCGCGGCACAAAGGCTTGCAGAGAGATCGGGCGTGTCTCCGTCGCGCTATCAGTTGGATGGTGTGACGCGCTGCGCTGCTCTAAAGGCCACGGGAGGCATCGCAGATATTTATAAAGGATCTTTTCGAGGACAAACTGTGTGTGTGAAGACCATCAGGCTTAACACACATATAGATCCAGAATTACTTTGCAAGGTGGGTCGCTTCCTGGTATCGCGTAGTTTTTATTATTGACCCAACCTCCTCACAGGATGTTTTGAAGGAAGCCATACTTTGGGGTCACCTTAAACACCCAAACGTTCTACCCTTATATGGCGTTTACCATGACCAATTTACATTATTGTTCGTCGCTCCCTGGATGGAAAATGGGGATCTCGTGGACTACCTGCAGCTACATCAGTCTTCAAATCGCGTCATGATAGTAGGGTTCAATCTATCGTAGATAACTTCAGGATGACTTACCTCTCAAAATCTAGGCCTATGACGTCGCGCGGGGTGTACAGTTCCTTCATGGCAAGTCTATCGTACACGGCGACCTAAAGGGTGTAAGTAACCTACCCACAAGATTAAGTATTGCCATCTCAATTTATTGGCAGAGGAATGTCCTTATTGACGATCGCGGACGAGCGTGCATTTCGGATTTCGGATTTTCGTCGATTTTGGATGCAGAAATATTGACGTGGACCTCCCAACCAAGGTTGGCCTCCACGGGCGGCACCGTGCGATGGCAAGCTCCTGAGCTCTTTGCACTTGAGTTGGATGATGAAGAGGCCGGAGATGTAGAAGTCTACAATACGAAAGCTACAGACATTTACGCATTCGGAGGCTTAGCCTACGAGGTACGAGTACGGTTTTCTCCCATTGAGGAATATTTAAATAACAGCTTTCCTTTAGGTCTTTGCGGGCCAGGTACCCTTTGCTAATATCAGCACGGCCACCATTATACATAGAGTCATGCAGGGACAACATCCCAAGCGCCCTGCTGACTCCAGCCCCAGCTGGATTATCTGGGGATTGACAGAGGATATCTGGGAGATGACGGAAGCCTGTTGGGAAGCCGATCCATTAACACGTCCTACGATCGATGAGGTGATTGAACAACTCAAGCTCGCGCTCCCGCAAGGCGTCGAGGAAGTAAGCAGTAGCTCCCTCCAATCACCAAGTGGGTTTCACTTTGGGGCGATGCATCGTTCGCTCATTGACACTGATATGTCGGTGGGGTTTCTCGAGAGCGTCGTCGCGCCTGACCAACATATCTAATTTAAATTCCTTTGTCAAAAGTGTTGTAACAATCATCCTCTGTCTGTCTCCTTGTCACGTGTAACTTCCATCCTTCAGCCTCAGCGTAGCTCTTTATTCCATCAATTTCATCATATTTGCTTACAGCTTTCTCTATGTCGTTTATTTATTGAGTTCGAGTTTCCCTCAGTCTGGAGGAGTCATGAGCAGAGACATAGGCGATGATAGGCTGGTAGTTGCCACGGCATCTTCTGGTGGCCCACTTGAAGTAGAGGCAGCTCAAGCAATCATGAGAATGAACCTCTACCGACTTGAATCTATCTCCCTTCAACTGTACACTTCGAACCTATGCCTCATGAGGTGTATGCTTGGAGTTTGCAATTTAAACACTCATCTGGCCTGTATTCAAAAGCGCAGCAGTGAATAAATCACATCCACCCACTGATCGGCATTGGTATATCTATTCCACTTGCCTCATGAAAATATGGGTTTCCTTCGAGTCACTTATGAAGGAAAACTGTTCTACTATCCTACATCAACACTAGCGACCCCTCTGCCCAGCCCGCCCCGCTGAACTTGTTCTCAAAGCCCTGCTGCTTGGCCAATGCCCGGCTTCCTAGCTTCAAGAACCTTCATCGTCTGCTCATAGACCTTGTGCTGTGCCCGTCGTCCGACATCCGTATAGATCCATGACTCAACGTCCTGATTCACCCCATCGCTCTGGAACTCGCCGTGCGAACTGGCTGGGGCAGCTGCAGCGAGCACGAACGTCCGACCACCCACTTCTGTTGTTCTATCCAGGAGCCACCGCAGGATTTGGACAAACAGAGGAGGTTTGCTGTCCCTGCGGTCGATGGTGGATGTGCAGAGGCCCGGATTCACCATGTTGATAATGACAGGAGGAGTGGTCACGGTGGTCTTGGTAAGGAGCCGGGCGACAAGTTCACGCGTGAAGAGAACCTCGATTAGTTTAGTAGCCTGATATCTTTGGGTCGCCCATATCAGCTTGATTTCTTTCCTCGAGGTCTAGGAAGCTCACCTGGGCTGCTGACTGAAAGAGTTTTCATCGTTCAAGTGGGCGTACAGATCCGGGGCGTCAATCTCAGGAAACTTTGTCATGCGGTGCGCCTCGGAGCTGACAATGACGAGATGCGGCTGTGAAGTCGCAAATGCGCTCTTCGTCGCGTTGAGCTTTGGAAGGAGCGACAGCGCAAGCAGGAAGGTGTTCAGCACATTGACCTGAACCGTCTGTTCAAACCCTTCGCAGAGCGTCCAGTTGCCCGTGTTGATACCAGCATTCTCGACCACCACATCGACGCGCGGAAGCTCCGCCGTCACCCGGTCAGCGAAGGCGATGGTCGACGCCGTACTAGCGAGGTCGAGAGGCCAGATCTCTATCGCATCTGCGTCCGAGCGGTGAGGGACACTTCTCATGATGTCCTCTTTTGCAACCTGTCCTTTCGCGATTGTGCGGACGGCGAGGATGAGGCGTGCGCAGTTAAGGCGATAGAAATGGCGCGCCGCCTCGAGCCCGAGTCCCGTGTTGGAGCCTGTGACGACCACAGTCTGATTCTCGAAGGAGTGTTGTGGGTATGCCGGAGTGACAAATATCTGTGAGGTAAGAAACATGCGCAGGAATGAGCCCAGCTTGAGCTCAATAGGAAACTCGACCCGTTTTGCAGACTCAGGCATCTTTTTGACGTACATATCGCCGGGGTATGCGCACTATATTTATACCTTCACTAAGGCATAGCAAGCCTAGATATGGATGGTGCCATCGGGTGTCAGGGCCTAGGATAGGTGGATTTATAAGGCCTATGCATCGGGATATGTCTTTCAGTAGGTCGGAGTCTGGCTCTGTGCTTGCGTATGCTGCCGAACCCCTTCTTCCTATGCAAGCTGCCTAACAATCATCAATCAATCAGCTGAATCAATCTGATGAGTCTTCCTCTCCCCATCACACATCAGGTTACTGGTTTTTTTTTCCCGCGAAATTCTACCGTTGAATCTTTATGAAACTAATCAATGAAGGATAGGCTCTCTAACGCTTCCGGTTCCAATCTGCAAGTTTAGCAGGAAATGCCGTCCAGTATCCTTTACGAGGACTCAGGATGTCTAGGTCGACCAACACGCTGATTCCCTACCCAGGAATTCCAGCATTTAAAACCATGTTTCTAGGAAATGGATTCGGAAGACAAGTGCTTTTGACCCTTCGAGCGGGTTCCCATTCCTCTCGGGGCATTTTCCTGGGTGTCCTAACATTCCTTATATCGAGGACGACGATGATTTGACACCTACCCCGCCCTTGTACCTGACTCACCTTCAGTCAGACATTCTAATTGGGCCAGAACACGACACAGACCTTTTATTTTGCATCGGAATCATAGTAATCGTAGGCGCAATTTTTATACGGCCAACGTCCGTCCAGACCTCCCACTCAAGGTTCAGACAGTGTTTTTGACCATGTCATTGAGATGACCATGTCATTGAGATATGCAACCAATGCGATGCTCTGAGCGCATGCAGTGAACTGTCACCCATATCTATTGCAGTAATTTAACTAAGTACTTACTAGATAACGATCACCGCCTCCTCTCACTGCCATTATACCAAACACATCTCTCTCCCTCTCTCTCTATGAGTCCAAATTCATCTGAAAGTAAGTACTAACAATACCATTTGTGGCTTACAGCAGTCTTTTGAACAGTGGCGAAGCCTATCAAACGTTTGTCTTCAATTGGATTGCCCCTGACATAGCCATAGCCCCGCATCACATGCGGACCTGAAATCCTGATCAGTATATAACTATTAACAGCTACTTCATTGACCAGCTTGACTCGTATTGCTCTCTGCACTAAACATTACGTTCAGAACGATGGATGCCCCCCCTCCGTATAGCATCACCGATCCTTTACCGATCCCAGAGCAAAACAACCAGGGTTCGGCATCCAGTCATCGCAGCTCTCTTAGTACCAGCCAACGTAGCTCTGTCCTTACACGTCATCGCGGCTCTATTGTCAGTCATCGAAGTAGTGCCAGCGTCGAACTGCCGCCGCCTGAACACTACTCCCTACCACCAACGTTCGGCATTGGACGGAAACATACGCCACATTTGGTGAACGTCGCGCAGATTAAGAGCCATCTTGCCCTCTTGGAGGCCTTCACCTCCTTGCAATTCCATGTACGGGGCCTCGCCTGGTTGCCCGTCGATTCTGAGGAGGCCATCCAAAATATGCCTTACAATCATAATTTCAGATGGGTATGGTTCGTATCCATGGCGGTTGAAAGGTGTGGCCTCTCAGGTTGCTCATGGCATACAATGACTGAGAAACATTTTCCCAGGTTCCAACGCTGGTGTGAAACTTTAAGCTCGCAGGACTTGTCACGGCCAGCGAAAGAATTTCTGCCCCCTATCGATGTTCTAATGGTGCGTCTAAATAACTGTAGCTTTCTGGATGACCTACGCTGACTTCTTCATGCAATACCAAGGTATGGCATGCTTACCTCTTGAACCCGGGGTATGTAGTTAGACGCGTCGACCAAGACACAGTAGACTGATGGTACTCTGCCTTGATAGTTGGTATGCCGAGGACTGTGTCCGTTTGCCGATCATGCGACACTTGACAAAGGCATCCGAGATTTTCGCATCATCTCTTGTGCGCACCTCTGCTCAAATTCGAAAATTCGAAGGCCAACATTTTTAATAGGGCTCCGATTTGAAGGAAATTATAACCGTTGAACCCGCTGAAGCTCGGTGTACTTTGTGGACCTCGAAAACAGGAAGATCCTGGGATGCATTAGATGATGCGAACGCAGAGTGGTTGAAGGAGTTCCCATGCCCAAAATGCAAAAAGCTCATTAAGATCGGTAAGTTCTTGACCTTTCATACTCCTCTCTATACCACCGAGATGACCTCTCTTCTCAGATTACATGAATGCTAAGGGCAATGGATACCTTCAACGTAAATTTCAAATTCGCTGTGAAGAACCCACATGCAACATGCGGAACTCAAATGGATATCCTGTCTATATTGACAAAGATATACTCAAGGCAAGAAAATTTCTTGATGACCTGCTTCGCGAGGGAGATGGACTTCAAACTTACATGGCGTATGGGGCTTCCTTTTTACATTCCATCTTCCTACTGACCGAGCGATAGAGGAAGCATTCGCACACCCTACATGAATATCGACATTGAAAAGGGCAAATGGATTAAACGCATTGTACATGATGCCATGGTGCTTCACCATGTCGGCCTGCGACCTGCAGGAACCTCGGCAGATCAATGGGGAAGCATCGTTCTACAGAAGACACTTTATGAATTCAAGGACCTCCGCACTTCAGTGCTGTCACACATGAACGAACTTGAGAAGCCATTGTGTGTAATTTCGACCTGGACTGCAACTATGCTCTGTGCTGAAACTCGTCTTAGCGTCAAGAGAGTCTTTTCAGCATATTCTCACCCTGGTCCATTTTCTGTCGATTTGGTTGGAGCTGTGAGTGGGGCGTCATTAGGAGTCGAAGTGGTATTCTAACGTCTTATCAGGTCATTCGTCAGGGTTCGTTCACAGAGAAGATGGTGAAGTTAGAATGGACAAAGCCGAATTACTTTCAAGGCGTTGAAGATGAAATCCCTCTTTTGCACGCTATCGCTCGCTATCACGCGTTCGTTCGTTTACTCCAAAATATGACCTCTATTAACGATATGATTTACAGTTTTCTCGATCTTATGGCAGCGAATCCCAGGTCTTTCAATGTACCGACTCTCGATATTGACCTCGCGTGGCATACACACCAGTTGATGGGACACAAGTACAACTTGGACTGTAAGGAATTTGTCGGCCGATATGTCGACCAGTCAGTTTGTTTTTCTAAAGTTTGACCTTCACCCCAACCTGAGACCCTCATTCATACCTGTAGTGACGATAAGGTGGAAGAAACAAAGCTGTCAAGTTCCTTCGAATCCACGGCCGCTCTATGGAAGGTGAAACAAACACCCATTTCTCCTTCGTTTTGAACCGTGTTGATTATGCTCTAGGAGCGCTTTGGGCTTGATTACGTCCACTGTGGTTGTCCCGTCCCTAGCAAGCCAATTGGTAAACGGATCACCAATTTTCTTAATGCAGCATCCTCTTCCTCTTCCTCGAAAGGCAAATCACCCTTTTACCTTATCCCTCCAGATCGCCCTGTTCTCCTTACATCTACCCACCCAAGTGACCACAACTCTATCGTTTCTATCTCTGGGAACAATTACAAGGAACGTGCGTCAACAATAGAGGAGCAAAACGGCCGTCGCACCAAGCTTTCCAAGCTTCGAGAGGTTCCCCACTCTCCCAAGACACCGAAGGGGACCCCTATGCCGCGAAATGTTAGGGATGATGTTTTCGGTGCTGCTTTTCTTATACCCATACCTTATTGGACCGGAACTTCAGACTGTGCAGCCAATTCCGGGCGTATACAAAGTTCGTATCCCATGGCGGCATGTGAATCGGCGCCAGTGATGACGCTACCTAATCCACAAAGTATGGTACTCTTTGAATGTTGATTGGTCTCTTTCTAACGTACCAATCTCGACAGGTAATGGGGGCGGTGGAGGTAGCAGTAGTACATGCACCAGCGGGGGTGGGGGAGACGGCAATGGAGACGGCGGAGGAGACGGCGGAGGCAGTGGAGGATGCGGTGGTGGTGGGTGCGGTGGCGGTGGATGTGGTGGTGGATGTGGTGGTTAAGTAGTTTCTGTAAAGTTTTATAATGTACGACCCCATTTCATGTATCCATAGTATCGCCTCATCGATGTCCCATCTTTAAAAATATCTAAGCATGATCAGCGAGAAGAACTTTTAAAGCTCGATTTTACAAAGCCCAAGGGTGATTTACTCTTAACATTCACACAGCAATTAAAGCACCAAAATAAATTGAGCATATGGTAAGATATGGCAAACTAAAATCGAATTGATTTGCATTACATTAGCCTCCCACACGAGTTCCGTTCTGGTCAGTGCATTGCCACCAGACACTGCAGGCAGGGTAGAGACCATTTGGCTCGTTACCGGCGTCATTGAGGAGGAGTGCAACTACACCATGAGCAGGAACATCAGTCACTGTAAAGTTACGAACGGCAGTGCCGTTGTTAGTGTGGGTCCATAGATCCTAGAGTTGGTATAAGCATTCCAAAAGTTAAGGGCTATGAAGCGAAACAATCGCGTACTCGAACGGAGTATTCACGTCCTGCGCGGATCCATGGGGATTCCGTCAGGTTGAACGACATGGTCGCTGGCTCATTAAGAGTGTTCAACTGGTACGGGTTTAGTTGTGTTGCGAGTTGCCCAAGAATACTGACGTACAAGCATGACAACCGTCCCGTATTTACTTTGTCCACTCCAATATTGTGCAGGGTAACTGCTGTTGCTAGTCCAGTCGGGCTATTAAAAGTTCAAGAATTAGCTACTGAATGTGAGAAACCAATGATTGATTACCCACATTAATTCCCCAGCGGAAGGGAGAGATACTCTGCCCATATACATCGTCCTGGTTGATGGCAATGATCTCCTTGTTTGTGAGGATGCTCACGGTCTCGTCCGTAATGGCCGAAAGCTGCCTTATTGTGAGCTAGGTTCTGTGGGTGTGCCACGAAGGGTATACATACGTTGGTACCGATCTATTGCACTAAACTGAGCATAAATCATATCAAAAAAGAACTAAATACGCACCAGAAGGGGAGATTTCATCAGAGCCCAAGCAGTGAAGTGAGACTTCGCTTCTTCATAGCTCAAGCCACCGTTTCCACTGTAAATCAAGTTAAACGTGAGTCTTCACCAAGACAATCAACCTACAGTTGAAGCTGGGAAAGAATCGGCTCTCAGGCTATGACGAGGTTGATTGGTCGAGAAGACGTACCATGTCCATGTCATTGCGGCCGTAGAAATTCGTTGCCTGGGTTATAAACGAGTTGCTGAGGGAAACTGAGCATGCAGTCAAAAATTCGGCGAAATAGCGAGAGTACTGACAAGTTGATGATGGCGGCCAAAGAATCCCACTGCGTAGAGATATCACCTGTAACTCGCCAGCTCTGACCTAGCGACGCACCCCAACTGTCGCGCAAAACACCAAAGTCAGTCGCTGTATGAAAGATAACTCGACTACACTCACAGCCAGACTTGACTCTGGGCATCAAGGAAAAACCAAACGTGAACTTGTGTATCACAATTGTAATGGGACTTTAACTAACCCAGCCCCATTCACAGAGTGAATAGACCATTGGCTTTTTTTTGGTCTTTTGGGCGACTTCAGAGATCGCATCGCCCATCCGTTCATACTCTTTCAACTGCATAAGTATGATGGGAGATAAATCTTGGGACGAAACGTACTTCCAATGATGCCTTCGCGGGTGATGTCGTCGTAGGGAACTGTGAAAGATTATCAGTAAGGTGCCGACTGACTATTGCGTTGCTGACATACTTGCGCAATTGTCATACCTGGAAATAATCTGTTCAACATCATCCGCATACAAAAAAGTTAGTTTGATACTCACTTCAAATAGTCAAAACCCCACTCCGCAAAGGTGGTAGCATCTCTGAGCTCATTTCCCCAAGAGCCAGGATAACCACCACATGTGAACCAGCCAGAGTCTCCATACTGCTTTGTTGTCAGTATAATTATAGACTTCTAAACGCCGCAGGACTGACAATTCCGGTTTTGCTGGCGAGGGAAGATTATATTCTGGTCAATAAAGAAGCTTGTTTAACGAAGCATAAAACTCACAAGCCTAAAGCGTGGATTTTATCAGTAAGAGCCTTCATGCCGTTCGAGAACCTGGTTTGATCTTGGAATTGGCAGATAGCTGAGTCTTAAGCCAAGATGGACGCGGTTTGTAACGCACCAGGAACAAGATCTCCACTGGCACTGCGGTTTTTCTCTGCCCAGCAATCATCGATATTGACATAGGTATAACCAGCATCCTAAGAGGGTAATTGAGTATCATTACTTCATGGAAATCTAGGGAAGGGAAGCGACCTGAAGTCCCAAAGACTTCATGAGTTGGGCAGTGGTCAACATTAGGTCTTGGTCAATGTTGCACTGAAGATGAATCAGCTCCTGAACAAGGCTGAAGAGCGAGATCTGAACGAACTTGGTACGCATTCCATGCTATTGCGGCTGTGGTAAGCTCGCATAGTCACGCATCGTACGAAGAATACACACTGTTATAACCCAATACTATCCCATGATGTGTGTTCAGCCGAGGGACAACCGTTGGATTGAGTGAGCTCACCAGGAAGCCGAGCAACACCGTTGTTCAATGCTTGTACACCTTCGAAGGTGGAGGCATACCAAAGAGCGGTCGTCACCGAAACTAAAAGGTTTCGAGGAACCATCTTATGAAATGATCGCAGGATGGTGAGCTCAAACGCTTCAAAGGCAAGCAGTTCATATAGAAAATTTTCGCCAACATTTCAAGCGAATGGTAACTGAGGGGGGAGCATGTGAGGGTAAGAACCGTATGGTCACTTCCTGGTTTGAAGTATTCCCCGAGCAATAACCGCCCACCCTTGTTGCTTCATCAACAGCATATAGAAGCACCACAGAGAATAATTTTGTCGAATAATGGTAAGCCATCGACACATGACCTTGTTAACCGCGAAGTGGAAATAAAGCGAGCTTGAGGCTCGCTTCTCAGCCCTGGAATCCAGAAAAAACCGGGCCGTAGCATGTTATAGAGCGTCGTATAAAGTAAAGGGTTTATAGGGCGTAAAATATTGAACAAGTCAGGCTGAAGAGGCGCGTTATCAATGCAAGGAGGTGAAAGGTTTCAAATCACGTGCTGGGAAGATCGCTGCCTAACAAGTTTTCTCAGATTATCTCACTCGCCACTTCCCAGGTTTTCAATACTATGTAGTTAGGACTAGAAACATATATAACGACAAGGTACGAATTATAGGGTGATGTGAAAGAAATGTGGTATGCAACACGGCCCGCCAACATCAATCCCTACAATCTTTCTTACGTTGAATCGTGACAACTGATAGTCTCGGATAAATCTCGTACAGAAGCAGAAAGACCGTCGCGTATGTCGAACTTATCTGATGCGCCTACCGCCAACTGCCAAGCAAAGGGACTGTTTGCTCGTCGTTGCGCTGCTGCGCAGTCTGACAGGTCATAAATTTAGACTTGAATCCGATGGGCCTTGCGAGCAAGCGCTTATGCAAGGCCATACACACCACAGCTGGGATATGGAGGACATGAAGTGTTCTCATTCGCCGATAGTGTATCTCGATGATGGCATGGATAAGGAAGGTAAGTATAGGTCATTGACTGTTGGACGTATGTTAGACTCAATCGTTTCAAATCGTCAAGTATTGGCGAAGTAGAACCCATGCTTTATTGGTCAAGCTTGAGGTGATGGTTTGGTGGCACTACAGAAAGAGGGTTCTCGTCGTCCATTACACGGGCAGGCATTCCATGTATTCCTTGTACTGGATCTACGAGGGTTTGATAACAAGCCATATTTCAATGCCTCTCAGGCTTACTGTGAATTGTAGATCCAGTGTCGAATAGCCGGCGAAGTGGAGCTCCAACCCCAACGCCATAAAGTTGTCTTGGCAAACCACCCTCAATTTGGACCAATAAATTGATACAGTATACGTCGTACAAAGCCCGATAGATGTTGAGGATCATTTTGGTACGCGCTCTGCACAAAAACATCAGTATGTCGAGTCTCAAACAGAGAATCTAACTATAATAACTATAACCCACCATAACCATAGCCATGCCCAGCGATGTCAACTATAATGCCAATGCCCGAGTCAGCATCAAACAGGGTGAGAGGAACCAAAGCAAACTCACCGCCATCTCACCCCAATTTCCGGTCCTAAACACCCATCCCTTTCCACGAAGCATGACCCACGCGCTCTCCAGCCCCTTTGGCAGAACGTACATCGCGAGCTCTCCGCGCCTTCGCCTCTCCTCCACAAAGAGTGACAGCCCCGCCATGAACCCAAGAATCCAGAACGATGCCTTCGAGATCAAGGCATCAACAAATGACGTAGGCACGCCAGCGAGGGGGTTTGAGGATCTAGTCAGCCGGAGGAGACTCAGGTATTTGTGTAGTTTGTGTTTGTAACAGAATAATGCTGCAAAAAGAACGTGCTCAGGCCAGGTCAAAATGTGTAAATGACGTCAAGGTGGGCTTACTCTGATATATGACGACGAAAACACCAAGGAACGCAGAACTTCTCATACTCCCCAGGCCGGCACGTACTAACACCTTGCCCGGGTCCTGTGCGAAAGCCTTGCGCTTGAAGAGGACTGCAGGTACAAAGTGCAATGCGCCATAGATTGGGAGCATCCACTTGAACACGTCAAAGAAGCGGTCAAGAGGTACAGAGCCGCATGACGTCAGCGCAGGGTGCACGGTTGCGCATGGCGCATAGTTGGGAAAGTATCCAGATTGGGAGAGGGTGCTTAGGTTGGGCGAAGAGGAGAAATAGGAGCGGAGGTTGAGCAACTCTGTAAGGTTTGCTGATGTTATGTCCTTCAAAGAGAATCAGCAATTCTATACGACCAGGAGTTGTAAGAAAATGTTTTACATTGCGTGCAATGACTTTATCGAGCACCCCAACGTCCAAAGTGCCTTGACGTACCATGCTATGGTTAATCTTCACACATTCCGCGGGGACCTTAGCAGCTTGCCCAATCCTAACAAGTTTCTTTGAATACAGATTATAAGAATAAAAGCTAAAGCGTCTCACCAGGAAGTGTAGGAGCGTGGAAGAGTGTCGGGACGTAGCAAAAATGCATACATGATCTGACCACACCTAGCCATGCCTCAGGACCACCTTGAGGAACCACGAAATAATGAAGACACGTACGCCAAACAGAAGACTAAAGTGTCTCCATTAGGGACTTTGATATTCCGTTTCGTCGTGTACGCGTTATACGACCCCTGCAGGCCACTAACGAAATGTAAATCAAAAAGCACTCCAGGACGACAACATTTACATACCGAACGAATAATTGTTGTGCAATGACGCCTCTGCGCCCTCTCTTCTCCCACATAATTGCCAGACCACCAGCAATCGCACCTGCAAGGGCCGCGTGCCATCTTCTTGTCTTTTTCCTGATCAAAGCAAGCTGCGCGCCAGCACTGAGCGATAACCGCGCGCTGCGTTTGGGCAGAGGGACACGGAGTGTCGTGGTGGGGTGTTCGGCGGTTGGGCCTTCCTCTGCATCGCTCAAGAAGGGTGATTCCGATGACGCGTCTTGAAATTTGGGAAGCAGCGGTCTCGGTTTCGGTGGATTCATGGCAGGGATAAGGAGTGGTAGTGCATTAAGCAGGAATTTGTAAACGGACGTGAATGTCCCTATAGATAACATGAGTGAGTTGTCCCAACACATGCTACGTTGTACTCACCGAGCATTAACCCAAATCGTAGTGTATCTATTCCAAATACCGCATGTCGTATAACTGCCAATCTTATATCTCTTGCAAAAGAATGGATCAGTCTCCGGACGAGCATAAAGATAAATAAGATTTACCGAGGCACTTTATGAATTCTAATGACAGCTAGCACCAGATTAACACACGCTCTTATGCTAAAAGCAAGCGTTCCAGATCCTGCATAGCATCACGTATAAGCATTCAACCTATAACATCCATGTGTCTCACTGACGAAGTCCACCCGCTGCTGCATGTTCTAAACACGCCTTTAACGTCGGTAAATCAGCTACAGGCTCTCCACGGTCCCTCCAAATGATCTTTCGAGCCTCCTTGATTCGCTCCTGGTGGTTTGCGAGAGCTACAAGGTTGTCGAAGGACGCCATTGCGCGTCGTGGTGTAAAAAGGATGCCCTCAGGTTCCGCGGGCGTCGGTGGCGCGTCTGAGGGGGTACAGGCTCCAGTTTGAGGGGTTGCTGCCCCAGAATCCATGATGAAAAGACCAGAGTTGTGGGGAGGTCAAGTTAACCGGAGCGGTCAGAATTGAAATCACAAGTCATGGCATCATCTCATCAATGATCAATAATTGATAAATGCGCTCCAATAGCATCCAGCGTGTTATAATACATTTCTCCAAAAAATGTTACAACTAGAATACCCAGCAATGTATATACGCAATAGCGGTGAACGATAATGTAGGTAAAACTACATACGAGAAAGCCGAATACTCGGTATTCGAAAGTGACCTTCAAGCCAACATGTATCCGACATGTATCCAGGACCACGAAAAAAATCGATGGTCGCTTCATTGTGATAGCGACGGTGGCGCCTGATCATGAGTAGAGTCAAGAAGCATTTGCGATGCTGACCCTTCCTCAAGGTCCAGTTCGCCCTCAGCATCAACCTCCCCTTCAGCGTCCACATCATCACCTTCAGCGTCATATGCAAGTTGAGAAGGCGAGGGCGGTCTTTGCGCAGCGTCATCCAGAGTCCTAGAGTCCAGCTCAGGTCTCTCGTTGCCAGCTTCGAAAACTGTTGCCTGACTTGGAGGTTCAGATGGTATAGGCTCGGCGGCAGTGGTCGTGTCTGCCTCGCCAACATCCATCTCGACAACTTGCGCCGCTGGTAAATCGACCGAAGGTACAACTTCACTTGCAGAAACAGGTAACGGTGACCGAATCTCTGCAGGAGGCGCAAGCCCAAGCAGAGCCTCGGCTACATTCTCTGGTGTCCGATGGTCCTCAGGTTCAGGCGGCATATGCAACGACGTCATCTCTTCCAAAACAGGAGAAATTTCACGCGAAAGAAAAGGCTGGAATATAGATTTGCCGACGTAGACATCGCCATTCGAAGAGTCGACTGGTACTTGTTCAAGTTCCTTATCTGGGACGGTTGTTGACATATCCACAAGTGGAGTACCACTTGGTCGCTCAGGGGGCGATATCAATCTAGGCGCAGCAATTTGAGCAGTAGCTGCTGGGACTGCTTTGCCGCGCGGTCTCCGCGTCGTAGGTGACCTCGGCTTTGACTTTAACCTCTCCTTCTCTTTAACAGGGGCCCTCGTTTTTCTACCCCTCTTCGCTAGAATTGTAGCAGGTGCATAATCCCCGTCCAACACGTCGTCATGTTCAGCCTCGCCTTCGTTGTTGTCTTCTACCTCTCGCGCTTTGCCTTTCCCTCGCTTGTCATGCGAACTGAACGCCGCCGCCTGATCAGCCAAGAAATGAAGTGCGGTCATCGCATCTCCCATCGTATCCCGGTCCTCACCATTCCCATTCCTGCTCCCATTTGAGTTTCCATTCGTGCTGCCAGAATGCAATGAGGTAGAAGTTGCCGCTGCCGCTGCCGCGCGGGCACTTGCCACTCTTCTCCGCTTTGGTGCTGGGCTTTCAGGCTGCTCAACTGATGCAACAGCACGCCGGCGACCTGTAGTCCCTTCATCATGGCTCTCCGAATTTCCATTGACACTGCTCTTCCGGCCCCTGTCACCTCCTCCACCATTCTGTGGATAGCCAGTAGATCCTTCGTCACAACCGATCATGCGGGCAGCATCAATCAGCGACGAAAGTGGTGTCGATGGATTGCCTTGTGACTGGGATTGTTGAAAAGTAGATGCAGGTCCTGCTGCTGCACTGGACGGACGTGTCTGCTGTCGAGGTGTATCCGAGACATCCCCATTCCCAATCCCTGTCTGTGCCACTTTTGCCTTCCCCTTCCCCTTCCCACCCATAAAGACCACCTCTCCACCTCTCACATGTTCAACACCTGCCAACACTGTATTCATACTCACTCCTGGCGTCCCGCTTCCACTGGGATCGACACTCCCATGATGACTTGTAGCCCTTTTCGGCGTTTGCGGCGCAAACTTACCACTCGACCCCGCCCCAGCCCCCTGTCCCGTCTCGACCACGTCCCGACGATAATACGAGCTACCACCAGTGCCGCGCTCCGTCATCCTTTCCATCCTCTCTTTCTCAACCTGCTCACGCTCATGCTCCCGTGCCACCCGGTCGCGCTCGCGTTCCTGGCGCTGCATCTCGAGCTCCTTCTGCCGGTCGCGCACATACCCCGCTACGATCCCCGCACGCCGCCGTCCGATTTTACGCGCGGCTAGAAGGATGTGCTCCGTGCGCGCATCGGACGTGATGGGTGTTGGTGGGCCAGAGTGTGAGCGTTTGGATTTCTTGTATGAAGGTCCGGAATTGGCGGTAGAGCGTCCAGGGGTAGGGTGAGGTACGGAGGTATCTGTAGTAATATCAGGCGGCGGGGAGAAGTTGCGGGTGGTACGCTGGATTGTTTGGGATTGCTGGGCAGGGGATGATGGGGTGGTCGAGACTTGGAACTCAAGAGTCGTAGGGGGTGCAGAAAGTGGCCCACCCGTGGGCGGAACGGAAGGTTTGCGATAATGATCGCCGGTAAAAGATGACTGTGTGGTAGCGGGGAGAGGAGCTTGAGCTTGGAACTGTATAAAGGAACTGGAGGATGACGCCTTTTTAATCCCGTCCATGGCTAGCGTGTTAGCCTTCCCTTCAAACACTTGTTCATTAGCGGAAGGAACAGGTTGTCGATGTTCTTTCTTCTTCTTTTTCTTGGACTTCCCTTTATCCGCTTGTATACTAGGGTATGGGACTCCAGAAAGAACAGAAGTGTGGTGAGATATTGAGTTGCCTGTAGTGACGGGTTGCATAAGGAGGATTGGCCGAAGTTTTGTGATCTCTGCTTCGAGATGCTGCAGACGTGAAGAGGTGTCGGTCAGCTAAAGAAAAATAGTCAGAACAGCTGAAGAATCTCTGAAAGTGGCAATGACTTTTTCCCGTAATGATCTATTTTCGGTCTCGTATGCTGCACAGTAACGGTCTATGTCCTGGAGAAGAGGTGTCATAACAATGCGATAATTCCGTAAGAATAGATGGGCACACCTCCTTAGATAAAACGGTGGTCGACTTGCTCCTTTGCGCGATAAGCGCCTCTGCCATACGTTCCCATCCGTCTCGCTGTGATGCCCAACGTCCCCGTTCATCCTCTGTCTGTCGAATAATGAAGTCGCGTTGAGCCGTAAGATGTGCGATAACATCAGCTTGGTAAATGAGCTGGGACGGGTCGAGTAATGAGGACTCCGTTAATCGTTGTACCTGAACACAAGCTGAATACAGAGCATTTGACGTGCACACTCATGCGATCCCATACCATATTCATAAGTTCTGTCTCTCTATCAGTCATTTTGTCAAGACCCTGAGACAGCTTTGCAAGTTCAGCAGCTCTACTGCGCATCTGTGCGATATCAGCCTCTGTAAGCATTTCAGGAGAAGGACTGCGAGGTCTGTTTGGAGAAATATCTGGCTGGAGTGGCGTAGGGGACGGAGACATGTTGTGGAAGATATCGTGCATCTGGAGATCAGGAAGTGTGGCGTCGCGCGCCGCCATTTCTGCTTTCTGCAGACCGCGCCTTTGCTCACCGTTTTTGCAAATATCTGGGCAAGCCAATCGTGTCAAGCCAAACATCAATAAACACACTAACCCGCGACAGATCACGTGTACAGAAATTTCAATTGACATGATTTACATCAGATTCTACAACTTGGACTTGGGCTCGCTCTGTCTCTTCTGCCATTCTTCCCGTGCTATCTTACGGAGAGGAGCCTTTACAATCTTCCCAGATGCGTTTTTCTCTGTGAATGTTGTCAATATTACGGGAAATATGGAAAAAGGAGGTCGTGCATACCGAGCAACTCATCTTGGATGATTATCATGACTGGCACTGCAAACTTGGGAAGACTAAAGTCCTAGTTTTAGCACCCGTTTATCACATTGGCTAGTAACATACCTCTTGGACGCAACAGCGATTAGCGAAGCTTCAGTCACTTTGCCCTTGGCGAAACCCGGTTTCACCGAAACAACTGCAGCCACAACCTCGCCTAACCGCTCGTGTGGAACTGCAACAGCTGCTGCCTCCATCACGCGTTCGTCTGCATAGATTGCATTCTCTACGGTGGTGGAATCCTAATGTTGCCGCGATTAACGGCCAAAACGTGATCATGGGGCAACATGCAACTCACAATGTTTTCTCCACCGCGAATAATGATATCTTTGACTAAGAAAGTGTCACAGGGTGAGCTGTGAATGAAAGAATGTATATCATGAACTTACTTCTATCCTTAATGTAGAGGAAACCGTCTTCATCCAGATAACCGACGTCTCCTGACTTCAGCCAGCCGTCTTTCGTGATGGCCTGGTCTTGACGTCAGCATCTCTTCCCTTGTTAAGTGTTAAGAAATGCACTTGCCTTATCAGTGGCGACTTATTTTCCAAAGAAATGTGAGCATGCCGGTCCGAACACGCATATTAAATCATAAATCACCTGGATCCCGCCAATACCCCTTCATCACATTAACGCCCTTAATCCATACTTCTCCCACTTCATATGGAGGGACGGCGACATCTCCTCTCACGATCTTCAGTTCATTAATGGGCATAGGCAGGCCCCTGGTTGAATGTCGATCAGAACTTGTTCTGAGCTACTGCGATGCGAACTTACGTGCTTGTTGGACGGGCGAGATAATCTTCACCGCCTACGTGAATAGTAAATGAGGCCCAGGAATGCGCTGTGATCGCCGGAATACTTACAGACACCAACCGCGAGACTGTTTGTCTCCGTTAATCCATATCCTTGTGCTCTATAAATGGTCCGAAATCGCCTGTCAGCCACAGAAGTACAGATTCGGGGTGATGACACAACGCACAGCACAGCATTAGGGAATAACTTCGTTGCTCTCTCGGCAAGGACTTCAGGAGCGGGTGCACCTCCGAAAGATAACCCTTCGATTGTGTGTTTGGAATCAGAATTCACGATGGATGTCTCTGCGAGATCTAGGACCATCGAAGGGACACTACACGCAGCAACAGTCAGTCTGAGCATTGGAATCTTTGCGACCCCCCTCGGACATACCCTCCGGCTATAGTGCAATTCTCATCCTTGATCAATCTGACAAATACTTGTCAGAAAGAATGTACCTGACTGGAAGGTGTGCTTTACCTGACGCCTAAAGACAATGCGATGCAGTTAGAGGACAACTAGACAGGCGCATGATTACATGACGCACCTTCCTCCGGTACCCATTTGCGCATCAAAACGGTCTTCATCCCCCCGAAGGTAGCCATCATCTATTGAAGCGCCAATCGCAATCAGAGTTGTGGCGCAGCAAATCATTCGTATTTGGACGTACCAATCGGCTGGTCGAGCCCGTGGCGTGGAAGAAGGGAACAGACAGTAATGACCCTTTCTGTGGGCCTGAGTACTGTACTGGGAGGATACTATCTCCTCTCCGTAGCACGGCCCTAAATCCACCAACGAACGTCTACGCAGGGGTTGACATGAGTTGGATTCGGATCACCACTCGTGTGTTTGCACGTACATTTAACAAATTGGATAAGTATTGCCTTTGTGTGCTCAGTACACCCTTCGGCATGCCCGTGGTGCCTAACGCAGGTCAGAAACTAAAACCGAGCAGCACAAGCACAAGTTAGCGAAGCGACTCACCAGATGTGAATAAGATTGTCGCGTTATCCTCAGGCAGGATCTCGACTTCACCCTCACCTGTCACGATTGACCTGGTGTCTCCCTTGTACGCTGCCAACGCAGCCTCCCAGCTCTCCATCCCCTTCCACTTGCCTTTGCCTTCGTGGGCATTCAGGACAAGTATACCGGTGCTCCCAGCTTTGGCTTTCACATCGCCCGCAATGCTCTCGAGGCGATCTGCGCGCTCGGGATCCAGAATGATCAATTTGCACTCTGTATGAGTCAAACAATGCGCTAAGGGCTCGAGAGGCAACCATCTGTCGGGGGAAATTCAGCAAACATGGTCATCCTTCTATAGAGCTCTACTCACGCGTTGACAAGGGTGGAAACGGCGCCGATGAGATCTGGTTCTCTGGAATTAGGATTAAAGGACCATATGTCAAGAATGTGCACTCACGGCATGCCCAAAACGCTACCAGGTAATCTGGGTAGTTGCGGGAACAGATCCCGACACGGTCGCCTGCATGACTTGTTATTCGGATCCATTTGCGGAAACCAGTGCCAAAGAAATACCTTTTTTAACGCCATAAACATTTCTAAAAAGACCTGCTGCCTTGACGGACTTCTCAAAAGTCTCCCCATATGTCAAGCGTTGGTTCTCAAGAATCACGTAGGTCTGCTTTGCATGCTCCGACGCGGCCCACAACCAAAACACACGCATGGAAGGCCAAAGACGCTTGTACACGGGCTGCAACCGACCGTCGATGTACCTGTTCTCGAGCTCGTGTATGCTTCCGGGGCCGGTGATGATAGCATCGGCTGCGCAAGTTCAACGTTCAACTTCAGATACACTGGCACGGATGCCTGCACGTATGGGAACTTACTTTCTTTAAGGGTACGTTGCGCGTACCATGGCTTCTTCGTGGTGGTCATGTTTATAACTTACTGACGTGATAAGCTCAGGCTGAGAACAGGCGAATTTAAGCTCGCTACTAGCAACCTGCAAGTAGGAAGGTGGGGAACCCATCGGCCCGTTCATCTTCTCTTATAGGGGGATCACTGGAGGGCGGGACGGCTACAAACAAACCCGTCTACCGGTCAGTATACAACACCAAGTGATGCACTTCACAGGGGCTCCTGCATATCCAACGCATCCCATGACTTGTCACTGTGGGAATGTGGTGAAGTCAGGGAATGTGGTGTGTCCCTGACTTCTTGGTGGAAAGTGAATTAAAGAGCTAACTTGACGAATGTGGAGAATTTGAAGAAGGGGGTTGCAATCATCGGAAGCATCCTCTATCCATGTGCCTGGAAAAACATAACATGGGGTCATGGTCTTGTTCAAGATTTTATACGACGCAATCCCCGGCCGAAGCAAATCATATCAGTCCATCAAACTGAAAGTAAGCTTACATCAGCGCTCTTCCGAGTCCCGAGGTCCCGAATCCCGAAGTACTCAACCCATATGCATGTGCTGGTTCGGTCCAGCTATTTATGACATCAACTGGAAGTGCGCTTGAATCTTTGTACAGGCCGACGCGACGATCTCTGACCATGAGGCAAGATTTCATTTTATTTTTATTTTTTTACAAGTTTCTTTGTTTCTGAGATATGCATGTTCAACTTACCAATACTCGAGATTTGAAACAGTTATTACCCCATTACTTCAAAACAATTCAAGAACAAGAATGAAGGACGCTAATTGCCTGTTTGCGGTCGTTTTTTTGGACATGTCATGCATCCGGACCTTTCCCACCAACATAACTAGCTTGGCCTGTGGGTAAGTGGCTAGAGTACCCATTCCACTATGTCGCTCAAGGAGCGCCTGGAACCCTTCAGGACTGCGAGTCAGTATTTTCATTCTTATCTTTTTGTTTGTACATATAGAAGACCAATGGTCAATTTAATCGGAGCTACTGGTTTTACAATGTTTCCGTAAAAGAAAAACTCAGCGAGCTATCCCGGGCTTGTATCTCTCCCTTGTCATCAGGATCATTTCTGAATCTGAGCCAAGTGCGTGTCCAATAAGGATCGATCAAAACGTGCTAACATTCTGTATGGAGGTCGGGAAATCTCTTTCGAATCTGTCGAACCTAGATTCCAGACCCTGTACCCAAGCCCAAGGTCTTCCCCTGCTCTGAACTGAATAGCCCATTCGCGTCACCATTACCGCATTCTGTCGCGGCAAACTCAGCGCTGCCGGTGTGTGTGAATTCCACAGCATCTGCCAATCGTTAAACGTCTTCTGATGAGTTCATGTCCCACAGAAGACTTCCACTTTTCTCCCGTTCATTTAGGATTAGCCGATCCTTATTAACTTGTGCTTGTGCATGAACTTCTTTGCTATGATCTACCTTTCCTCTGCAACTTGCGATGCCTCAATCCAACCAAAACCTAGCCCGCGTTGCTGACGAATCGCGGATGACTTTTATTGAAACTACCAGGTATCAAAGATTCCCCACGAGCAATGGAGCGAGGTGAGCGGTATCTACCATCTCAGCCCACAGACGTCAAACTAAGCCTCGAAAAAGTACTCACCCTGTGCCCCCACACTGGGAACAGCATGAGCATCCCAACGGCGACATCTATTACTTTCATCGAGAACTGCGACTCATCACTCCCGAGAATATGCGGGACCCAGACACGCTTAGGTTTGTCCTCGAGGCTCGCGAAGATCATCTACAATGTTTAGGCGCTAGTGTGGCACACCTCCCTGACGACTGGGAATTGGTGCTATCAGATGTGACCGATAGCGTCGCTGTGATTGGAATGTATTCCAGGCGACATAGGCTCGCGTATGAATGGAGTGAACGACGAGGCGCGTTTATTTTTTTTTCTATCAACTCGTTCCCCGAATCGTCGCTCAACAAATATGTTCTCCTTGCAGGCCTGCAGATAAAAGCTCCTCCCGAGTATTTCTGGTCACACGTCGCCGAATACCCCTCCCACCACGCCGAGCTTCCTCCAAATGCCGAAAGTGAGTTCACACAGGCGCTTAGCAATGGTAGGAATGATCCCCTATCTATCGTGGAGATAGTACTCAACGCCGGTGCATCCATTAACAGCAAGAATGGCTGTCACAGATGGTGCGGTCTTTCCATTCTCCGAGGCACAGATCGATCAGATAATAGAACGATATCATCATTTAAAAGGTGCTTATGAATTAGGTCATGGTTCACATACATAATGTCGGAAGGCTAATCACTCCTCACTTGACAGAACTTCAAAGTCAGGGTAGGCAGGTCGTCCCCGCATTGGGATGGCTGATGGGTATGGTGATGCCACTTGATGCCGTGGAAAAGTCGTGCAGCGACGAGGAGCTGGATGACATGATGGTGAGGATGCGGTTCTAAGGCGACGTGATTTGGAGTGGGGATGTTTCTTCCTTTATTTTTTTTTTCCCATTCTCCATCGCTTGGTTCTAGGAAGTTCTAGGAACTTAGATGGACGGAAGCAAAGTTTGACGGAAGTAAACGGGGGCAAAGCCCAACAAACCCCACTGATTTCTGACCAACATGACCAAACCCGATAAAAACGATCTTCAGGGCTGCTGCTCATACCGCTTGAACAATGCTCCGGAGACTTTTCTTTGAATGACATAGTTTGAACTTTGGAAACACGACGTAAAAATAAGAAATTAAGGCTTCCATGAAATAGGAACGAAAACGTGTAGGGTGATTACTTTGAACGAATTTCAATGTAGATTTTAATGCAATCTAGTGGTTTTTAAAAATTCCTTCCTAGGAGCGGACGTCATCAGAAATTGTTCAAGTTTTTTATTAATAAATTCTTAAATCATCTCTATGGACGAGATTCAGGTTTTGTGACCTGATTTGTGGATATACGGTTGCCGTCAACGAGCCACTTCAAAAACCGATCACACGAGTATATCAGCTCAAGACCATACAATACATGTCATACAGAACCCCTTCAGGCATCAAATAAGTAGACGAACCCGTATTTTAAGCAACAGCACCTCCCGCACCACGCCACCATCGCACAGTGCCATCCTCTCCACCAGTAACAAAGGCACCAACCGAGCCAGTTGGCGCAGGCAATGGCCTCCATGAGACAGACCAAACCTCACCCGTATCCTGCATGGTAGAAACGGCCGCACGTGCGCCAATATCCCAGACTTTGATGGTTTTGTCGGCTGACCTATACATAACCATTAAATATGAGGATTTGCAGAAGTATTGGACGCATACCCAGAGAGGCCCAGACGACCGTCAGGGGAGATGTCAGTGCTTAAAACCCAGGAAGAGTGTCCGGCGAACGATGCGACGGTTCCTCCAGGCGATGATCGTACATCATGAAGGACGAGGCGTTTGTCATCTGACGCACTTAGAAGCAGCTGAGAGAACGTCAGGTAGCGATTAAAAGATGTTCCTCGAATGAACGCACGCTGGAATCGGGGGACCATGCCAGGGAACGAACGGACATGGCATGCGAGGTGTACGTTGCAGTTAGTGAGGAAGACTCGATGTCAAAGATGAAGATTTGGCCGGTCTCAGACGACATGGCAATTCTCTTGCCATCGGGGCTCTATTCATGGATAGTGGATTAAGACGCAAAGTTCATGTGCCTGCGAGGGCATTATACTCACGTGTGAGCAATGGAATCCAAATTTACTCCTTCCAGATGATAGGGTTGTCAACTGTTCACCAAAGTTCGATTCTTGAGCTGAACGAATGAAAACGTTACCCGAGCCACCGGACGATGCATAGGTCTCTTCCTTCGGATTCAATGACACAGACCATGCTAATAGAAAATGTGAGTTATGAATGCGGCAAAAATTTTGTTAGGACTGACAAGGCTCCGCATCATCGGTGGTTCGCGCATAGCTCTCGAATTTTGCCGTTATCTCCCCCGTCGTCAAATCCCAAAGGGATGTCAAGCCCTCGAGAGTGTTATATATTGCGCGCTTTGCATCAGGTGCCACTGATAATGAGACAAGTCCAAGAGTATGCTGAGGAGGAAACGATGCATTTGCTGGATGAGGTTGGCCTGTAGGCGATGCCCACTGCTTGATGGACCCATCAGCAGAGATCGAGAGTGCTGTATCTGCAGACGTCCACGTAACGCCCCACACGGCGTCAGTATGCGCTGGGACAGTCAATGAGCTGACATCAAGCAGGACATGGTAGAGAGAAAGTGCTACGTTCTGAACAGTCATGCACGTGTAAAAAAGCAAGACTCTGTAACATAATTAGGAATTCGGTTTTCAATTGATTCATTGCCGTACTAACCATTTCCGAGAATATCCAACGCGTCTTGGTCGTCGCGCGAGACGATGAGGAGGAATCGGAATTGTCCGGTCGGAGATTTAAAATTGCGAATGGATAACTGTGTTTGCCAAACCTTATTTTTTCCTCACATCAACGAGAGCGGACGAAGACATCGAGATTACTTTTCAAGCACATACTTTATATAAAAGTAAGCTGATCTCTTCAGAGATGGTCTTCAGATCATTGACAAGCCATCTACAGGATGTCCGACGCTGGAGATGACATTCCTGTTGACGCCCCCGCCGCAGAGGTCGAGGTTTCTGCCGAGGCCCCCAAGGGAAAGCTTTCTGTTGAGGACGCCCTCCAGGTATGTTGTATTTTGCTTTTAAAAAATCGCATAGCTCATGAAACCTACAGCAAGTTTTGAAAAATGCCCTTGTCCACGATGGTCTTGCTCGCGGTCTCCGTGAGTGCGCCAAGGCCTTGGACAAGCGTCAGGCCCACCTTTGCGTTCTCGTTGAGACCTGCACTGAGGCCGAGTACATCAAGCTCATCGAGGCTCTCTGTGCTGAGCACAAGATCAACCTTATCAAGGTCGGTGACGCCAAGGTCCTCGGTACCTGGGCTGGTCTCTGCAAGATCGACCGTGAGGGCAACCCCCGAAAAGTTGTCGGATGCAGCTGTGTTGTTGTCAAGGAGTACGGTGTTGAGAGCGAGGGTCTCCACGTCCTCCTCGACTACTTCAAGAACCGCTAAACAGTGAGTATCGCTTTCTGTCTTTCTCATCGCATTTTGGCGATACACGATGACAATACAGACTCCCTCAACTGAGGATTCGTCCCTTGAGGATACAAGTCTATCCGGAATCATTATATACTTGTCTGATCCTTTTTCTTTATTCATCGTCCCTTGTAACGTCTAAACTAATTCACTCTCTTTCAGGTTACGGTTTCTATTACGGCCTTATTCCACGAGAAACAGAGCTCTTTTGCTATATTTTTTTGAGTGATTTTGAGATTATCTTGAGCGCATGACGCATTCACAGTAAGATAACACGGCTTTAGCTTGCTTCAATGGGCTCTTTGTATCTTGTAATCTTAAAAGTGTTGAAAAAGAACTTGCTATAATTCTCTCACCTGTGTCTGACTTCCAAGCAGTGATTAGTGCAACATCCGTACAAACCTCTACAAGTGACGTTGTATTTGGGGAGAGTATCTCTCTCTTCAGCTGGAGAATCAATGTCAGTACACATTAGCCTGCCTAACAGTGTGTTTGAACCTTTGAACAGCCTGACTGGACTCGCGACAGCAGATATCCTGCACAGTATTTGGGTGAACGAAGTAAATACGGGACAGTTGTCAAGCTTGTACGTCAAGATTCTTGGGTGACTCGCAACAAAACTAAGCCTATGCCAGTTGAACACTCTGAATGAGCCAGCGACCATATCGTTCAACAACTTAAACACCATCACTATTACCTGTTGCAGAGATTTAGTCAGGTTAGGAAAAGGCCAATCAACGTTCAACAAATCTCATACTTGCTGAATTAACCGAGGGCACTTGTGCCGCGATGCGGAATGAGCTTTGTATAGGCCCAGAATCAGTTCCCCCAGTGGTGGGAGTAGTGAATGCACCAGCGGAGGTGCGATTACCTGTAGCAGTCGGTCAGCTAGAAAAAGACCAACCAAAATTCAAAATATCTAACTAAGTGGCCTCATGCGGTATGATTCTGTACGTCCGGAATCGGTTCCCCCGGCAGTGTTAGGAGGTCTAGAGATGGTGGTGGTGGTGGTGGTGGTGGTGGATGCACCAGTGGACATGCTATTACCTGTTGCAAATGTTAGTCAGTTAGGAAAAGACCAGGAAACATTCAAAGGATCATACTCCATAAATTACTGAGCGAGCCCAGCATTTGCCCCACCACGGAATTAGCTCCCTCACCTCCGCTACCACTAACACCGTCCTGATTACCTGCTGCATAGATCAATCGGTTAAAAAGAGATTTATCCCCATTTAAAGAGTATGATATACATGATAAATTAGGTGGCGCCAGGAGATACGCTGGCGCACATGCCGCCATACCGTATGAGCTTTGTAAACGCCCAGAAGTGGCTGCACAGTCTGCATTTCCGGACAAAGAAGATAAAGGCATAAGAAAAGCTGGAGGGAAAATATGATCCCTAAGGTTTTGCGGCACAAGTGCCCCCTCCCGTGTCTTGGGTAAGCTAGAATTACCCCGAAAATTATGAAGCTTGTTGCGACGAGTTTCTCGCTCTGCTATCAGGGCTGTGCGGTCACTGGGGTTTTCAGGAATAGAAATAATGGAGTTGTGGTCGCTCGGGTGAGTAGATGCGAGGAGATCCGGGTGGCCTGGAGGACGAAGGTACGGGGGTGATGTACCTGGTGGAGAAGGGGAGGACGAGGCCATAATGAAAAAGTCGGTTATTCGTTGACTGATTGTCTTGCCAGGGACAGGACATCCGCAGTGAACATAGTCAAGCCCAAAGCGCTCCTGGAGAAACTAATCAAGGACTGTTGCGAGGAAAGGAAATTTGAATGCTTGATTCACCTGCCAAAAAGCAGCTGTAGCAGCAAAGGAATTTGACAAGCTGGCCTCGTCCACATTGTCGTGACTAATTGATGAACGAGGGTGTCAGATTTACGTTTAATGGAAAACTTTGGGAAACTGACTGGTCAACATATCGGCTGACATGTTCCTTACAGTCCAAGTTGTATTTATGTCCCATTAGCTGGTGTGTATGCCACGCGAGGTCAATATCGAGGGTCGGGACATTGAACGACCTGGGATTCTCTGCCATAAGATCAAGAAACCTGCAAATCGTCTTATTAGCTGAGGACACATTCAGAGTGAACGAACAAACGCGTGATAGCGAGCGATGGCGTGCAAAAGAGGGATTTCATCGTCCCTGACTTGAAAGTGATTCGGCTTTGTCCACTCCAACTTGACCATTTTCTCCGTAAACGAACTCTGGCGAATGATCTGAGAGAAAGTCAGGATGTGGTTGCGAATCTCAATGGTGCGTCACTCACAGCTCCGACCAAATCGACAGAAAATGGACCAGGGTGAGAATATGCTGAAAAAACTCGTTCGATGCTAAGACGAGATTTCAGCTCTAACATAGTTACACTGGTTCTGGTAGAATTACACACAGTGGTTTCTCGAGCTCGTGCACGTGTAACATCACTGAAGTCTGGAGGTCGTTGAATTGACAAAGTGTCTTCTGTAGAATGATGTTCTCCCATTGATCTGCTGGGGTTCCTACCGGCCGCAGGCCGACATGGTGAAGCACCATGGCTTCATGTATAACGCGCTTGATCCGTTCGCCCTGTTCAATGTCGATATTCATATAGGGTGTGCGAATGCTTCCTCTATCGCTCGGTCAGTGGGAAGAGAAAATTCAAAAGGAAGCCCCATACGCCATGTAAGCTTGAAGCCCTTCTCCCTCGCGAAACAAGTCGTCAAGAAATTTCCTTGCCCTGAGCATATCTTTGTCAATATAAACAGGATATCCATTTGAGGTCCGCATGTTGCATGCAGGTTCTTCACAGCGGATCTGGAATTTACGTTGGAAGTATCCATTTCCTTTGGCATTCATGTAATCTGAGCAGAGAGATAAGCTCAGATACAGAAAAAGGAAGCCGAAGGTCTACCGATCCTAATGAGTTTCTTGCATTTTGGATTTGGGCATGGGAACTCCTTCAACCACTCTCCGTCAACATTTTCCAATGCATCCCAGGATCTCCCTGTTTTCAAGGTCCAGAAAGTGTGCCGAGCTTCGGTAGGCTCAGCGGTTATAATTTCCTCCAAATCAGAGCCCTGTTCAAAAGTTTGGCGTCCAAATGATCGTCTTCAAGCAGAGGTGCGTACAAGAGATGATGCAAAAATCTCGGACGCCTTTGTCAAGTATTGCATGATCGGTAAACGGACGCAATCCTCGGCATACCAACTATCAAGGCGGTGTCATCAGTCCAACGGCCTTGATCAACGTCCAACTACATACCCCGGGTTCAACAGGTAAGCATGCCATACCTTGGTATTACATCAAGAACTCAGCGTATCTAAAAAGGCTATAGATACTTAAACTCACCATTAGAACATCAATAGGAGGCAGAAATTCTATAACTGGCCTTGACAAGTCGTTGACGCTTAAAGTTTCACACCAACGTTGGAACCTGGAAAGATCATTCTCAGTCAAAGAATGACGCGAGCAACCTGATAAGCCACACCTTTCAACCGCCACGGACACGAACCACACCCATCTTGTATCTTGGTTGCAAGGCATATTTTGAATGGCCTTCTCAGAATCGACGGGCAACCAAGAGAGACCACGTATATAGGACTGCAAGGATGTGAAGGCATTCAACAGAGCAAGATGGCCCTTCATCTGTGCGACGTTCACCAAATGTGGCGTATCTTTGTGTCCAATGCTAAAGGTTGAGGGTAGGGAGTATTCAAGCGGCCATAATCTGGCGCTGACGATAGGACTACGATGGTGGGTAAGGACAGAGTTGCCTTCGTTCATAAAAGAGCCGCGATGGCCGGTAAAGGCAGAGCTGGGCTCTCTGAGAGAGGGAATCTCCATCCTCTGAAGATGATAATTGGTGCAGATGACGGTATAGGTCAACTCAGTCTAGTTGTTCATCGAGGGAATTTATATAGTGATTAGTATTTCACCTTCGCACGCCATGCTGTAATGAGCCGAAGAATAAGATCAGAGGCAATGCCAAAGATGCCAAAAGAATAGACAGTGATTTTTACGGCCGCAATGATATGGACATGGTACGTCTTCTCCACCGCATGGGTGCCAATTTCTTCCCAGCCTCAATTGCACGTTGATTGTTTTCAAGGTGAAAGCTCAGGGTTGGCTTGATATACACTGGTGGAAACGGTGGCTTAAACTATGAAGATGAAGCACTAACTGAGGTTGACGCGCAAGAGAGGGTTGGTGGTGGGGGAGAAAGTGGAAGTGGAAGTGATCAGTCAAGAAACTGGGCTCAAGCCCCAAAGATAGCGAAGGGAGCGAGACCATTAGCAGGAGGGCCAAAACTGGGGACAGGCCAAATTTGAACTCCGACATATGGTCAAAAAGTGGTCGTTTTCTAACGCTTCGTATACCGCTCTGAGAGACAAGCCTTTATGAAACAAAATGATCAGGAGTAGACAGGATTTTTCTGAGAGGTTATTTTATTGGATTTGTTTGTTAGGTTGTTAATATGGTAAGGTTAAGGATAAAAGAACAAATTCTGCTCCAAAGAAAACATCGGAGAAGTCAGCCATGATTAGCACTTTAAATGAGGTATCAGTGTATTGTGGAATGGGACAAGAACTTGTCAATGAAAAGGGACTACCATTTGCCTTATTTAGTAGGCAAACACGATCGAGAGTCACGCATATGGACACGACTTGGACACGGCACCCTTTGTTTACTGCTCTATAATCTACTCGAGAATTATTACTTACTAGTATCTATTACTATCTGTATTCATTTAATTTTAATGGCGCTCTGCAGACAACGGTCGAGATCGCGGTCGAAGTGGACTTGAGAGATATCGATGATGAGAGATAGAGGCACAGGCACTGAGTTTGAAGATTCTCAAAACGGATGTGACCACCTTGTCTATGACACTTTTCGCAGAGGCGTTGCCACAAAAACGGAAATTCGGAACCGACGTCACACACGTGACGACGGATTCTGTGCAGGGAGGTCTCTGGCATTTCGAGTTTACCGCTTAGGGTTAAGTATTATATATTTAGTACTGATATCTGGGTTCTTGTCACTACTACTAGCGTACACCGGCCATTATGGAGCCATTTATCTACTTCAAGTTGAATTGATTTTGTTTTGGCTACCACCCTGAGCGCTTTTCCCGTTGCAACATACCTGACTAAAAGTTCAGATCAAATGCTGACATTGATTAACTTCTGTCTAACCAACCCCTACTGAGTCATTGACGCGTAAGCCATGCGGCCGAATCATGTGCGTTATCTGCAAGAATATATAAAGCGCGACAAATCCACAGATTCACGGTCTAACAAATCCACGTCTCCGACCTCTCAAGCAACATCTGAATTCACTCATGGCATCGGAAATCCTTGTACAGAAGAGCGCATTAAACATTGTCATGGTCAGTGTTCCTCCATCCCTTCTACATGTCGTAACAGAATTGCTAAAATCTACGGGAAGGGGGCGATGACGTTTGGAGCTGAGGGAACGTCCGGCGCGCGCGTTCATAATGTGGAGGATGTAGACGCGATCTTAGATGTTTTCCGTTCTCATGGACATACCGAGGTGTGTGACTTTCAACCATAACGAGATCGAATTCAGATAAGATTAACGTTTTTGACAGATTGATACTGCTACGGTGTACACTGCCACTACTAGCGAACAATACCTTGGTAAAGTTGATTGGAAGAGCAAAGGCCTGAAACTTGAGACGAAGCTCTACCCCAGCCCCTCTTACGTACGCCTCTCTGTATTTCCAGGAAGCAGCAGTCGTTGACGACATTTAACGGCAGGCTCCGATTGGCGAAGAAGCTCAGATTATCACTCACACACCCGAGGTCTAAATTTCCCTCATATACGGTGCCGCTTGTGCTCACGATCAAATCAGAACATGCGCTATTGGCTTACAAGGTCCCTCAAAGCCATGAATACAGAGTGCGATACGATCTTCTCTTCATCAACGTATATTTTCTGATGCCGTGTCTCTTCAGCTGTCTCGAAATGTGGTACCTGCACGGTCCCGACCGTACGGTCCCGTACGAGGTTACTCTGAAAGCAGTAAATGACTTCTACAAGGAGGGTCTCTTCAAGCGATTCGGCATTAGTAACTATGCTTCGTGAGTGAATCTGAGATTGACACCTTTTAACAGTAACTTCATTGAAGGTTATTACCTGCAGATGGGAAGTTGCTGAGATCGTCGGTATCTGCAAGGCAAACGGCTACATCCAGCCTACTGCCTACCAAGGAATTTATAACGCAGTTCATCGCAACGTCGAGCCTGAGCTGTTCCCATGCCTCCGCAAGTTTGGTATCAGCTTCTATGAGTTCAACCCCTGTGAGTTTGCGACTCTGTCCTTCTCTGTCGATGTGTACTGATTAAATTTGATTTCAGTGGGCGGAGGCTTTTTTACAGGCAGGTATGTCTCCACTGAGGAAGGCGTAGAAACTGGGTCGCGGTTCGATCCCAACGCGGTCCAGGGCAAGGTAACTCACATCTTTCATTCATAACCGATGGAATGGTACTGAGCCTCGTTTTCAATCACTCCAGAACTACCGACAGAGGTTAGTCCGCTTAACTTGCTACTGCCCGTTAAGAATCATTGCCTGACCTGATATCATGGAAGATACTGGAACGATGCCTATTTTGAAGCACTTGCGATTATCCGCAAAGCCGCTGAGGCTCACAGTCTGACTCTTCCTGAAGTCGCGCTCCGGTGGATTTCGCACCACAGTTTGCTCAAACGCGAGTATGGGGACTCGGTGCTTATCGGTGCATCCAGCCTTAAGCACATTGAACAGGTGCGGATCTTCGATTGTCATGCTTTGAATTGAGGAGCTAAGCGATATATACCTACTATTAGAACCTTATTGACCTTGAGAAAGGGCCTCTTCGTGAGTCTTTTTGCTGTCCTTCGCTTGTGGAAGCTGTTCTGACAAGAGGTATAGCGGACGATGTTGTTGAGGCCTTGGATGAAGCATGGGCGATCGCGAAGCCCCATTCTTCTAAATACTGGCATTAGAGGGTGTTGTGCACATGCGAGGTAGTCTGAGTAAGGGTAACATGTAAATTTAAGATTGAAAAATGAAGGTTATTAAGTACATTTGATACCATGAAGCGCTACTAGCGCTGCCAAGTCTGACTTTGAGCACCAAGAAGACCCTCATCTCTTGAGTCCTGTCGAGGTCGCGCTTTGGGACAAAACGAGAATAGATGGAGATACCTCACCGCTAGAACAGCAGCAAGGTCCGCCACTCATATATGCTCGTCTTCCCTGTGTACCAACCTGCATCGCGGCGAATCAACAAGTCGCCTACATATGAGTACCATGAGATCCAAACCTAGCGGAAGATTAAATAGTGTGTTCTGGTCAATCTGTACGAAACTTCGCAAGACCTTGGTCTCACCACCGGAGCCCGGTGCCGCATTAAAAAACCAAGAATAGAGACTGGCGGACCGTTAACCTCGAAAGTTTGTAACGCTTGCATATGCCACACATGAGATTGCTGAATTTCAACTATGCATACACTTGTTCGCCCTTGGCACAAGAAATGGCACGAAGCAAGGCACATGGCAGAAAAAGAGGGCCGCCTGATTAAGCAAAGGAGCCAATGAAGAATAACAGATGACCCACAATGCTTCAATGATGATCATATGTAACCAGTGGTGGTGGAGTCACACTGGGTGGTGATGGTGGTCACAGTGGCAAAGCCCAAAATTATCTAGGTTCATGGCATTATTCATCTCTCCTTTAACTTCGCACATTGACGTCCAAATTCCAATGCAACTCTGCTCGGACGCGTCGAGAAAGCCATCTGCCCACTTGTGACTCTCTGAACGTTCCAGCATCATCTTCTTCACCTATCTTTATGGAATGGAAACGTGCTCCGGACCGACTCCTGTAGCTTAGAAGCAAACTAAAGGCTTCCGTTATTGCAACCTCGCGGTTCGAACTTGAGCATAGTGGTCATGTGTTAATATAAATGGATGGCCCCTGTGAGGCGTTCAGAGGTCATGACGCGCAGAGAACGTCTCCAACCTGGATGTTGCCACAAGGCTCACATCCTCACATGCCTATTCGCTCAATCAGAGATGCCGGCAAGATTTTATATATGAACCAACATTTGAACCATTTTCTGCTTAGATCCTTCCCCAAGATGGTTCCCCGCTTGTTGGTCTCCGTTACAGCTGCTCTTTGGTACACATCTACATTCACAGAAGTACAAGCGTTGAATAACGGTGTCGCCCGGCTTCCAGGTAGTCTGATCCATGTAAATCAACTAGTCATCAATTCACTGATTGTTGCTTTATAGCGTTGGGTTACAACAGTATGCTTTTTGCTTTGTACATGACATCACGATCTTACCGTAGCTGAAAAAGCATGGAATGCTTACCATGTAAATTTCACTGCCAGTTGATCTTGATTTTTGTATCAAACCCACTCGTTATTAGTGTGATATCGACGAAGACCTAGTGCTCACCACCGCCCAGTTAATGAAGTCTCTGGGACTTCAGGTTTGTTCTATTCAATACAACCCCTGTACTTATTTCTCAAAACTCAGGATGCTGGCTATAACTATGTCAATATCGATGATTGTTGGGCCGAGAAAAAGCGTAGTGCCACTGGAGATCTTGTTCCCGGTGCGTTCGAACGGCATCTACTATGTCTCGCAACTTAATCCATCTCAAGATAAAACCCGTTTTGCGAGCGGTATGAAGGCTCTTAATGATAAAATTCATGCTTTGGGATTGTGAGTCTTATGCCTCGTCCAACCGATTCCTACGCTAATACCGTCCCAAACAGAAAAACTGGAATTGTAAGAGAAAAGCCACTTTATTGGTCATTTTTCATGACATCGACGACGAACGCAGTATGGAGACTCTGGTTGGTTTACGTGTGCTGGATATCCTGGCTCGTGGGGCAATGAACTCAGGGACGCGACGACCTTTGTGGAGTGGGGCTATGACTACTTAAAGTAAACGCTATTATTCTTCCGTGAGCTTTTTGCGCGTCGAGAAGACTGACTAGCTGCCCCAAGGTACGACAATTGTGCAAGTACGCCCGAGACTAAATTCATGTTTCACGCCCCACCGACATTTAAATTTTACAGTTCCCTTTGATGACATCACACGTGTAGGCATCGTTGGAAGTAGGTACTTTTCGAGTTTCATTTCTTGCGTTGCACTTACGCAGGTGAAAGAGTACCAAAGAATGGCTGATGCGATCGCACAAGTTGCAAATTCGACCAAATCGGCGCCTATGGTCTTCTCGCTATGCGAATGGGGTTGGGTCAGTCCCAGAGTTTCATTCATTGCTGTGATGAAGGTTTACACTCAGTATCTTTGAATGCAGAGTCAAGTATGGCTGTAGGTTCCATCGTTTCTACGTCACATCCATTAAACTAACACCTCGTGCAATAGTTGGGGCGCAACAATAGGGCAAAGCTGGAGAACCACGGGCGACATTTCTACTGAATGGTCGTCCCTGGCTTCTATTATCAACTTGTCAGTAACATTCGGACCTGGCTCCCATCGTAACCCTGAATTTCTTCCTCAGCAACTCCTTCATAACTCAGGCGACCAACTTCTATGGTCACAACGACATGGACATGGTACGTTATTTGCGTATTTCGCATGCTTGATCGATCACTCACTATCTCTTTGCATAGCTCCAACTGTGAACTAGATTCTTTCAACGTGCAGACTTAAGCTGAATTAACTACTACAGTGGAAACGGAGGTTTAACCTACGAAGAATCAAAGTCTCATTTCACTGCATGGGCGCTGATGAAATCTCCTCTTCTGGTGTGTTCCATGATACTTACTTCTCAACCAACGCGCTTATCCAAGTTGTGCATTGGTTATAGATTGGCACCAATGTATGTGTTGCGGCAGGATTCAAAGTTATTACTCAAGCATAGGAAGCTTTCGGCAATTACGAACGAGACTTTGGGCATCCTCACAAACAAAGAGATTATTGCCATCAACCAAGACGACATCTATGGCGAGAGTATCTCTCCGTTCCGATGGGGAATTAACGTTGGTTTTCTATGTGCTCTACCCATGATTGGTGGCTAATGCTCGAACAGCCCGACTGGACTAGTGACAACAGTTCCCCTGCACAGTACTGGAGTGGACAGAGCCAATACGGAACAATTGTCATGCTTGTACGCTAATATCATCGTCTGTGTCAAAGCAAATCTAACTCTCTATCAGTTGAATACCCTTAATGAGCCGGCGACGATGTTTTTCAATCTAACAGAATCGCCATGGATTCGTGCAGGCCGCCAATATTCCGTCCGAGTACGTCATTCTTCCTCAATGCTGTTTAGCTTCTGGAAACGCTTATAATAACCATAGGACCTATGGACGCACAGTGATAATGGCACCGCTATTCGCAATTTCACGGCGAACGACGTTCCTCCTCATGGTGTCGTTGCCCTTCTGCTCAATGATGCCGGGAACGAACCAGATGGCATCTACCCACTCTGCAGTGTCTTGGATAGTTGTTGTGACCAGAACGGAACTTATACCGATGGCTGATTTGTGCAACTGTTTCCAAATGGTTTTCTGTACCTGTTTCTTATCCACTCACATTTAAATATTTGCGTCATCAACTTGTCAAAAGCGACATGTTTTATCTTCAACGCAGAATACTTGTGCGCATCACCGCACTTCACGCCTTACATGAGTTTTGCTATCTAAACTTCGCTCATAAACATTCGATTCTCGACTTGAGCCCCTGCTCTAGGCATAGGTATGCCGCCGAACACGTTGCCTGAAAATGGAAAGTTGGCGCGATCGAAAAATCGATCGATCTATGATAACAGCGCGACGCGTCCTTCCTTTTTACTTCCGCCTTCAATCTTGACCAGCTGCACCTCTGTATCCCATTTCGGGTTTTGCGCCCGGCGATTTAAATGGCGTCCACATTGACAGTTCCCAAGGGCATAGCAAAATTTTATTGAATCGAGGTGCTATCTCCAAAAGGCAAGAGATCCGAGGACTGGAGAACGTTGTCTAGAATTGGCGGTTAGTGAGGGAAAAAGTTGAGCTTGGTTCTGAGAGAATTATGCATGGAGGAGATAGCAAAGTGCGGTGAGTGAAGCAATGCTTGGGCGCTTGAACTGCTCACGGAGGCTATAAAAGTACCTATTTAGACTTATAACTTGGCCGTTTCTCACATGATCGTCAATGACAGGGTGCACGGACCTGAATTCGGACTCTCTTTCTCCCTTGACCTTCTGTCCAGATGAACGGACATTGATTGACCACTGCAACACTCTTTGCTGTTATCAACCATGTCGAAGAGGAGGGTGGCTTATTACTATGACCGTACGTAGCGTTGCTTTCGTGTCATTGTTCTGTCAGTCGATTGACGAACTCGTAGCTGATACCGGAGCGTACACATATGGCCTCGGCCACCTCATGAAACCCCACAGAGTTCGCGTTACGCATGAGCTGGTCGACGCGTACGACATGCTGGGGCAGATGCATGTTCTAGTGAGTTACGATCTTTCCAAAAGGCGCCTCCACACGAGGCTCAACCTTGTCAGAAACCGAGAAGGGCGACAGCTGCAAATATGACAGCATTCCACACCGACGAATACATACACTTTCTTAGTCGCGTCACGCCAGAGACTGTCGAGGAGCTCACTGGGCACGGAAGCAGATGTAAGTACTTCGTCATATGACTTTCGTCATGATCGTCTAAAATGATTTTCAGTCCTCGTTGGCGACGACAACCCCGCTTTTGAAGGTGTCTTTGAGTTTTGCTCAATATCAGCAGGGGGTTCAATAAGTGCGTAGTGCCTCGCTTTTGACACCTTTTAATCTCTGACTTGACTGATGCAGGTGCCGCTGAGAGAGTCGCTTCTGGGGCAGCAGATATCGCGATAAACTGGGCTGGAGGACTGCATCACGCTAAGAAACGGGAAGCGTCTGGCTTCTGCTACATTAATGATATTGTTCTTGGGATTTTGGAGCTTCTGCGGACACACCCACGTGTTCTATACATCGACATAGATTGTCATCATGGCGATGGCGTGGAAGAAGCGTTCTATACCACAGATCGCGTCATGACATGTAGTTTCCATAAATTTGGCGAGTACTTTCCTGGTACAGGTACACAGGAAGATAAGGGGAGAGGAAAGGGCAGGGGTTACTCGATCAACGTTCCCTTGAAGGACGGAATAACAGACGAGGCTTTCATAAGCGTTTTTGACCCAGTACGTCCCCATTCATCGTTTCCCTGCCTGTGAACAACGCGTGACTTATGTACCCTTAGATCATTGCCAAGATTTTAGACGTCTATCGCCCTACCGCCGTCGTGCTGCAGTGCGGTGCTGACTCTTTGGCGGGGGATAGGCTCGGATGTTTCAATATCACTATGGAAGGACATGCACACTGCGTGCAATTTCTACGGAAGTATAACATACCCTTGATATTACTGGGTGGAGGCGGATATACAGTGAAGAATGTCGTGCGCGCATGGGCTTACGAAACGGCATGCGCATTGGGCATCGAAAATGACATCGACCCGAACCTCCCATGGAATCAATATTTTGAATGGTTCGGCCCTCGTTATCGACTAGAAGTCGTCAGCAACAACATGGAAGACCTCAACATGGTGGATGGGCTACTAGATAAAGTCAGGTACGTAGATTCACATCCTGATGATGCTAACCTTTACAATGACTCTGCATTTGAATAGAGCTACGGCGTTACAGCAGTTGCAAGAACTACCGGGAGCACCTTCTGTTGGTATGCATGACGTTCCCAGGCATTCTATAGGCGATCATCTTGGCTTTCGCCATGAACATCTGGAGCGCCGAGATGGTTTAGACGTAAAGCTTGCGCGTGAGTAGAGCTACGCCATGCTCATCTGATTTTTCTCAACTTGGATTCGACTTACAGAGCATGCACGATACGTTTACGACTTACAAGACTCCGATACGCCCTCAGACACCGACGACGACTCCAACTCCAAATCATGGGATTCCGACTCCGACGAGTACCCCAAAAGTTCCAAGAAGCGCATGAGCATCCTGACGGGGCAGTACATTGACACACCGCCGCCCGCGCCTGTGCCTGTGTATGACCCAGCCCAGGCCCATGGGTACGACCAGGCAGCGGCCTCGCATGGGTATCCATATGGGTATGGCGGATACAGCTATGGCTTCGCCGAGTTCGATATGCACGGAACTATGTACGCGCAGAACGTTAAGCGGCGCTTTTTCCACAGCGGGTCGCGGTGGGATGAGACAATCGACCATGTCATTGCAAAACGTTATAGGCCATCCGTGTTACAGCGGTCCGTCGGCGTTGTTGGACATACGATGGAGAGGGACGTGAGACAGATGGCTGATGATGATATGGAGGAGGATGGATGGATATGAGGCTGTGGTTGAAACTAGTATGAGTTCGGTATACATTTGCTTGCTGTGCTGTTTCGTTCTTTCTTTTCACATCTATAGGTGCATCGAATGTATATTTGTATGACTATAATGGCACCCCTTTCCCAGGATGACTTGCAAGTAGTTGAAAGGAAGGAATTGGAAAATTGCGACAGAAGCATGAGTTTATGCACAATGCAAATGAGGTTGGTTGTGTTATCGAGTGCTGTGAGAGTCATGTCATATTCTTCGTTCTCTGCGTCGACATTCAGCTTCAGTTCACCTGGTCTCCGACTGCGACGCACTTATCATCATTATCATACAATTGAACCCCATTTGACAATGGACATTTCAAATGATCCAGCGAGCCCAGCGATATCAAAGTGCCTACATACAATTTTCGTTGTTTCAGAAGCTGGCGGCATACGTCAAGCTTGGACAGTATACTAACCTGAGCATGATATGTCCTGGTTACTTCCCGACAGACTCGATGTTTGTCCATGGTTTTGTAGCCGTTCTGCTATGGCAAAAAGGGACTTAAGCGTGGTGTCCTTGTCGATAGCAGTCGCATCGAGTGGAGGGGGTGAGTTAAAGTCCAGAAATGCAGCCTTATCAAATGAGGGAGGAAGAAGATCGTAGAGTGAGAGCAATGCGACTAAGCGCAATCGCAATGTTTTCGATTCGCTCGAGTCTGTCGATGCCATGGCAGTAGCGATGGTAGAAAGGTGGGGCACCTAAACAAGGCGACTGTCACCAAGATATAGCAGGACGGCGGACCTACACAAGGGATCGATCGAGATTCCGACATGGTCAATCGAGGGAGGCGAGAAACAATTCACCGACTGATTAGATGTCGCTTTTACGACATCTTCAAATGGGTTGATTGCATAGGGATACCTGAGATAGTCGCAGGAAGTGCCGCAGTACAAGGGGTAACTACGATATTGGGTGAAACCACACGGGGTTGGGAAATCGGCGTGCGCTTATCTGGAATGGTGGTGTGATTCGTTTCCGTAGGGTCGCACGACTGAGTGGGGATGCGGAAACTCCGATAGTATTATAAGCAATATGGGCACAAGATCTAGTTGTCGTAGTCTCGAAAACGTTAATCTGGTGCTAGTAGGTCTTCTGGTCGATGTCACCACACTGTGGGGCCGGCAACAGATCGTGGAGAGACCTGAGATCTGTAGGGTTCAACCGAAGTGCAGGCGAGAAACGGTACAGCCTTAGCTACTTTTAATGGTTGAAATTGGTTTCATACTTGAAGTCAGCTCTAGTCAATCAACGTATTGGCTGGGTTTTAATCAGGTCATGGGGAAACCCCTTTAATTTTCATCATGCAGATTCATAATTAAAGTGGTGATGGCACTGAGATCCAAGCACTGGACCAACAGTTGACTTTGCCGCATACGTAGAAGTTCCTGAAACATTCGAAGCAAGAATCAAAGCACAGAGCCAGAGAATTTTTTAAAATATATTAAGCTAAATTTGTGTCCAAGCGTACACATTGTTCGCTACGAAGCAGCTGAGTTTTATGGGAACCAAGTCATAATACTAGGAACGTGTAATATTCTAGAATGCCAAGAAGGGGATGATGGCACAACTGTGCCAATACGCGAAGTGTCCAGCGGAAGTAGCTGGTGTAACCAATTACGACAACTTCTCCACCTGGGCCTCGAGGTCTCTAATGCTTGTACGCGAATATTGCGTATCATAAATAGAAGTGACAGCATTTTCTGTACTTTTGCCCACGCCTGCCTTGATACTTTTGGTTCACCAGAGAAAGCAATCATATGTCCCAAAACGGTGCAGTTCACGGGCGTGATTTTGCCCAGAAAACTAGCAAGATCATCAGAGCAGTAATCGCTAATCGGTCCAAAGGAGAGGAATTCCAGGTTGGAGATTGGTTTATGCGTGCTTGGTGGGGGATGTTGAGAGGGTCGATGTATAGTTCCCGCTTGCGAAGGAAAGGGCAGCATTGCGCAAAAATTAGCGTGGCCTCGAAAGTTAGACACTTCTATTGTGACCTCATCACTACCGAGTATGGATCTTAGCGGAACTCTTGTAGGTGAGGGAGGCCAAGCAGTAGCGATCCGAAAGACCAGGCGTCGTCTATTTCAACTGGTATGCACATATCCAACCAAAACGAGGTTAATGACTTGCAATGCAGGAGAGGTTCTAACACAGTAAAGGAGAGACATGATAGTTCGTTGTCCAGAAACTTGAAGCTGGACGCTACGAAAAGACCAAGTTCTTCGATGGTCGGGCAAAGATCGGCAACTGATGCGAAGGACTCGATGTTATTGTTTTCCTCCAGTACTTCGGTTTGTATGAAAAACGGCGAAAACGTGTGGCTGGGAAGTTCGGCTCCTTCAAGAACAATGTGACATCCAGAGGACAGGCCTTGAGCTCTATCTCTTCAAGGCAGGGGAATGCTCCTGGCCCGATGACCGGACGGAAACTGGGAAGGGAGAAGTTCAACTAACAGGTAATTATACGTAAAAAGTTAGTACCGTGATCAGTGAATAAATAAATAAATCAAACTACCAAATGCTTGACTTAAGCTGTCATGTCTAGAGCCCTCTACACGACTAGTAGGGACTAGTTTTGGATAGATCATCCCCACATTGGTTATTATTGTCATGCATCATGCACCATTCGCTAGGTGCGTGTCGCATATCTTCTTCGAGTCCTTGATGTTTGATGCTTGTGGTTCGTCTATCATGTATGCCACCTGAGGATCATATAAGTTGTTTCAATGCTTGATTATACTCATGATTATCCTCCATCTTGTGTCTACTGTGAGACTTTCTATCCGATACTTGTAACGTATTTGGTCCACGAAGGAATCTCAGCAACGAGCGCTGAAGTTTTAGGGTCGGGACCTTCCTGTATAGTTTCTCCACTGGTAGTCATATTCTGCATGATTGGCACGACTCTCAATTTCATTTCACCGCAGTTGTCAACGAGGGTGGACGGAGACTTGATACGATGCCCCTTCAAAACACAAATATGGGCATGTCGCGTGAGAGTAGTTACTACTGGTATGGGGTTATATACCGGTATGGCCATTCATTTGTAGCCGTTGGGCTTCACTGATTCTCAGGCCGAACGGGCCGACAGTTACTCACCTTCCTACTTACAAGTCGCTAGTAGCGAGCTTGTACTCGAACTGGTCTCAGCCCCGGCCTGTCACGGCAGTACGTCATAAACATGACCGCCTCGAGGAAGCCATGGTACGCGCATCGCACACTTGAAGAAAGTAAGTCTATCGTGCAAGTATCCGCGCCAATGCATCTAAAGTTGAACCTGTGCAGCCGATGCTATCATCACCGCCCCTGGGAATTTACACGAGCTCGAGTGCAGATACATCGACGATAGATTGCAGCGCGTGTACAAGTGGCTTTGGCCCTCAATGCGTGTGTTTTGGTTGTGGGCCGCGTCGAAGCATGCAGAGCAGACCTATGTGGTTCTTGAGAATCACCGCATGTCTTATTCGGAGACGTTTCAGAAGTCTGTGAAGGCAGCAGGTCTCTTTCGAGATGTTTATAACGTTAAGAAAGGTATTATACCTTTGGTACTGGCTTCTGCGGAATGAATTCAGATAACAAGTCATGCAGGCGACCGCGTAGGAATTTGTTCTCGCAACTACCCAGATTACGTGGTGGCGTTCTGGGCATGCCGTGAGTACACACTATTTATATATGATCCTTGAATTCTAATTGCAAGAGGACCAGATCTCATCGGCGCAGTTTCCACCCTTGTCAACGCGTGAGTAGAGCTCCATAAAAGCATGTCAACATTCTGATCAGTTTTCTCCCATAGTTGGTTGGCTGCTGAATCTTTGGAGCACTGTTTGATCCATACAGAGTGCAAACTGATTATCCTTGACCCAGAGCGCGCAGATCGCCTCGAGGGCATTGCGCAAAAGGTGAAAGAAAAAGCTGAAAGCACAGGTATACTTGTCCTGAATGCCCACGAAGGTAAAGGCAAGTGGAAGGGGATGGAGGGCTGGGAAGCTGTGTTGGCTGCGTACAAGGGAGAAACCAGGTCAATCGTGACGGGCGAGGGCGAAGCTGACGTCCTGCCTGAAGATAACGCGACGATCATATTTACCTCAGGTGAGGTACATCACTAGCCTTTGCCGTTCGTCGATGTTTTCTTACCTGCGCTAGGCACCACAGGCATACCCAAGGGTGTTTTGAGTACACAAAGGCAATTTTTGTCCAATTTGTTGAATGTACGTGCAAACTTCTGTGCGGCCGTGATTTGAAGGTAGCTAATGTTAATCCATGCGCAGATGATGGTTGGAAGGTTCAGGGCTGTGCTACGGACAGGAGGGAGCATCCTCCCAGCGTGGTACTCAGGCCCACAGAAAGGGACATTAGTGTCTGTTCCCTTTTTCCACGTCGCTGGTTCGACCAGCCGATTGGTACGTCCAAAGCCGAATAATTTGTTGCTCCACAACTGTAATTACGATGCATGCTTAACAGATGATGGCTACCTTTGCGGGAATGAAGCTCATCTTGCTACGTAGATGGGTACCAGAGGAAAGTGCGTCGAATAACTGTGCGCTTGGCGATCTTCCTCGAACTGAATTCCATTGTTTTTAGGTGTCAGGTTAAGCCGACCTTTCAATCAGGTATTTTATTTCTGAGATATAATCTGCAGATTGATCAAGGATGAGAACTGCACTATAGCCGGAGGGTATGTCTCAAAAGCAGTACAAAAGTTTCAATGCTCAGACTGACTTGGGGCGTGAAGTGTACCTTCAATGGTCCTGGATCTCGCAGAGACATCTATCGTGAATTCTGCTTCCAAACACACAATCGAAGGGTTAACCTTCGGAGGCGCACCCGCTCCTGAAATCCTTGTCAGAAAGGCAACCCAGTCATTCCCTAGTGCTATATTGTGCGCTGTGATATCCAGTATCAGTATTTCTGTGACTGATGTATTTCAAACCATTTACAGAGCACAAGTGTACGGATTAACGGAAACCAATGCTGTCTCTGTTTCTGTCTGTAAGCATTCCAACGATGACAGTTCATTCCTACGCCTCATCATCGATTCTTGCAGGGGGTGAAGATTACCTTACTCGTCCAACAAGCACGTAAGTTCCCATGTAGATCAGAGCTAGTCTCGCAGAGGTCTGATCTATAGCGAACCCAGGGGCCTGCCTATGCCGATTAATGAAGTGAAAATCGTGAGAGGGGATGTCGCTGTCCCTCCGTATCAAGTGGGAGAAGTTTGGATTAAGGGCGTTAATGTCATGAAGGGGTATTGGCGAGATCCAGGTAATTTACGATTTAATATGCGTGTTCCTACCGGAATTCTCACATTCATTTGGAAAATAAGTCGCAACTGATAAGGCGAGTGCATTTCTTAACACTTAACAAGGGAAGGATATTCTGACGTGAAGACCAGGCCATCACAAAGGACGGCTGGCTGAAGTCAGGAGACGTCGGTTATCTGGATGAAGACGGTTTCCTCTATATCAAGGGCAGAAGTAAGTTCACAACATACTTTCTTTCATTCACAGCTCACATTGTGACACTTTTTTAGTCAAAGATATCATTATTCGTGGTGGAGAAAATATTGTGAGTTGCGTGTTGCCCCATGATCAAGTTTTCGCCGTTAATCGTGACAACATTAGGATTCCAGCACCGTGGAGAATGCAATCTATGCAGACGAGCGTGTGATGGAGGTAGCAGCCGTTGCAGTTCCACACGCGCGGTTGGGGGAGGTTGTGGCTGCCGTTGTTTCGGTGAAACCGGGGTTGGACAAGAGCAAAGTGACTGAAGCGTCGTTAATTGCTGTTGCGTCCAGGAGGTATGTAACTAGCCAGTGTGATAAACGAGTGCTAAACCTAGGACTGTAGTCTTCCCAAGTTTGCAGTGCCAGTCATGATAATCATCCAAGATGAGTTGCTGGGTATGCATGACTTCCTTACCCCCATTTTCCTATAATCTTTACAACATTCACAGAGAAAAACGCATCTGGGAAGATTATGAAGGATCCTCTCCGTAAGATAGCATGGGAAGCATGGCAGAAGAGGGAGAGAGAGCCGAAATTTAAGTTGTGAAATCCATAAATCATGTAAAGTGTTAACATTCTTAGCCTTGGATGGAGGATGCAAGTTTTTCAACACCTGAATCCCTTGTGAAAGATAGGGTTTGGTTCGTCTGTTTTCCAATCTTTGGCTTTTTCAAGGAATTAATACTACAATTCTAAGTTATATCACCCTCTATTTTTCAGGAGTTTCTGCTTCTTCGAGTACGATCTCCTTTTTTCCGATTGAGTCTCGCTCAGGCATGTCGACTGGTAGTATGAGATTGAGTACAACGGCGACGATTCCCGCAGACAAGACTTGTATCGTTCGTTAGCATGTATTTTAATCAATGGGAAATATGAAAAACTTACACGGCGTGCTCAGGATGATCGTAATCGAGGTCAAAAATCCTTCTAAAGTTGTGCTTGAATTCACCACCTTATCGAACAAATGGGTGAAGATCGTCGGCACCAAGAGATCGCCGAATCCAAATGACAAAGCGGCAGCGAGAATGAACCGTTCCCGGCGAGTAAAGGAGATATACGATAGTACACGTACACCAGAAACAGCTACGCTTCCGAATAGGAATGTAGTTACTCCCCCGAGGACGGGGTTTGGTATGGAGAGGAAGACACCCGAGATCTTGCCGAGTACACCGAAGAGGATGAGGAAGAAGCAGCACCAGCGTCCTGCTCCACGGTTTGCACAGCGAGTGATTGCGATGACACCGTTGTTCTGTGCGAATACGGAGAGGGGTGCAACAGTGAATAGAGCTGACATGAAGCCACCAAAGCCGTCAGACTATAAGTTTAATTGAACATCAGTGGGAATAGGACTCAGACTACATAAGGGACGTACTAGAACTCCTCCTTGAATTCTTGTCTCAAACTCGGGTCCTTGAACTTCGACGCGGGACGCTTCTGCAGAGGCAGTGGTATCGCCGATGCATTCCATAGTGGTCGAAGCATAGACCGCCAACATGGGCAGAATGCCTGGTGCGTAAACGCCAATCTTAAAGCGGTGGACCCTAAAAAAGACATGGTGGGTTAAGGTAACTCGCGAGCTAGCAAGGGGTCTATTCATACCAGAGGAAAGTGATGGCAGGTGAAGTGGTGATGTTTGAACCATCGATGTATCCTGTAGCACCAGAGACAATACAACCGACAATCAACCCAATCACGACGCTGATATTTTTCATGAACGGCGAGCCAAAGATTTCTGTGATAATTATTGCTATGAAAGACAGGAAACCAATGCCAATAAACTCTGGTGAGCCCCAGCTTTTTGAGCCACGTTAGTGCGTGTGCTTTCTCGAAGAAAGAAATGATATGACTTACGGTAATGGGCGTGGAGCGTAGATTGTCGGGCATAGCTCGTTGTACGTCCCAGGAGTGCCATCAATGCATCCATTCGAGCCACCTCCCCAGTTCAATATACCAGAAGAACCGATCAAAGACGAGCCGATCATCAGGATGCAGGTTCCTATTCAAGTGGGTTCAACATACTGATAGGGCTTCTGAATAAGACAGAACTCACCTGTAACAATTGGAGGAAACGCGCGCTTGAGGACGCGAGCAGGAAGGAACGACAGGAACATTTCGAGGAATGAACAAATGAGTGACGTCCCTGTTTATGTGTTAAAATCTTCTTGATGTTGCATATTGAGGTTTCTCACCAAGTAATTTGCCGTAGGCGTCAGGACACGCTCCGCGAGTGACTACACCAGCAGCATCGGTGAATGTAGGGCAAGTCCCATCTTTATACATAGCATCAAAGATCTACATGGCAAAAAGATGAGGAAAGGCATGGTCTGATTAACCAGAGGCATACCGCAGTCGCTGTGCTGAGGGTATTAAAGCTCGTTCCCACAACGCTAATAAGTCCAGTGCCGAGGTAATAATTCCCAAATAGGTGTATCCGTGAGATTTGCACCAGGCTAAGGATTCCTAATTAGTGAACTAGTCAATAAGACGCACAAGATAAGAGAGGCTCCAGGGGACTTACCACAACCAATGAGAGATGCAGAAACCATGTACGCGGACGTCGCAGCGTCAAGGTTCAATGCAGATGCAAAAATAATAGGGGGCGTAATGAGGCCTGCAAGCATAGACAAAGCATGCTGCAACCCGCTGGTAATTGCGAGCACAAGTGGGAGATCGGTGTCCAGGGCATAGAATGGTGGTGGGCGGGGTTTGGTCAGGAATGGTAATGATGGTCTACATAACCTAAGCACATCGCATCACATTGAATGAGTTATCTCGTTCCATGTCATACGATCAGAAATTGGCACATACCATACATAATCATAGTCTCCAAACCAGCCTTCTCGTGTAAGAAGCTTCTTCTTCAAGGCCTTGGCCCTGCTTTTGACCGCGTTTTCGTTGCGCAACTCAGTGTGGCTGGCGATATATGTTGAATCGAGAATAGGAAGTCTTGTTGCCGCCTTGGGCTCTTCTTTAATGGATGAAGAAAACATGGGATCAACACGACTAGTTGGTGGGCCTGAGCCAAGCCTGAATCCGGCCGTAATTTTTTGTATATAGGATAAAGTCTTGTTATCACCATCCAGTCCAACCACCCGAAAATGATCGGGCCAGGCACAAGACGAGAGCTAAAAAATTTGCCCTGACACGTGATCAACGCGTCAACGCGTCCTTTATATTGGACTTAGTATTCAAGAGTCGGAGAGTACTTGTCTCTTAAAAACTGGCTAATTCGATACAACTTGCTATAGACCATAGAAATACACGTAGTTACACCCAAACAAAAGAACATCCATCAAGGATCGACCGGCATATCCTCCCAGTCTTCGTCGCCCTCCTCCGCACCCGGGGGTCTCCCTCCCCGCTCCATTAGCTCCCCAATCGGAACAGATAATGTCGGAAGCTTCCCTATTATCACATCCTCAATGGTTTCATCCCACCTTGCGGCGCTCTGGAAGAACCGTCGCTTTGCCGTCTTCCCAGGCAGACCACCGTGTTCAAAATGGCTGTACCCTTGCTCGTGCACAGGCACGTCGAAGTATTGCCCTGTAAGCAGGCTCATGCGCGTCCGTGACTGAGTTGATGATTTTGGGAACCGACGCGCGCGCGAGCCGTGACGTCGGTTTGAGAAGGACTCGTCAGAGTCCCAGGAATTGTCATCGTCGGAGGTTTCTGATGGTGAGTCGGACTCTTGGAGATCGTACGCGTACCGCATGTGTTCTGTATTGACCGGTGAGGAGGGAGGTGATTGAGAGCAAAGACCTGGTGACGTACGTGCTAATTGTGAATCCAAGTTATCCCGGGGCTTATCTTCATCATAGCTAAAACCTAAGTGCTGTCCAACACTCTCTCTTGGCGTATCGTGCAGTCCTACTGAAGGCGCAGGATTGAGCTCAGAGAGATGCTGTAAAGCTGTGACCCTAAAGAAATATAAGAAACGATGGCTCTGTCCAGCCAAGGAAAGCAACATACCGGACTTTATCAAGGGAGTCGTCCTTGACGTTGAGATCATCCATATTGTTCTCCACCACCTCTAGTCGATATCGGGGACCAAACCACTCAAAGTACTCATTCCAAGGCATGAGGGGATCGATGTCTTTTTCGATGCCGAGGGCACACGCTGTCTCATACGTCCATGTCCGCGCAACATTCTTCACTGTGTATCCGCCACCGCCGAGGAGAATCAGAGGTATGTTTCTTTGTCGGAGGAATTGCACGCAATGAGCATGTCCGTGCATTGTGAGATTGAAGCACCCCAGCTTGTCGCCAGCGAGGGAATCAGCTCCGCATTGCAGCACCACTGCAGATGGCTGGAAAACTTCGAGGATTTTGGAGATGACCTAATCTCGTGATTCAATGAGGCTCAGACTGGGATTAGGGTCCAATACGCACTGGCTCAAAGACACTCCGATATGACTGGTCCGTGATGCCGTCCTTCAAAGGCACATTGATTGCATATCCTTTCCCCTTCCCTCTCCCTCGGTCGTCTTGCGTTCCGGTCCCGGGAAAATATTCTCCAAATTTGTGGAAACTACATGTCATAACGCGATCGGTGGTGTAGAAAGCCTCTTCCACTCCATCTCCATGGTGGCAATCGATGTCGATATAAAGGACACGGGGATAAATACGCAGGAGCTCTAGTATTCCAAGCACGATGTCGTTGATATAGCAGAAACCAGATGCTTCTCGCTTTTTAGCATGGTGGAGGCCTCCTGCCCAGTTGATGGCGATGTCAGCAGCGCCGGAGGTTATTCGCTTCGCAGCACCTATATATTTATTTAAATTCAGCGCACATATATAAGACAAGCTTGAGATGGAACATACATATGGAGCCTCCTGCCGATATTGAACAGAACTCGAAAACTCCTTCGAAGGCGGGATTATCCTCTCCTACCAGAACTGTGAACGTTTAGCTGCACCTTGCTATTGAATGAGCAGCTCACATCTTGTCCCATGGTAGGTTAGGTCCTCCGCTGTTTCTGGCGTCACTCGACTCAAAAAATGGATATATTCGTCCGTATGGAACGCGCTCATTGTCTCGGGCGAAGCTCTTTTGGGCCTCTATAGAAAAAAAGTGAGCTTGGTTTGCACAAAGTATGAGATTATGAGATTACACGTACCAAAACATGCATCTTTGGCAACATTTCATACGCAGTAACCAAATCATGCGTAACGCGTATCCTGTGGGGCTTCATTGGATGGCCAAGGCCGTATGTATAGGCACCAGCGTCAGCTAAAATTTTTGTTGGTAAATTTGAAGATGGAAAGAAAACCGATGAACAGACGATCATAGTAGTACGCGACCCTTCTTTTGGACATTGTGGCGTAAGGAGAGTCAAGGGCGTCAGGATGAACCCTAGCCCCTGGGAATCCTAATAATTCCTGAGTCACGTGTATATGGTTCAACAGGGCCAAACTCCTCGGATCACAACTCGGCTAGTCGCGACTTGATCAAAACCATTCCACGACAGTGCTCTCTCCAGCTGAATGTATAGGTACGTTTAGCTTGCATCCTTAGATGCTCATTAATATTTTCTGAAGCATCAACAGCATATAAGATTTTATTACTGCAATTGAGAAAGCGTAATGAGCCATGTTACGAACCCGTTACTAAAGAAGTCACGAAAAACACACTATAATGTTACGAGGCTCTTGATTTTGGGCCTTGTATTCCATCTGGTCTACATAGCAACCGTTTTCGACTGCTATTTTACAAGTCCAGTCGTCCATGGCATGCAAAGTCACGCTGTTGGAGAGGCGGAATCGAAGAGGCTTGTTTTAATAATTGGTGCGTGTATAACCTCTTTTCTGAGTGTGCAAGCTTAACATTTATGCAATACAGGTGATGGGTTGAGAGCCGATCTTTTGTTCAACAACGACGCGTTCCCTTCTATCCCAAATGCCCCAAAAGTCGTAGCGCCGTATCTCAAGTCCATAGCAGAAACACGAGGTGCCTTTGGAATATCTCATACTCGAGTGCCGACAGAAAGTCGACCCGGCCATGTTGCTGTCATTGGTACGAATTGTAACCTGTGCTAGGTTATTGCTTACCATTTGATCATAGGAGGGATGTATGAAGACGTTTCAGCGGTGACAAAGGCAAGAAAATCATATATTATTCTGCGAAGTCCATTCCCGCTGATGAAAACCAGGGATGGAAAACAAACCCAGTGAGTCTCCATCCAGCAATGTTTAGTACGCTTTTTCCTGACACAAAAATAGGTAGACTTTGATTCTGTCTTCAATCAGTCCAGCCATACATTCTCATTTGGCTCCCCCGATATTTTACCTATGTTTGCTCGCGGCGCAACTACAGGCAAAGTGAAGACATGGAGTTATGACGAGGAAGATGAAGACTTTACTAAAGGTAAGTCACCACATTGTAAGGTGTATCTCCATTAAACATTTTCACAGACGCAACCTTCTTGGATATCTGGGTTCTTGACCAGCTCAGCGAACTATTTAAGAACGCGACAAGCGATCCAATACTAAACGCTGAACTTCACTCCGAAAAGGTTGTGTTCTTTTTACATCTTCTTGGCCTCGATACAACAGGCCATTCCTATCGACCACATTCACGGGTCAGTCGATATTCCTTCCCTACACTTGGGTTCAATTTCTGACAAATTTTATGATGATGTAGGAATACATGAACAACATTCAAGTTGTCGACAACATTGTTCGCGAAACTGAAGCTTTGATTGGCAACTTCTACAACGACCAGGAGACCAGTTTCATCTTCACTGCTGATCACGGCATGTCTGTGATAGGGAATCATGGCGATGGAGGTGCATATAATGACCCAATAATTTTATCTCTCCCAATCTAACCTGGTTACAGACCCCGACAACACGAGAACTCCTCTGATTGCATGGGGAAGCGGCATCCGCGGACCTCTACCCGACTCCAATCCCTCTTCGCATGATTCCTATTCTAAGTCTTGGGGCCTGAGCCATTTGTTCCGCCGTGACGTGGAGCAAGCAGACTTGGCTGCCCTCATGGCTGCCCTACTTGGAATTAACTGGCCAGTAAACTCAGTTGGTGTCTTACCCGACGTTGATCCTACTCGACCTGGGTATCTTTCTCCGAAGCTGGAAGATGAAACGCTCGCACGAGCTGCTCTTGTGAATGCCAAGGTTGGTCTGCCAATTTTGACGTCTCTGTTAAATACTTACTCGGCCTCAAGGTGATATTAGAGCAGTATACTACGAAGCACGGTAAGCTACTTGCATAACTTGATATTCGCGTGCCTAACTTAATCTCCTCCGCACAGAGCTCAAGAAATCCCAAACCTTATTTTACAAACCGTTTCTTTCCTTAGAGGGACATGACTCTCCCAGTGCCGAATCTCACAGGATGAAGAGCATTGCCAAGATTGAGCGCCTCATTGGAGATAAAAACTGGACCGCCGTCCGTCTGGAATCAGCAAAGCTAATCAAAGCTGGCCTTAGTGGGCTCCACTACCTACAAACTTACGAACGGCTCCTCATCCGTGGCATCGTCACCGCGGCGTACATTGGTTGGGCTGCGTATGCATCCCTGTACATTTTCCGTCCCTTGGACTTGGCTAGGCCCAAAGTAGCGTCAGGCAATGCAATACTTGTACACGCATCTGCGGCCATAACGCTGATAGGCTTTTGGGCCTTGTTTGTGCTACAGCATGCGCCGTACACCTTCTATCTGTACATTGCGTTCCCGTGCTACTTTTGGCATCAATTCTTTGTGCAGGTTACGAAAGGATTACAGGTGCACGTCCGTGCCAGCGTTTGGAAGGCAGCTTTTAGTGTTATATTGGTCGTCGTGGTTCTACAAGCGATGGTGGTAAGGTGAAATGTTCGTCTATGAGGGGTTTGGCTGATTAAGTGTATAGCTTGCTTATACCCATCGCTTCATATGGAGCATTGGTTTCACGTTAATCGGCGTTGTCTGGCCGCTTACGTGGCCCGGACAGAAGCTCATGAAGCACCTCACACCAGCTAGTGTTTGGACTCTTCTGTGTCTTTCTGCCGCTATTTTCCCATTGCTGTCTGTAGAGAAAAAAGAGAGTTTGTCGACAATGCAAGTGATTTTCTAACTTTTGTAAGATAATATTGATGACCTTGCTCGTTTAGCCTTTTGGGAGGATGCCTGATTCTCATTTGCGGTGGCTTTTCTGCGCCATGGGTGTTGAAAGAAGTTAAACGTGTCAAGGGCGAGAAGAGTTGCCGAACAGTGACTACTGTATACCTCATCCAAGTCTGCATATCTCTGTTTGATGTCAGATGCACAGCTGAGCGTCGAGCGTTTTTAGGCACTTTTAAATGCTTTTTTAATGCTTGTAACCGCAGGCTCGGTGCGCAGCCTTCAAGCCAAACAAGGTTTGCCCTTGGTCAATCAAGTCCTAGGCTGGATTGTTTTAGGTAAGATTTCTTGTTGTGTTCTGAGTATTGCTGACATGATATTTTAAAGTTTTGTCCTCGATACTTCCATTCAGCTCTGGAGGCAAACATCACACTCCCTTTTCTAAGTTCCTCGTTTACTTCCTCGGCTTCGGTCCCTGTTTCGTTATACTATCCATCAGCGTGGAGGGCCTGTTCTACGTCGCCTATTCGGCAGTTCTGATAACCTGGGTCTGTATGGAGTCGATTGTGCGAAATGGTGTATCGCGTCCTGCGACCATCGGGAGCCAACGAACTAAAATATACCAGTTCCAGCCTGACGATTTGCGGATAGCATTGTTTTTCCTTTTCTTTGTTCAGGTCGGGTTCTTTGGCACAGGAAAGTGAGTAATTTCGCCTTCAGTAAGCATATGGCGTGGATGTTGATGAAATGGTTTCTAGTGTTGCATCTATATCGTACGTTTCATCTGCTAGGAAAGTGCAGAGCGACTTGACCATCATATCATCGTGATAGATCTTTTTATTTAGAACCTGTATACCGCTTGATACCCGTATTCAGCCCATTCTTCATGGCAGCGCTATTGGTTCGTTCACTGTTTGTTTGATATCACCGTTACTTATTGGCATTGCAGATCTTCAAGATAGTTGCCCCATATATTATGCTGGCAGCGGCGTCTGCATTGTTGAACGACTTCTTGCATCTCCCCCCTTTCTCTCTCCTGCTTGTCGCGCTTACGCTCACGGATGGTACGTCGACATGCCTGTTGCAGAGACCTTCACTGACATCCATTATAGGCATGACCATTACCTTCTTTTTCAGCGTTAGAGATACAGGTTATGTCGTAGTGCTAACTTTCCCAACTGGTTGTCTGATCCTTTTCTGTTTTAGGGTCTTGGCTGGAGATCGGGCAGTCGATCACATTTTTCTGCATCACATCCTTGTTGCTGCTATGGTCCACTGGGATATGTGCCATTGGCGAACATCTTCTCGCCGATGTGACAAGTAGATCACACAGTACCAAAAGGGACTAACATTTGTAATTTGTATCGTCAAATACCATGCGAATTGAAGGATATTTCGAGACGATAGATTACAAAGTATGCTGCGAAGTCGAAGCAGCAGTATAGCGAGAAAAGGCTGTAGCAAGCTGTAGCTGCAGTACAGGGGTGTTAGCTAGGCAAGTATGGATATAGTGAAATGACGCAGGCTCTCTAGCGGCAAACTCGCAATCCTTTAGCCGCTAGTTCAATGTTTAAGCTTCTAGCTAGTTCGAATTTATTTTCGCGTCTGTTAATGGTGGGTGGAAAATAGTACAGATATTGCTGCTCATCTTGCCAGTGAACTGTCACTCATCTAATACTTACAGGACTATAATATCTCGTCGTCAGTGAAATAAATGAATTAATTAAGCTGTGCGTAACTTATAGTACTTACCCATCACGCGTACTGATCATCAGGCACACATTTCTAAGACAACTGATTCGAGTCTAGCTATAGTCTTCATAAGCGAGCGCTTCATCTTCCGCACAACTTCTATCTGTCTGAGCCTCGAAGATCTTCAATGAGGTTTGCCTTTATTGACGTTGCGTGTAGTAGCAAGGCCTCAATATCGTCTAGAATAGGAAGAAAAAGCTGGTGGCATGGATAATCTACCTGTGGAAGTTTTGACCCACATTCTGAAAATCGACCGCCCAATCTTGCAGACGGCCGCTTCGATTTATGTCAAAGATAATTTTCGACACGTTTGCGAGGAATATTCTAAGCGTCGCCTGGTTTCCTCGTACTGGTGCCAAATTGTTACCCCATTTTTATTTCACCACGCCTGGCTCAACACCGGGCCTCACACGCAAAGCGCGGACATCACAATTTTTTTCGACGCCTGTGCCCTATACGTCCAACACCTGATCATCATGGGTTATCATCCAGCTATCTCTCCGGGTTGCCCATCCTATCGGTCTGTTATCGAGGCTATAGGGGCTGGACTGGCCCGATGTATGCAACTGAAAAAGATGGACTGCCTGGGACCTCACCTCGTTTTCTTGACTCGTAGTTGGATGCCAAGATATGCGCCGAACCTAGTGAAAACGCTCACTACTTTGAAGATATCATCAGAGCACTTGCACTTCGAGTCAAAGCTATCCCATGCTCTCGTGGGGTTAGGACATGTACTCGAAAGTCTCACTATAGACGACTGGGTTATTCAATATGGTTCGCCCTTTCCTCTTCCCAGAAGTTTTCCAAAACTCCAGCATGTGGCTTGGCGCCAATTTTCAACCAATCCTCAAATGGATGTGGCGGAAAAACTCTTCCACCGCATCACCTCCAATAAAACCAACAATCCCCTACGATCGCTTCACTTGGACTTCATACGCGGATCGCTAGCTAATGTTATTGGCATTCTTTCCATCAATAATCTCGGATCCAGGCTAGCAACCCTCCATATATCTATTGGTACGACATACGACAGACTCAGTATAGCCATGTCTCTGAGGCTTTGCCCCAATCTTATTAATTTCTCGTACGAATCACCTTTCCCAATTTCTGAAATCGATCACCTTCCACCTTTCGTACGCCGTCTTGGTCTTCTCGTTGTGCACGACGAACGGATCGTCACATCCCTTGCTATCGTTTACGTCTTGCGGCTCCTGAGCAAGTATCCAGATTTGAGATACCTCACCCTTTACGCACTCGATGAATCCCTCTTAAAAGTCCCAGAATTCACAGCGTACTGTAATGAAAAGGGCCTCCAGCCGTTGATAGGGTTGAACAAAATGACCATTGAATTCCCGTCGACGTCCGCCAAACTTGTTAACAATGCTTAGCAGTGGATTCGAGATGAAGCTCGTCTGATTTCTTCATTATCTGGTCATTCATGACTACAGTATTCATAATTATGAACAGTGTATTAACAGTATCACTTACCACCATGCATATATCGGCGAGCCTCTTTCCTCTAATGTTCTTGCATGACTGCGACGACCACATCAGTTCAACCCAATGGATTTCTTGGGAGACCAAGGGCAGGCTACCGCAGACGTCCACGTGTCTATGAAAAGGCGTGCACTTGATGACTGAATGCAACGATGTCGATGACGTGTTGCACTATGCATGCTTTGGCTCGAGAAGAAGTATCATCATTTAAATGTGATGGTTCCCATGTTAAGGTTTCTCCATTCGACATATCTGCATCAACGTTATTAATGGGAGCTTTTTCTTGTAGCTTTATAGAGGTCTTTTCAAAGGGCCCCACCTTGATTGTAAGTTGACAGTCGGACCTCACACAGATCGCCTAGAACCGACGTCGGCACAATGTCACGATGCCCATCTTCCGTTGAAAGTTTTGACCGACATTCTCAAATACCATTGCCCATTTCTGTATGATGGCTCTAACGGCGCCCGTCACAGGTTTCGAAAGAGTTTCAAGGAATATTCACAACTTCGTCTGGTTTCATTCCGCTGGTGCCAAATTGCAACACCCTTCTTATTCCACGACGCCAGGATCAACACCATCCAGTCTATCAGCGTTGAATATATCGAGCAATTTTTTGACCTACATGCCCCATATATTCAGCACCTTCTGCTCTCTAGTCGTTACAGCGACGCTGTTCTCGCGGCAGTTGGCGCAGGACTTGGTCTCCACTGCACCGGACATTATCCTGCCTTTGTAAATCGCAGTTGGACGACGAAATGTGCTCCAAACCTAGTGAAAACTCTCCCTACTTTATGGATCGACGCACAACCTTCCGAGATTGATCTATGCCATGTGCTCGTGGAATTGGGGCACTCGCTTGAAAGCCTGATGATGAAGAGTTGGGGTCAACGTGGTAAATCACTATCTTCATCCTTCCACCTCCCCAAACTCCGGCATGTGGCTTGGTACTAAGCTTCCGACAATTCAACTTCCCAAATGAATGTGGCGAAAAGGCTCTTCGATCGAGTCACCGCAGATGAAGCCAAAAATCCGCTGCGATCGCTAGACATGAAGATGGGATGGATGTTTGCGTCCGACGTTGTTGACATCCTTTCCGTCAACCATCTCGGGTCCAAACTGATGACTTTTCACCTGTATTTCGACCAATTCAACAAACTCGAGATAGCAGAGACGGTAGTGAGGCTCTGCCCCAACCTTGTCGATTTCTCTTATGCATCACCATGCCAAAAGGCTGTACTCGACCTTCTCCCCTCCTCTATCCTACGTCTTGGCCTTCTTATTGGGCAGGATGAATGGGATGTGACAGCCCTTGATGTCCTTCGCATGCCCAGCTTTGCGGAAGCTCAACTTACAAACACGAGATGCACTTCAGTTCGAGGCCCCGGCGCTTCTGTCATATTTCAGCGAGCTTGACATTGAGTCATCCATAAACTGGGTCCGTAATGCGACCAGTTACAAGGCAATTGCCCAGTGTTATACGATTCCTCACCTGATTAGAACTGAACTGGGGATTTCACCTCGTAATGGTTTACATATGATTAAACTATTATCGATATGCTTGAGTAGAAGTCACCAGAAGAATGGATGTCTTTTGCGATGAATTAGGGGCGAATATAAGGTTTCTTACACGAAACTTTATAGAGGCATTAATGGGGTAGTGGTAACCTGGGTCGTTGCCATGCAATGGTCGTTTCGACCCGCCGGGGGTTCGATTCCCTCTTAATGCAATAACTCGTTATAATTGATGGAAATTTTTGTTATGTTTTGCCTTCCCACCTGCTTCTTTGGCCACTAAAGCCTATGGTATCGCGAAACACGCAGCGGCCGCTTATATGTTTGGTTATAAAATAAATTTTGAATTATATTAGAGAGAAATCTAAAAACCCGGAAACAATATACAGCCTAGGCAGACGCACTAATTCTCTCATGCAAGAAATTAGAGAGGACTTGCGTAATATCTACACCCTCCTTTCCCAACACAGTGTTACTCTTCGCGAGCACAGGCTTCGCCTTGTTCAGTAATGACTGCAAATCAGTTGCCATCTCTCCAGTCATGCCCCGCCTTAACCGCTCGCCCAGCGTCATCGACGAAGCCCTGTTTGTTCGTCGCTCCGTCTTGGCGGTATCTGCGCGTTGTGCATCGACCGCCATACTTTCTTCCTCTTCCGCAGGAGTCGCATTGTCTTGCTGATGCGATAAAGATGATACAAGCTGGGTGACCGCATACATCAGAACACTCTCGAGATTTTTGCACGCCGTCAGGACCGCCTCGCGAACGTCTAGCGGATCTTGAGCGGCGCTAGCAGTTAGGTTTTGGTGAGCTGGTCTATTGACAAGTTCACGCAACAAATCGAGGGTAGACGTCCCCAATTCCTGCAAGGTTCCTATTGATGCAGGTTCGCTGAGAATCACCTTGGAGTCCTGTGAAATGAATATCAGTGAGTCGGGATATGGGAAGAAGCCACTCGAAGGAACTAACGGGTCTAACTGTCACCTCTTTGGAAGACCATGAATCTTGCCGCCCCAACAGGATAGCCTCCGCATGGCTGGTAGCAATGAGAGTTGTGAGAATGTTGCCTGAAAGCCGATACAACCGATGGATAAGATGGGCAATCATGGGGCGATTCAGTGGCTCCGTTGTTGGCGAGTCTTTCTCAAATTGGGTCCGTTCTTCAGTTGTGAGGGGTTCAAACAGGCTGGTGAGGTGATTTGGGTGCGTAATGGCATAGTTGAGCTGCTGAAGGAGCTGCAGAGCATGTATTGAGAACGTTTTTAGAACCTTGTCAACTGCAGGGTTTTGACTCGCGGATGATGGCGCGCTAAGGGCAATGGATTGGAATACATTGACCACTAGCTCGATCTCTTCAAGTAATGCAAAAGTGATCGGATCTCCAATCGTCCATTTGAGCGCGCGGAGGATCTGCTCCCCGTATAACTGGACAAAGCCGCTTGCGTCTGCATCGAAGTAATGATTATACTTCCCGAGGGCCGAAATGATGCCTGCCACAATTGCCAACATCGAACAATAAGCTCGATGTGCTGGACTGCGTTCGTTGGGCAGCTCAGGAAGGACGACATCAATCATACCCGCACTAATTGCAGCACTGATAAAGTTATTGCTGTAAGCTGTCAGGACACCATCGCTCGCAAGACGTTCAGCTGCGGTAGGGATGCTGGCAAAGGCCATATGGAATATCAGGAGATGAGGGGCGTAGAGAGGTCGTTTCTTTGCGAGAAGAAGAGGGAGATCAGAGAGGCCGACAAGGTCGCAGTGGACGAAAAGATTTAGACTTTCCCTGATGAGGTCTGTTTCTTGACATCGCGCAAGCCACAGAGCGGAAGAAGGATTGACGTCAAGGTGTGTACACTGTTCGAAAACGGCGACCAATAGCTCCATGTCTCGATCGAGCTCTGAATCTGCCCGAGAGCGAGCAGACACAAAGACCAGTTTGAGGGCACCCACGACTAATGTAAGCGAGGTCTCCATGAGGGAGGTCACTGCCAACCGCTGTTCTGCATTAAAGCCCTTTGGGCGTTTAACCAAATTGCGGCAATGTCGTGCACAGAAGTACATTATTTGCAACAATGTACGATGGAAAGGTACGGACAAAGTCCCAAGGAATGATTTGGCAGGCGACTGTGCATCATTGATGACAATGTCGTGAACGTTGCGGATAAGGTCGGTAAATGAAGCAACTTCAGGCGGCTTGTCTGCCGGGGAAAACCAGGCTAATTCGATCATGGAGAGCAGGAGTGCAAGTCTTCGGCCATGGATAGTAGCCATCATGTCTCCTGACCGTCTTTCCTTTGCAATGTCATATGAGATAGTTGCAGAAATTGTTAGAACGATTGGTCGGACTGCAGCATCCCCCCGGAGGTAGGGGACAACCTGCTGGAACAAGAATTGCCAAGATTCCGACAAGGCAGCTTGTGAGTGGGATAACGAGAGGTTGAGGTTTATTGACAACAATTGCTTCTCGAGGAGAGTATCGGTGTTGTCATCCATCGAATCTTCACTCTTCACATACGCAAGCAAACGTCTTCGCAGCAATGGCACTGAGAATGCAAAGTTGTCGCCAAATTCTCGTTGCTCCAAGGGCTCCTGGCATGCCAGCTGTTCCAAGGTCAACCCAGGGAAGTTCGACTTTAACCGCTCGAGGAGGACATCGTATATGCGGGGGTCGTACGAGCTAGGCGCAGCCTCACAGACGAGATCATTCAACTCCTCTTCGGAACGCAGTCGCGGGGCAATTTTAAGGAAACTGGAAGGCTTTTTTGTCGACGGTGAGTTCCCATGTATCCGGAGGTGTATATCGATGTCGCGTCCAAGAACATGCACTGCATGAGATTTGGTGGCTATCTTGTACGCATAGGACGACACCATGTCATGGAGGTTGGAATGCCTCACCCCATCGACGATGTCAAATTCATTCGTCTCATACTCTGGCATAGGACCCACTTCCTCGCAGGCGATCGACGAAATCTGCTCCCAGAAGCTCTCATCGTCCCGAATGGGCTGTAACGCTGACTTGTGCTCTAAGCCATGCTGCCACACCACGTCAAGGAATCGCATAACAGAGCAAATGAGTTGGGGGTTGAACTCCCATATGTGGCGCCAATTAGAAAGTACATCCCGGGCCACATCCAGCACGCTAGTCAGCTTAATTTTCTCTGCTTCCTTCTTCTTTTCAGCCGCCTCATTCCCTGCGTCCTTCTTCTCCCCTTCGCCTTGTTCATCTACCGCCTTCCCCTTCCCCTTATCCTTCATCAGGCCGTCAGCAGGCGACCTGAATTTGCCGGTTACAAATAGACCTGCGAGCGCGGGCTCTTTATCGAGCCCGAGCGAGATGAAGGTCCACACTGCATTTCGTAACGTCATATCCTCGTAAGGGTGTTGCACAATGCGAACAAAGGATGCCACAGTTGACTCAGGATTGGACAAGTGTGCGATAATGGTCGGGGGAGAAGGTTGTAGGGCAGATAGAGATTTGCAAAGAGCATGCAGTACTCGAACAGCCTCTACTGGAACTGTAATTCCTGCATCGCGCTCCTTAACATACAAAGCGAGGACATCAATGGGGTCAACTTTCGTCCGGCTGGAAGTATGTGCTTTCATCCCACCACTGACCCGCGCACACAAGGCTTGCTCGAGTAGACACGGGCGCGACGCTGAAGCTGAAGCTTGCTTGTACGTTAGCATAAGCCAAGTGAGGCGCAAGTGAGACTCGAGGAGCGAGATGAGGCGCCGGGCATCACCATACCGCCGAGACGCATACAGGCTTTTGAGGCTCTGATTCCCTGAGGAGATGGATGTGACAAGGGGGTTGATGGTGGAGCTCGATGCCTTGTAGAGAAGGGCGTCCACGATGGCTTGGCTAAGGGTCGCGAAAGGGCGTTCTTCCAACGTCGGAGGCGCGTGTTCCAAAACCTTGACGTATAACGACGTTATCCGCTTCCCAATCTCAAACCTGTCGCCCAGCTGTGCGTATTTCCATCCAAGATGCTCAACCCAGATCTCAGTGTGGATGAATCTGGCCGCACGAAGCAGTACTTCCTCTTTAATCTGCTGAAGCCGAGGGTTGTCCGGTAAGACTGAGGCGGCCGCCTCCTGGAATAGCTGCTTGACGAGGTGGAGAAGGCCAAGAGTCATCGTATACTGTCCAGTTGCACGTTCTGCTGCCAATGCACTTGATGCGAAACCAGTCGTTCGTTCGTTGCCGAAAAGAGCTGTGGTGGACCGGATGTACAACCAGACCCTGTTGGAGTAGTTCGGGAGGGCAAGCAACGCGGAGAGGACGCTCATTGCAGAGGTAATTAGCTGCGGACGGAGCTGTGTTTTGGTACGCGGGTTGGTTTGGGAAAGGGCATCCTCGAGAATCATCGTCGTGAGCTGCACAAGATCGGGTGGCTGGGACTCCGTCATGGTGTGAGCCACGACAGGAGGACCACTTTCGAGAGCTTGCATGAGCTGCTCCGCCTGCGCAGAATTGTCCTGGATGAGGCTGCGCACAAGGTCTAAACAGTGCATAACTGTCTCCTCCTCCTTTCCCCCGTCGGTCTCCATGCCTACATCCTCCAGCCGAATCACTTTGACTTGAGGTCCGTTTCGCCGGCCGAACGATACATCCTGATATGCAGCTGACGCGCCTGCTACAGAGAGCATCCTCCGGCGGTTGACGTAGTCTGTGAGGAGTTCAAGGATGACCTTCCACCCCGAGTGCTCATGCTTCCATAGAATGACGGCATAATCACCGCCGTCACTCAGTGAACGCCCTACAGAACGAGCTGGTAAAGTACTGCCTCCGGGTAGTGTGATAGGCCGAGTATTGACGAAAACGAGCTGATTATCCTTCTCTGCTCTTTCGTACAAGGCGTGAGCGCCGGAAAAGGCGCTTATGGGAACGACTTGGGTGTATGTAGGGAGTGTCTGAAGGTAGTAGAAGACATGGCCAGCGCATACAGAGCGTTCCTCGGATAAGATCTCGCCTTCATCTGAATGGCCAGCAATGGAAAGAGTGTCGTAGTCGAGGAAACCAGAAGCAGTCATAGCACGAAGGAGGCGGATGAGGGGGTTGAAGTGGATAGGGAATCGGGACCTTGCGATGTCGAAGATGGCGCGACGCGCTTTGCCGGTGTGCCAGTCAGCCTGCCAAAACTGCGCACATATTCCAGAGACAGAACGGCTCTCGCTACGCCCAAACAAAGATATCCAGATATCGACGAAAGCATCGAAGTCGATATCTTCTGCAACGACTAATTCGACAGTGGCGATGATGAGACCTATCATGATTGATATGAGCCTGGGATTTACGAGAAAAAAAAACTGTACACACCTTTCAAGACAGAACGAAATGCAACGGCGTTAGGATCCGTTACTGTGGACCCCTTTTTCCAAGCAGCAGCAGTCACAAAAAGAGGTGATTTGGTCAACATATTGTCCAGCATCGAGAAGAGTGGGGACTGGTTTTTGACACAATTTCTGGCTAATTCTCCGTACTTGTCTCCGTATTTGGAACCTTGAGAGGAACGGCTTGATGGGCCTGGTCTGATGGAGTCGAAAAAGACGGTGTAGGATGCAGGAATGTCCTTGGTGTTGGCCACCAAACGTGAGAGTACGAACAACCATGCGAGTGTTGTGCAGATATATAAGGGTTCGTTTTGGTGTTTCATAACCATGTCGTGTAGTTTTTGGAGGGATTGTGGAGATGACGCATAGAAATTTTTGTCTTGAGGGTTGTCGGAAATTTCGACTTTCTCTGACATCCTTTCGAGTTCGAGGACTTCGATCATAATGAGCTGCCAGAGAACGATACAGTCCGCTTGACCCGCCTGGCCCTCCTCGTCGAGAAGTAAGCGCTTGTTCTCCTGCTGCTGTCCAAGTTGCCTCTCGTAACCAGTTTCAAAGATCTGCTCCACCAACGCTCCGCTACACGGAACGAACCCCCACATTGTCCAGAAGAGGACCTCAAGGGTGACCAATTGTTCCTTGAGGTTCTGTTTTGCCCACCGCGACGCAACTTTGGGATTTGTGCTCATAGATTCCGGCAATGTTTCCTTCGTTTTCCGCACATATTCATCGATGAGTGATTTGACGAAGGCAGGCCGGTCGGGTATAAGGTCGTTGAGAAACTTCTTAGCAATGGGGTGAACAGGATCTTCTGGATCGTCGAGGGCGCGGAATAGTGGTATGAATGAGCGTAGGACATATAGCCGTTCAGAATGGTAAAATGGTGTGATTGCTTCAACGAGTTCTTCGACCATGGAACTCGAGGACGCATCCTCAGCGTGTGATGGTAAACCTTCGTTGTATAGGAAAGACCGCAGGAGAACGAGCGCCTGTATTTGGTCAATTTGAAGATTCTTGCTAACGGCTAGGATGAACTCCTTGTCGGCCTCCTCGATCTTCACCATAACACCATCCTCGAGCGTAGCTGAACCTTTGTTGATCACGGCGCACGACGCGTCAGAGGGTTTCCCGAATGGCCGTGCGAGCTCCTTGAACTGTCGTTTACGCGGTTCGAGGTATTTCGCAATTTGGTCAAGGTGCACGCCCTCATGATGCCCTGACAAAATTGAGTGCAACTGTTGATATGTTCTGAGAGAACGAATTAACCACATAACAAAATTTAAAAACAGAAGAGACTTACACATCAATAAGGTCAGATCGTTTAGAGTCGTCCGACATAACCCTGGAAGGTGGTTGGAATGGTAGTGTACGCCGTGCTCGACGCCGGCGAACCAATGCAACCTCTATTTGACTTGAATGATCTTGACAAACATCACGCCTCCCAAAGTGATCGAAATTCATGTTCATAAACATGCTCAGTCGTCTACGCATTTCAACGAGGCTCTCTTTTCCTCTCAACTTTCGTTTACGATCTTATAAACGGAGCTTCACGACCTCTCAGGACCATGAGGACTTTGGTGACTACAGCATCATTCTACCAGAGGAACCTTTCGTCTGGGGTGTAGCTCATATCAAACCTCGAAGCGTTCCAAGCAGCATAGAACGCCCATCATATGCTAGGCCAGGTGCCAAGTCAGGCTCCACTCTTCCAAAGAGGATCATGCTGGGAGGAGAGGAAGAGACGCGTTTGCGAGACGCAGCGAAACTGGCTAAGAAAGTGAGAGAATACGCGGGGACACTTGTTAAGGTGTGTAGGATTATTCTTGTGCGGGAATTCGAGCTCAAAAGATCCTTGAGCCTGGAATCACTACGAACAGTATCGACGTAGCTGTACATGACTACATCATCGCACACTCGGCATATCCTTCTCCTCTTCTATACGAGGGCTTTCCTAAATCTATATGCACCAGGTACATATTCTTTATTTTATGTACCATTCACAATTTTATAGCAGCCTTGTAGCATTAACAACATTATGGTCCATGGAATACCAGACGAGTGCGTACACGGCGGTCTCGATACCTACAACTATTCAACCATCATTCCCAGCCGACCCTTGCATGATGGTGACATTATCAACATCGACATCACTGTTTTTCTCAATGGATATCATGGCGATACATCCCAAACATTCTTGGTTGGAAATGTGGTGAGCACCATCACCATTGCACTCGACTACAGACACCCTGACGACTACTGTTTAGGATGAACAAGGCCGAGAGCTGGTCAAGCACACCAATGATGCTCTTCAAGCAGGCATTAGCGCATGCGGCCCTGGACAACCGTTCAAAAACATCGGAAAAGCCATCCATGAGCTGTCGAGAAATAGCAATTTCTGTGTGTCATCCGAGTTTACGGGTCACGGTATTGGTACCGTATTTCATCGACGCCCATGGATAGTCCACAACCGTATGTATTCCCTTTATAGCAAAACTGGGTACAGATGCGACAAAAATACATAGTGAACGAAGAACCTGGCGTCATGCTGCCCGGAGATTGTTTTACAGTAGAGGTAAGTTCACATAATGTGAACTTCTCTTTCTACCATGCCGTTGATACTAGTCATGAATAGCCTGCGTTAATTCAAGGCTCAAATCCACTTGGGTGGATCTTCCCTGACGGATGGACTGCATCGACTGAAGTGTGTACATGGTCAACCCTTCTCTACTTGCACTGACTAATATTTGTTGCTCAGAACTGCGCTCGGAGCGCCCAGGCTGAACATATGGTCCTAATTACTGAAACTGGAGCAGAAGTTCTTACGTAGCGCATGTGTATCAGCCTCATCGATCTTGTTCAGTTGGTCCACAGCTTGAAAACCCAAAACTGTTTAGCTGTGCGCATACGAGATCTTTTTTGCAAGTTACCAAGAAGCCCTAGTAGATGCCACTGCAAGGGGTTGGGAGGCATCCAAGTAAATCAACAGCCTGACGAGAGGAATCGGAATACAGGAGAATTACAATTGTGACATAAAGCATGGATTTGCGCCACATTGTGGATGGTTTAATGCTAAGCTCCCTGGAATATGACAGAAGCCCTGGGGACCCCTTGTTTGTAATCCAAGTTTGAGGTTACGCAAAGCCGTGCATCGCTTGAGCCTCAACATGTGTACGACATCAAGAGCTGTCACACTCCATTCATCCATCCCAATAACAATGTCAATGCATTGGATGGGGAAGGAGAGACGGGCAAGTGCTGCCTTTGGGCAAAGCGATGTGTCTAAGAAATCGACCAGGTTAGGGCAGAGCCTTAGAGCCGTGGTCGCTAGTATCTCTGGGGGCTTTCATTGGCTTGCCAATACATAAGTGGAGAGCTGTCAGCCTGAACCCAAGATTGTTGACGGAAAGGATAGCAATAAATTCAGGTGCAAATGTATGGAAATGGTCTCCTGTCAGATGAAGCGAACGTAAAGAGTTATTGGCTTTGTCGGCAATGATACATTCAAAAGAGCTTTTTTGCCACATCCATCCGTGCATGGGAATTGTGGATCCAAGCCACATGATGCAGTTTTGAAAGAGCTTTGGAAGATGAAACGCTGAAGACGGTATATTAGGACGGGAGAACCAGCTTTAGATAGTAAGACTTTTGAGACTGGGCCCTAATCCCACGAGAGCATGGGATAGCTCTAACGAGTCCAAGAGGTGATGTACCCTGATCCATAAAGTGGTGAGCGTTTTCTGTAAATTTGGGGCGTATTTTGGCACCCATCTACGATCAAAGAAAGCAGGGTGATATCCAGAATACTCCATCCTTTTCAGTTGTATACATCGGCCCACTCCGAGGCCTACAGTTTTAGAAACGGGGCGATATGATGTGCGATTATCTGCACCTTTGCCAAGGATGACCAGGTATTGAACGTATGGGGCACATGCATCGAAATAATATCGATCAAGACAAACCTGGTAAGTTTATGGGATATTGAGACTTGTTGTCGACCACCTGAATCCTGATCTTTCGAGATTTAGATGATGGATGGAGGTAGAAAGACTCGAGTTTGGCTTAGGGTTAGATAATAACAAAAGGAAACACCGATTCTTTATCATGTCACTTGGCGAGCCGATAGGAGCCTGGGCTATAGACCCTTGTTATGCGGCGCTCGAGCCATTGCGGTCACGAGTGTATAAGAATGATTAGCGATAGCCTTGCGGAGATTAGTAAATCGAAATAAGTGAGAGTATGGGTCCTATATGGTACAATAGACGTCAAAATGCGAACTTAAACGAGCGATGACTCGAGGGATTGCGAGCATCGACATATGCAGCGAGAAAATCCTGCTAGACTTAGACTATAAGACGTAGAGCCAAATTTGAAATAGAGTCATTTGGGCTTGGACTTCGTTTGTTGTGATGAGCCATGAACGAAAATCAGAAGGCTATTTTCATCTTCAACCCGGCTGAGCATTGTCAACAAGGTTCGGTAGATGTCGACGGGAATACGATGACCATATTATGGCCGCTCGACTCCGTCAACGACGGCTGGAGACCAGTTTCATCGCAATAGGCTAGGATTTCTTTGAAATGGAAGTCGTCGAGCTTGCGTGGTACGTGAAAGCTAAGATGTCCTAAGGCTGAGCGTTGCCTGAGCCGCAAGATGCGAATGAAATCAAGAGCTGTCACGCCCCATTCATCATTCAGGGCATTAATGAGAAGTTCGAGACGTTGGATAGTCGACGGAGGTGGTTGAGTGCAGCCTTTGGGAAAGGCGTCGAGTAGGAAAAATCGACAAGGTTGGGGCAGAGCTTCAGAATCGTGGTTGCTAACTCCAGTCTGTCACGGTCAGGGCCCATCCATGGTAGGCGGAGAATCGCCAGCCCGGACCCAATATTATTAGTGGAAAGAATGCTAACGGCGCTAGATGCCAATAGCGTTCTGGATCTGAACTTCAGGCGAAGCGATCGTAAGGGATTATTGGCATTGTTCAAGGCGGTCATCCAATGGAATAATTTTTCTATTCGAGGATCATGGGTTAATAATTGCGAGCGCCAAACCACGTGCTGGAGTTTCTGGAGATTTGGGAGAGTTTTTGGAAGATGGAACGATGAAGGCGGTATAGTATCAAGAAGGGGAATCCAGTTTTCGATGGTGAGGCTTTCGAGAATTGGTCCTAACCCCACGAGAACATTGTATAGCTCTAACTCAGAGGGCCATCCAAAGATCCTTAAAGTAGTGAGCGTTTTGGCTAGGTTTGGTGCATATGTTGGTATCCAATCACGATTCGAAAAAACGGGCGGAGGTCCACGGCAGTCCATCCTTCTCAGTTGTATACATCGGCCCAGTCCGGCCCCTACAGCTTCGGAAACAGAATGAGGGGGCGCATCAAGCGATGAGTCACGACCCACGACGGTCAGGTATTGAACGTATGGGGCACAGGCGTCGAAAAAAACTCTGAATATCCGCGGTCTGCGTGTGAATGCCTGTGTCGAGCCAGGCGTCGTGAAATAGAAACGGGGTAACAATTTGGCACCAGTAAGAAGAAACCAGACGACGCTGAGAATATTCCTTACAACTGCGATGAAAACTGTCCCCAGTATGATCGTAATGGACATCGCAGTACAAAAATGGGCTGTCGATTTTCAGAATGTCGGTCAAAACTTCGACAGGAAGATTATCCATGAGGCCTGGTTTATTACGTGTCCTAAACTATCTTGAGGCCTTCCCATCACATTAACTTTAGTAAAGGCAAACCTTGCTGAAGACCTTCGAGGCTCGGCGTCGACGCGCGTCGACGTGATCTGTATCAAGATAGCTCAAGATATGTTGTGTGCTCAGGCCAATAGTACCCGCGAAATCCGCGTCACTTCTCGGCACACTGCCATCAAACAAGTATATATTTGCCCAGTTACATCCATGCGCATTCCAGAAGCCAGCTTGTTACAGCCTCCGCTACCTCCCTTCAAGTTCTATTCTACTCTAATACCTAGATGGCCAATTTGGCTGCAATCAAAGCCGCAAATTCCGCGTTCAACCCCTCTTACAGCCCCGTAGCTATCTTTGTTGGTGGTACATCCGGCATTGGACAGGGTATTGCAGAGGCGTTCGCGCGGCACACTAAAGGAAACGCGCATATCATCCTCATTGGCCGTAACCGTGCAGCTGCAGAGGCCATTATTGAACAGTTCCCTAAACCTACCGAATCCGGCGCCAAGTTCACTCATGAATTCGTGCAATGCGATGTAACGCGCATGAAGAATATCGAGGCGGTGACGAAGGACCTTGTCGCTCGTGTCCCGAAGATCAATTTTCTGATTATGAGCCCGGGTATTTTGACGATGAAGGGGAGGAACGAAACGGAGGAAGGCATCGACACGAAGCTTGCGGTCCATTATTACGCTCGGTGGAAATTTATTGACGGGCTGCTGCCTGCTCTTGTTAAAGCCAAAGACGCTGGCGAGGATGCCAAAGTTTTGTCAGTTCTTGCTGCTGGGAAGGGCGGGGAGATCAATCTTGACGACCTAGGACTCCAGAGGACCTTTTCTCTGAAGAATGCTGCATTAGCAGCTCCAACGTATAACGATCTCATGCTCCAGGTACGTTTAGCTCCATCTTGAAACGTAGGACTTGTAAATCTAATTTTTCTTTGTAATAGGAATATGCTGCAAAGTACCCTGCTTTGACTTTCGCCCACTCCTATCCTGGGTTCGTGAGGACACCGCTCGCCTCCTCTTCCGACTCTTTCCTCCTTAGATCTGCGTATCCCATCCTCATGCCGCTCTTGTCTCCACTGTCTACGAGCTACCAAGATAGTGGTGAATACATGCTTCACGGCCTTCTGAGCAACAAGGCAGGCTTTTTCCGTGTTGGGTCTCGAGGGGAGGATATAGGCATGAAGAGGTACTTTGGATCGGACGAGGCGCGGAGGAAGTTATGGGAGCATACTGTTAAGACTACCAAAGTCCCTTCGACATCAACATCTTCTTAATGGTATTTTGGAGGTGTTTCTACGTATAAATTAGTCCGATATATATTATCTCTGTTATTCTTTCAAGCCACAAGTAGCTGCTCCGTATAATTTGATCTTATATCTTCTGTTCGTGCAGAGAATATGAAAGAATGACCAGCTTTGTATCTGGTATATTAAGAATATAAAGTTCATTGTTGTCGACGTCAGACAACAGAGCGATTGATGGCGCACGTGGTTGTCCAATCTCTTCATGAATCCACCAACAACGCCCTTTCCAACTATTCCGCCTTCCACACCAATCACTCCATACAATGTTGCCATATCCACTCCAACGCCAGCTCCTCGAGGACGCCCACGGGGTTCATTAACAGGTGCAAAACGCGGACGAAAACCCCGTGGAGGAGCGATGGGAATAGGAGCAACACCTGGCAGGGCAGATACACCTACAGCAGCGACAGGTTCTACGTATACTTCATCGTACTCGAGTGTACACTGGGCGACGCCGGGGCAGCAGTCTGGGACGAGTACACCGGGAGCTAGCACAAGTGCCGCTGGGACAGCGACAACGACGACGGGTACCACAGCAGCAGGAACATATACCCCTGGTGCTACGGGGCACTATCCAAATACTGCGTCTTATTCTTCCGGTTCTACAGCAACTGCGACAGGCTCAATGACGGGCACTTACTCACTCCCATCTGGCGCAACAGCGGGAACTTCTACATTGGATGCGGCGAGTCTCTTGCGCCTCGCTGGGAGCACTGCTCCAGTTTTACCTGCGGGGGCTAGAGGCGCGTCTGGTGCTCTATCACTTCACCGCCCATCAGGAGGAGACGATGACGGAGATGGAGATGACGAGATGTTGCCCGCGATGGCGGATGATGATTACTCTGCGCAATTGTCGTTCCAGAGCCAGTCGAAGGATAATCTCAAGTGTGTGTTTTGTATTACTTCTCAGAGGAGTCTGACATTTTATCTTGTTTAGGGTGTTGATGGACAACTTTAGCCCTGCGCAGTACGATCGCTTCGAGGCGTACAGGCGACACGCGTTGCCCAAGGCTGCTGTTCGCAAGGTCTGAATATGACCGTAAATTTTTTGCATTCTTCTGTACTGACGATCAATGTCCAGGTTATCCAACAAACACTTGGCCAACAGGTGTCTCAGCCTGTCGCTCAAATCGTTGCTGGTTTTGCGAAGGTTTTCGTGGGAGAAATGGTGGAAAGGGGTACGTTGTTTGCGCTTTTCCTTGTGAATATTGATCTTGAGTTGTTACAGCCCGAGCTGTGCAGGCGCGACGAGGAGAATCTGGCCCACTGTCTCCGGACCATCTACGCGAGGCTTATCGAATGTATCAAGAAGAGACAGGTCGTGTTGGTGCGGCGCGGCCTTTGAGGGGAAAGAAGTTGTTTGTACGATAGTCGAGTATTCGATGCACATGGAAAAATGAGACTACGAGATCGGGTGAGCTGCTTTTTTGGTTGTTTCCTTCGTGTACTAATACCTATTCGATACGTAGAACCAATGCATGCAAGGTTTTACTGCACATCATATTCCCACCGAACTCTAATTGTCGCGAACATCACATCCATACACTTTCCGGCACCCTGCTGACTGTTAGCCGTTCAGACCTGGCAGTCTGTGACGAGTTTCATGAAGAGGTGGGTTGGTGATTAACATACAGGAGTGCCGTATGTCGTGTGGCACATGCAGATGATTTTTTACAGTAGACAGCATCCCGTATAAATGATAGCACTGAGTGCTGAATAATTATGACTATGCAACGTCACTCATGCATCGATATGGGCCATACACTTGATTCTTTGGGAAGAAAGCTCAAGACGTCACTGGTTTCATGACAGCTGCGCCCACAAATGAAACGATATCCTTTATCTTCATAACGAAGTTAACTTGCCTATACCCATCGACTCCTTCAGCATGATCAGCATACTGAATTTCCCGGATCTCATTTCGTCCATCGAAAGCATCAAAGCTGAGCTATTGGAAGGTTGGCATCACCTTCGGACCCTCGAATATATATGCATGTCATTAATTACTGGCATTCTGCGGTTAGGAAAGCCCCAAATCATTGTTGTCGGTATCTGGAATCCCATCATAAGGCCACTTTTCACTTTCGAGCCCTTCATAAGCCCATCACTCATAGAAATCTCCAGTAAACGTCGAGCTAAGCCTTCACTGGTACCATCACGAGCGCGGAGTTGATGTTGATGTAAGGGCGTGGCTCGCACTGTCTCTTCGTCCCAAGTACGATAGAAGAAAAACTGTTGATGGGCTCTACCAGCTTGACTGCGAGTATATTCACGAATAATATATATAGTTATCTGAGAAATGTCCAGCCCTCTTGTCACATTTCAAATGAATTCAAAAGCTCACGGATGGGATCTGCTTTATCGGAACGTTCGGGGCACGAGTTCTGTCCTTTTGGGCACCCCTTTCTAGAATCATTACACCCATTCTGAAAGGTATGGTGCAATCCGAGCCAGTGACAAATTTCTTGAGTCAAACCCTGAGAAAAGAGTATCATTCGAGGGAATGACGAACAGTAGTAAGTGTGATGTACTTACATATCCGTTATCGTGGGCTTTAGAAACCCCCCCCCCCCCATGACAGGGAAGAGTCTACCAGCGAATATAGACATTATCCCTCTTTCGTTGGCCTTTGTGGTAATTCACGGGAAATGTGCTGTATCCCAATCTCTTCCCGGGAAGTCTAACAGTTTAATGGTCAGTGTCATGATTGGTATTTGTAAAATAGGTACTCTAGTGAATGTCTAGACATTCGGGTCCCTATATGAACCTCTGCGGAGCCTTTCTACCATCTGAGATTCATAAACATTTCGCTTGTTAACATGTTTGAATCATTCAGGATGAATAGTCCTGTTCACTTTAACGAGTACCCATTGGAAATTAAGGGAACGATAGCATTCATTCAGGAGATCCTGCTTCTTCATACACCTTCGCTCAGGTCAGTAAGTCAAGTCGATGCACGCCGTCAGTCTTATAATATCGTTTATTAGGCACTGTCTCACTATGCTGCATACTGAATTGGGGTGTACAGCTTAGAGGATGGTCCTCCGTTATTGCCCAGCGGTAAGCAATAATATTAGGACATCTACAACGTCCCACTTATTAAAGCTATTTCAGATGATACTGACCATTGCTGGGTCGGAGCCTGATTTTAGGTTTGATCAGCTCACCTTCGCATCCAACCAACTTCAGATTTATCGAGGATTGTAATCGAGATCTTTCGCCATTCACATGCTCTACGGCCTTCTTGGCTGGTTAGTCTCGAGCTTCTGAGCACCTGTGTATGTGAGCTCTGTTGTCCAAATAAATAATCGGATAAAATACTACACAGGGCAACTGATGTCATTATCCATGATTGTGTTAGTGCCTGGCTGCAGAGCACCTGTACTTCTTCTACATAATCAAATATAAATAAATTGTTTTACAGCGTACAAGTACGCGAACACTTTGTATCAGAGATAGTATGATATGTGTCTGACGTTATATCAAGTAGATTTTTGTATTATGCAGGTGAAACTACTTGTAAATCGATTCGTTGCGAAGATGAACAGTTTCATGTATATGCCAAGCCCCTATGCTTAAGAAACTTGGATGAAATATTACATACTAATAATTGGGCGTATAATAGAAGTTGGCGACGGATGTCACAATCAAATAAATATTTGCCTCCAACCACGATCATGTCCGCACCCCTGAGTGAGTCTATCTCGACTGTGCCCAAGAAGAACGTTTACATAAAGACGCTCTATCAACCTAGTCTTTGTTACTGGAAACGCGAACAAGCTTAGGGAAGTCAAGGCCATCCTTTCGCAAGGCGGTCACCCGATCGAAATCGAATCACAGAGTCTAGATAGTGTGTTCCTCCTTTGATCTCGATCTATGCAGTGTGCTGACTCGTAATATCCATCGCCAGTCCCAGAAATCCAAGGAACAACACAAGAGGTCGCGAAAGACAAATGCCGGAGAGCTGCTGAGCTCGTATGCGTTCTCTTCACCTAACGTTCAAAGCTTTTTTCACCTATACGTCCCCAGACGGGTAAGGCATGTATAACAGAGGACACCGCTCTCTGCTATGAAGCTCTCAATGGGCTACCGGGCCCCTACATCAAGCATTTCATGCAGGAAGTGGGACATGAGGGTCTGAACAACCTTCTCGTGGGTTTCCCCACTAAAGACGCATGGGCGTTGTGCACGTTTGCGTATTCAGCTGGTCCTGGTGCGTTTTTTTAAAAACTATATCTACAGGGTTTTCGATTAAAAGTTACTGAATTTTTTTGTTCGTGATAGGTTGTGAGCCCATTATCTTCGAAGGGCGTACGGATGGGACGATCGTGCCCTCCCGAGGGCCAAAGACCTTCGGATGGGATGCTGTTTTCCAGCCGAAGGGTGAAACGCAGACGTCAGTGCCTACATCTTTTGTCTATCTGCACAAGGCCTGACTATGACATTTCGATAGATATGCTGAGATGCCCGCGGAATATAAAAATAAATTGTCGCACCGATACAAAGCTTTGGAAAAGCTTCGCGCCTACCTTCAGTCATTGCCTACGGCATAGGGCCATTATTTTGCAGGACATTTTAGCATTATAAGCGTGTGCTCAGATTCAGTGCTCAGATTCATAGCAACAACAGCAATCGATGGTATAGAAACAACATCTACATTGGTTAGAGCTTATATACACAGGGATGGATTAAGTACTACAACAAGAAATTAAAACTCTTAAAATCATCAGGGTTTATTTTTGGAAAGTTCGAAGGAATATCGTGCCTTGTAAGTGTCACAGCATTATCTGTACTAGGCAAAATAGCGTGTCATAATTTGCCCTTTGCAGTCTTCGCTAAATTCGCCCATGGGTTCACGGTAGAATGCACAGCAGAGACGCAGAGTTGGCCAGCATTCCAAATCTAGACGGATTTTGGAATGATTTGTCAGGTCATTCCATGCCCACCCGCAGCCGTAGTAGGAAGCTGGTAGGAAGAAGAGGCAAACACACCTCGCACCGCGCAGAACGCACGCGACCGTGAATATACATCGAAGTAGCAACAATTCTCAACTTGGCACCTCTATGAACATGAGATGGGCCGGAGTAAAGGTCAAAAATAACGCGTCAGGTACGAGGCTGCCACGTACACTCGTGCTGGCTGGTGCCATAATAAATTCATGGACTGAGAGACGCCAGTCCCGTCAATCCCCAATGCGTTACCTAGAACAACAAGAGACGAGACGGAACACCTGTGTGTGATTCGTTGAGTCGATTCCACGAGTAGAAATAGGAAAGGCGTACGGATCGATCATGTAAGCTGCACAAGCGCCATGGAGCGTCCCAAAGATATTGCACATATCTGCACGAAGACCAGGTTAGGTTGATGCGCCCACGGGTGGACTACCACATTTAGTAAAGCGTGTGGCGGACCTTTAGTGACCTCTATTTCAAAAATCGTCTCTCCAGTAGGCGCCGGGCTGTCTCGGTCCAGGACATTGACCTCTACCAGCTTAATGCGCTGCCCGACCTCCGCTCCGTACGACTTGTCGCGGGTGCTCACGAAATGTGCAAAGATCTGCAAAGCCACGCGCTTCTCTTCTTCACTGACATTACCCTTGATGCGAGTACCTTCGGCATCGGGCTTGCCTCGGGGAACCATTGGAGACATGTTTCGTACCAGCACGGGTCAAGGGGGTTTAAATAAAGCGCAGGCCCTTGCGATTACTTCTCAGACGCTGCTTCCACTGATCAAATAATAATGATCGAAGTGAGCGCTAGTGCGGTTCGGGTTGAACAAGGTTGTGGTGGCGATACTACACGTGTCGTCGGCTGCTATTTCCGGCGGTCGGCTTTGCTTCCTTCCGGCATCACCTTCATATGCTTCGTCGCATTTCTGTACGGTGAACGTCGGGCTTGGGCTCAAACTTCCTTATTTCGTACTATGGCAGCTTCTGAAGCACTTCCCCAGTCCTCCTCGACGAAATATCTTTTCCCAGACGAGGTGGTCGCTGAAATCGGGGGAAATGCCCCACGCGCAGTTAAAGAGGTACCTTTGAAATGGCTTTCGGCGTTCAGGCGGCGCAAAGTCAGCTTTGCCGACTCTTTTGCCAATCGCGTCAAGGTCGTGGAGGTATCTGTCGTGCGAAATCCAGAAGATGAGGATAGGATCGAGGGTAGGGTCGTTTGCGAGATTGACGTGACGCAAGGTTAGCCAATGACATACCTATTTACTAGAACCCCCTCGTAGATTGATTTTCACGCGCCGTCTAACGAGAATCTTCATGTGCCAGATATGCTCAACGCGTCTGGATGCTTGCACGAAGGGTGCATAGTTTTCTTGATTGACGAGTGCGTTTTTTGGCTGTCATGTTATCACTGAACCAAATGCGATTGCAATTTATCGGGTGTTGTAAAGGTGCTCTGTATGTGCTCTCGCTGTCTTAAATGCGACTGAGCAACGCGACTACGAAGTGGGCGTTTCTCAGGCGATTAACACTCTATTCCATAACCCTGCCAAATTGTATGTACTCATCTTTTAGGCTTGGAACCGTTCAATAGCCGTAATCATTTTGCGAATTTCAGAGGCGCCAAGCTCAGAGTTGTAAATAGCAGTATGTCGACGGGTAAGGGCATGGGGTCATGTCGCACTGAGGTAACTTTTATCCTGACCCACTGGATTTTGACGCTGACTTACGGTTCCCAGATTTGGGACGTTGCAAATCATCGTCTGGTCGCTTCTGGGACTCAGTTGCAGATGGTGCCGTCAAGGCCTTCCCAGAGGAGCTCGTCATGACTGCAGCGCTAGCTTCAAGATAAATTGTATCGCTTACATTAATAAAGAGCCCAGTGCTTTAATTGAATGTAAATTTTGAGTTTGTCATATCTTCACAGACCGGTCAAAACAAGCGAAGTTGATCCTCGAATACGATATCTTTTGCCAAAGTCTCCGGAACGTAGACGTAGCGCTGAGGAAATGTTACCCCGTACTTTTGCTGCATCTCTGCAAGAGGCAGAGGTTGGTGCAGCTGGTATAGTCCTTGGATTTTATATGCGTATGCACCAGCTTCTGTCTGATTAAAGTCGGCATTTCGCAACCCTTCCCCTTTCTCGATCTCTCCAGTAGATTTTCCATGACCTATAACAGCAACGTATCTTAACGTCTGCTGAGGACTAGAAACATATAACCTGTGTATGTATTGTGATTAACACAACAAGGTGTTGGGCATTTGAAAGACTTACCACATCCTCTGGACAGTGTTTGGAATTAGATAGGAACGGAATTCATGGTTTTTGGTACGGTTGACTATTTGGTCCATATACGCGGGTTTTATGGATATCAATATGTCCGTTTTGAGCACTGAGCGCTTACTGCGCTGTTTAATACGACTCGTCGATGAAAGGGCGGATTCCGTTGACTTCATTTTCACGGTCGTGGTACAAAGCGAACAAGGCAGGCGTGACATCGATGCGTTGAGTTACAAGTGATTAGCGTGACGCGATTGTATATGAAGACTTTCACTGCAACACGTCTGCATCAACTCTGGAAAATCCTCATTGTTGCTTGTTTTCTTACCTATTGACCAGGGCCATTCTATCTACCTATTGGTGCAGCGCGACGGGACCAGTTGGGACGTGTTGTATCACCTGATTTCAGGTGCACGGTCACATGGTCCGATCGTGTACTGACTCGGCAAAAACTTGAACATTGGGGAGGTCCTCCCGTCTATCATCTTCGACGGCGACTAACCTTCTGCATGCATAGGCTTCACGATTCTCTTACGATATATTCACGACTTTATTTCTCCGAGAAGTGGTGACGGTTCCATTAATCTGCCTATTGTTCTTGGAACAACCAAAAAAGTTCGCACCCTTTAAAGTTCTTTTGACCGATTTGGGTTCAATTCAAGACGCCCATACTCCAGGTGTTGTCTTTATCTCTTCTATATAGATCCTAATGGGAATCACATCCTCAAAATCTAAGCCATCCTCGGCTTCAAAGGCGAAGCGCAGAATGACTGCGGCGCCGAAAGGCTATTACGACCATGAGATGCCAATGCCGCATGGCTGGCCCAGTGCGGCGGACTACTATGGACATCCTCAAGCAATTCCACGATATGTAAACCCTCCTGTGCCTCAATATCCTTACTACTATGCAGGTCCTGTTGCAATGCCGGAACCTCAGTCCTATGTCCATCCACAACCTGTTCGGCGTGTTCCTCCTCCTCAAATCGTTGATCCACCCGCTACACAGCCTCTTGCTCACATTACACAACCTCTTATACCCGCCCTACGACCTGCTGCACAGAATCCAATCCAACCTGCTGCTACGCAACCTGTTACCCGACCGTTAATACCCCATGCTCCTCAGCGAGAACGAACACGACCAAAGAAATCAAAAACTCGCAAGAAGCTAAAGCCAGTAATTGTATATGATCCTCAATTAGCTGAAGGTATGTTTTTAGGACATGAAATTTGTACAGTTGTTAATGGGGACAAACTAGAATCTGCTCGGGCTGCAGATATCCCACGCAGCCTCCCCGGCGCTTCGACGCCACAACCAAATCGTTCCGCTCCCCAACCCCATGCATCGTCGCCTTCCCATGCGAGGCAAGGCTCAACTCACAGTTCATCCCATACTCTTCCTTCTTCCAGTCCTGCTACGATCTCTCGCAGCCACGAGCGTCCACCAAACCCCCTCCCGCCACCCCCAGTCGACATCTTCGCAACGACGCCCTTTAGACAGTTATTGGAGCTCAAACCTGACCCGGAAATCCCAGGCATAACCTACTTCGCGCCGGGGCAGCAGTTCACCGTCAGGCAAGAGGAACCTCAGAAGGAGAAAGAGAAGAAGGGGCTGTTTGGGATGATGAAGAAAAGCCCACCACCGACAGTACGGGAGACGAAGATCGTCATTTTAGGACAACCAGCTAGTCCCACCAATGCTGAGCCCCCGCCTGTTTCTGCTACGAGTAGTATGAATCCGCCACTTACCTCTGTAACGACCACAACGACACATGACACAGGGTTCCGACAGCAGAGCCCCCCACCCGGTAGCGCAGCTCAAAGCTATTTCCAAGGCCATGGCAGTGATTCGGGGCACAGTTACCGCGCAGCCAGTCCGCAGGCGAATGCCATCCTTTTCAATCAAGACACTAAATATTCTGCGTTCCTCAACCATGCGCCGTATAGCGTCAGCTACGAGCGCGTGCGGTATCCCACGGCGACGCACCTCCTGGAGGCGCTCAAGTTCTTGCCTGGAAATGAGGAGAATCAGAATATCGCTGAGCTTGTTCGGACGTGTGAGGATACTGGGGATGTGTATCACATAGCTCATGAGTACAAGGACTTTCAGAATCCAGATTATAGAGAATCGTATATGCAGAAGGTGAGATCCTGCCTTCCTTTCCCTTCCTTTGTTTGACATATAATGATCGCACTTCCTCCTTGCAGATGGAGATGGTCATGTTCTTGAAATTCAGTCAACATGGGGAGCTGAAGGATTTGTTGTTGGACACGGGCGATGCGCCCCTCGTTTACGATGATCCTTCGGATTCATTTTGGGGGATTGGTCGGCAGGCTGACGGACAGCCAGGACAGAATGAGCTTGGTGTCATTTTGGAGCGTATAAGGAGAAAGTTTCATCGTGCTAAAATGAGATGATCTTTTCTTGGGCTGGTCACAATCCCATATTGCTTTCTACATAGTTTATTCGCTACTCGACTCGCTACGTATATAGTTTGGACTAGTCAATTTTACCTCGATTTGTATACTGAATATGGATTGGACTAAACTTAACGTTAAGATAATACATGAGCTTGTCGGTAAAGAAATAAAGTACAATAGTACGTACGCATACTTAGTATTGAGGATCTTCTTATGTAGACGTTTGAGGCGACGGGGGCCGACCTGTAATACGACTGGTAAGCAGTTTGAAAACATCAGCGCATCAAGCTGTTGGCACATATAACTAAGAATCTCTCTTGACAGGCGACCTACAAGCTAAGTACTCAGCTTATCTCCTCTCTGCCTCCAGCCATGGTCTGGTTAGACGGAAAGCCACTCACAGTCAAAACCCTTTTCTTGGCTAGCGGATGACCCTGACTTGTTAGAACTAGATTATAGGATCCGATAAGGGATGGTCACTAATCAGTACCAGAAAACCTGATATACCTGGCAAATACACATCTGCTCGAGATACGCAATCAAAGACAGTTCTTTGGGAGCATGTCGCGGACCTTCACTATGCAGCCCACAAAGTAGCCATCGTGCCCTATGTCGGTTTTGTGAACGTCTCTGTCCGATCAAAGCAAGTTATGGGGACTTATCGGCGTTTGGGCAGACAGTTTCTCTTAGAATGGCCTCCGGAGACCCACTTCCACCCAACTATAAGGATTATCTGACTGCTCCTTTAGTCATCTGCAACCTCTGGGGGCATATATGGGCCATATGGGATGCGGGAGGTATTCAAACATCCGAATGATGCTCGAACACTGCAATTCAGAGTGTCCAGCGTGACTCCCCTCTCTGACCCTCGTGTCTTGGTGTATAGGCAATATGACCTGGAGCGAACGAAGGCCTTTGTCCTAGATTTGAATCAAACCCTCCTCGCGTCCCTACTGACAAAGAGGGCCTCTGAGAAGAGTGGAACGCACAGCTTATCGATGGCCACGCTGAGGTCAAAGTAGTTACTCGCCGATTTTTTTATTGCATCGAAGGCGAGCTGGATACCGAATATATATTTATGGCCGCAGGGAAAATCACCGGAGTGGCAAGCGCACTTCGACGCTATAAAGGATGAGGACGAGGACATGGACATGGACAACAGCGAAGACAACCGTTTTGGGGTCGTATACGACGAGGCGCCGGATGAACACAGGGAACCAATGCCTTTTGAGTACGTGCAAACGGCCCTTCGTCTTAGGGAGGCCGACGTCAAACACTTAGCTTTGGCCCGACATGCGATTCTAGAATGGCCTAACCCAGCAACGTTTCCGGCCGTGTATTTTACTTTGAATAACTACACCATATGCTCAGCAGACAGTGAGAAATATTCTCAACATGGACACAAGTTGTTTGTTTTGAGATATCATGAAGATATAAGATATACTGTCGTATTGTTGAAGCTCCTATGGCTCAACTGTATGAAATTATAACTCATGAAGAGTAGCTTGTGGCAAAGAATAGACCGTCAGGGTACTGTACGAAGTTTTACACAGAAACACCTTCCAATCGCCTAGCGAGAGCCTAAGACTAAAAAAAAGAACAGAGCACTAATTCAATGGTATATCCTCCGTATCCCCAACCTCGTCCTCTCCCTCATCTAACGATGCCGTACTCGCTGATTTTTCCTTCTCAACTGGAGGGGGCGGAGGTACCTCAATATTCGATGGCGTAATAACCTTTGATGATGGCTCAAACACACCCTCCTCCTTTAGTTCATCCAGCTGCGCAGGAGCTGATGTCCCCCGCTCAGGTTTAGACATCGATTGTACCACAGGCGACGACGTGGGTGTGGGGAACTTGAAGTTATGGTTCATCGAGCCATTTCGGCCCTTGTGCGACTTGGTACTACTGCCTGACGAGGATGAGGACGACGTAGACTCAGCCTTGTTGGATCGAGGGCTGGACGCGCGTTCAAGCCGGACCTCCTCTGCGCCGTCGTCGTTGCTCTCGCCTGGTTCTTCAGGAGTTGGCTCAAATTGAGGAGCTCTGCTGTTTGTGGGTGGGCTCCCGCTTTGGTTCACGAAGGGCGACATTTGACTGGCGGGGGGCTCGATTGAGCGGGATGGTGGCGGCATAGAAGCGCGGTTGGAGGACTTTGGTTGATTGGGAGTGGTTGAGGAGGGCAAAGATGCTTGTGACATGGATTGTGGTCTGTTGAAAGGTGTCGAGGAAAGTGGTGTGGTCGGTGTAGCGCCTAGATAGAATGATGCGATTGGGACCATTCTAAATCATAGAGTCAACAACAAGAAATACAAGTTTATCAAAATACGCACTTCTTTTCTGAGTGGCATGCCAAAATCCAGAGTGGTTGGACGACGGGGATGCTCAGCTGGAGAGCACGTTGATACTCAACGCCAGGAGCTCCGGTAGTGTTACCAGTCGCCTGAGCACCAGATGGCGTGGCAGCTGGTGTTGTACAAACAAAATGTGTTGTGTCAATCTGTATTTTGTCGCTCCACTTCGCTTTCATCTCTTTCAGTGCCAATTTTGCGTTCTCAAGCATGACGGAATCTTGGACATTGCCGAAGCACACCGAAATTCCAGAAGTATCGGACATTGTGTGCGTGCGGACGCGAACAATGTTAGAAGGAAATGTGCCTGCAGTGGTGCGAAGTATGAGCTGGAACGAATATTCTGTATTTATTTCAAGTCCGGAAAGTTTGGTAGAGGTATTGGTGAGAGGAGATGGTATAGCGGACAGACGCTGGCCATTGCGATATATGTCGAGTGAGCGTATCTTGGCTGTCGCGAGTTGGATAGCGGGCCATTCGAGAGTAACAGAGGTTTGGGTAACATTCCGCAGCTGCGAGGGCGGTGAGTTGTATTAATATTATAGATAATGACGCGATTAGACACACCTGCAAGTCAGGTAGTTCAGGCGAACTTATGCCAAACTCGTTCAAAATGTCGTTCTGGAGTGCCCAGAACTCGTCGTCGCGTCGTTTTTCCTCTGCGTGGTTCCTATGTACTGCGATGTTGACGATGGAACCTGCTGTGGCTCCTGGAGGAAGTAGAATCGAAGGAAACTCAATCAAATGAGCCCTTTCGCCCAGAAGGATCTTTGAATCAGAATAAGCATGATTAACCCTTGGATTAAGCTACCAGTGCTTACGGCCATTCCGGCATCTGAAGCATGAATTTAGAGAATTTTGGTCAATGCAAAGGCAAGAATACACACCGAGCTTTCCAACGGTAAACATGAAGCTCTCTGGAGACTTTTCTGAGGGCATCTTGGTCTTTAGTAGATGGTCGTCGTCGTCGTCAACAGCAATGGGCCAAGCAGTGTGGTCGTCACTGTCACGCATTTGGAAGACGGTTCTCACGGTCAACAAGATTTGCTGAACGCCATCTGTGGATTTTTACATCGCAACTGTCACCGAAAAAATGCCTGCCCCCACTGCAGACGACATAGATTACTCGGATATCGAGGCAAAGTGCGTATATTAGCTACTTTCTACTTGCACATGACTGACTGATTTCGGCCAGATATCGAGTCGAATATGACGATGGCTTCGACACAACTCTAGTTGTGGATGGCATCCCCATTATCGACCAGTCGAAGCTGGATAGGCTTTTAAGCAAGTTCTGCAAAGAGTTTTCTCGAAAGGGCGTCGCCCTCAAGTCTGAGGATGTTTTCATGCCATGGAACGACAAGACAGGGAAGAGCAAAGGGTATATCTTCAAAGCTCCCATGATGTGCTCCCAACGCTAACAACGCTTCAGCTACGCCTTTGTTGACTTGCGTACTGTCGATGATGCAAATCTGGCTCTTTCGGCACTTGATAACCATCCGTTTGACTCCAAACATACCTTCAGAATCAATCGATTTACCGACGTCGAGGCTTTTGCAAATTTGGACGAGTCGTACACAGAGCCAGCTTACGAAGAATTCAAACCAAAAGTTCGTTTTTTTCTTCTATTAACCTGTACGTATTGACCTTTGTTCAAGGAGCATCTTCGTGCTTGGCTCGGGGATGCCCAAGGTCGGGACCAGTATGTCACTTATCGCCATGAGGACGTAGAAATCCACTGGCACGGAAAACCATCGCAGAGCGAGCTTGCGTACAAACCAGTGAGTTTTTTCTTTGACCTTGTGTATTTTTCTAATCAACATCTAGGACTGGAGAGAACCCTTCCTTTACGTCGCTTGGTCTCCCATGGGCACCTTCATCGCGACTTTACATCGACAGGGTGTTCGTCTGTGGGGTGGATCTACATGGAAACAGCAAGCACAATTTGCGCACCCCCTGGTCAAACTCATCGATTTTTCACCTTGTGAACAATTCCTCGTCACCTGGTCTAACGAACCCATCATCGTCCACGAAGGTGCAAAACAAGGACCCCAATTTTTCTCCCCCGATGACGAGGGCAACAATATGGCCGTGTGGGATATTAAATCTGGGCATCTTCTCCGAACCTTCTCCACCCTCACCGACGGCGAACCTGCTACAAAGAAGCAAATCCACTGGCCAGCCCTTAAATGGAGCCCTGACGACAAATTTGTTGCTCGTCTAACCCGGGGACAGATGATCAGTGTTTACGAAGTCCCAAGCATGAACCTCCATGGCAAGAAGAGCTTGAAAATTGATGGAGTGCTCGACTTCGAGTGGTGCCCACAGGGAGACAAGGACAAGGAGGACTCTGCTAAGGATGCAAAGAATGGCGACGCGACCAAGGCGAAGAAGGCCCGCGAAAACATGCTTGCATATTGGACGCCTGAGAAGGACAACGAGCCTGCCCGTGTTACTCTCCTTGCCTTCCCCAGCCGCACCATCCTGCGACAAAAAAATTTGTTCCATGTCTCTGAGGTCAGTTTATACCTTTGCAATGTTGAAAAACTCGTTAATTGCGATTCGTGTGCAGTGCAAACTTTACTGGCAAAATCAGGGGGACTTCCTTTGTGTCAAAGTCGACCGTCATACGAAGACGAAGAAGTCTGTTTTCTGTAACCTCGAAATTTTCCGAGTTCGCGAGAAGGACTACCCCGTCGAGGTCGTGGAGTTGAAGGGTTAGTTGTTTGTCAGTATCTTTGAGAATCCATTTTCTGATATAACGCCAGATACTGTTCTCGACTTCTCCTGGGAGCCCAAGGGCGAGCGTTTCGCCATTGTTTCCAGCAACGATCCCAACCTTGGTAACCCAGGGCCTGGTATCACCATCAAGACCGACGTGAGCTTCTACCAACTGGAGCGCGCCAGCGGCAAGAATGACTTCCGACTTCTCCGCAACCTCCCGTCGCGCACCAGCAACGCCATCCGCTGGTCCCCTCGCGGTCGCCACGTTGTCCTCGCCACTGTTGGCTCCTCCAGCAAATCAGAGCTTGAATTCTGGGATCTCGATTTCAACGTTGAGGATACTAGTCGTCGTGAGCCGTCGAAAGAGGATTGGGGCAGCAGCATTCAGCTGCTTGGTACCGCCGATCACTACGGTGTCACCGATGTCGAGTGGGACCCTAGTGGTCGCTGCCTCGCCACCAGCGCCAGCGCATGGACACATACGGTATGTTATGATTCCCATCGAAGCGTCTATTTTCCTGCTCAAGTAATAATGTACCTAGCTCGAGAACGGTTATGCCATCTGGGACTTCCGCGGCCAAGAGATCATCAAGCACATCCAGGACCGCTTCAAGCAATTCATCTGGCGCCCGCGTCCGCCTACGCTCCTAAGTAAAGAGCAACAAAAACAAGTCCGGAAAAACTTGCGCGAGTTCAGCCGCACCTTCGACGAGGAGGACGCCGCGGAGGAAAGCAACGTCAGCGCTGAGCTCATCTCGCTTCGCAAGCGCCTCGTGGATGAGTGGAACAAGTGGCGTGCGCTGTGCAAGAAGGATCACGCAGAGTTGAAGAATAAGAAGCACGGCAAGGAGCATGAGGAGGAGAAGGAGGAAATTGAGGTCTGGATCGATGAGGTTATTGAGCAGACTGAGGAAGTTGTGCTTGAATAATTTTTTGTCTAACATTCTTGCCGCCGTGTTGTTGCGGGCTCCATCTTAGTGCTGTGCGATATCAAATATACATTCTTACCGGAATTACCAAGTATCTCTAGTCATGAGCTGGCATGAGCAAAGGCACACGTAGATTCTCCCACGGTCAATGTCAAGGTCCTAGCTCTTCCTCCACCATGGCCACTGACTTCAGTGATCCCCAGTATCATCAGAGATAACTTTCTCAAATCTCTTCTCTAGTTAATTCAGTGTGAGGGAGAGCTGGGAGTAAAGACAAGAACAACAAGACAAGCACAAGTCACACGATTTATAATAAAGAAAACTGGTAATGGTTCCGTGCACATTTACAGTCCTCACAACACCCCCTCAATGTTAGTTGGTGTCAGACTCAGAGCTTGATGTGACGGAGCCGCCCAACATCTAACTCGATTATGTCCTGACTCAATCAAGAGTAAGACCGAAGTCCCTATTGGCTCTCCTCAGTCCTTCGCATCTTCTCTTTAGAAACAGCAAACTGCGCATTATAGTCTAGATCAATTAACCTTCGATCATCGCTGCCGCTATGTACCTTTCAGATAAGTGGTGTTCTTTGACTTTGTTTGAAGATTTTTGTTCTTATTTTCAGCACCGCTGGCCCAATGGTGACATATACATGTCCAGAAATTACCTCGCTTTCTCACTCGCGCACATCTTTGCAAAAGGATGTGTGTTGAAGGAAGTCTTTAACATACCAGCTCCTCCTGCGTGGATCGGAGAATTTTCTGAATCAGCAAACCTTGTCATCCTATGAAAGGACGCAAGTGGCATCATTCGCGAGCTGTCCTTGACCCGGCAGAAGTGCTTCCCAGTGCTCCTCCCCTCGGCTTCGTAGCATCTACAGTAAATGATGTCATTGCATGGTTAAACCACGAGCGTTCTGCAGCATTCTGTTGTTGCCCTCCTGATTGTGGAGCAGAACTAATATTTGTTCTGAAAGTGAAGCAGAAATATCTCCGGGCTGCTGTGTGCACCGCTGGTCGAGGAACTCAGACGCCCGACATAGACCTCTATGAGGAATTGGGACAACTCAAGTTGGAATACCTATTCCCTGACGTGCTGAGTGCGATGCAATTGACATTACTTCCCGCACCTAAAATCATTTTCAAAGACGTTTTCGAGCCGTGTTTTGGAAGCCTTCAATACTCTCCCTCATAAGCGCCGGTGCACTTGGGAACGTCTCCGTACTTCGTGTGTTGGCTTCATTCCCATCCGAACCCGAATCACCTCGCAATGTATCCTCATGGAACCTCCTACCGCTACACTAAATAACGCAACCTTCAAGTTGGTGACAGAGTCCATAGAGGGCACACCAATCATTGAGGCATTGATCTCAAGGACGCAAGGAGGAGAGACGAATATACGGACGCGGTCATCAGTATACCTGGGCAATGCAAATCACCTTCCAAAACTTTGAAGAGGTCTTCGTCAGCTTCACCCAAGCCCTATTCAAGGTTGGGAAAGCGCAGTAGAGTGAGGAGGTGATCATCTGGCCTACGCCTATTCAACTCTGTAATTTCTCCTCAAGGATAAACTGCTGTATATATGAGCATCTTTGATTCTTATCCCAATGTTCATAATAACCAATAGAGCTTATCATCATCAAGTGCGAATGGCAAGTACCTAGATTGTCCCACGGTCAATATCAGTTCAAACGACAAGTCACAACAACCAACCCTTTATAACTTTACCTGATGAACCGTGACAATGTCCTTTGACGACGATTTTCTTCTGCAATGCTAGACGAATGGTCGACCAACCTTCTACAACATGACCCAATGCGAATGTACCGCGCAAAGCGCGATGCAGCTCGTCGTACAGTGACTTCGAAATACAATATACTGGGATTCATCTCTTCTGGCACATATGGTCGGGTCTACAAAGCTCAGAGTCTTGAAGAAGAGGGGAAGATTCATGCTATAAAGAAGTTTAAGCCCGACAAGGAGGGAGATGTCGTCACTTATACCGGTATAAGCCAGAGCGCAATTCGAGAGATCGCTGTGAGCCTTCTGTTTAATGAATCGAATAGTTCTAATTTGTGGATGAAGTTAAACAGGGAAATCAATCACGAAAATGTTGTTGCATTGAAGGAGGTTATACTGGAGGACAAATCTATCTACATGGTTTTTGAATACGCAGAGCATGACTTTCTCGTGAGTGGTGTTATCTGCATGCCCCAGTCTTTAAGATCAACCGTATACAGCAAGTCATACACCACTGTTCGCAGACTCTCCGGAATATGCCCTCAATGCCTTTCCTCAAGTCCCTCACATACCAGCTATTAAACGGGCTCCTCTATCTTCATTCATGCCACATACTTCACCGCGATCTCAAGCCCGCCAATATCCTGATTACGTCTAACGGCGTCGTAAAAATAGGCGACTTAGGCCTTGCACGGCTAATATACGAACCTTTACAACCGCTATTCATTGGTGACAAGGTGGTCGTCACAATTTGGTATCGCGCCCCAGAGCTCCTTTTGGGTGCGAAGCATTACAACAAAGCCGTAGATTGTTGGGCAGTTGGATGTGTTATGGCCGAGTTGGCCAGTCTGCGCCCGATCTTCAAGGGAGAAGAAGCCAAGTTGGACTCGAAGAAGAATGTCCCATTTCAACGCGACCAACTATTGAAGATTTTCGAAATTTTGGGCACACCAGATGGTTTGGTTCTTTCTCTTTACATGGTGCAAAGCAATCTAAAGGTTTGTAGAGAAAGATTGGCCTGGGGTCGCAGACATGCCTGAGTATCAGAACATGAAGCGATTGGACCAGTGAGTCTTCTTCTACTCCAATGAGCTTACCTTAAATCATCTTCGAACAGTTTCACGGATCGATTGCAAGATTGGACCCAGTCGAGAATACGCGCGCCTAATGGTTACGACCTTCTTCGCCGACTTTTTGCGTATGACCCAGACAAGCGATTAACGGCGAGAGAAGCGTTGGAACATAAATGGTTTCAAGAGGATCCGAAACCCACTCGAAAGTGAGCGCTACCCCAGTTTGCGCGTGTCGAAATTCTGAGCTGGCGTAATTTAGCGTCTTTCAAAGCATACCTGCAAATCAGATACCCCCTCGCCGACGGATCACTCAAGACGAAGCGCCGTCTATGATGCCTGCTGCAGCACCAAACACTTCGCGAGGACAAGGTGCACATGGTGCTGCAGGTGCCCCTTTCGGACAATCGCAATCAAAGCCTGGAAGTACATCAAGCTTTGCTAGTCTGAGTGGAGGCGGCCCGTATGGACAACCAACTGGTGGTAACGGCACGCATGCTCCGACCAGGAAGAAGGCGAGAATGCATTAGTTACCCATAGGTGAAGCATTTGAATGTGATCATAACACTGCCAGTGGACAAGAAGGACCATTTAACTAGAGAATCGGATCAGTCACTGGGGAAGACGCCGCAAGTCAAATTGTAGTCCTATAGTTCACGCAATTGCCGTGTCTTAGAGACGCCCACAGGCTTTAACCACAGCAAAATCGGCTTTGTTGAGGACGTGTTGACATCTCGGAAAAGTTACTTAACTAACTATAGTGACTGTCGAACAATCCATCGTAGGACAGCTGCTCTCAAAACTTCCCTTCTTGCTTCAAGTGTGTCCATGCCTGCTCCCATCCTGGATGGCGTCATATAGTCTATCTTGTCGTCAGAGGAACCGCCATCCTCTACATGTTGCAACTGCTCCCAGCGGCGATGTAAGTCGATCTGCCCTCCAAGTTTCCCCACATCCATTTGGTCCAATACAGCTTCATCCGTAATTATGCTCTTATTCACTTGGTCCAAGGTTTTCATGACAACCGTGTGCTGCTTATCCGCCTTGTTAAGTGATTTCCGGTGAGCCTTGTGTTGAGAGCTTTTTCCTTTGTCTTTAGCAGGGCCACTTCGTAACGGCCCAAGCCATTCACAGGGTCCAAACCTTTCGTGAGATTTTTCACATACTGTGAAGAAATCACAAACAGCTCATGTTTAGGATCCAAGTCCGAATGCTTTTTTGCCACTGTCTCCAACACTTTCTCGACGAGATCATCATTCGGATGAGCAGGAAAATAAAAGATCCCGCGCATGAGGCTGTGATAGCCAGGTACCCCAGGTGAGATACGATGAGGCAGATAATCCAACGCCCGACAGGTCGAGGCATCTAGTTCTGGAATTGCATCGGGTGCATATGTTTGTCCTTTATTCTACTCAATTGGGTCAATAACAAAAGTAGATGTCCAAGGTACTCGACATACATTGATCCAAAACTTTGAGGGTGTCACCGAGTCAATTGCATGTATAATCTTCACGTTGTGTACCTCATCAACAGTAGCTTTGAGTTTGACTTGAATAGCCACAGTAATCAACTCGCCCGAGCCATCCAGTTGAAGGCGAAAAATCAGGTCCGGTCCGAAACACGAATGAGGGAATAAGAACGGGGCCCTGGTATTTGGCGTCTTTGGATCACATCGTAACCATTCAAGGTCGTCCTCGATCTTCTGGAGCTCTTTATTCGCCACGGAAGGGTTGTAACAGAGCACGTGTGAAGGTGATTGCAGCCCTTCTCCTTTCGGGGTGTGAATTGGAAAGTCGACAGGCGCGCACTGGAAGGTTTGGCTCGAGTCATACCAACAAGACACAAGGCGAGCTTTACGATCAGGCAGGCCTACGGGAGTCCCCATATTAGGGGCGAATGTGAAGACATCGGAAAGTTTTATGGGTTTCCTGAATGCGTGAGCAAGACAGAGTGCCAAATAGTTTTCTAGTCCGTTTTGTTCATTACTGTTCCGAGTCGTATCGAGGGACCTGAAAAAGAAACTATGCCGCTCGTGGGGTTCTTTAGAAGTGATCCAATGTTCGGCCGCAAGATATGCAATAGGCTCATCCAGCACAGGCTTATTTGTGTCAGAGCTACTGTAACGACCAAATCCACATTCCACCAACTCCTGATCGAAGATGGTTGCAGAGTTATAATCGTATTCCACGCTTCCAGTTATAAGTCGATGGTAGCACAGGTTTCGCACCGCTTCGAGCAAACTCCGGTGAGCATCGGCTATAAAATAAATCATATAAATCGATATAAGTTGTAAGATTAAGCCTAGTGAGTTGAAAATTACCTCGCTCGAAATCGAAAGGGCATAAAACTTTGTCAGAGGAAAAAGGCCGTTCCTGATTTTCCCAAAATCCTCCATCGGTCGGCGTAAAGTGGCTGATTTGGTTGACGTACTGTGTTAGAACGCGATGAGGGCTCTGAAAATTATCATCAACAAGGCATTGGACAAAGGCTGCCACGAATCGTGGTCTGAGGTGGAAAATTTAAGGCCTGAAATGCACGAGTAAAATTCAATGACTCACCGACCGACAAGCTAATGACATGCCCGGACGACAAGCTCCTCTCCAATAGGGGTGTTCAAATAGGAGTGTGGAAGATAGCTGCCAAGGTATGAGCGTATTGCACTTGCACCCGCCCATGCTCCTGTACTGGTGGGTTTTTTGTTCCCTCCCGATTTTGCCATTGTGGACGAGAGAACGTCGAATATATGTTCCTTTCGCAGAGACGTGCCCGTGACAATCATCTGCATCTGGAGCCTCTGCCATAAGAATACCCACTCGCGCAAGACGGGGCGATTGTGGACGTTATAGGAATCTCGAAAGGCCGTGGTGCAGCTGTCTGCGGCAACCTGAGCCTCATCGATGATACAGTGGATCGATGCACCAGGTTGAGCTGATCTAACCAGCATCAGGCATCTCTTGAAGAGAGCATTAATCTCCCCCCTGAGCAACCTGCTATTGACGTAACACAAGAGTGTGGTAAGCTCCAAGAAAAGGTCAGGTGGGGGTAAGGTATCGCTGTCTTCCTCGGTTTTTAAGACTTGCATGTCGACCTGTATAAAGACCCAAATCTTCTTCGCAGCTTCCACCGAAATTCGTTGTCCTTGTCCAAAGGCATTCTCCAAAAAAGAAAGAAAAACTAGAAGGCGAGCGCACATGATTGCCATGAAGCATCGTTCGGCGCAAGCCACGTTGAGGGAAAGGGAAGTAGTTGTGGGATCGATGTCGTGTTCTAGACCAAGTGCTTCAAGGTACCCCAATCTGTCGATGACACAGGAGATGTCATTCGATCCAATCTCGTGTGGACCTACTCGGGATGTGAAGTAGAAACCCCAGTGGACACACAGTCCGTCAAGAAGCAATCTCGTTTTTCCAGCTCCAGATGTATTGAGCAGGACCCTTAGCATTTATTTGTCCGTCAGAATTTTTCATGCAGACTATTGGCGCACTCACGAATGTCCTATAGCTCCTGTGCGCCCCTGGGAATCATGATCGAAGAGATTGTTGAGGCGAAGGGTTCTCTCTACGGGATCCTCAAATTGGTATTGATGGGTTTCCCCAAGTCGGTGGAGAAGTAGACAGGGTCGGTCATGCAATGTGGGTATTGCCAGGCTCTCTATATGTTCAGAAAGTTCCCTGCTAGCTACTCCGTCTGCGGGTCTCCAATGCATGAAGACCTGCTGGCGACCAGCGATGATATCAGATAATTTTTGGAACGTGCGTTCCATGGCGCTTTGAAATCGTGCAGCGCGACCGCCTGGGTCTGCTTCCGAATAATCAGACCCAAAGGTAGGATTTTCGGTACCATGAACGGCACCCCTCCTAACTTGGGTCTGTCCTAATAGTATCGCTGAGCGGTGCCACTCTAGACTAGACTAGTAGAGCTTGGAATAACACTCACCTTCGGATAGTCCACGTGTGATATTCTGAATCGAAGTATAGAGCACTGAGCCATGCAATATACTGGTCATGTTGAAGGAATTGTTGGGAGAAGGCGACCTAACATCGTTCTGGAGATAAAGGCTATCCTTTGATCTGTGAGGACTGTAACTGTGCCAACAAAATCATTGACGTCTGACGTTGAAACAAAAATCCATCTGCGGGGACGAACAGTCCCTTGTGCCGATAGGACACTTGTCTGACATTTGCCCCTCCATCGGTGTTCCCTCCTGGAGGTTTTTGTTCTCAATTGAGCGATCCGAGCCATGGGATTTTCTAGACTCCTGCGCATTGTTCCTGCAATGTACATTGCACATGTAGTAGGTATCAATCACCGCAGCGGGGTAGTATCCCCAGACAGTCCTGTTTCGAATTTTCCGGTATGCGATACTTACATCCAAATCGAATTTACTTCCCTCTGTAGATCATCCACATGACAGATCGCATTACATAATCATTGGAAACATTATCATAATCTTGAAGTAACGAAAGTGTTGTTAACGTGCTCTTAACACACGTCGATGGCTGCGCACGGAGAGCTTGATTGCGACATCGCGGCCCAGCTGCTTTCTAGCATATGTCCCGATTCAATCAAAAGGAAGACTGAAATCGAACTTGGCTCTCCTCAGTCCTTTGCTTACCTTCTCTTTCGAAGCAAGAAGCTATGTGTCCAAGTCAAACAGGCTATGCATACAGGGAAGTTCGAAGACGTCTGGAAGACATGCCTCTGTAAGTTGCGTTACTTCATACACTGTCGACTGAAGTATTGGACTGGTGTACAGTGGTCGCTCAACCTGAACAATTGGAAAGTGATGGATATCTCCCACGTGGACACGAAATACCGAACCTATTAGGCGAGATTTCTGAAAGTCTGGAGGGTCTGGTTAACGGGAAATTTCAACTTCCACTTTGGTCCTTGGAGCGCAGTACTGTTCCGGGCGTTGCCACAATCGATTTGGACTCCTATGCCCAAAGAGGTTTTCCACCGATGCTGTTTCATAACTTGGGGAGTTTTCAACAAAATATAATCTTAAACAAGCGCGTCCAGAACATTTTTGTGAGGAACCAGAATACGTACAGTCGTCTTTTCAAAGAAAGCTGCATACCCAGTTAACATCGTGTCTACTCAGCTTTCTTCTCAACGCCTCCGCCACAGGAAAAACACGCCTATTGTTTGAAGGCCTCTGCCAAAATTGGGGCTTTTATTTCACCGCTCGCCCAAATATCGCAGAGGCCAGCACACTTCAATCGACGTTGGTTGAGAGTTTTACTTCTGAAGATGAGATCATGTTGTCGCTTCCTCCTGCATCCGCACTAAGCTTTGATCGAACTTTGGCTCGAAATCGAGAGGTCGCAAATCGTCGATTTTCCTTAGTGCTCCTTCCCCATCTACTAGTCTTTCGGGACTTTCTAAAGGTGGCTTCTGAGTCCCACAGCGGCGTTACTGATGACCATAGACATCGTTGGCTTGTCGCACAGCTATGGCACTGCTGTCTGAGCGAATATCAAGACATCTATGCAAGTATCCTTAACGCCCTAGAATGGGAATCTTCGACGTTTATTAAAAACAAGCTCGCGGAAATGCTGACAGAGATTTGCCTTCTGTTACCCACTTCCATCAAGGAAAAAGGGTTGTTTTTTGTTATCGATGAAGCTAATTTAGCGCTCAATCAGCTATGGCGCTCACATCACAACGATAACGAGACCTATCCTGCTATAAAGGAAATGATCAATGTTTGGAGGGAGCAGCTAGTGGCTCTTGATGTTCCTATAACCTTTATTGTTGCTGGGACGGAAATACCTATTCAATATTTCCCCAGGTCGTCTCCAGAGTGGTCTTCGTGGATGTGGACATCGAGCACTGGGGCCTTTGATACACCTGAGATTCACCAAGAGTATCTCAGCTTTTTTCTACCTGCTTCCCAGCTGAATACCCCCAGTGGTCAAGCGCTGGTTCGGCGGGCGTGGGATTGGTGTGCACCAAGGTATACTCTCTCTAACCACCGCAAGCCTCTCAGTGACAGTCTTGTAGGCACCGCTTTACGGCGGCCTTTATTGAAATGCTTCTGAAGGACAAGTTGGTTCACCCTCATGGCGTGCTCAACTGTCACATTAAAACATTGACGACGTATGAAGCGCGCGATGCTGACAACTTCATCGCTTCAGAAGGCCTCTGTAACGCTCTTTCACATCATGAGGCGCTAGGATTTCTGGCTGGAGGTGAGATTACTTTCAGAATTCAGAAATAAGGCAGAGTTGACATGACCTCAGAGACTTCTCGCACCCGCTTCACGACACACGCAGCAATTTTTCATTACATAATCAACGGACCGCATCCCCTGCACTTCGACACAAGCAAGATTGAACTGGTGAATGCCGGGATCGGTGAATTCATTGATAAAGACATGAAGGTCATAGCGCTAGAGCAACGCATGCCAATTATTGCTGCCGCCATGTACCTTTCGCGCGACGACAGGGTAGAACATAAGAAATACTCTTTGACCTCATTCGAAGATTTCTGCTCCTATTTTCAGGATCGCTGGCCCGACGGTGACACATACGTGGCCAGAAATTATCTCGCTTTCTCTCTCGCATATATCTTTACAAAGGGATGCGTATTGGAGGAAGTCTTCAACATACCAGCTCCTCCTGCGTGGATCGAAGAATTATCTGAATCAGCAAACCTTGTCATCCTACGAAAGGACGCAAGTGGCATCATTCGCGAGCTGGTCCTAGGCCCATCAGCGTTGTTTCCCAGCGCTCCTCTCCTCGGCTTCGTAGCATCTACAGCAGAGGATGTCATTGCTTGGTTAAATCACGAGCGTTTTGCAGCATTCTGCTGCTGCCCTCCTGAGTGTGGAGCAGAACTGATATTTGTTCTGAAAGTCAAGCAGAAATATTTATGGGTCGTTGTACGCACCGCTGGTCGAGGAACTCAAACGCCCGACATAGACCTCTACGAGGAATTCGGACAACTCAAGTTGAAAGATTTATTCCCTGACTTGGTAAGTGTCAAGTATTTGACATTCGATTGCCATACCTGAGAACATTTAAACTTTCAAGGCGCTTTCAGGCCGTGTTTTAGAGGCCTTCAACACCCTCCCTAATAGCGTGGGCGCACATGGGAACGTTTCTGTGCTTCGTGTATTGGCTTCATTCCCATCCGAACCCGAATTACTTCGTAACGTAGCCCAGAGGCTGAAGGAGCCCCCCGTTGCTACCCTGAATAATGCAACCTTTAAATCGGTGACAGAGTCTATAGAGGGCCCGCCCATTATTGAGGCCTTGATCTCAAGTATGCAAGGCAGAAGAGGTGAATATACGGATGCAATATTCACCATACCTGCGGGAAGAAGACATGGGAAACCACCTTCCAAGACCTCATCTGTGCTCTCGTTACCGGAAGATCCGTTGGAAGACGAGAAGAGCAAAGCAACTGCTCCAAATAGTAAAGACAAGTCCGTTCGGCGAGGCAGAACCGAAGTGAGTTCACCTATGCCGGCTACACATCCTTCTCCGGCGAACAGGTGTTCACCGACTTCAAAGGCTAAAGCAACCTCGCCGACGACGCCTACGCCTTCTTTGCCAATTTCGCCCAAGCCTTATAAGAGGTTGAGACAGCCGAGTATAGATAGGGGCTCGCCATCATCGCCAACTTTTTCCAAACCTCCTTCGGTAAAAAGGTCTTCAGCAGTTTCACCCAAGCCCTATTCAAGGTCGAGAAAGGGGAGTGCAGATGGGGACTCGGCATCATCTGAGCATACACCCCCTCTTCGTCGTAGCCCTAAGGAACACAGAGTATCTGAGTCCTCTTCAGTGAATAGATCACCTTTGGGAACGAAAGCAACTTTACCGCCGTCGCCTACACTTCCGGTGAAAAGGTCAGCTTCGCCCAGGCCCTATCCAAGTTCCAGAAAGAGAAGCACAGACTTGGAAGACCCATCATCCAATACACCCATTCCTCCTCGTAGTCCTAGGAAACGTCAAGAATCTGAGCCCTCCAGATCGCCACCAACTTCGGGAACGAAAGCAACTTTGCCATCGCCGCCTACACCTCTGGTGAACAGGTCTTCGCTCAAGCCCTATCCAAGTTCCAGAAAGAGCAGTACAGGTGAAGACTCGTCATCCAAAAATACACCTATTGTCCGCCGCAGTCCTAGGGAACACAAAGTATCCGAGCCATCTTCTAAAGGATAATTTACTGGATTCATTGACCTTTTTGGATCTCACCCGACAGGATATTGATATTAGAGCTATACAACATGTTTTCAAATACCATGCTTCCTTTGAAGCAGACGCGTGCGGGCCTCATGCAATGCTCATTTGTATTACCATGTAATCTGCTTGTACATTTTTGCAGTAGTTTCTTAAAACAAAGCTTTGTAACTGATGATAGAATCCTACCTGACTTGTTCCAAGATCTTCAGACGTACCAACCACACATCTCTTTTCAACGTCCGAGGGACCATTTACATAAATGAGTTCAGAACAATGACATGTATATATTAAGATTTTGACTGAAGTAGGCGTGCCAGCACCTCGCATCACTCAATATTCGACTTCGGCGTAGGTCTCTTTGGTGCCGGCAAAGCCTTTGCTGCCTGTTGCCATAAGCTTTCTCCTTCTAAACCATTGCGCCAAATCTCTATCTCCGTGCGATCCCTGCGCACAGAAAGCAGTGCAAGCCTCTGGTCCACTTGGGAAGCCCGCTCCTCTTCTGGACCACACTGCCTCGTCAAGACTACCTGTCGAAGAGATGGAAAGAGTAACTTAGCACCTAATGCCCAAGGCCTCTCAACACTTGCATCATCTCCTGCACTGGCTTGGCATCGCTCTTGATAGGAGAGATACAAAAGCTGATCGAAGACTATTGAACGAGGCACGATTTGCTCGCTTACGACTCGCAGATGCGTCAGCTGGCGGAGGAGTTGAAGGCCACTAGGTGTGTCCATAGTTGTTTCCCACTGTGGGCGCGACAGCCCAAGCAGCGTGAGGTCCTTGCACATCGTGTGCTTAAACCGCTCGGACACAGTGATCATGGCAAGTCCTCGTGCGTCACAAGCGAGCGCGTGGACATTGGTACACGCACGGAGGATGTGGTACGCATTTAACAGGTCCTCGCGCCGGAGTGGAGACACCCAGAGTTTGTGGACCAGATTACCGACGCCTGAAGGTAGGTTTCGATGGTTTTTGCCCCTGCGGACGAGACTTGCAAAGGATGTGAGCTGTTTTGTTGAGCTCAAGGTGATGGGCATGATAGGCAAACATGCGTGTAGGGTTGAATGATAGATGTACCGTGACACGATGACAAGGGAACGGTATGTTTCTGGCCATTCAGCGCAATGTGATAAAACCATGAGCTGGAGTTCTGCTGGAAGTTTCTTTAAACGAAATCCTTGCGTTGACCAGTTCTCACGTATCTGTATTCGTCGCTGTTCGAGTTCTATGGCTGCAGCTATTTCAGCTCTGCGCTGCCTCGCGTGTGCTAGGTAGCTGTGCGAACGAACTTTGGTGGGAATGGGAGGACGAGGATCACCCGCTGCGGAGAGGCTGTAGATGAAGACGAGGGATATTGATACGATTGAAAAAACAGTCCATTGAAACTCTTCAACCTGGGCAGTGAGGGCGTCCTGTATAAGTTCGCCTAACATAGCCTGAAAGGATGGAAGTTGTCAACACGTATGAACGGTAGAGCGGTGGTATGCTGGACACATACGACAAAAATTTATGGCTTTGGCAAAGATAATTTGAAAGCCCACAGTCTGACGAGGAGAGCAAGGCCAAGCCGGATGGAGTCCTTCATTATAGATGAGCCTGGGGAAGCCGACTTGCCCCATGCGTTCAGCATGAGGGTCAAAGGAATCCGTGTTACGCGTTGTAAACTTATGCGTTGATCATGAAAACGTTGAGATGGGCATTGTCGCTTGATGATCGGCATAATGTTATAAACCGTCATAATCTTGACCTCGACCTCGAATTGGAAGGCCTTCAATTCTGTAGTATCCCAAAAAGATGCTTACATTGATGCATATCGTTTATTATTGTAGAACAGGTTGAAGCAAGAATTTCCGACTCGTAAGCAGTTGAAATTCATCCGTCCCCCAGCTACACTATTTGCACTCTGTATGTTAAGAAATGGCGCGAGGAGGACCTGCAAGGCTGCTAGTCCAAACTGATAATGGAGATGTTGAATGTTGATGAATTGATGTTATAATCGATCGACGGCGTTTGCTAGTCTTCTGATATGGCGCAAGCCGTTGGCATATAACTAAGAATCTATCTCTCTTGACAGGCGACCTATAAGTTAAGCACTCAGCTTAACTCCTCTCTGCCTCCAGCCATGGTCTGGTTAGACGGAAAGCCACTCTTAGTCAAACCCTTTTCTTGGCCAGCGGATGACCTGACTTGTTAGAAACATATACAGGACTCGACAAGGATGGTCACTAACGAACGATTAGGTACTATTCTATCGATCGTTCCCGGTACCAGAAAACCAACGACAGTGATATACCTGGCAAATACAGCATCTGCTTACGGTACGCAATCAGGGACAGTTCTTTTGGAATGTGTCCTGGAATCTCACTCACCACGTAGCCCATAGAGTAGCCATCGTGCCCAATGTCGGTTTTGCGACAGCCGAGTGGAGGAATCACTTAGGCTTGCGGTTCCGAGCTCACAACGGGACTGGAGAGCTTCTACGCGAACGTCTGTCCGGTCCAAGGTAACTATGGGCAGTTTCTGTGTTTGGCCAGACAGTTTCTCTTTGCATGGTTTCCGGAGACCCTCTTCCACCCAACTATGAGGGGGCCTTCTTGTCCAGATCAAATTATCTTAGTCTGGATTACGGGGACAACAGATAATTGCTACCTGGAACGCAGATAGTGGTGATCTTGGGATAGTCAAGATACCACAAACTCGCATGGGATAGATTGCAATTCAGTGATCATTTCCATTCACTCTACACTTATTGTTCCCTGATAGACTTTCCTTCAGCATTCTGCGGACTTCCAGTACATCAGTCCCGATAGAATGGTCCTGGGTAGCAGTGACCCGGAAACCGCTGGTCCTGTACTCCATAGCTTCATGGCGAACCCGGGAAATGGGGATGAAGACCCTCTTCAGTTTTACCACGGCAATGCTGATCCAGATAGTATACGCCATGCTCTTGGGCAGACGTCCGATTCGACTTCATGCCCGATTGTCGTCCAGGACCACGACTGAGACATCAGCCGAATCACTATCTTCAAAAGCGAGCTCCTTTCGGGAGATATACCTGTCCAGTTTAATATGGTTCTTTAGGATCTCTTTTATCTGGCTGCTCCTGTAGTCATCTGCAACCTCTGGGGACATATATGCGCCATATGGGATGCGTGAGGTGTACAACCTTCCGAATGATGCTCGAATACTGCAATTTAGAGCCCCCAGCGTGACTCCAGTCTCTGGCTCTCGTGTCTTTTGTCCTATATGTTAATCAAACCCTCCCCGCCTCCCTACTGGCAAAGGGGCCCTCTGAGAGAGAAGAGAGGAGCGCACAGCTTGTCGATGGCCGCGCTGAGGTCAAAGTTGTGACTCGCCGATTTATTGATTCCCACGTCGATGGCGAGGTGGATGCTGAATATGAATGGCCGCAGGAAACACCACCGGAGTGGAAAGCACACTTCGATGCCATTCCCACAGAGAATGAGAACGAGGGTATGGACATGGACAACTTTGGTGTCGTATATGACGAGGCGCCGGAGGAACACAGGCAACCCATGCCTTCTGGTTACGTGCAGACGGCGCTTCGCCTTGGGGCCGACGTCAACCGCCTCGTTATGACCCAGCATGCTATTCTAGAATTGCCTAACCCAACGGACAACCTTTCCGGCCGTGTATCTTACTTCGAATAACTATATCGTATGTTCAGCAGACGGTCAGAAATGTTGTTTATTACAGGTAAATATTCTCAACACGGGCTCAAGTTGTTTTGAGCGACCATGAAGATATATACCTGTGGTATTGCCCAGGCCCTCATGGCCGCAGCATGGGCAGCCGATAAAGATGAACAGGGACTAATGCCGAGTTTCACGACGGGGGGGAGGTTGTGGTATGCCTTGCTGAAGGAGACAAGTGAGTGCAAATCTCCCTTTGCTCTCACATCAGTGCTTCCGCCTTTTCCGCTTCCTGGCATCACCTTGTCCTTCACCACTATTCGCGCCATTAGCCACATTGGCAAGGGAAGATGAATCATCCTCGAGGATTGCAAGTGCTTTTTGTACCGCTTGTTGTCGTACCTTCACAGGTACCTTTTCCCAGTAAATTTGTTCACGTTTCCCTGTTACCAGTTCCATAAGAACCAGGGGGGATGTGCCGTCATTGGGAGTTCCAACTTCATCCAGACCATGGGCATGAATAGTTGGGCTGGCGACAAAATGGTCGATGAGGATACACGCGTGTTTTGGTGTGGCGAGTCGGAGATGACACTGTAGAGAAAACTATTATGAGAATGAATATAACGAGGGGAGGTCGCGCGTACCGTGTCCATGCCCTTGTTGAAATCCACGTAATCGATTGGGTCACCTTTCATTTCCCTTTTGATGATAGGCGAAGCAAATGCTGCGGCGAAAAGTTTGCGAAGCGTGGTCTTGTTGGTCTCTGGGTGAACATTTCGTACGAAAACAAGCGAATTGTATGGATATGGGGATGAAGGATTGAGAGTCAATAATTTGACTGGGGAAGGAGCCTGTATTTCGAGGACATCGTCCTTAGCTTCCACCATAGATTTCGGAACAGGCGAAGGTGCAGGCATTTGGAGGTCAGCATCTTGTTGAGTATTAATCTCCGCCACGAGTTGTTCGCGATAGGACAGATATTGTTCCTTCAACTTATCCCATTGGGCCTTTGACAGAGCTCGAAATCCGAATTTAATAGCTTCTGTAATTTGTGTCGATGTTGCACAAATCTCTTTTCCAGATTCGATGTCAGGGCGTCGGGTCCAGGACCATCTCGATAGCAAGAAGTCAACATCAAGACAATCTTCCAGAACGATGAGTGCAAATCCTTTGCATGCCGGGGTGTCACCAGGCTTGTCTTGGTGATGAGGTGGAAAGTTGATGCCCTGGACGCGAGTTGGCGACGAGTTCGAGGGTTTACGCTCTGCTAACAGAGAACTGACAAAATTTAAGATCGTCTGAATAGTTCTGCATGATGGAGGAATGTTTTCCTGTGAGGTACAAGTAAAAAAAGTAGGTGGAGAAAGACCCCATAAATATATTTGAAAGCACGACGTACCATATAAAGCGTCCGATCTTCCCATTCTCTTTTAGAATAATTTTGCGATGCTCTTGACGTGTCTGCCTTGCAGCGGACTTCATACGCTCCAATATCTTGCCTGGTACCATGTTTGATAGACCAACTCGACGTTGACGGCTCAGAGACCAGAAGCCTCACTTCAAGCGGGCTCGCAGGATCAGCACGCAAGGCTTTGGCAATTGGAACCTGAAGATTTTCAAGGCTGAGAAGTCCAAGTACTTTTGAACGCTTGAGGAGGTGACTGAGCGGAAAGACTTGGTAGAAGCAGTCAAAACTTCAACATCAAGCAAGACAAAGACGACTTACACCCTTCTCCGCCCTCCTCATTCAGCACAGGCCCATTTGTAAGGTCTATAGTCCGGCGCAAATCAGGGTCCACCCATAACGCGTAGTCAGAGACTGCAAGACTGATGAGATTTAAGTAATCTTCATTGGAATATTTCGCCTTCGAGTTTGAAGTGCCAATAGCTGGCATAGTCGAAAGGATGCTTGAGCATATAGAAGGCGCAATCTCTTGTGGTGCATGAGTTGTTGCTTTCCGTTTGCCCTTTGCAAGTGTTCGTGGTACGAAAGTAAAGGGCGAAGCCATACTCAAGTTGTTCACTGTTTGTCCACCTTTTAAAACTCTGAATACCTGAGGCATAAAGCAGTCCATGCGACTTCACATACTTTTAATGGCCTTTGTACATATATCATCGTACGAAATGCTTATACCGTGTTAATTCGAAGATTACAGGACCTTTCTCATCCTAGGAGAAGACTCATATGGAGAGCAGGTTCTAATCGTAGCGATTGACCCTCGGATATGTTGGTCATGCATCTGAACGAAGGCCTCTTAAGGAGTGCTTACCATCCGTTTCTGCAAGGTGCCTTACCTGCCTCTTTCCCCCCTCCACCAAAGTCTGGCCGTATCGTGGCTGACTTTTTCGGTCGTCGACATGCAATCACACTCGGGAGTGTCTTCATTATTATCGGCACTGTAATACAGACTGGCTCCCAGAATCGTGTGTAAACGGCTTGCCCTATTTCGCTTAACTAGATCTTCTCCTATAGTCAACATGTTCCTCGCCTCTCGCTTCATCGTCGGATTAGGTGTGCCGGTCATCGTTGTATCTGCTTCGTCATTAATAGGAGGCGAGTGTTATCTGTCCTCTTTGTGATGTAATTAACCCTTTAGACAGAGCTGTCATTCCCAAAGGGGCGATCCGTCCTTACATCTCTGTGTAACTCCTGCTATGGACTAGGTTGGTCTATTATATCTTAAATCCTCTACAACTGGATGTCTATCATAGGTGCCATCACAGCAGCTGCAGTAACCCTGGGAACGTTTAATATGAATAGCAACTGGGGTTGGTGAATCCCTTCGATGCTTGCTTCAAATTATGCCAAGTGTACTGCAAGTCGCCTTTGTCTATCTGATATCGGAGTCGCCTCGATGGCTGATCTCGAAGGAACGCGGTGACGAGGCAAGGGCGATTCTAGTCAAGCATCATGCAGAGGGCGATCAAATATCTGAGCTTATCAAGGCGGAGTACATACAGATAGAGAAGACACTCGAACTCGAGAAAGAGACAGCGAGATTGGGATGGTTGCAACTTGTTGCAACACCCGGGATGCGGAAACGGGTTCTCATTGCGTGCTTCCTTGGTCTTGCGACGCAGTGTAGCGGAAATAGTCTCACTCAGTACGTCTTTTTCATGTTCGCCCCCGCTGCTTCTTGACACCAAGCAACACAGATATTATCTGGTCAGAATTCTTGACAATATTGACGTGCGTGATAATCGCGCTAAGAATGTGATTAACGTTGGTCTTACATGCTGGAAATGCTTCACCACGTTGGTTTTCGCATATGTTGTCCCTCGCTGGATCCGAAACGCGGTGCTCATCCTAATAATTTGATCATTTCTAGTAGAACTGTTCCCTTCTCAGGTTCATACCAAAGGCCTCTCAGTCTGATAATGGATTAGCTGTGTGATTAGGCTTTTCAATCAATTCATCGACCCAGTTGGCATCGCCAATGCAACGTGGAAATATTCTATCACCTACTGTATCCTCTTTCTCTTCCACGCTGTCGTCGTATGCCTTTTCCTCCCCGAGACCCACGGTCGTTCCCTAGAAGAACTTGTATTTTGTAAGGCTTCAACATATCTAACATCTATGAATTGAAACGCTAATAAGGGAATCCTTGTCAGTATACGAGGGTGAAAAAGTAATGGAACAGGAGAGACACATTGAAAAAGGGTTTCGAAATGCAAAGCATAACAAGAATATCCATGATGACGAGAGGCCAAAAGCACAGGTGTAGTCAGTTGTCCCCATGGTACTGCCATGTGTCTTTTTATGGATCCCTCCCATGTGCTCCATAAATATGTGAGCCCCGATAGGCCCTCCTGAAACATCACCCCATGTCAAATCAAGTTTAACGGCATTGGATCGTATTTGTACAACTTCACCCACGGTCTCTGGGCTGCTGTTCAAATCCTCCCACTTCAGGTCATGCCTATTGCTCTCGACAGCCATGACCAACTTAATACCGTCATTGCGCGAAAGGGACTCCAGGGAAAACGCTAACCATCTTTCTGTCGATTCAGTTGTAACACGGCTAGCACAACTTGATCATACGCCGTGGTACAGGAAACCAAACTTACGTTTGCTCTACGTCCTCATGGTTCCAACATGCTTGGGTGTTGAGATGACAAGTGGGTACGACATAGTTAATGTTTGTCTACTGAATCTGCATATCTATATCATACTATACAGCTACGACTCATCTATGATCAATGGTCTACAGGCCGTAAATTCGTGGAACACTTGTTAGTAAACATTACGTCGTTCTTTTTTATTACTACTTAGTTTTCATAGTCTTTCACTCCCCGCGATCGACCCTCCTCGGCCTTATATCCGCCATGTATGCCCTTGGCGGCGTTGTTGTCTTGCCTCTCATCCCGCTGATTACTGATCGCCTTGGTCGTCGACAAGCAATCACTCTCGGGAGTATCCTTATGATCATTGGTGCTGCGATGCAGACTGGTTCCCAGAGTTGTACGTGCATACCCACGAGACTGAAATTGAAGCCCCTTTTAACAGTGGTATCGGTATGCCTTCAGTCAGTATGTTTGTCGTGTCCCGCCTCATCATAGGCTTGGGAATCCCGTTTGCTATAGTTGCTGCATCGTCACTCATTGGAGGCAAACCTTTCGCATTTCTGAATTTCCTTCCTTGCAACTAAACTTGTATCTATAGAACTATCCCATCCTAAAGAACGGGCCATCATTGGCTCTCTATTCAACGCCAGCTATTACACCGGTATGACGCATTGTCCTCTTTCCTTTAGGTCTCATTGATGATCGAATTTGCTTTCAGGTGCGATTTTAGCAGCTGGAGTCACACTTGGAACTTTCGGAATGAACAGTAATTGGGGATGGCGAATCCCTTCGTTACTTCAGCTGGTGCCAAGCGCTCTGCAAGTTGTCTTCGTCTGCTTCCTCCCCGAGTCTCCTCGCTGGCTCGTTTCAAAAGGACGGGACGACGAGGCAATGGCAATCCTCATCAAATACCATACGGAGGGGGATGAGGGGGATGAGTTTGTCAAGGCAGAGTTTGTGCAGATTAAGAAGACCCTTGAGCTTGAGAGAGCGGTGGAGCGTGGAGCGTGGTCGCAGCTTGTTGCGAGGGCAGGGATGAGGAAACGAGTTGTTATTGCAGCGTTTCTTGGTCTGGCCACGCAGTGGAGTGGGAATGGGCTCACTTCGTATGTTGATTTTCCACATCGTTCGCATCCTTGGCTGATCCAATCAGGTATTTTCTAGCAAAAATCCTGGATAACATCGGTGTGCGTGACAATCGTACTAAGAACATAATTAATCTAGGTCTCACCTGCTGGGCATTCCTAAACGCCTCTGTCTTTGCGCTTACATCCTCACGCTTCAAACGCAGAACCGTGTATTTGGTAGTTGTCCATTCTAACCAATCAGGTGACATTGTTCAAGATGTACCTAGACGTGCACCATTTCCCTTCTATCAGTTTTCACTGCTTGGACCATATCAAGTGCACGATATGCAATATCTGGCAGCCAAGCGTCCTCCCGTGCCGTCATCGCGTAAGCTCGAGCCTTGTGTTACCATCCTATTGTGTGCGCTGGGCCGCTGACCCTTTTTTTCAGCTTCATCTTCTTGTACAGCCCTTGTTACAACATAGCTTACAACGCGCTCACGTACAGTACGTGTATTCCCTCTTCGAGTCCTCACGATACCTGTGAGCAGAGTATACTAGCTTTCTTGGTTGAGCTCTTTCCATTCAAAGTTCGTGCAACCGGCCTCTCCATTTTTACCTGGTTTAGCCGTGCCGCTCTATTCTTCAATCAATTCGTCAATCCGATAGGTATCGCCAATGTGGGGTGGAAGTATTATACGAGCTACTGTGTCTTCCTCCTGTTTGAAGTCCTGTTTGTGTATTTCGTCTTCCCCGAGACATATGGCCATACGTTAGAGGAGCTTGCCTTTTGTGAGTTATCTCCCTTGTTACAGTCGTCAGGAGCAAGTTCAAGCACTGATTGGATATCTGAATACTATTAGTGTACGAGGATGATAAGAGCGCTGAGCAAAAGAAGCGTATTGGCGAAGGAGTGTCCTCGATGCGGGATCAGAGCGGTAAAATAAACCATCAAAATTCATAATTGCATGCTGGAGAGGCACATGAGACTCTAGTGGTCAACAATGGCCTTACGAATGAGAAGCGGTTGCCTGGGTTGACAGGATCATCGACCTCGCGGAAACAGTCTCGTACAGCTGCCAGGCTTACGAAAAGGCTCACGGTGATAGAATGACGAGGGAAGATTCCTTAAAGCCACTCAGAGACTGGGCATATTAAGTGCTTCCTGCCCTCCTTCCCTAGAATCTTGATTGGCGGAACTCCCTCCCGATGGACCGACACCCATTCCATAAAAGTAGAAGTGCTCCGCAAATCCCTTGGGCACGTCAACAGCCCTGACAGCGACTTGTTTCTTAATGTCATATTCAGATTTCTGCCGATGCAGCACAATATCAGTAAGGAAGATCAACGTTTTGTAGAGCGGAACTCGACGGGAAAGAACGTACACCGGAGATAAGAGCCATAAAGCCTGCGTTGATGTCGATATCGAAATAGTCCATTTTCAACCTGTAACAATGTCAGTATGCAGTGCTGGAATACTGTTCGATCCTACATGCCTTTATAGACATTGAATTCGGTAAAGAGCGTGTCATAATATGTAGTAAAGAGAAAATTCGGTGCAAACGAAGATGCTCTGCATGGTAAAGGGGAATACTTAATGCATATGGGCGTTCAATGATTGGAGAGGCTTGCCAGACAAACATTGCGGCGCACGACAATCCGTGGACGAAGCCAGACAGAGCCTTTCTCCTCAGTTGTTGGAATCGGATGTCCCAATCCAGTCTGTTTGCACATGCATAGATTATTTTGTTCCTTACTAGATCGTCCCAGAAATAAATGGGAAATAAGTGTGACTAGGAAGGAGAGTATATCGTTTGAAGGGAAGGAAAATTCGAAGGTAGGTTCATCCAGAGGTACGCTTTATGTTAAGCCCTTCGGCTTCCACTTCCCAGCTAACTCATGAGTAGCCAAGGCTCCTGGCTCACCACGATGATACCACCTCCATCGTCTACTAATTGTGCAATGCTCCCAGAATGAATTCCTCCAGTCAGACGATCTCATCTCCTGTGTCGAAGTACCCAGTTACTTGCGTCCTTGTGATTTTAGGATGTGCCGGTCCTGGATGCTACGACTAGGGTGCAAACATTTAACATGGAGTGAAGGGGCGAGGATCCAATATGTCGATGCGATGGGTGATGCACATATGTCATCACCGCTCGCCCCCTCAGTGTTGGGGACGGGTCCGACGGGGAGCCACGATTCATGCAAGCACAGAGTAGGGAGAAGCACGGGAGGGCACTGCAGCACATGTTGACAGGAGATGTATCACTCTGAATGCCTTAGGTGAATAATCCATCCACTTTTCTCTCGTAGATTGAATTCAAAACATCTGATATATAGTTATGAATCAGAGTCTGTATAGCGACAAGGCGTTGCATGCCTCTTATGCCTTCTTGAAGTTCTTCAAAAGGGAGAGAACAACGATGGTATTGTCGACGTCCATAGTGCCAGCTTCATCGGCAAAGAATAGCTACGAACAAAATTAATCAGGGTTCAGTTCCTAGTCAATAACGGACTTACGAATGTGAATTGGTTGCCTGGGTTGATAGGATCATCGACCTGCAAGAAGGAACCCCTTTTCTAAAAAAGTTGAGCGCAGCTTGTTTTTGAAAAGACGTACAGTGGTCCATTGAACGAAGGTGGATTGCTTATTGTCATTCTTGACAAACACAGAGAGCTCTCTTTCCGCCTTTCCTAGAATCTCGATAGGCGGCTCTTCCGCTGGAGGTCTCAATGAATCGACACCATTTCCATACAAGTAAAGGTCCTCCGCAGGTGTTTTGTGGTCAACGACCTGGACGATGACTTGTTTGTAGGTATTAGATCCGGATTGCTGCAGGACGATATCAGTAAGTTTGATCAATGCGTTCTGTAAAGCAGAGTGAGAAGACCTACACCGCCCACAAGAGCTGTAACGCCTGCATCGAGAATGATTCCTTTGCTCATGTTCAATCTTTAACAATGTTGGGTATGCAGCGAGTTGCGCAATGGAATGTGGTTTCATGATGATTCATACCTTTATAGACCTTGATATCGGTGCTGCCAAATGTGGCCCATTCCCTGTGCCCGGAATTGAAAAAACGCCTGGTACAAATAAACTGTATTTGTGCGTTACGAGAGCAGGCCTTGGATCTTCGATCCTATGGAGAAAATGCTGTGCAAATGGTCAGGGCACTTGTTAGAATATGCAGAATGTTGAATCACGGGAAAGGTACTGGCCGTGTCCTCAAGCTTCCATTGCAAATCAAAGCCCTGCGTAATGACAGATGTAAGATAGAATATACTTAATCGATGATAAGCAATGAATTACGGTGATCAATTGCTACTAGCACTTGCAAACAGCAAATGTTTGTTTGTTGCTGACTTTCGTCATCGTGAAACTACCAACTGATTCAGTGAATTGAGCTCCAAGGCCAGTAACTTCTAATTCAGTTCTCAATATTAGCGCCAGTTACAAGACAGCTATTGAACGCGCAATGATCAACGGGTCCTCAGAACATCTTGTGGAGTTGTCACTGACAACCCTGAAGGATCTGTTGCAAGTACCATTGAATCATAATGGATACCTGGCAGATGGAATGCCGACGTCGTATAAGTGCAGGTCCGTTTTCAACGTATCTTTGTTGGCCACTGACGACCATGGACCCGTTAACATTATTATAGAATTAAATTGGAACTAGATATCGTCAGAAATTCAAGCGTACTAGCAAGACCTTTGCCTCGATTCTCTCCATCTTGCGCCAAAGGATGGCTGATTTAGACTTGGACATGGTCGTTTTGTACCTGTTTTGTGATTTCTTGAACACTTGAGCAATGAACATTTCACCTGCATCATCCCCCCTTTGCCCTGACAGTTGGGACCGGTTTTTCTCCGCAGGATCGAAGATCCACATGCTCTCCCTATTGACGCAGAATCATACAATCTGCTTTGTACCAGGCGTTTTTTCAATTCCGGGCACAGGTAATGGTCCACATTCGGTAGACCCAATTTCAAGGCATATAAAGACACGTAAGAATTATGGAATTGCATTCCGTTGCACAGCTCACTCCATACAAAGATTGCTAAATATTGAACATGGACAACTATATCCCTGTCGACAAAGGTTTCACAGCTTATGTGACTGGGGTACGTGCTATCCCTTCTGTTGTACTAGTATCAGCCGTTAACTCTGCTTATCGCATCATATTGTGCTACAGAGATCCAAATCCCCCTCTCTGAAGCAAGTTATCGCTCAGGTTTTGGACTATAAAGAAGCATCGAAGACCTTCTATCTGTATGGACAGGGTGAAAGCCCGTTGGCCCCTCCTGAGGGTGATCCGCCTATCAAGATTTTTGGTCAACTAGAAAGAGGTGTCATCGTGTCGGTCAAGACTAATGACGAGTTATCTACTCTTGTTAAATCGACCTGTGTAAGTTATTATATTTTATGAATGTGTTATGGGGCAATCATTTACAAGACCTCCCTCCTCAGGCTAAGGACCCTAACAATCCAGACAACACGTTCATATTCGTAAGATTACCATTGAATCAAAACGAGGTTATCTGATTAAGTCTGCCTAGCTCTTTGAATCTGATTCCTCTGACCCTCCAAACATCACAGATGCCCTTGTCGTTATCTACCTAGTGCAGAACAAGTGATCTAAAGCATTCGATCATTGCTGTTGTAATTCAAATTCGAGACTGCACAACATGTATCTTTGACATGCATATTATCCAGAAAATTGGTGGTATACGTAACACGAGGAAGCTTCAGTGGCGTGTGCCATGCTGCCTGCAACTTGGTAGTATATATATATGTACGATAACATTTGAAGTACCCACCTCGTTCGACGTTCCACTTTCATCTAGTCGCTTTCAATACTGGCGGCTCATGTTTCGTACTCGACATTTCCGCCTTCACGCATGCAGGGCGACTCAACATGCAGCACCAAAGGAACGTGTCCCAATGTCGAATACAAGGAGTCTATAGTGCACCTGAAAAGACGTGTTGATGACGGAAAGGAATTTTGAGAGGTACGGTACGCGCTGAAATGCTTGTGTGCAGAGGTAAACAATGTACATTGCTCTAGAATAACAGGTGATACAAATCGACTACACGCGAGGCCTGCACGTGTGTCCGCAAAGGAAGTCTGGGGTTCGAAAGCATATCATAGAGCTCTATGGTTACAAAGTTCCTGTCGGAATGAGATTCAAGGAAATCAGTAAATCCAGCAAATTATATACTTTAGAAGATGACCCGGACACTTTGTGCTCCCTAGGAGTACGACGGAGAACGGGGGTATGCTTTGATGATGAGTCTTCGTCTGTGCTGCTCTTTCTAGAACTTGGATAAGGCTTGGGTGAAGCTGGCGAAGACCTTTTCGCCGGAGAAGGAGGCGTGGATGAAGTCGGTGAAATCGCTTTAGTCCTTGAAGCTGGCGGTGTTCTGTTCACTGGAGATGACTCTGAAACTCTGTGTTCCCTAGGAGTACGACTCAGAATAGGCGTATTCTCGGAGGATGTGAGCCCACATCTGCACTATCCTTTCTCGACCTTGAATAGGGTTTGGGTGACACAGGCGGAGACCTCTTCACTGGAGGAGGCCTAGGAGGCGTCGATGAAGTCTCTTAGCTCTTTGAAGAGGGGGAACTAGAGTTGGTGCTGCCTCGCCTAACGGACTTGTTTTTACTATTTTACTGTTTGGAGGAGTTATCCTGCTTGTCTCGCCATCTAATGGTAAAGAGAGCAAAGATGAGGTCTTGGAAGGTGGTTTTTTGAAATTTCTGCCTGCAGGTATGGTGAACATCCCATCCGAATATACGCCTCGACCCCCTTGCAAGCTCAAGATTAATCTCTCAACGATAGCCTAGCCCTCGACAGACTCAGTCACCGATTTCAAGGTTACATTATTCAGTATTGCGGCGGGTGGATCTTTCAGCCTCTGGGCTATTACGAAGGAATTCGGGTTCGGATGGGAATGAAGCCAATACACGAAGCACAGAAACGTTCCCATGTGCCCCTGAAAGAGGGTCCGAAAGCGTCTAGAAAGTGATATTTTCAGGTACGGCAGCCGAATGTAAACAAGTTGGCACTTACCGGATCAGGGAATAAATCTTTGAACTTGAGTTGCTCGATTTACTCGTAAGGATCTGTATCGGGCGTTTGCGTTCCTCGGCCTGCGGTACGCAGAAGAACCCAGAAAACTTTCTGCTCGACTTTCAGGACAAATATCAGCTCTGCTCCGCATTCAAGAGGACAGAAACAGAATGCCGCAGAACGCTCGTGGTTTAACCAGGCGATAACATCGTCGATTGTAGGTGCTACGAAGGCGGAAGGAGGTGCGCTGGAAAGTCATGCTGACGGATCGAGAACCAGTTCGCGGATGACGCCACTTGCATCCTTCTGTAGAACGACAAGGTTTTCTGATTCAGATAATTTTCCTATCTACGCAGGTGGGGCTGGTATAGTGTTGGACAAGGGGTATGAGTACCCGCAAGGGTAATGGGTAAGGGGTGGGCGCGGGTGCGAGTATGGGTGCTGGCCTGAGTACCCTCGACCAAAACCCTACAACCCCCCGGGTACAACGGGTTGGCCACCCGTAATCATGAGATGAGAGAGTTTCGGTACACGATCCTTATGATTACCCATAATCTTATGTATGCCTAGGATGTTTTACTGCTCCATCGCAGGGCCAAAGCATGTTTTGAATGTCATTTGGGCGGCCGGATTCACAAGCTGAAGTCAGTACTCAATTATTCTGATTCCAAGTGGCGCAAAAGGTCCGTGACGAGGTTAGCGGCGCGCGGCGGGATTAAGCGCCATCAAAATGACACTCGTTATCAGTGGTCACACCTCGCCAACTCCATTGCAAGGACCAGATACGAGCTTGTTCTGTGCATAGAGTCTCCCGGTCCAGAGCCTGTGACGCGCCGGGGACTTCCTTGAAGGTCAAAAAGTCCATTATTGAGGAAAGGTAGTGCGCCACGAAGGACGTCCTATATATGCGTACATGGTTATCTTTATCTGTATCGTTTTCCATGTAAGGCCTCGCCGAACCACGGGTGACCCTTGCATGACCCGCACCCTCCATACTCACACCCGTGGGAAATGCAAACCCGTACCTTTGATGAAGGGTACGGGTTTTGAAGGGTGCGGATGTGGGTAGCTGTTGTGGTACCAGGAGGTTACCCCTGGCGTTCACTAGGCTGGTATCTGGTATGCCGAAGACATCGTTCAAAGCACGTCCCTCTGCGGAAATATGGGCGAGAGCGAAGGCGAGGTAGTTCCTGGCCACGTATATGTCACCTCTGGGCCAGCGATCCTGGAAATAGGAGCAAAAATCTTGGAACGAGGTCAAAGAATACTGTGTTCTCTTTTTTCGATCGTGGTGCGAAAGGTATAAGGCAGCTTCAATAAGCACGAAAGGTTCCTCCACAGCTATCACGTGTATATCGTCGCATGAACTGGTCAACTCCAGATGTCACCAATTCCATTCGGGTGTTGTCGAAGTACGAGGAGCTGTTCCCCGGCCACGAGATAATGGAAAATGACTTCTGCGTTGTAAACTGCATCGGAGGCATCTCTGGAAAAGGAAGCAAACTGTGAATCCTGGGGTCGAGTGAGTACAGATTAGTTGCACCTGCCGAAAAATAGCCAATGCTTTGAAGGTGCGCATCAGTTTCACAGGGACCTTCCAAAGAAATGAACTGGTCTGCATCACGCGTCTTATAGTCCGTAAATCCTTCAATACACTTGTTTAGCGCGCCGTGAGGCACGTTGCTTTGAAGAACGAAGGTGGCTGTAAAGCGATGTCTATCAGATCAAGTTAATGACTAGATTCAGAGGCGGAGTAGAAAGAATTGCCTTTCACCGCACCGGTTCCGTGCTCGCTTTACTAGTGCCTCACCGCTTGGTGTACCGAGCAGCGAACTAGGAAGGAACGAGATATATCTTGTGTACTCCTGGAAGATCATCTCCATGAAGACCAGTCCGTGCCAAACGAAGAAAAGTAATCTAACGGGATATTTGTGCCAGCAACGATGAACGTAAGTGGAACGCCCAGCGGATCCAATTGCTCTCTCCAAGCGGCGATGACTTCTCTAAGAACAGGATAAATATCTGAATCATCGTCATGTGAACACAAGAATTGAGTGAGTGCCACATTGGCCTCATCAACAACAATGAATATCCTCTTTTCTTTGATCGATTCAGGTAAAAGAGGGTGAATCACTCATAAGGTCGCCGCTAACTTTGCCTTGATAAACGTCGAAGACTCCCATTCAAACGCCTTTGGAATAGCATTGAAAATGTCTTGAACATTATCCAAACAGGTACGCTACAACTGTGCAACAAGCCATCGTTTTCTGTGATTATCATCGGGGCCATCACATAATTTGTCAGTCGTTTTCAAGAAGTCCCTAAATACGAGTAGATGAGCGAGATCACCAAAGCACATCGGCGGTACAAAACCTCACGGTTTCGAGCCAGCGCCATGTCAAAGCTTGGTGCGGATTTTGGCGGAAGTCTTTACAAGATAGCATCCTCGTCATTAATTCCATATTTCAGCGTGTATTTCGCCAATATTCGGTTGGGCTGTAAAATGGAAGCCCCAGTTCTGGCAGAGGCCTTCAAACAGTAAGCATGTCTTCCCAGTCCCTGATGCATTCATGAAGAATCTGATAAGATGGAAAGCTAGAAATCTTGAATTTGTCGGCGAATAAGGCCATATGTATTGAGATTTGGTTGAAATAAGAGTTGAACGCGAGAATTCAGGATAGAACCTTCACGGAAGCTTCCTAGGTTGTGGAAAGGCATGAAAGATACATCCTCTTGCTCCAAGTCGAGGGTCGTGACATCGGGTATGGTACTGGGCTGTAACGACCAGAGGGGAAGATTCACTTCTGTTCCGACCAACTTCTCTAGCCTGTCGGAAATTCGAGCCAATATTTCAGGTACTTCGTCCCCACTTTTGAAGATGGATCGTATTCTTCGCTGCGAATCACTTCTGACAGTTGAACATAGCACACTTAAGTTTATGGAGAGAATTAGAGAACAGCTCACCTAGACACCTTTCCCATATTTTATATTTTATCAAAGTTAGTTTCGAGCCGCAATCGCATCTTTGACGCCTAACAAAAGTTTGCAATCTCGGTAGAGCAAGGAGGCGTAGGATTGTGGGGACCCAAGGGTAATATCATTCTCGTCTTTGATGTATTTGGGCGTTAATAGAGAGACTCAGTTTTCCAGAAGAGCGTCTAGGATGCTGTCCAATGACACGATACGACAACTCGGGGGTTGGTTACGTAATCCAACGTCTTGCTCAACCGCGCCATCATGGAGGAAACGACATTGCCAAGCGGGCAGCCCATTGTTTCCCGTGAAAAGGTGAGATTCACGATGCTATCAGTGCTAGAGCTAATTGGAAAACTTAATAGACAGCACCCTTTCTCATCCGGACGTTTGTGAAAATAGGAAGTTTCCACCGATTGAGTCTGTTTGAAGATGGAACTTTGCCTACTACCGACGAGCAGCAGTTGTTCATGTGGTGCGCATGAAGCGTAACTCTAGTATTCACTGCAGTACTTACAATAATACACAGGAAAGATGCAACACTGAGAGAAGTCCTAACAGGCCTGCGCAACACTGCGCCGCACGTCGCAGAATACCGACACCCCCTCGCGCGGTTCTCGTTCCGGACCGTATACGCAGACTCATTAGCCAAGGGGCGGTTCGCGCAGAAAGATCTGGGGATGGTGTATTCGCGTGATATACTAGGTGATCCAGGTACGCTGGACTCCACTGCGCCGAGGTTGAATGATGAAGATGCAGAGGGTGAGGGGATGAAGGAGGAGAGGACACTGGATGAATTGAGGTTTGTAGCAGGGGATTATCTTCTGGTTGCTGTGCTGCTACCGAAGAGCGTGAGTGCACCGACGGAGATTGGTACCAAGGGGACTGGAGTAGTTGGGAATAATGGGTGGCGCAGTGGTGCTGGTGCTGGTGCTGGTGCTGGCGCCGGACCAGGAGCTGGACCAGGAGCTGGTGGATTAGGAAGGGGAGGGGGAGGACATTGGAGAGGAGATTCTAGTGGACGTGGTGGACGGGGCGGCAGAGATCGACGAGGAGGTGGAGGCGGAGGACGGCGTTCTTCGTTCTCGCGATCTCGTAGTCCACCACCTCCACGAAAAGGTCGGTATTGATAAAATGTATTAACCAGTTGTCTTGTTATCGTGCTTGACATTCAATCACGACGATGTGGTAGAGTATATACGTGATTTCTTTGACTTTCTACTACGAGAAACGCTCGCCATAAGTTACGCTTGAACTTGAATCCGCTGCCAGTCGTCCATAAAATAATCCTTGGTTGCGTTCCAGCACTTTTCTGCAAGGCTTTTCAAGAATTCGAAGTACAATTAGCAGTGTTTTACAGATGAAGTCTCTATGTAATTCTGGGAGCAACTTGCAATTGACGACACTCGAGGAGGCAAATAGGAAGACTTGATTTAGATTGAAATGGGAAAGAAAATGACCGGCACAACATAATAGTTGTGTAAATCCCTCCAGTCCAATAGAGCAATAAAAAAAAGGGAAACAGAATATGAATAACTGAAAGTGCTATAGATGGTCAGATATCAATGCAACAGACATCAAAAACAGAAGAAGAAAATAGTAAGGAAAGGACATGCGTTTAAATGCACAACCAGACAGCGCAAAGACGGAAAAAAAGACAGAACGATGCGGAACATCGAATAAAAAAGCCAACCCAAACCCAATCACCACTGCACTCCAACCCCAACAGGCGCCATAAACGCCCCAGACTGCACCGAACTTGCCGGACCAAGGGAACTCGCCAGCACCTTCCTCTTCTCCTCCCACCCCTTAAGCGCCCTCAACAGCTGTACGATCTTCTCCCTCTTCCCCTGCCTCACGTCATTGATACTCACGCTCCCCATCTTCACATCATTATCCAACAAGAAGTCAAACAACTGGAACAGCCCATCAAGCTTGTCGTCCGTCGGCCCAGAGGGGAACGCGCTGTCCAGCACGGGCGGAGATACCGGCTTGCCTTTGATGGACTCCGCAATGCGCAGGAGTTCGAGGCCGCCGCAGAGCGGTGAAGACGGTGAAGGTGGCAAGGCGGTGGGGATTTGTAAAGACAAGGGGAGATGTGAATTCGCCCATTCAATAAGCGCGGTATCGTCTGCTGCGTTGGCGCCAGTCGTAGTCCTAACAGACGTTGAGCGGCGCATCTCCCGCGACGGCCGTACCGGTGCTGGTGGCGACGCAGACGCAATAGCAGGAGTAACAGGCGTCTTGGGCGTCATAGGGACCTCCGGGGGCGCACCGACCGTCTCGCTAGTAAACACCCCCTCTAAGCTCTTCCCACGCCCCTCGCGCCCCTCTCCCCCCTGCGTTGACGACGGCAGCCCCATAAGGATCCGCGCGTCTCGCGTCGAGAGCTGATTTGTGTTTTCTCGTCGGAGGGCCTTCTGCGTCGCTGCGCGCGCCGTAGGCGAGGGCGGCCGTGGCGCGGGGTTCATTGCTTGTGCGACCATGAGCGGGATGGTGGGGATGTTGCAGGATGAGATGACGGGTTCTATATACGCGCGTCAGAGCATTAGAGTTTATACACAGAAATATAAAGGATCATTCACTTGAATAATCTCTCCCAATTGTAGCCTTCATAATCGCCTTCATCCAATCCCGAATAACGCCCTTCTCATCTGAGCTGAAATAGTGCGTCTTGTCACTGTCATGGTCGATTCTGAACCCGTACCGCCCAGGGTTAACGTTCTCGTCCACAGTGACCTTGTATCCAATAATATTGAGATATCCTTTGATTTTTGTTTCCTATAAACACCGTCAGCTAGTCATAAAAGAGGAAAGAAGGAAGCGCAAAAGAAACCACGCACAGCAGGACTATTACTCCTCAACCAATACAAATCCGCGCCCTTCAACACAAAATACCTCAACTTCCAACTATTATACCTATCCCCCTTCTTGCGCATCCACCCCATATAATCCGCATCACCGATCTGCTCCAAGATGCTCTGCCCCTGCTTCACCCCCGACGACGCTGCAGCCGCCGCCGCCATCGCTGCCGATGCGGATGCGGATGTGCTCTGAGCAGAAGAGGGAGGCCCGGGTGCGGAGGAAACGCGTTTCCGGAGGGTGTTGGGCGTACTGGAGTCCCGGAGCGTGCTGCTGGTACTAGTGGTGCGTGAGCCAGCTTTGGGTGTACTTGGTATAGACGAGGAAGGTGTTGTAGAGGATGCATTGACATTCCCATTCCCCGACGATTTGCGCGAAGTACTCGTCAGTCGGGGAAGGGTGAACATCGAATGCGGGGAGTACGAATGGGAGTGTGAGGATTTTTCGGATTTCTCGGATTTCTCGTTGGAGCCTTCTTCGATGGCACTACAATGGAACAAGAGATCATCTGGTGAGGAAGGCACTCTCGAAGAGAATGAAGGACAAAAATGACATACACAGGATATCTCGGCGGCGGCTTCCTACCCTTGCCCAAACTCCCTGCAACCGCAAACGCACCCCCGAAAATACTCAGTCTCTCACCCCCACCCAGGCCTGACCCTGACCCATCCGAGCCCCTCTTGGACGTAGGCCTCTTCTCTCTCTTCTCCACCTTCTCTTTCTCTTTCTCCTTTTCCTTCTCCCCATTATCCTTGTCTTTGGTATCCTTCTCAGTATCCTTATACTCCGCCACAACCGGCGACGCAGAGACGGATGCAGACGCAATAACAGAGACCGACCCGTCCTTCGAATGCCTCGACGTAGAATCTAACCTCGAGCGCGAGCGCGAACTCGTCGTGGAGTCATACGAGCGCCCAAAGAGCCTGCGGCGCATGCTACTGCTTTGTGAAGGCGGGAGGGCTTCGCTCTATGCATTCATTAACGTGAACGTCAACTCGCTTGTTCAGATCCCGACAGAGAAAAATAACGTACCTCGCTCGCAATGCCCCTATCCTCCTCACCCTCGCCCTCATCCCCCCTCATCCCACCGCCAATCGCACCCGCAACAGCCGTAGCCTTCAATGCGCCATCGCTTGGTGATGGCGAGAGCATCAAGTGCACCGGACGGCCGTTTCCGATCCCGTTCCCATTCATACCATTTCCAATACCATGGCCCTCAGGTGGGAGGGGCCACACTTGCCCCGACTCAAGACTCAGCAACTGTGACTGGGAGGAGGGAGGGAGACCATCAACAGCATACCCCGCAGCTCCAGGGAACGACCGCTGCGAATACGCCTGCGACGCTGTTCTCCCATGTCCCTGCTGCTGCTGTTGCTGCTGGGCACCCAAAATCGAACCTGTTGACGATAGCGCCAGCGGAGAATTCTGGTACGACCCGGAGTGCGGTCCCCCAGGCGAAGATGGGGCGTAGATGACGGATAGCGGGCGCCTCAGCTCGGCGATGGCATTGGCGATGCGTACGCGCCGCCCGAAAGCCATTATGCCCAGCTCGGTTTTGAGGAGCGTCGCGTCGAGTTCGAGGAGGACATCGCCAGTTATTTCTTGTTCTGTTTGGGGGGGAAGTGGGATTAGTGAGAGTAGCTGGATGTAAAGTAGACACGATACGAACCTGTAAATTTATCACACACATCCTTATCAAAACCTCGCGATTTAAGCCACTCTATGACGTCCACGACGTCCCATTCTGAAGGGTGTTTCTTCTCTCTTTGGTTCTCCTTCTCCTTGTCTTTGACATCCTCCTTCTCCTTCTCCTTTCCATCCTCGTTAGTAATACCGTTTTCTGCAGTTGCGTCCCCATTCTCCTGTACCGCACCCAACAGCGGCCTCCCTGCACCCGCACCGGAGCCAAACGACGCAACGCTGTCATGCCGCGAGCCGTAGTGATCCCCTGGTGCGGGAGACGCAGGTAAGGACCCCGTAGGCGAAGGAAGTGCGATTAAGGACTCGCGATACCGCTCATTGTTGATATGGGTGGCGCTACTCCTTTTTGAGGGTGTGCGCTCGGTGTCGGCGTCAGTCTGGTCGGGGATTTGGGTGGGTTCGGGTTGGGGTTCTGAGTCTTGTTGTGGTTGTGGTTGAGATTCCTGAGCAGGTACAGGTACGGGTGCAGGTGCAGGTACAGAGACAAAAACAGGCGCAGGGAAGGACGTCCTTTTCGCTGTCTGTACCTCAACCTCATCCCTCCCAGGAGCAATAACATGCTGTCCCCCCTCTTCGTCTTCTCCCTCCTCCTCCTCTTCCGCAATATTCGGATGCGCACGCGGGAAAATGCTGGAATGAGATGTAAACTCCTCCCCCTCGACATCGCTCTCGTCGCTGAGCTCGACATCAATCGGAGGGGCCGCGCGTGATGATGAAGCGCTCCCGCCGTTCATGATCGCCTCGAGCTTTTCGGCCTCCTCGACTGCCCTGCGTGCTTTTTCAGCGAGCTTGGTGCGTGCGCCTTTATGCCATGATTCTCCATTCGCGTTCCCGTTTGAGTTACCATTTACACTTCCCTCGCCATCGACATCGCTCATGTCGTAATCAGTTTCAGTTTCAGTATCGGCCCCTCTTGAGCTAGCAAAGCTAAAGCTGCTGCGGGCCTCGTCCTGTGCGTCAGTAGTGGGATGCCTCCCGAGCTGCTCGATAGCTTTCTGGACATCGGTGAGCGTGGCTTGCATGACTTGTTCACCACTAGACAGGGTACGCGTGTGTGTTGCCTGCTCTTGTTCCTGCTCCTGTGGGGAGTCGTTGGTGAGGAGGATAGATGGGCCTGCGGGGGCTGCGGGTATAGGAGCGACGATATTGATTGATTTTTGTTGCATTTGTTCGTCTGTTTCCTCGAGTGGTGGGAGTTGCTGGGGTGGGGCAGAAGTGGTATAGCTCTGTGGAAAGAGACCAACCTGGCCTGAGAGGTTACGGCCCTGTGGAATGGTGAATAAGGATGGATGCATTATAAAAGTAAAACATGCCTGCCACCATCCGTCCCCGTACAAATCATCTTTCTCGATGACCTCTACGCGTTCTCCAGCATGAAATGATACTTCGTCCTCGTTCTCTGGAAGAAAGTCGTGCAGAGCGTACACATACTCGACCATCGTCGTGGTACCAGCTCAAGCATGCACCCTGATGACAAAGCATTTCACGTACACACAAACGTCCATCAGACTTTCCTCCAGGCTACTCATTCGGGTTGTCGTTGTTTATTTTACTAGAATAAAAACATAAGTATAGTGTATATCTGTCAATGAACTTTGTTTCTCTACACACTAGACTAGACGGACTTGCTTCTGATGAGTCGCTCTGTTCTGATGATAAGTATCGTGAAGATGAAAGCTTTTGACCAGCGCCGCGAGCCCATATTTCATGTATTATCGTGATTGTCATTGATGAAGAGTCAATTTGGATTACACTACGCCTTCCCTTTATCCATTTTCTCGTCGATACGAGGTTCTTTCTCATCATGAATAGCCTCTTGAACGCGTCTTTTCTGCTCGACGACTTGATCTTCCTCATACACTAGCAAGTAAAACATTCAGCACCGATCACGATGAAACGCGGGGGGGAAAAATCATCTTACAGAATGCAAGTTCTTCGAGAGTGCGACCATGTGTCTCTGGGAATAGGAAGAACACAAACGCCACTTCGAAACAAAGAAAGATGCAGTAACTGATATAGTATTTCCATCCCGCGTTCGCAATACCGATCGGATTCACAAATTGGTTGAAGAACCCAGCAGCGCGACTGAACCACTGGAAAACCGAGAGACCCTTGGCGCGAACCTCGAATGGGAACAGTTCAACCAGGAACGCTGTAATTGGAATGTGATTATGTGCAGTGATACCAGGAAGAAAGTTACATACTGTATGTGAGAGCATTGTAAGCCATGTTATAGCATGGGCTATACAGGAAAATGAATCTGGAACGAGAAGTCAGCTAAGTACCGATGTGATCCAATGCTGATGTTGAGCAACTCACGCAATAACAGCTCGAGAAGATGCCTGATTTCCAGTTATTGCATATCTCGCGCTTGCTATAGTCCAGGCTGTGAAAACAGTCAAAAGAGAAATCGTGCACGTCTAAAGTATGCGTCAGCCCAGAATACCAGCGACGAAGTCGGTAAAAGACGCACGAGGTAAACAGTTCTGCGCTTAAAGCGAGACGATGTGAGCGCGAAAAACGTCGCATTGACAAGTCCCCAGCAGGTAATGCCGACGTTGATTACGTTCTTGGTATGATTGTCATGGATACCGACATTATCGAGGATTCTGGCCAAAAAGTAGCTGTATTACATCCACGATGCGTCAGGGCGGTGGGAAACCCGAAATTTCAGAACGACGTACGAAGTCAGGCCATTCCCACTCCATTGCGTCGCAAGACCAAGGAAAGACCCAACAAGAATCCGTTTCCGCATTCCGGGTGTCGCAACAAGTTGCAACCATCCCAAGTTTGACGCCTCCTTCTCGAGCTCAAGCGTCTTCTCAATTTGCACATATTCCGCCTTGACAAGCTCTGACGTTTCGTCACCCTCTGCGTGGTACTTGACAAGAATTGCCATCGCCTCGTCACCCCGACCTTTCGAAATAAGCCATCGAGGGGACTCGGGCATGAAGTAGATGAAGGTAAGCTGCAGAGCACTTGGCACAAGCTGAAGCAAAGAAGGAATTCGCCAACCCCAGTTGCTCTTCATGTTAAACGTTGCGAGGGTTACAGCTGCTGCTACAATCGAGCCTACAATACCGATTATCTCAGTTATGCATTTGCAATGTCAGAAAAGGCAGGACATACCGATAAAGTAGCAAGAGTTGAATAGAGAGCCAATGATGGCTCGCTCTCTGGGGTGCGAGAGTTCTGCATACCGCTAAATTAAGTAACAAAGATGTAGGTTAAAGGGCCAGTGACCCACCTCCTATGAGCGATGAGGCGCCTACAATGGCGAACGGGATACCAAGACCAATGATAAGACGAGAAGCAACAAACATGCCGACTACAAGCACGTCAATACAGTCAGGAAAGACAACACAGATGGATAATCCACCCACAATTCTGGGACCCAGTTTGAAGCGCTGCACCAATGACCATCAGAACGCTTCCTAATGTAATTGCATGTCGACGGCCCAGGCGATCAGTCACCACTGGAACGAGGGGAAGGACTATGATAGCTCCCAGAGAATACATCGCAGATATTAAACCGAGAAGTGTTGACCTCGGCGAGTGAAAGACTAATGAAGTGACAGGAGTTGAGGTCGTAGAAAGTTACAAATAGGTATGTACTGACATTTGTCCCAAGAATTTACTGCCTGAAGACCGTTAATCATGGACGAGTCGAAACTGCATACAGAATAATTCTTAATAACAAGCAAAAGACTGCGATAAAGTTTAACACACCCGCTGGTCATCTCCACGCCAATACATGTTGGAAACATCAGAAGGTAAAGGAGTCGTAAATTGCGCTTCTTGTACCATGGCGTCTCGTCGAGTTCAGCAAGACGCGTAACCACAGGATCAGAGCCATCTTGTGCATCGCGTGTCGTGTCGTGAGTCGTCATTTGGCCAGTCGTGAATGACAGGAGAGGATCCTTGGCACTTGGACTATGCCTGGAGTGGTAAGTTGCATACCTTATATGTATATGGTAGGCATGTGAGTTACGCCAGAGGGCTTAGCTTACTTGGCATTTTATGAATACCCCAGTTTTCTCCTGAGTATATGAGGGATGTCGTTAAATACCGGGGTATCGGAGGGTTTCTGGCGACGAATATGTGCAGGTGTCATCATAATTTTCATATGGGGCTGGAGAAGGGCGTACAGTTTAACAGAATCGTAACCGATGCAAGCCGGTACAACATGGGAAGGGAGTGCCAAGCACCGTTGTAAACAGACACGAGATCAATTCACCGCATGGAGCTCCAATTTATACGAGCCTCCAACAGGGCAACTCTGCTGGTGGGCCCGGGTGTGGCGGGCCCGGGTGTGGCGAGGACGGGTCAACTTCGGACAGTAGAAGATTAAGCCATTACCATTTTACCAAGAGTTCGAACTGCGTGTTGAGCGCGCGAGCGCTAAACACGAAACGTGGAAAACTCTTTTGTACATAGCAAAATGATGAAATTCAGGTGTGCCAGCACTATCGAGATGACAAACATGCTATTTCCAAGGCTAAATTGGAGGAAAGGGAAAACTCACCTAATAATTGACTCCCAATTTACGCTCCTAGCAAAGCGAGAAGTTGACAGTCACTATTAACAACGTAGGATTTCTGCAGTGGAAACAGGAGGCGCAACGAGTCGCTGTAGATCATCGTGCCTGATGGTTATTAAGAGAGTCACTAGTCACTACCTTATTAGTCAAAATGTCACGGCGTTTGTCTTCCTGATTTGTGACTCTTCCCTGGTCATTATTTGACTTTTGTTCTCGGACTTGTACAAGTCTTGACAAAGGTCTCGACGCGTTAAATCACATTCTTAAGACACTCTCATCTTTCCGCACAATGCTGATCAAGATCAAGGCAAGTTCGACCGAGTCTTTGTCAAATCTCAAACGCGTCTAGATAACTAACCATAGTCCTGATAGACCCTCACAGGCAAAGAGGTGCGTTTCCTGTAGCATTTAGTGCGACAAAATTTCAATTCAAGACCATCTGTTCTATAGATCGAGCTTGACATCGATCCCGATGAAAAGGTCTGTCGCCACACGATCAATTACAAAGCCATTCAGACTCATATCGCTGCTTCCGATAGATCCAGCGCATAAAGGAGAAGGTCGAGGAGCAGGCAGGTGTCCCACCACCTCAACAGAGACTGATTTTCTCGGGGAAGCAATTGTGCGCCTAATTTTACCCTCCGTTCCCTGAGCTTGAAGCTGATTTCCATCTGTTGTCATAGGCCGGACGACAAGACGGCAAAGGAGTTCAACGTTACTGCTGGCGCAGTTCTTCATTTGGTTCTTGCACTTCGTGGTGGGCAGTAATCGTGACAACATCTGCGTCATGGCGAGTTTGAAACGAACAGTGTATGATAATGATAATTGGAAGCCTTCCGCCAAATCTGTCGTCCGATCATGACTGTTCCCTGTGCGTTGGAGTGCACGAAAGACGCGAAAGTGATCTGGAGACATTTAGAGAATCGCTACGAACCCTTTGTTTTCAAATTCACGCAATCTATCGAATCTGCTTTGACATGTCTGAACTGCATCTTTTCTGTGATTCATCTCTAAATGATCACCCATGTAAGGCTCACCTCGTAATGGCACGTGAAGTCGCACAATCCCTAAGAAACAATTCTGTACAGTTTACAAGTCTAGATGCCTTGAAATACCTATACTTCTATGGAGAAACTTCTTCCCCTACAACGTCTGCTCCAGGGAGCAGCCATCGAAAGGTGATGCTCAGCCGCACACCTCTCTCAATCCATTGCCCAGCAGTGCTCTCAGAGACGGCATCAGGTAGAACCACAAAGTCCTGCTTGTGGTTCCCAATACCATGTGTCCATTTAAACCGTGCGTCCTCAGAGAGAACGATGACACTCCGCTCCGGGAGGTATAGGTCCCATTTATCCTTCTCATTCTCTGGCTTTTGTTTATCGGCAGATGAAGTATATCGCTTCCCTTCGTCACAATTAGCCTTGGTGAATTGCATCACGCAACCACTACGGAGGCTGACACCTATAATTCCGTCACCATACCTCCGGAGAAGATCAACGTGGGGAGTTATTCCTTCCCCGGGCTGGTATAGATTCAGAATGGCCTGTCGTGCACGTGTTGGGTTGTGGGGGAAGAGTAGTTCGTGTGTTTTTTGAGGAACGACACGACGCAGCATCTTGTCTAGTTCCGACAGAAGCTGTAAAAGTGGGGGCGGAAGGCCAGTCGATACTGCATGCTCAGGTGAATCTGCAGCAAGAAAACGCCCGAAAAGCATCACTTGATTAACGCCTTTTTGTTGGAAATATGTTTCCAAGCAGAACTGTGTAACGCTCTCCGCGAGCTCCTGAGGTAGGCGAAGTGTCTTATCGAAGAAAAGTCCAGGTATCGGCGGGGCTGTCAAAATGGCAGGAGTATGTGTGTCACCGAGAATTGTTTCTGGCATGTCTAGAGAAGTGGAAGGGCTTATTTCATCGAATAGAGAATCAGGGTCTGAGAGGCCTGAAATAGGTGAACTACTAGGTTCATTATCATGTGTTCCGCTCGTAGACTCCTCTAGGGGAGGAATGGTAATAGTCAAAGAGAGGTTGGGACGTTTATGACGCCTAGAGGGTGATGAACCAGGGCGCTCCGGGCTTCTATCGAACTCTCGCTTCCGTTTGGACCCACTAATGAATGTTGGAGAGGAGGTTCCGGGACCGTTCATCCTGTGCACCGTGGACATATATTAACGTAGATTTTCACACAGACAAGACGTACGGATAAGTTTTCCAGATATCTCACTGATACCTTTCAGGCCCGACTTGGTGTCGAATATAGTGGTAAGACGTTGTGTCCTAATGAAACGAGAAAGGATAAACGCGGCTGATCACAATAGCTGTACAGCCACTGATGAAAACCTCATTCCGAATGCCGCGGCGCCTTTTCTACCGGCTTCTGTTCGTACCGGACCGGCCGAACTCAACCGTCTCAATTGGCATGAAATTCGAAATTCTCTGCCACTTGTTCTCCATCCCATCCCGATTCCAATGCGCGCAGAAATACTCGAGGAGCTAGACGTCAGCGGGGTCGCTGGAAATGCTCATGATGATGTCAAGGCTATCGTGGCTAATACAAGCATGTTTTACCGCCATATCGACGGGATAAATGGGCCCATTTTCGGCGAGGCTATCACGAAGCGTATGGCTGTTACAGAAGTATCTATTGATAAGAAGGTAGAGGAGCCTCTTAAGACTGAAGCTCGCGTTGTTTGTGAGCTTACTGTTCAAGATGGTCAGTTTTGTGGAGATACGACGACTTCCAATTATAGTGCTGATGAACCTTTTCTACGTACAGATATGGTGAATGGTGGAGGAAACATACATGGAGGCTGCTCGGCTTTCCTGGTTGACGTGTAAGTCGTTTGGTTTTATTGATTGCTCTGATACACTCATGTTGGAATACTAGGTGCTCGTCAATGTGTCTCATGGCATTACGATTAGCGAACACAGGAGAATATGAAGGGAGTGTCTCTCAATCTCTCAACATTGTGTATCACTCACCAGCTGGTCTGTACGTCATTTTATGCTACATACTTCACTAACTGTGGATCGCTGATTGATGTTGACGTATAGCGGGGATCGACTGCGTATAGTGAATACTACAATGACTATGGGCGCGCGTGCTTTCTCGGCGAGAACGGAGGTATGATCCAAATGCGTTATGGTGCCTATATGATGCTCAATCTACGGCAGATTTGGAACGTTACCCACCATCGTCTTGTTTCTTCGGGCGTTCATATTAAGATGAGGCCCTCATCACCTCCCAAGGCAAATCTGTAGAAGTATCTGGCTTGAATCTATACTTATCTTGATGGAATAACACGGTACAGCCATGTAATCAACCATACCCCCATTGTTATTAAAGCATTTGACGTTCACGTTGCCTCCAGCCCTCTTCCAAGAATTAGATGCCAGCAGCACCTTCAAATCTAGGTTCTCGCTGATATGTTTCTCTATTCTTTGTATTCCCCTGATGGTATGCTCCCTCGTCTGGAAGCGTTCTTCCTAGGAACAAACCTAGCGTAGTACTCACTTGAAGCTCTCTCTCGTATCCGTGACATGTTCAAGTTCCGGGGCTTCTTGGTAGAGCTGATTCGCTATCATGAATCCCCGCTTGGTGGTGTTCTCTTCCACTTTGCCTTCCACTTTGCTGCGTGTGTGAGTGTAGTGCGGTACAGTGCCCACATCTCTGACCCCTCCTTTGCCTCCTTGTTCGCTCGCTCTTTCCCTCGGGTCACGTCTTTGTCACCTGGGAACTTGAATGGAAGGATTTATGATCCCGTACTGAATCCGGCGCCTTTTTACTTGTTCGTACCGGACCAGCTGACTCAACCTCGATTTCCTCCCACCTTGCCATCTTGTTCTCCATATATCCCTTCCCGATTCCAATGTGGGCGAAAATACTCGAGGATCCCGACGTCAGCAGTGTCGCTGGAAATGCCCCTGATGATGTCAAGGCTGTCGTGGCTAATACAAGCATGCACTATCGCCACCTCGACGGGGTGAATGGGCCTATCTTTGGCGAGGTTATCACGAAGCGTATGGTTATCACGGAAGTATCTGTTGATAAGAAGGTAGAAGAGCCTCTCAAAACTGAAGCTCGCGTTGTTTGCGAGCTTACCATTCAAAACGGTCAGTAAATAGTCGTGGCGATGGGCGACTTTAAATAATTAATCATAATGCCGATGGGCGGTTTCCCCTACTACAGATATGCTGAATGTTGTAGGGAGTATGCATGGAGGCTGCTCGGCTTTTCTTGTCGATTTGTACGTCGTCAAGCTGGTTTTGTTAATTGTCAATGGGGTAATGACGCACTCATGTTTGGAACAGGTGCTCGACATTGTGCCTCATGGCATTACTCGGAGCAAGCACAGGAAAGTATGAAGGGAATGTCTCCCAATCTCTAAATATCGTGTACCACTCGCATGCTGGGTTGTACGTCATTTGATGCATGTACACATCTAACTCGTGGTGCTGACTGAATTCATTGTAACAGAGGAGATCGACTGCGCGTAGTGAATACTACAATGACCGTGGGTGCGAGAGCGCTCTCAGCAAGGACGGAGGTAGGATCCAAATTACATACGATTCATGATGCTTATTCTGTGGCAGATTTGGAACGTTACCCACCACCGTCTTGTGTGCTCGGGCGTGCATGTCAAAATGAAGCCCTCACTGCCTCCCAAGGCAAATCTATAGATGTATTTATTGGCAATGATTTACCATAATACCCAATTCAAGTTATTGTGTTTACAATCTGTATAATCACTTACCTCCGCTAACTTGGACTCGACCAGTCAAACGGAATGAAGGTGCTATACCGTTGAAATGTGCTGCAATCCAAGCTTCAGCGGGCCTTGTTGCCGTCGCCAAGAAGATACATAGAGATACATAGAGATACAGTCAATAACTGTTACACATACAAAAAAGACTATACGATATTTACCTACAACAGGACCGTTATGATACACCATAATGTCAATATGAAAGCATAAACCTGAACGAGATGGAGAGATAATACAATAGTATACAGATACTGGGCGAAGATGTTGCATGTCCAGCTGCAACGGGTATTCAAAACTTCAAAAGTGGAAGCCAGACCATAGCGCAATCACAAGGCGTCTTGGTCAGGAAAGCGGGGTCGAGACATTTGGCTCTCGAGGAGTGCTTTCTCTTCCATTAAGCGCGCACGCTGCTGAATTAGGGATAAAGTGCGATCTCTGGTTTCGCGCAACGCAGCAAGGGAGAACGCGGTATCAGCTTGAGGCTTTTGGTTGGGGACATCGATTAGACCCTCATTGAGGCGTAAAAAAACTTGAAAAAACGCACATCTCGGCTTGCACTGGGGCTGCTACGTGTAGTGGTCATATTTTGACTGCGCTCGAAGCACAACAGCTCCAATTCTTCATCCACAGGCGATATATACCCCGACCGCCGAACTGTTGTCTTTTTGGGCGACGGTGGAAGTGAATCCAGAAAGCTCTGTTCCATTGCAATGGAGCTGTTTACGCTAGCGGGAGATCTGGGGAATGGAGAAGGAATCTCGTGAATACATCGCGGGCGCGCTTTGGAAGGATGGGCAGGTCGCTGTCGCGGCGTCGATCTCGGGGTTGGAGTGGAAGGTGCTGGATAATCTACACTCGTGTTTGAATCACTAGAGTAGTGTAAGAAGAGGTTGGACGGGGCAGTTGAATTTTTGGTGATGGTAGATGTAGAAGGAGAATGAGTCTCTAAAAGACTTGGAACGCTCGGCGCGTCGCTGTCTATTTCGAATGGATCATCGGGGACTATGTAGCTGAGCCTGCGCCCCATCCAGCACAAAAGCTTGCCCACATAGGTGCACTCTTCTGAGCCTCCATTAGCAAGCTTGTGGAGATCAAGGTTGCTTAGACCGACGTCTCTTCGCAGAAGATCAGTCTCTAGGAGACCAAGAAAGAGTTTTGTGTTCTGAAGGTTCAAATTCTCCAGAGACTCGGACTGGACATCATATGGAATACGCGGAATGGGAGAAGATAAAAGGCGTTCGAGGATGAGAATTAAGAGTGAGGGTGTGAGTTCGGTAGGAGATTGGAGAAAAAAGGGGATCTGTAGTGCCTTGAGAAGAGAATTCAACTGCCTTGTCAAGGTAATGTCATCATGAGCCCTAGAGGGTATAGACATGCAGGCATAGGTGGCGTAGTAGACTGTCCTTGTCTGCTGAGGGTGCTTTAACGCTGAAAAAGTTGGAAATCAATGTTGATCATTACATTCAGGGGTTATTTGGTCGTGATTGGTTCACAATAACTCAAGCTCACTCTGTACAACCGTCTTTTTTTGGTAAAGCCATTAAGAGAATGCAAGCCTCTAGTAAAATTCTCAGAGACTCTAGAAGAGCTACAGAGATGTTTGAAATGGAAGCATATGTGTGAACGAAAGTGAAAGGTGGCGGGACATGACCTACCCTAAAGCAACAAATACACGCAAATCATCACTAGACGCGTCAATTGTAAAGATCTACTGCAGTAATCATCGACTCGCGATCTAGGCGCGACAAATGGCGCGCCTGCCCTCATCATTCGCTGCTGGGTCATCAACTGTACCTTCACAAGTCAAAGTAAAGCTTGAGAACCAGAAAGGCAAGCAAAAAGCGCGCCTAGAAGAAGAAACCCAGGAAGATGTCGAAGCTGATGGAGAGGAAGAGGAGGAGGAAGAGGAAGAGGAAGAGGAAGAGGAGGATGACGAGCAAGATGGCCATGAAGGGGAAGAAGATGACCATGAAGGTCGTTCTCCGCGTGGGGCCAAGCGTACACGCGTGAATGAGGATGGCGACTCGCGTCCTGGAGACAATAGCAAACCAGTGCAACGAGTAAAGACTCTTCCTCGAGATACCGACGGGTCAGTTGATTTTTATTTTTCTTAAAAAACACATGGGATTTTGACACGTTCTTTGTTCTAGGTACATTCCGGGCTCCATCCTTCGAATTCAGCTCAAGAACTTCGTCACCTATGACTCTGTCGAGTTCAGGGTAGGGCCCTATCTTAACATGATCCTTGGCCCCAACGGTACAGGGAAGAGTAGTATTGCCTGCGCGATCTGTCTTGGACTGAATTTTCCTCCAAGTGTAAACCTCTATCTTTTTCGAATCTTCGTTACTTTGAATTGACTATGGCATCGTTCAGGTCCTTGGCCGAGCAGCTGACTTAAATTCTTTCGTTAAGATCGGCAAAGATTCAGGCCATATCGAGATCGAGCTTAAGGGGCGTAAAGGTCGAGGAAATCTTGTCATTCGCCGAACACTATCTGCTACCTCAAAGCACTCCTCTTTTACTCTAAATGGTCAACCGGCCACTGGTAAAGAGATAAATGCTAGGATGTCAGAGCTGAATGTCCAAGTCGGTAACCTTTGGTCAGTTTTGCACGATGTTTTGCCCGTGAAGAGTGTTTTACTTTTCATCTAGCTCCTTCCTTCCTCAGGACAAGGTTTCCGAGTTCGCGCAGATGACTCCACAGCAACTTCTTCGTGAGACTCAGCGAGCCGCTGGAGATGAACGTCTCACTTCTTGGCACGACACTCTTATCAGTGCAGGAAAGGAGTTGAAATTGCTACTTCAGGTCAGTCGTTAAGTTCCTTTGGTTCTTGCAAAGGCTTCAATATGTTCTAGACTATCACAGACGAAAGCAGCCAGCTTCGCCAAATGCAGGAGCGAAACGAGGGAATTGAGAGAGATGTTCAACGTTTCAAGGAACGCCAAAACATCGAAGCTATGGTAAATTTCCTTGCACCTCTTCCTTGATAATTCCCTTTTCTCAGCTGTTTCAAATAGATTGCCCTTCTGGAAGTTCTCATCCCAGTAGAGCGCTACCGGGTTTTTCGCACCAAGTACCAGGAAGTCAAAACCGTTCAGCGTAAGCTTCATCAAAAGGTGAAGAAATTGAAAGCCAAGAACGAGCCCGCTCATGCACTTCTGAAGTAAGTATTTCTCTTTCTCCCCTTTTTATCTCATGATTTCCGACTTTTCCCCAGGAAACTTGAGACTGAGCATAAGGAATATGACAAAAGCAGGGATGAATTCAAAAAGACCACCCAGGCGAAATTCAACAAAATGAAGCAAAAATGGAATGCAACCGAAAAGCTGGTATGTATCCTTGATATATTTAACATCTAGGCCTTTCTCTTAACAATGCGACTGGCAGGAAGCTGAGGCGGAGGAAGTCACATCAAAACTGGACCGACTGAAACAGGAAGAGAAGGACCGCTTGCGCAAAATATCGAGTCTCGAAAATGAAATTCAGCGGACGCAGAAAGAGTTAGAGAAGCTATCCGAGATTAAGCTAGAGGATCTGGAAGACCTCAAGGCGGAAGCGGTACTCATAGTGTATTCTCAGTCATCTTTCGGACTGATGGTGGTGACGCTTCTAGAGACAAATTCAGCTTGAGCGTAATGAGGTAGAGTTTCGCAAATCTCGCGCTGAAGATGGCATCAAATCCGCCATCGACAAAAAAGCCCAGTCAAACCATTTCCTCAACGTCGCTTACGGAGAGTAAGTTGGCATAATATCATCTCACGTTTTTGTCATTCATCTTTGCTTCCAAAGCCTAAAGAAACTCGACGACATTGAAAATGTCAAAATGCAGAACCTGCAGAGATGGGATCGTAACTGCCATGATGCGGTGATATGGTTGCGCCAAAACAAACACTTGTTCAAGATGGAAGTGTTTGAACCGGCCCTCCTTTCTGTGAGCGTCCCGAACCAAAAATTCGTCAATGCGGTCGAATCTGGAATCAACGCCACACAACTTAAGGTGAGCCACACCTTCAGACCTCTGTTCCGAAAGGTACCTTGTCTGAGCCTGTCTAGACATTTGTTTGCCAATGTAAAGAAGACTCAGAAATGCTGAATAAACAAGTTCACGATAATGACGTACTTGGAAAAGATGTCCGCATTTCTGTATGGTACAGAAAACATATGCAATTGCAGCCGCCACCCATGTCTCGTGAGGAGGTGAGGACGGTGTAGTTGCTCCCAGCTTTATCTCACTCCTCTCTTAGATGGCGAGCCTTGGTTTTGATGGCTATCTTCTTGACTATGTCGACTGCCCGGAGGGCATGCGTTGGTACCTTCAGCGAGAATTAAATTTCCACCGAACGGCGAGTGGTCGATCTGACTGTTGGGGCACATTGGAATACTGACATGTGTGGTATTGCTATAGGCGGTCTCTCTACAAGGTACCGACGTACCGAGAGCCATGGAACTAGTGTCTCGCCCAGAAACTGGCGGAGGAGCGTCGTTCATTAGCAGGACCACCATGAACATCGTTAGCAGGTCGCAATATGGGCAAAGGAACGTCAATAACATGACCCGCGAAATTAAAAATGCTCGAACCTTTGCTAATGTCACAGGTATATATCCTGGCTGATTTGAGGTGTGCTAGTTGAACTGACTGTTTTCACAGTTGATCCTGACCAGAAGAAGAGAATTGATGACCGAATTACTCAGCTGCAAGAGGAAATAAGTAATTATGCCCAGGAAGAAGCTCGGTTGAAGAACGAACACAAGCAAATTTTCGATGAAGACAAAGTATTTGTCGAGCGCATGGTATGTGTCACTGAGATACGCCTCAGATCTGCTGCTGATCTTTTGAATGTAGACTGCCATTAACAAGCGTCGGGATAAAGTCAAAGAAACACAGACGAACAAGGTGAAGTTTGAGGCCAAGATGGGTGCGTGGTTTTTCTAAGGGCTAGATTTATCGTTAAGATTTAGTATAGGTCGAGAAAGGATCAAACTGGAAGAACTGCGAAACCAAGCTTCGGTGGAGGCAGGGCGTGCTGGCTTAAAGCAGCAGCTCCTCAAAATAACGAAGCAGCGCATCCAGATCGCGAAGGAGTACACTGTATGCTACTCTACCGTTGCCCGTTTGAAACTCGACTTTTTTTTTGTTGACACTTGACTCAGAATCTTGCTCGTTCCATCATTAGCGAGCAAACAGAGGCGACTCGCATGGGGATACACTTTCTGCAAATCGGCGCTAATAAAACAGCGCTGCAGGACTTGTGCACAAGAAAAGACGAGAAGTACAACAATGCACTTGCCGAGTTTGAGAAGGGTAAGATAAAAATAACATTCAAATGAGGCTGGGGTTTTCTTACCCCAAATTTTCTTTCCAGTTGACGAGGAGTTCCGCGCTGTTAAGGAACGAGCAAAGATTGTTTTGGATGAGGTTCGTGAATTGCAAAGAAATATTCCAGAAGAGCTGCGCACCACATACGAAGAGATTGAAGCAAAACGGACGCAATACGATAAGGACCTCCTAGCATCTCGGGAGGACCGAACTGCACCGCCTTCCACAGTTGGCGTGGAGCTGCGAAGTCTTGATGAGCTGGAAGCCGAGCTTGAGACGCAACGAACGAGCCTGGAACTAAATTTGAACACCAACCCAGGGATCGTGGAGCAGTACGAGAAACGTATACGTGATGTGAGTTATCATCTCATTTGCGTGGGCATCGCGATACTGAATGGACATGCGGCGTGTGTACGTATGTGGTTTTTAAGATTGAGGTCTTGGAAAAAACCATCGAAACCAAACAAAAGTCGGCCGAGAAGATCGAGAGGTCTATCAAGTCAGCCAGAGTGAGCTGCGACCATTCATAAATCCCTGCCAGCTGGTTTTCAGTTCTTGATCAGGATAATTGGCAACCGGCGCTCGAAAAGTTACTTGCAAGTATCGGGGATAAGTTTTCCAAAGCCTTTGACCGTGAGTACTAATTTGACCCATTCATTCCAACAGCTCTGATTTTGGCATTCCTGCAGGTATTGGATGTGCTGGTGAGGTTCGCATTAGTCAACATGAAGATTACGAGAAGTGGGCCATCGATATTCTCGTTAAATTTCGGGACACAGAGAAACTGCAACTTCTTACTGGTCAACGCCAATCAGGCGGTGTATGTCATCTCCGTCCTCTCAGTTTCTAAGCTAGAATTCAAATCGATTTTTAGGAACGTTCATTGACCACGATCCTTTATTTGCTGAGTCTGACTGAGGAAGCACGCGCTCCATTCTCCCTCGTTGACGAAATTAACCAGGTATGTACTAAATCTACCACGCTGTTACCGCCCCCCGAGGGCGGGACGGAGCATGAGCTCAGAGTATGTAGAGGAGCTTGATCTGATTCTGTTATATGTGATGTTTTAGGGAATGGACCAACGTGCCGAGCGCTCAGTACACAACTCGATGGTCCAGGTGACGTGCAAGGAGGACAGCGCCCAATATTTCCTGATCACCCCCAAGCTACTTCCGGATCTCGAATATCACGAGCGCATGAAGATTCTGTGCGTCAACAACGGAGAGTGGCTTCCCGAGGAGCACAATCTGGGCAACATGATGAACATGATTGATGGCTACCTTGCGCAAAGGAAGTAGCCTAGAGTGAGCAGCAGCGGTGAGGGAGTCTGTGTGGGCATGGGGTTGTCTTGTTACTTTATAGCTGTCTAGTCTCGTAAATACCGATGATACCTGTAACTAATCTACACCTAGACCAATCGTATTGGCATTAGTCAACTTGAACATTTCAAGCGTTAGAGTGCACTGTAATTATGAATGAATATCATGATTATGGTCGCTAATTTACACCTTTAGTCCTACGCAAGAGATCTATCGCCTGTCACTTCTATACCAGTGTTGTAATTTCATGCCGCCGCTTTGATGCCGCAGCGACACAGTTTTGAACCAGATCTTGCGCAGGTGTAGTGTCGATGCCGAGTTGGGTGGCAGATATTAGGTCGCCCGAGTTTGTGTCGACGACGACTGAGACAGTGGTATCAAGGAGAGGCTCCTCAAATGCCGTTGGGTCTGCTAAAAGAGTTGTCCTAGGCGTAAAACATGAGTCGCAAAGTTCAAGAATGATGAAAACGTAGACAGCGTACCCATCGAAGACTCCAAACGACATGGACACGGGCGTCCGTGTTATATGAAGTGAGGATTTTGTCTTGCGTGTGCAAACAGTGCGCCCTGTTTCTTCGTCGAAAGTGGCTTTTGGTAATTGAGCTAGAAGATTTGACAGTCAGTCGACATATAATGCACGAAAGAGGCAAGGAAAACGGACTGTTTTTGAGTGCAGCGACCATGGCAAGCAGAGTAGCATCAAACACGTTTCCGTCGTAATTTATGCATGTTGCATCGACATAGAGAACCCATGCTGCTTTTCCCGGATGTATACATAATGATTTGAGAGGAATTATGCCAGAACTATGCCGCAAATAATGATAAGGGGGATTTTTTTTAAAAAAAAGAGAGTAAAATTCAAGAATAAGACGCACGCAACGAGCACTTCATTCAATCGGTCTGATAATACCTGAGCCTCTTCAGTCGGTGGACCTGGCTTGAATTTTGGTGAGCACATTGCGGGTAGGTCCAAGTTAGGTACTATGTGAACACAAGTATGAGATGAATTGTAGAGTAAAAGATGTAGAAGCTGGCACGTACCAAGAAACCCTTCCCCCTCCCTATCGAGCTCGGGTTCAGCAATCTCAGCCTTGACACCACACACTACTGTTGTGTTCCCTAAGCGCACGAGTGCCGATCCATCCGCGGTTGATATCGAGCCTACACAGCACATGCATACGTTTTTCAGTAGGTTGTAGATCATCGCGTACGCACACACCGACATTGATGTTTATGTCGCGCCAGGCATCGGCCACGCGTCCATCAGGTCTAACATTCTCGGCGAGAAAGCGCTCTAGGTAGACGCGAGGATGAAGGCGCTGGAAGACGGAAGCCTTGAGAGTGTCACTTTCGCTTGTGGTGGTGGTCATAGAACAAGTTGAGTTGCCGATCCGTACATAATTCAAAATTTTGCCGTAAGGATGATAAAATTCTATTCCCTCCATGGCATGAGTAATTGTAGATAAATATCATAGCTGTAGTAATTTTGTTTCAAAATCTACTGGCTCTGGTGCGCCGTCGGAATAACACCTTTGAGGACAGCAAGCTCTGCATTGATGATGCTGCTGGTTGCCGCTCCGATGGAAACATTGTTTGCAAGCACGACAAATTTGATATCCAGCACCTGATCCTGACGGATGCGGCCCACTGACACACCAGCACCGTCCTGATAATATCTGTCAAGCCTGGGTTGAGGCCGATCAGGCTCCTCATGCACATCGATAATCCTAGAGGGTGCAGAGGGGCAGCCAAGGGTCTGTGCATCACAAGTGAAATTTGCGAGGACCTCGCGGACCTGCTGGGGTGATGGCGGTGGGCGGCGGGAAAATCGTATGGACACGCATGCAGTGTGGCCATCGATGACGGGAACGCGATTGCATGAGGCGGAGATGCGTAAGGGCACCTTAGAATGCATATCAAATGAACGAGAGCCATCATCAGCCTTGGGAACACCTCCAAGGATCTTGAGCATCTCCCATTCCATCTTCTCCTCCTCGCCACCGATGTGGGGGACAACGTTATCCATGATATCGAGTGATGCGACGCCTGGGTAGCCTGCACCCGAGATGGCCTGCATCGTTGTGACTATGAGTGATTCTAGAGGCCCAAAGGCTTTTTCGAGGGCACAGAGAGGAATGGCAACGCCAGTAGACGAGCAGTTGGCATTAGTGACAATGAAACCGCGTTTCAGTGCAGGTGCATGTGCTGCCTGCTGCTGCGGCAGAATCGCGAGATGAGAAGGGTTGACGTAGGGGACAATGAGAGGAACAAGTGGGTCCCGGCGATAATTTTTCGCGTTTGAAAAGACGGCGAGATCTGCAGCCCTGAAGGCGGTCTCTTCAAAATTAATGAGTATTTTGTTGGCCCTACACTACACAGGAACGCACCGATGTCTCCAGCAGCATCAGCATCGAGTCCTGAGAAGACAATTGCGCATTCTGAGAAAAACTCTGGTTTGCACTCGTTGACGATAAGATCCTGGGCTGCCGCTGGCATCCTTGTTGACTGCTTCCAGTTCGTGGCGAGTTTGTATGGCTTGCCTGCCGATCTTGGAGAAGCACCAAGAGCATGGATGACGAACCATGGGTGGTTTGCGAGGAGGGTGATGAAGCGTTGGCCGACGGTGCCAGTAGCACCGAGGACACCAACCTTGATCGATGGACCTTCAGACATATTGGGACGTGGGTATTTTGAGAGATGAGGGTTGGATGAAGAATCTGGAATGTGTGAGCTGTCAGTTGAACGCGAGCTCATCGTCGGCGACGACGTACTCGATAGGACTATCAGTGAAGAAAACTCCCAAATTTACTGCACGTGATTAGAGTTAAAGTGCCTTTTTAAAGGGGCTGTGTGGCTTGCCGCTGCTCTGACTCGATGGCAAAATTTTACGCGAGTGACTCTATCATTGGGAGCTATCTATGACTCATTTGCTACTGGTAATGATACGTTAGAGCAGAGAGCCGTATTGAACTGGCGCATGATGATTGCCATGATAGTTTCTTCATCAAATGGTGCTCTTTGGATCGCTTTCCATGAGGCACACAACGAGACTCATCCAACCCCTGGATGATGAAAGATCCTGCCATTGTGAACAGAATCAAACTGATTAGATGATTATTTGAAAATCATAATTACCTTGATGCATACAACGTTGCCGATCCATCCCTAGCTGGTGATCATTCAATCTTTTTGTTCAAAAGGAGGGTCTATTCTACATTAGGGGTGTGAAAGGTTTGCTGTTAGAAAGAGGGATGACTGCTGACCTTGCCGATCAACCTAGAGCTTTATGCTGTTAGATGTGAAAGCGCACACTTCAAGTAATCGAGGCATGGAATTTATATCCTTCTCTCCAGAACTGCGCACATACCTATGGGTGTGTTCTCATCAACGCATGCACCGAACTAAGTACAAAATTAACAGACATGCTAGCATCAGTTCTCTTAAGGGTGAAAAGGTGTGGATAGCTGTCTAAAAGGTATCTGCACCAATATTATCCAAGTTCAGTGAAAATAGCAAAGCATTTACAAGATCCTGAGACAGTAATTTGAATGACTCAAAGGCTTGAAACAATCCAGTCTTGCCATTGTGGAAACAAAGTGGATACCCAGCACCGCAAGGACTCGTGTCTGAGGACATCTGTATTGCGACGCAAGTTCAGTGAGCAGATCTAGAATAACTTCAAGTACTTGGTTAACTGAACGCAAGACAGATTATTTTGAGGCAAATGTCGGTGGTATATCCAGAGTGTTCTCACATGTAGGAGCAAGTGAGCAGACGATAGAGCAAGTCTCAGAAGATCACCACAACAGTCACAAAGCATAATATACCACGTGATCATTGACGTTCAGCGTCGTCGTCACTCTACTCAACCTCAACGGTCATGGCGACGACGGCTGAGGCCGCAGCGCAGCTCATCTACCCCCCTAATGTCCAGGAAAACTCTAGGCTGACTACCGTCAAGTTCATTTCGTCATGTTTTGCAGGCGCAGCTGCAGGCATCCTTGGCCTTGAGAACTGGCTCGGCTTTGCCCTCTTCCTACTCTCAACTCTCCTGACTTCAGGCTGTATATACACCGTTAATTGCCGCGGCCGGCCCGCCAAATATCTCCCAGGCGGTCTTACTGAGCTCGTAAACCCGGGTCAGGACAATATCTTCACTTTTGTGCTTGTTTGGACACTCTTCTACGGTGAGCCCACAGCGAATCTACATGGTCGGACCACGCGGACTGATTCCTTCTCTATCGAAAACAGGTATTGTACATGGTGAGCTGCCGAATGGAAAATTTCAGCCGCGCGTTTAACTTATCTTCTTCGGCGATCGTAGTGTACGACTGATGCTGCGCCATGGCTTCGGGTATTGAGCGTCGTTTAAGATTTCGCTTCTTCCCTTAGGGAGCAGCTTCGTAGGTCTCTTCCCTGGCTTCACGACGCCTTGAATGTTCATTCTTTGTTATCTCTAGATCGTACTAGCATTATTTCATTCCCCATAAATATATCGTTGTAGTCTTCAATCATCCTGTCTACAAAATAATCAGAGGGATCATCTGGTTCTCGGCCGGCCTGCAATGGAGCGAGCCAATCCAAAGAGATCCAAAGCCAGCTCGACAAACACCTGGCAAACCTGACCCTACCTTACCTATTTTTTCTCTCGTTTCAGCATCGTCAGGGACATCACCCATATCGGGATATAATCTGGCACGTGGAATGCCACGCGACGCTTCCTCCGACACGTGGCTCCAGCGGTGGCTGTGCGGTGTACCGTTCCGGGGCCCCCTTGTTCAGGCAGAAAAGAGGAAGCTATGTAGGGCTCACATCCGTAATTCATTCTGCTTCATCCACCCCCCACATAGACGACGTCCTCAATGTCGACCTCATACGTTCTCCTCCAATTCGGCGACGACCCTTTCAACAATATCTTTGACGATATAGAGGGACGGCGAGCATTCACTGTGTGGGTTACTTGCGAGATCGTTTACGCTTTGACTCACATCTGTCACTTGTAGGACATCGGTTTGTTCCGCTTTACCTGGTTACACATTGTCCAGCGCCACCACTGACGCGCTATCGCTAGGCTGGTTTGCTTCCAAATCCTGTTTTCAGATTGACGCGTGAACCAGCATGGGCGCAACAATATCCAACAATCATGGGCCCTGCGAAGTCCTACTTCTATTTTGGCCCAGAAAGCGCGCCTGGGTACATTATATATGGAAATAACCGCAACACGCTCCCCATGCCGCACTTCCTACGGCAGCAACGCGAAGGCAGCACGTGCGTATACTGCTCGCGTTGGGCTTCTCGCTCCCAATGACTTATGGCTGACGGACTGCCTCCGAAGATCACGTTATTTTACTTCACAAAATGGAAGGGACCTGAAGTGGAGGATCTCTCCGTCGCGTATGGAGGTGTGTGTTAATCCTCGTCTCGTGATGTTTAATTCCTCCTAGTTAACAGAGGAATTTTCCGTTCCTTCTAGCTTTTCGATGGCCGCACGATGCTCGCCTTGTGGGAGCTGAGTCATCCAGATGATGAATTCCATGCTCGACTAACCATAAAGCCCCCTGGCCTCCCCATCGTCACGGAAATTGTGACCACCCTCGCGATAAACAGGATGGCCCAAGTGCTCCATTGGGAGCATCCATAACGAGACTTAGACTTCTCAGGCCCTGCAAATGCCCATCACGATACTACGATTACCACAGCTTCGGAAAATTAATACCTGTATGCACTTATATCTCTCTCAGCCACACTATGAGCGAATCACCCACTATCACTATACCACACATCCCTCCCTTCCATTCGGGGCACCATCCATGTGTAGCTTTACACTTTGCACAGATCTATCCATTTCTCACAGCCGACATAGATATCTGAATCTGATGTTCCACTTACTCGTCTCAAAACTTAATCAGTCACCAGCAGAACACGATCCCGAATAGTATAACGCCGCGGCATCTCCCAAGGATTCTACGGCTAATCCTGTTCCTTGTGCGCCAACTCTGCCTGTATCTCGACTAAGCGCCTCCATTCCGGCTCATCTTCGAAGTCTTTGGTCCGGCCCATGAACGTCCGCACAATGCTACGGCCCTGGAGTTGCCACTTGCCACCCTCCACACGAGGCCCAAAGTTCCTAAGCACGTCAACAATTTCCTCTACCTCTCCCACCGCCTCACGCCACCGCTCCACATCCGTCTCGCCCTTCTCCATCGTTCCCGCCACCCCACACCGGTAGGCATCCAGGTGTGCTTTTAAAGCATCTTCCCACCGAGTCTCCCACGTAAGCAGCCGCGCGTAGGCACGGAACACCCGTGGGGACGATATGCGAGGCAATAGAATCCGCTCAAACAGATTACTCACGTTCCTTAAAAGCCCATGACCCTCATTTGGGTTTTGCGCCGCTGGCCTCTCCCCGCTCTCGCCTGCCTCATCCTCGGGATTCAGAGGTGCGCGCGTGACGGCAGAGACTAAACGCTCGAGGACTTCGATATCGACAGAGTTCGCACCAGCTTTATCGCTTGTCTCCTCGACCACACGTCCCAGGGCATGACAAGATTCGGCCAACTCGCCGACGTCCATTGCGACAACCATGTAATTGGACCACATTCGCCAGTTATCGTAACTGAACTTGAGGCCCTGCTTAAGTGCACGGAATGCCAATAGCTTATTAGAGAAGGGAATTGATTTAATAGATTCTTCTGTTTGCTTTGCATCGGTGCCGTCTACCTAGAAACGCGGAAGCTGTAGTCAGCGAATTGCTAGAACAAGCAATGTGGATTTATTACCTCCTCTTCTGAAGTCTTGTCACTCGAAATTGTCCCCATTCGGAGGTACATACTTGCAAGATTGCTCCAGCTCTCGGCATCATCCTCGTCAATGGCAACACAACGTCCAAAAGCATTCTTCGCTTCTTCCCACTCTTCTATGCGCATGGCAGCACAACCCAGGATAAACCAAGAACGCGATAGCAGTGGATTAATCATCACTGCTCGTTTGAGGCAGGTGATAGCGTCTGAAAATTTGGCTCGCGCGAAGTAATACCCTCCAAGTGAGCGCATAGCTCGTCCAGACGTGCCTTTGGAGATCTTCCACGCACGTTCGTAGTGCTCCACTGCATTTTCAGGCTCTAAGTCACCCAGCAAGCACCATAGCTTTGCTTCTCGGGTGGTGTCGTGGATTTCACGTCGAGTGGCAGATACAATCTTTTCCCGCGAGACTACTTCGTCCGCCTCCGCCTTACGGCCTTCTAAGAGATCGCGCACAACTGTTATTGCCTTCTCCGGCCGCTCAAGTGATACCCAACACTTGACAACTTCCTCCCACATTTCCAGTCTTTCGAAAATCTCTAGGGCCGAACGTACAACTCCTAAACTCAGGAAGCGCAGAGCTAATTCTCGTTCGAGCTCCCATTTGCTCGGTAAAGGGATTGAATGGAAGTATAACAATCGCTCCTGCAGGGTAGAATCCGCGGTCGGCATCTGATCGATTAAGGCCTGCAACTGGAGCGTTGATCGTTCGACCGTACGGGTGCGTGCTGACTCAAGCCGTGACCGAAGGAGAAGCGCCATCGTGTGGATGGACCAATTTCGTGGATGGGTTATTACCCGTGAGATGTATGGTGACATCTGTTCGTTCGTAAGGCCGTGAGACGGTGAAGTATTTTTCACGTTAAGACACATGGAAAGAAGGATACATTGGTCAAGCGGGTGAAGGGATGGTTGGGAAGATGGATCGATGTGATTTAGACGAGACCCGGGTGCGGATGGATTTGAAGAGGTAAATTCAGTCTGCTCCAATAGCGTGTCATCGTTGAGGGCCAGCGTCTCTGGAACGTTAGGTTGTTGTGTAGTATCTGTCCCTTGATTAGACTCAGATAAGCCCTCATTTGTTGTGTTGTCATCGGAGAGGTGAGACTCCGCTAACAATACAAGTTGGCTGAGATCAGTTTGCTGAAACTTTGTCCTTTTGCCGAGCGCGCCAGTCAGTTCGTATTCTAAACCTGTGGACTTTGTCGCCTGGACAAAGAGGTCTGCCGCCAACCGATCTTGAGAGAGCTGATGCTGCAGTAACCCCTCCTCCAAGATCAGACGACCGGCAAGGTCGGGCTCTAGGGAGAAACGAGCTTTAAAAGATTCCAGGGCCGTCGACATTATGGAGGGCTGAGGCACAGGTTCATCCAAAACCTGCTGATGTATCAAGGCGGCTCGAAGTCTCCACCAGACTGCCGAGTGACAATGATCATACGGAAGGTCCAACAAGATCTCGGCGAGTCGGAGGAAAGCTGCAACTTGCATCAGGTGGTATGCTGGTTCTCCGCTCTGCGCTAGTTCAGAAATGGCCTTTCTGTTGACGAGTTCTTCGGTGATATCTCCTGGATCCACAGAAATGACCTCCAACGGCCGCACGTCTAGATCTGGTCCCGTCCAATTCACTTGCGCAAACGCATGCAGGCAAGCGACGGCCACGGTCAATCGTAGAAACTCCGTTTCGATAGGTCCAGTATTAGATTGCGAGGATAGATTGAGTAGTTGATGGAAAGGTAAATCAAAATTGGCTGATTGGATGTGAAATAGCTCTCGAGAGCTTGGAGAAGTGAGCACCTGGCCAAAATGACCTTCTACGACAAGTTTGGCGAGCTTGGCAGCAGGACTATCATCGTCCTGGGGCGTAGGCGTCCATTTACCTCGCAAAAGCGACTTTTCTATGGCGGAGAGGTCGGCACTCATTGAGATCTCGAGAGTAAATAATCAAAGGGCCTCAGATAGATTTTTTGGACGCATGACAAATCTTGCGATAATCTTATCTAAAGTAGAGATCAATTGTGCTTTAAAAGGTACGATCCCTCGGCCACCCCCCAAGTTCCTCCAAGTCGCCACATTTCCTGAGATTTGGATTCCTGAAAATAAGATATGTGCATCAAAGCACCAGAAACATCCAGTTTTGTTATTAGATTCTCCAGTCAACACGGAGCTCCTTCCGATCTCCTTGGGATTACCACCCTCAAGGTCCCTCAAGCGACACTTCACCCAAATCATATCGTACTTCTATAAAACTTCTTAAATTTGCAGGTTCGATCTGCTTCGCCGTGCCTGGAATCCGCTTAGGATCGAAACATTGAGGGAGATTGAGCGCCGAGCAATTGAGTAAATCTTGTTTTGACTATTTCATTTTGCATCGACCAGAAATCTAGACCCCGAATATCTTCGACGCCCTTATCATGACTGCATTCTCGAACGTGAGATGTATACACGCCGCACCCTCGTGTAAGAGTATGGGCCGTGATATCAGGTCAATCTTGCGGTAGACATCGGGACTTTTGACTTGATACCCATTGAAACCGACGTCTGGTGAATATTATCTGTACTTCCAATCTATGTAGTCTCTAGCGTTGTCAAAAATGGTTGATCAATTGAAATTGCCTGTTTCCGTGAAAGTGATCCGATCACTTCTTGCTGACAAATCATCTCTGCCAAACTCTCCTGTCTCTCCTTGCTTTGTCCATGGCTCGTCGTCCAACCCTGTATGATTTTTCGAGCCTGAGCCTCCGTCCAGATGGCACCCGCGTCCAACAATCCACTCCGAATAATTTGAAACCCCGATATGCAGCAGGAAGTGTGCAAGATTCTAGGGGAAACTGGTTCGCCCGCGACGCTGCTGGATCACGAACTGTTGGGAAATATCGCAAAGTACGAGAGAAGAGAGAGGAGCAGGAAATTGAAACAGATGGAGAAGAATATAAAGAAGATGACAGTGAAAAATCTGGGAGCAAGGGAAAAGGCAAGATGAAGCAAAAATCTGAACGAAGTAATCCTCGCCCAGCGAAACGACGAAAATTCATGCAAAATTTCGATTTTCTTGTACCTGCAACCACGGTCACATCAGCAGCGGAGCAACCGCTCCCCACTTCTGTAATTACGTCTTGTCATTCAATAGAACAAGTTTTAAATTCATGTGTCGCCCCAGGACCTTCTTAAGGCTATACATTATTTTGCGAGCTCGTACTACCATGAACGAGGGCAACTCTTCGATGCTACCAAGGAATACCGTAAGATGAGGAAACGGAATAAACTTAGACGGCTCAAGGAACAAGGAAAGGCTGACGAAAGCTGTGAAGACTCCGGAGAACAATCGGATGAAGAGTCTGAAGAAATTGAGCAAAGAGCAAAGAGCGGCAGGAAAAAAGGTGTGGTTGGGAGGACTGTTTATCGGAAGGATATGTACAAGATTTTGGATGGCTCTGCGCTCATGGCTATAGGTATGTCTTGACACCAATTGCGTGGATTTTGCACTAATATTTTTCTCGATACCAAGGGATGTTGATGCAGGAGTATGTGTCCCGAATACTTGAGCCCCGAGTTCCGGACGACTGGGAAGAAATAATGCGAAAGTTTTATCCTGATATGGGGAATGAGGAAATTGCAAATGATGAAGGTACGCGATTTATTCAATGCGTAGGCGCCAATACTTACGACCAACAGTCGGTTCAGGCCTTGCAGAAACAGATGACAGTTCGGAGGAAGATGATGACGACGAATCACAGGCAGGAAAGGCAAGTGAAAATGAGGAAAAGAGCAAGGAGGAAAGCTGCGACAGTGACAACCCAGGCCAAGAGGAAACAAACAAGGGCAGCAACGAAGGTTGACTTGAGGGATAGCGACGTCGACTGAAGGTGTCAATGTGTCCTTGGACCATTGAGTGCAGTTGTAAAATTAGTGTAAAATTAGAAATAGAATATGCTCTACGACATTATTGGGGTTGTGACGTTCCTGCCCTCCAGTTTTCCTTCAAAGTCAACGCGGTCGTAATTTTTGTGGGGTCGTGATCAGGTGGTAGTGTGCCGTCGTCCCAACTTCTCAGGACGTTCGCGCCCTGCACTCCCATATGAACGCCGGGGAAAATACGCAGGCGTTCTAGGCGTCGCTCTCGGAGCTTATTCTTGGGTAACATACCAGAGACAGCATGTCGAATAATCTGAGGCATGGGTTGAATGAAGAAGTATATGGAACTTAGCAAACAAGAAACACACCTCATCTGGCTTCCGGTTCATCATGTCTTTATATGGCGTCTCCTTCAAGCCACCTGGAAACATGGTATGTTTCCGATACAGGAGTTGCTCGTCCTTCCTGCCAGTGACCTTGATATTCCGTGAATTTGTGACGATGACATAGTCTCCACAATCCACTGTAAAATTTCGCTGAGCAATTTTATTTTTCTTGAGAGCAAAGAAGCGCACCACTGGGATCATAAATGGGCTTGTGCTTGCCCATTAGGACAAGGGCAATACGCTCAGCAAGTTTTCCAAGAACGCGGTCTGACGCATCGACATGGTGCCAGACCCGTGCATACGCAAGGGCCGTCTGAAAGTATTTAATTCAATAACTCCCTTAATTTAAGTAGCACAGCATAGAGAAAACGTACATTGCCAATAGCTTGAGACATGGTAAATTGAACGCTGACGGTGTTGAGCACAAGCGATTCAAGGAACTTTTACGCGAAGCTTTCCCACGGTCAGAGTCTAGGTCATCAGATTTATTTACCTTGCTTCATCACACGACAATACAAGGAATCTGACATTATAGCGTAATGGGTCTCTGGTTTCTCATCGGATATCTCTAAATCACTACCCATGTCGTAAGTTCGCTCTTAATAGCTTCCCTGGACAGAGCAAAGGTCTCTCAGGAGTCAGGTTTGATTTTGAGCGAAGCCTGGATAATCAATAAGGTGAGTACAAACGAGGTTTAATGACCTGAAATGGAAGCGGTTGTATGTAGCCCACCAGAGACATAAAGACAAACTCTTTAGTTAAAATCCGACGCCTCCCCCATGAGCCCGGTTTCGGACTTGCGAGCTTTGGCACGGACTTCAAGCGCCATCGAAATTCCTCCTCGAGTTCACAAATACACTATGCGCTAGATCCACTGCTCGCGGATTCGTCGTAGGGCCTTGTTGTCACGAAGTTGCCATGTCGCAGTAATGCATTGCAAAAGCCGATGGTTTGGATGCCATTTATGATATAATCTTGTGGGCCTTGACAGCTACGGAAACCTTTAAAGGCGTCTGAGAAACTCTGGATTAGAGCACTACCAATCTTCGCCTTCCATCGTATTCAAGTTGACAATGTTTCTGCCTTCGTTAATCGTCCTCCTCTTGACAAGCAGCGCTCTTGCTTCTCCCTACCAATTCAATGGTCTGACTGTCACTCTTTCGGGCCCGCCATCTGTCGTAAATTCGGTTGACCAGTTGCAGTTTACGGCAACTGTTACGAATCATGGTACCTCCGACTTAAAAATTCTGAAGTACTCGACAATACTTGACGACTCACTCCCCACGAAATCTTTTAACGTTACCAAGGGTAATATGACTGTTCCGTTCACTGGGCTCAAGGTATGATTTGCTATCCTGCAGATGGCTCATTGTTGACGACAACAACTCATAGCTCTTCTTGTCTTTGCCCTCCCTGAACAACAGTTCCTTTACCGTTATCCCTGCAGGCCAATCGATTGTCGTGTATCACAATGGTAGGTGATGTTTAATACAAGTTTTACAACACATATTCTAACCTAATTGCTCGTAGTTGCATCATTATACAACTTCTCGACATTAGGCACCGGCAACTTTACTTTCCAACCAGTTGTCAATTTCCAAGCGCTGCCAGCTTCGCAGAATTATGTCGCCGGCGTTACCGCCCTCGACAGCGTCAACGTGATATCAAATAACATGCTTATTGCTGTAACTCAGAATCTAGTAGCACGACAGCTTCAAGGTTTCAGCAAACGCGCAATGGACGTCTGTTCAGTGGCCACGCAAAAAGCCTTCGTCGATTCTAGGTAAGCTGGGTGAACGGAACCTGCAGTCGCAATAGTAACTCTTCTTCCAGTTACGCAGAAGGAAAGGCTTTGGCTTCGTGGGCTACTAGTTACATCAACACGCATGGGATGGACTCCTTGTACACATCCTACTGGGGAAATACTTCGACTTCAAACATCACATCGATCTACAATGCCGTTGCATTAGAAAACTCAACAACCAGGACGTGCGTGAAGTTCTTTAATGTTCAATTCTCACTCACAGGACTGCCTTTTTAGATTGAGCTGTACCGACAGTTTCAGTGCCTGCTCTAATGGTGTTGTAGCTTACACGCTTGCTGCCACTACTAATGTCAGTGTTCTGTGTTCTCTCCTATCAGACTCCTAGGGCCGTGGTATTGACCAACTATCTGCAGATCTATTACTGCAACCTCTTCTTCAGTCAACAGCCTCTCAACGCCCTGTGCAATGGAACCACAGTCTTCTCCCGGAACATTCGCGGAGGGACAACCCTACACGAGGTGAGGCTCATTTCAATGTTCATCCCTGTACTGACTAGCTGGTTACTTGTATATTCAGATTACTCATGCAGTGGCAGGCACTGACGATATCTCATACGGTTGCGCTGCGGATCAAGCGCTACCTAACCAGCAGGCTCTGATGAACGCTGACAATTACAATGTGTGTTCTTGATCTCGTTTTTTTCCTGTTGACCTAACGTTGTTTCCAGTGCTTTGCCTCACAGGTGTACCGCAACACACAATGCTAATGAATTTCAAAAAGGGCTACTCGGAGGGGTGCATATCCTGTGAAGGTTGCTATTGAATAATCAACATGTTTTAGAGAGGTTTATAATATATAAATAGATACATGTGAGCACATCAGAGTCTTGACATGGAATTACATGGATTCCATGTAAGTAATAATAAGCAGCATCATTGGTCATTAGACTCATTAATGCCACTGAAGGGGGTAGGTAGGTTCATTGCCGGGGAGGTCCGAGTATGAACGACCGATTTCCGTAATACTGCATATAACTAGTGATTTGCTGGCTTGGGCTTGAGGCCGCAGGCCGAGCCATGTGAGGCCCCTTTAGGCCGAGCCGAGCCGGGCCGTGCATAGGGCTTGAGAGGGCTTATCGCCCGGCTTTGAATTTTGGAAAGCCCCAAGTCTTGGGCCTGGGCCGCGGCTTCACAGCCACTGATGTCGCATATTTGGTTTGGCTTTTGGTTTGGCGCTTAAACATATAGAGATGTTGATTGGGAAGATATTGAAGATCTAAAGGCATGGGATAATTTAATTGATGATGAGTATGACGACGATGAATTGTAAACACAAAATAATGTAGTATTAATGACTATGTTATGATATTACACATAGTGAATCGCACGGGTACATCCTCGGGTACCAGGACACCAACCCATACCCGTACCCTCACTAACTCGTACCCGTGACCAAGGGTACGGGTCCTGGTTCTCACGGGTACGGGTGCAGATGAACCGCGGGTTTTATAGACTCAGTTAAAACAAATTACATCTACATTTGTCGATAACTACTCAATGGAAATCTCTATAACTTTCCTACCAACTTCAGGAAGCTTTGACGCTGCAAGAAAATCTGCTGACTCAACGAGTCCTAACTTGAACCATGCACCGAGACATAGAAGGGACCTCGTTGACTCCGCAGATAAACGATTGCGGATGTGCGATAGGAGTATGCGTCCTTGAGAAAAATCACGCTCAACATCCACAGCAGTGCCTAAAATAACTTTTCAGGGCAAGTTGTACACCGAACTCAAAAAATTACTTACCTGGCACACTTTGATTGTCCAGTGCCATCTGAGCAAGGTGCGGATAAATTCTTCGCTTCTTCATCCACCATTGAATAACATCTGCCACTCGCTCGCGAGGTTCATCAAGGTATGCCTTCAGTTCATCAATAACTGAGGCAGTTGGAGCATCCTCAAGGTCAGAAATGTCATCGAACATGTTGATATCTTTCGAGCCCTAAAATAATGTCAGCAAGCCCGGAAAACTCTGTCGTTTTAACTGAGTTTGTACTGTTGAAACTCCCGCATCCTTTGACGAACCATCTTCCACTTCTAACTCTGCATAAGTCATGCAAAATTCTCGCTCGATGATTTCACATGCAGTCTTGATGTAGTTATCGTCCCAACCAGAGTTTTCGAGGTACCCCAACTTATACGATGGATGTAAAACTGCTAAGAATTAGTAATAATAATGCCTAGCCCAATTACTTTCTGGCTTGCGTACCCCTGGTACCCGCGGTGTTGCGCGGGTTGGATGGAGGGTATGCTAAGTCCAACCCGTGCCCGTACCTTTGAGTACCCTTACCCGCAACCCGTCGGGTACACCATACCCGTTGCGATTCACTAATTACACAGCAAGCCGCGGCCTGAGCCCAAGCCCAGCCCAGGCCGGCTACGCAAAACGGCTTAGGCCCGGCTTGAGATTATGTCAAGCCTGAGCCCATCAAAGCCGAGCCAAAGCTGCGGCTTTGAGCCCAAGCCGAGCCCGCAAAACACTACTCTGGACCAGTGCCTGGACCTCTCTGACTTGGATTTGGGTCCCTGCCAACGAGCCCGTCATTTTTCTATCGAGCCAAGACAATGGCAGTGTTCCTGATATAGGGAGAGGGATGGACGATTTAGCCGGCTGCATCGGTGATGAGCGCTCCAACCTAACTGTGTCACAGTCAGCGCTGTCTATCCACCGCCAGAGCCGCCGTCCACATTTTCTACTACGGTTTCTTTCGAGATCAGGGAAAGTTGGCTGCTTGACTCTTTTATGCAAACTCCTTGCATTGCCCGTGCCAAAAGACGTTAAATATGACGTTTGTCTTACCACTGGACATCATGATCCCTTTTTACTTTGATAGACTCCAGATTTGCTTGAACTTGATGATGACACTATGGAAACACTTGTTCAGTCTCTCCTGGCGAAAGAGTGGGATCACACACTTCAGCTGTTGGTTTTTAGGCTCAGCTCACTGAACATTCATAAATTATCTCCCACTCTTCCCGCTAAGCGTTTATTTTCAAGTAGTCAGGTGGCCAATATGCGCTACATTCGACAGAATACTACTATTCCCATTCCAGCCCAGATATCTGCACCTCAAGATCGATTGGGACGAAAGCGGATTTTATTCCCGGTGGATGGAGTATGTTACAATAAGGCGCTTCGACGACATTAATCCGATAAGCTGGAGGCACCTGTGCTGGCTTATATGTGGCTCTTATCCTTCTTACCAGGCCTTTTGACAATGTGTAGAATCGGCTGTCCATCGATTTGCACCGCCGAGTGGCAATCAAAGCCTGCGGCTTAGAGTAGATAGGAATTCCCATACTAGTGCATATACTTATGGCATCTAGCGGCTGGGCGCCGAGCGCTCAACAGTTGACTCAACCTTAAGTAGCGGGCATTTCCTCAGAAGATCGGCATCCTTGTGAACTTTCAACTATATGTATTTATCATAGACGCTAGGTATTGTACAAAATCGATGTGTTTAGAACTACAAATGCAATCAATCGTCATGGTCGACGTCGTTACAGCATGCATATGAAACCAAAAATCCATCGCACGTCCGAATCACCGTACCTCCTGAGGGGGTATCCACTCCGGTATCTTCCCCCACTCAAACTTCTGACTCTGGAACGCCTCTAGCGCATCAGCGGGTATGCGCTGCATATAATCGCTAGGGAGAAGCTTATCATACGGGGTCAACCCGCTCTGGTAGAGTGATTTGACCTTGGAGAAGTCTAGTGTTTCGGAAGCCGTCGAGGACGAGGAGGGCTGGGTTGGTGGCTGTATCGAGGTAGAAGGAGATGCCATTGGGAACGCGGAGAGTGGGGGCTGGGAAGAGGTGCTCGACAACATTGGGAACGCGGAAAGGGGTTTCGAATCTGAAGTCGAACCGCCCGGTGCGAATGGGGACACCGTACTCGGGTTGGGATTCGTAAACGAGCCAAACGCCGACGTGGCTGGCGCTAGAGCACCAAACGCGGATGTAACTGGTGCCGGGTTTGAGTTTCCAAAAGCTGAAGTAGCAGCAGGGGCGGAGTTGCCAAATGCCGATGGGGCGCCGAACGCAGAAGGTGCAGCGGGAGCCCCGAAAGGCGATGTGATGGGTGCGGCGTTGCCGAAGGCCGACGTAGTGGGTGCAGGGTTCGGATTACCAAAGGCTGAGGCGGCAGGTGCAGGATTTGGATTTCCAAATGCCGATGTGACTGGTGCGGTATTTCCAAAAGCTGATGTGACCGGTGCTGTTGTCCCAAAGGCCGACGTTGCGGGTGCCGGGTTCAGATTTCCAAATGCAGAGGTGGTAGGCGCACCAGAACCAAATGCGGCGGTAGCAGGGGAGCTTCCGAACGCAGAAGTCGGTTGACTAGGTGCTGGCGCACCAAAAGCAGGTTGACCAAATACTGAAGTCGTTGGCTTAGCACCCGCACCGAAGGCAGATGGTTGTGCGCCAGCAAAGGCAGAAAATGCACCACCACCATTATTGCCACCAAATGCTCCACTGGCGGGTTTAATGATTGATGAAGCCTGGCCAAATGCTGATGTAGGCTGTTGGGTCTGGCCGAATGCAGATGTAGTTTGTGTCGCAGGTTGACCAAAAGCTGAAGGCTGCCCAAACGTAGAGGTGGTTGTCGTCGGAGCAGAAGTTTGCCCAAAGGCAGACGGGGTCGACGTTTGCCCAAAAATAGGCTGGCCGAACGTTGATGAACCAAAATCAGATGTATTGGGTTTAGAGAATGCTGAGGTGACCGCGTTACCACCCCCAAAGGCGGACGGTGTGGACGTGTTGCTAAAGGCAGATTGGCCAAATGCTGATGTTCCAGGATTTCCAAACACAGATGTTCTCAATGCAGAACCGCCTCCAGAAGTGCTCTGAACGCTCGTAGACTGACACTGATTCACAGCAGTCTGGAAAGCCTCCTTCAAATTGTTGCGCGCGTTCTATGACATTGTTAACCCAGACAAACATAACCTTCCAACCGAAACTCACTTGATACATTTGATCAGCTGCAGCAATCTTTTGACTCTCGAAGGTAACCTAAATATGTTGTTAACGTTGAGCAATTAATCTTCCAATACCAATATTTATTGGTTTCTACTCACATATAATTCCAGTTTCCCTTCCTGTTTGTGGGCGACTGCTTGGCATCGTAGCTCTTCTGGAGAGAAATCCAGGCTAGGAAGTAAGTTAGGTTCGTATTTTGAGGGACCATAAGTCGATAGTGGCCATAGTGGTTTGTCTTTTTGAGGCGTAAGATCATGCAGCATGGTGTCCTGACTATACATGTTGTCCTCAGCAATCGAAAATACAGGATAAACATTGAATTCTCCCACTTGAAGGGTATGTCTGCGTTGGCTGGCGCAACAGGCGCTGGTGGATTGAGTCAGTGACTGATACCAAATCAAACTTGTGAGCGTAGACCTCACGTTGGACATCATGGGAATTGCGGCATTTACTTCCAAATTTGCAATTTCCGCGTAAGAAAAACGAACAGACCGCCTACAACGACGTTAGAAATAATCCTTTTGCGCGTTGGACGAGCAACTCACCATTGTGGCAAAAGATAAACGTGCCTGCACGTGACTGAATCAGCTTTGGAAGTCGTCAGTGCTGCCAACCATCTCTCATCGCTGCCCATGGCGACTTTGAAAACAGAATCAGACTCGGCGACGTCAACGCCGGTGCCGCCAACACCAACGCCGAGCTACACTGCAACGCAATGGCCTGTAACACCTCGTAGGACCTTCGTCAACTTGTTTCATCCCATACTCACAACCAGGTGCTTCAGAAATACCCATTGACCCAGCGTTACAGCAACAGGCCTCTCATACGACGTAAAATTGGTTGTTCTTCTCTTTGAATACATGTTGAACAGAAACTGCAGGACAACCCCGTACCAACACTACAGTTATGCATCACACTACCCCCAGGCCACATATGGGCACTATGGCGCATATGCAGCAGCAGCAGCGGCCGCAGCCGTGCCGCAAACTTCCACTTCACAAACTGTAACTCCAGCCGTGCAGCGCCCAGCACCGACCACGGCCGCTGCGCCAGCCGCAAATTCAAGTATAGACACGTCTGATATTGCCACTCTAAATGACGCCCTTGGAAGTGCTGGTGTCGATCTGAGGGTATGTCGTGATGATCAAATCTCATGTCGATTTGTGCTCATAGAGAACCAATACAGGCAGAAGAAGAAACATTACAACGGTCGCACGATCAGCACTCCTCATACCGTTCCTTTGAGGACCGCACACGCAAGCAGCCTCCAACACCCGCATTTAACACGATACACCTTGGTAAAACCATGCGCGACATTGGCGAACAGCACAAAATCAAAAAAATGCCAGACGATGCAATCAACTACATGGCCCTTGCCCTGCGTGCGCGCATTCAAGACCTTGTAACAGCTATGATCGCTGCCTCCAATCACCGAAACGATACCCAATTCGATCGCCCTGCCTCGTTGTATGACGATGCCTCGCCCATGTGGAGCATTGTGGTCCGAAGCGATGTCGCGAAGCAGCTGGCGGCGCTGGAGAAAGCTGAACGGGAAGAGGAGACGCGGACCCGTAGGGAGCGAAAAGAGCGCTTGGATATGGCTGCCGCCCACGCCGCTGCCCTCGCTGCACAGGCAAATGGTGCTGCGAGTGCATTATCTGGGGACTTCGACGACATGGAAGGCGGGGCGAAGAAAAAACGCAAGAAAGAAGGACCTGGTGTTACTGCGCGTAACATGTCAGAGGATGTGAGGAAAAAGATGTCCAATGCCGTAGCGACGCAGGCGGCGGGTCTTGGTGGGAAATATGCTTGGATGAATGCCTCCAGCTCCGCAGCCTCTGCACCGAAGAAGCCCGCAGCTGTCGCCAGTACACCTGCTACTACTGCCGCAGTGGCCTCCCCCAATCCAGCCGTGGCGCCTACAACACCGGCCACAACGACTACACCAGGAGGAGGTACTGCGGGTAATAGCTCTTGGGCACGACCATACGTTTCGACAAAAAAGGCAACGACGCCAACAGCCGCAGAAGAGGAAGACGATCGGACTTTAGTTACAATGCGGGATGCTATGTTTGTCATTGAGAAAGAGAGAGGCCATGGCGGTGGAAGAGGCGCCGCTCGTGGATGGTCGTAGTGTTTTTTGGTTCAACTTTCGTGTCGTTCGTACCATGTACTGATAGTTACAATATGAAGAACATTATATGTAGTTTTATGCTTGTCAATGAGCTGCGTAACATGTGCATGAAGTACTGGAACTTTGTTAAGTACTAGGATGGTATTTGTTAAGATCTGGAATCTCTAGGAAAGGAAAGGTGGTCAAGGTAAAACGACGTTCACCAGGTACTACTGTTTTCACCGTTCATGCCGTTCATGCCGTTGGGCTCACCGTTAACACCATTCCCACCGTTACCGCCGTTCCCTCCATTTCCTCCGTTACCACCGCTACCAGAACCATTCCCGCCGTTCCCCCCATTTCCTCCATTCCCACCAGAGCCCGAGCCCGAGCCCCTGCCTCCATTCCCGCCGTTCCCCCCATTACCGCCGTTCCCTCCATTACCACCTTTGTCAGACCCATTTCCTCCATTGCCGCCATTGCCACCGTTGCCGCCGTTTCCCCCCTTACCAGATCCAGATCCAGATCCACCATTTCCCCCATTGCCTCCGTTACCACCGTTCCCGCCATTCTCTGATTTGCTTCCATTTCCACCATCACCGCCATTTCCACCATTTCCACCATCACCGCCATTACCTTCTCCATTTTTACTGCCCCCACCGTTACCGCCATTACCGCCATTTCCCCCGTTTCCACCATTACCGCCATTACCTGTATTGCTCCACCAACTGCCTGATCCGCCACCGCCATTGCCGCCATTGCCCCCGTTTCCGCCGTTTCCGCCATAGGAAGGTCGAGGATTCCATGATGACCATGGGTTCCAACGCGATGGCTTTCGGTTGTAGCCATAATAATTATTATGGCTGGAATAACCCCATCTCTGTGAGAATGTTTGAGAACTGTTTTTTTTATACGGAGATGGAATACGAACCGCTTCGAGATCGCTGCTGGCGCCAACAACTGGGACACCAATTGTTGGGGTGATCAAGGCCACCTGCCCAAGGATCATAAAGAGAGCAATGTGTGAGCTCTTCATCTTTGTTTTTAGTGAGATGGGAATGGACAATGAGTGGCGTAAGAAGTATTAGGAGTGAATGCAGATTGACTGGAAGACAGGAATGCTGAATCTCCCTTGTCGAAAATTGTGCACCTTTTATACATGTCAGGGCGACCCACTTGAACATCGTCTGCAGGCTCCGAGAGGCAGTTCAGTATCCTCGATCTTCATAATTTTAAGCATATGATTCCTTGGAATAGGGTTAGCGATCGACTTGAAAAGAAAGTGCGCCACGAGAAGATAGGGTTCAAAAGGAGGCAAACTAGAAGTTAAGTAGTAGAGATCGTCAAATTGAAGAACTACCACCCCTATACGTGCAAGTGGACATTTGAGAATCGGATGAGAGCTGCTTGCCGTCACAAAAGATTGCCACGGAAGGTATATCAGGTCTTGTGGGGTATATAATTCGGATATCCAAGCCCAAAACATGGACTGAAAAAATGTGAGAAATAGAGTCATATCCGTAGTCCTTCACATTTCTGATGACAGATCGGGCAGCCTTTCCTAACTTTTGTCCGAACCACCGACTCGCTAGATAATACAGCTCGTCAACGATGCAAAGAACTTGACATAAGGAAAGACACCGACAATGCAATCCTTCCACTGAGCCCTAGCGCATGGCCACCTAGGCCGACAACTCGCAGGGCAGGATCTGGCAGATGAGGCAGCTGGTCTCCGCCGTCAGCACAATGGGCATGAACCACATGTCGACACAAGAAGAGAAGGAGGAGGGACTGGGGATCCTCTTGCAGGGAGCGCGAGCAAATGAGGCATTCAGCTTTCGCTGTTAAAAGAATTATCATGAGTGAAAGAAAGTTCATTTTAACTGCCAAGCATGCTTACGACCCAAAAAGAAGCCATTGGTCTGGTTGTTTTGCAGCTGTAGTGAAAGATCTGAACTATCACCATTCATGATCGTCTGGCAGCCTTCAAGTAAAGATATTTGTAAATGGAAGTCTTGCAGGATCTTGATCAACGCTTCTTTCAAGCCTGGGATTTCTAAACCATTCTTGATACGCCGAATAAGCCTAATCGGGCTAATCTCCACTCCAACGTTCTCCAAAAGACCGCGAATGAACACTTCAACGTAAATCATTAGAAAATATAAGTGGAAAGAAATGCATGACGAACTTGGTCTTGTCTCGGAATACTTGAGAAGGTCTTCCCAAAGATCATCGTCGCTTTGCTCTTTGGCAAACTCAATGGCCTAACAAAGAAATCAAGGACGAACTAGTGACAAAGATGATGCACATACTCGTTGAACATCCCCGAGTCGTTCAATTATCAACATCAGCGCCTTCTTGTTATTTCCCATCTTGCCCAGCAAGAAGACCATCTCCGGTACTAAGTCTCTCGCGTGGCAAACATTATAAGCCTAGTAACGAGTTCAACCATTATAAGAATGACCAAAGAAGAAGTGTGTTGTACCGTCTCAAGATTATAATAGTTACTTGCACGTAGGAAACCGATTAATCGAGCAGTAGCATACTCCGCATAGAGCTTAACCTACGGGAACAATGAGCGGAATGGAATTAAAGCACTAATGAAATCACATACCTGAAGGTCGGCAAAGTCAGAGATTAAGATCGGGTCTTTCTCCATTGCTAATGCATCAAGGTAGAGGAAAAGGTAGTAAGGACTACTCTCGAGCTGTTGTACTACGCGCCCTATCTGGAGCAGAGGATGAGACGGTGAAAGGGATAATGCCACCGAAAAGGAGCTCACAGGTATCGAGTGTATGTTATTGACAAGAAGTGCAATTGCGTCGCTTTGTCTGTCATCAAGCATCTCTCCATCGCGTTTACGTTGTTTCCTCAGCTCATCATCGAACTGTACGAGAAGCAGAACCTGATCCTGCACATCGGTGAAGAGGTTGTGTTCTCGAATGAGGTCGAAAACATTTGGTCTTCGGAGCCGGAGGAAGTAGGGAAGGGCTTTGCCAGGCTGACGATTTGCAGTATACCTTTGGAAAGATAATTAGTAGAAGAAGGGAGATGAACGTGTGAGCCACATACAGTTCTGCCAAACATTCCATTAAAAGCGTGGAACTTGGACTGGAAGATAGGGTTGACGAGGAGGAGGCTGCCTTGTCCAGCGCTGAACGAATAGCTACTATGACGGCGTCTATATTATAGATCTCCTTTGGCCATTCTTTAATGGTTTTCAGCAGAGTCTTTTTTCAACGTTAACATGGAAGCATTTCAGTTAAAAATGATGCCTATACCTGTTGGTCATTTGTCAAAAAGTGGGCGAGCAGCATCTCGTAAACAACGTGATCCAGCTGGGGTGACTCTGTGGGTACAAAGGGGACGATGAACTGAGCATGATGCGTCAACAATTGCAACAACAAGGATTTCTTTGCACTTACCTGAAGTTCCTGCTTCTCGGCAAAGACAAAAATCCAATCCTCCCAGCGCTTTGCATCTTGACCGCACACATTAGGCGTAAGCTGTGCAGCCTTCTCAAAGTTACCTAGTTTCGTCGCTCGTTAAGAAGAATAACTCAAAGAGGATAGAACATACCCTCGCTAACCAAATGTTCAATATATTGTTGTCCTATCACAGCTGCACTCAGGGAGGCCTCACCAGGAACTGCAGGAGTCTCCGCCTCGATGAGTTCGATGTCATGAAGAGCCTCTTCGTATCGCTTTCGTTCGAGTAACCACGCGACATGGTCCATCCGACCCCTTGGCTTGACAAGAACAACGTCCCTGGGACTCATGACAACATAACATCGCTCTTCGTCTGTTCCGACTGCCAAGGTCTCGCTATCAAGTACAGGACATAGAACATAGTCGTTGCATCCCCATAGGTGAAAGTCTGTGATACTAAGAGCATCTGCCGCCAGTTCTTCGCCAGCTCGAGAAATAATGCGAAGTTCAGGCCGCTCGGCAGCTTTCCGCGCCTGCTTGGCACGATCATCGGTCCTTTCGTCGAAGAAAGTATCCGGAGGATCATAGGCAATAACGAGAAACGACGTCATGGAAGGTGAGGTTGACATAGAGGATATGTGGGAGGCGGAATCACTGGCTAGGATCATGGCATGAGACGTGGATGAAAGTGGGGTAGGGTTTGGATGCGGTATTATGCCAGCTACCATACAGTCAAGTTGAAAAACGGCGGTGATCTCAACAATAAATGGAGGGGCAGTTGCCGCGCTTGCTGTCTTGGACCTTGCGCGGATACGGGCGACCTTGATATGATCTGCCCATGAGATGAGCAAGGTTGAGTCGTCTTGCCATTCGAGAGTGGACTTGAACAAATCAGCTCTGGGACTTCCTGCAGGCCTGTCAATGAAGGTAATACGCGTCTGCGACACGTAATCGTAAATCTTGACGCCCTGACAAGAAATGAGTAACTTGAAGCTTGAACGAATTATGTCCCGTGCTCACAAGGTCATTTGCCCACGCAACAAGCCTGCCTCGCCACCGGGCCTGCCAAATAGGCCCTTCCGAAGAATGTAGAACTATATCCTTATGACCCAACCATCCCTTTTCGTATAGAAGCAGATTCCCCGCAAGACCACCGCACACAAATGCCCTTGTGGTTCGCTTCGCAAAATTGGGCTCAAGGGAAATGGTACGCATTGGACGCTTGAGATCGAAAGAGTATGACTCCGTCGTTAACATGGAACGTACAACCACCTGTCCTGCAGGTTGAAAGTAAGCAGAGCGCATAGGACATGGGAACGGGACTCACCATCCAATGACGCAGTAGCCACGAATTCAGCCGTCGCGTCCATTGCTATATCAGTAACAGAGGCCAGATGGGGCTTATAGGATTTTATCCGTTTCCCACTGAGGTCGAGAATGTGTACGATCCCTGCGTGAGTTCCAAGAGCCTGGCAACTCAACGTTAGGGCCACTCCACTTTAGGAGGTTAAGATTCACCATAAGTTTGTTGGCAACGACAAGAGCCGACGCAGAGTCTTTCTTCAGCAAGTCTGGTACTGCTCCTCCAATTCGCTCGTACTTGAGTACAGGCTCGTCGTCGTCATCTTCCTCTTCTTCGTCCTCTTCGTCCTCTTCATCTTCATCATCTTCATCTTCGTCCTCTTCGTCGTCGTCCTCTTCTTCGTCATCATTCTCATCCTCGTCAACTTTGTCACCATCTTCTCCCTTGTCTTCAGGGTCAGTCAAGTTGGGTGGACGGACGGAGCCCTCAGCGTGGTCCTCAACTTCACCGTTGAGCGGAGACATGCTATCAGCGTGAATTCCGTGATGAGCAGGTTCAGTTGAGGCCATTACATGAGGCTCAAGTAAGTTGCTTCGTGACTGACTTGGCGAGATGACGTTCAACGTGGGAAAACTTGTATTACAGCGTGGAGTAAAAAGTTACGATCAACTAACTACTTACGCTTTCAATGTGGCCAATCTCTCATCCCAGGGTGCCAACAGAGTGGTTGCCGCAACGTTTCTTGCTCAATTGTGTTCTGAGTCTGTTAAGAACCAACTGGGAATTAATCTTAGTCCCTTAAAGTCATTCGCTTGCTTGCTACACAGTAGCCGCTCTCGCGACCTTTTGAAGGTCGTCAAGGACGCAAGGACTGCTTGGGTACGTCTATGCTCCTTCACTTAAATAATATTTAATAACTCTTAATAAGACTAAGCAGAAAGAAGAAGAAGTCAATTTCTCCCAGTTGCTGATCCCGAAAAGGTCTCTGTAATTCCACTCGCAGCAATCGAGTTTTACCAATCGCGGTTGACTAGAAATCTGACCACCAAATTCAGCCAATGATTCACTAAAAACTACACAAGTACAGACGTGTTCCAGCCCTTAGGGGATAATGGGCGCATCCATCAAGAGTAGGATTCTTTTTGAAACTGCGAAGCTCAAGGTAAGCATCCTAGGCGGTTCAGACTGAGAAAGAGACTCCAAGTCTAGAAATCTGAGAGAAGGGATGGTTCGCATGGTACCAGGCAACCAAGTTCTTCAATTCAGGAGCAGTGTTTCAGGACCTTTGTCAGTATTGGCCGTAGTGGGGACTATGTCACACCTCACATGGATCTTACAAAAAGTGGTGCGCTTCGTCGATTCTCAGCTGTTCTTTTAGCTCAGTTGCTCATTAGAGATATTTTGGCGGTGGTGCCTGCAGAAAATGCCGACATGGATGAGGATATCCAATGCTGGTGGCTTCTTCGTCGGTTGGAGATGTAGGGGCGTCGCATAAGATGTAACATATTTTTCTATCTGCTTCAGTATACTTAGACCAGAAGAAAATCTGGAAACTGACCACCACACACTGCATATTATGTCGTGTATTCTTTCCTTGTAAAATAAATGCGGGTGTGTGGATAGAGGCGCGCATAAAGAAAATCAAAAGCACGATTGAGCGCACTGCCTATCCTCATTGAACTCGGTGACACGATCAGAGTTGTTTTCGGTGTTTGCCACTGAAGCGTACTCGGTACCTTCCATAGATGATAAGGCTTCCAGTGACGCGGTAGTCAGATCAGTAACAATTGGATCATTGTGTCGTTCCTCATATACATAAGTATCCAAGTTCAATGAAACCCATTTTGTCAAAAGTGTCAATTGGTTGCACGAGGCTCCAGTCCTTGCCATATAATGGATGACTCATCGCTTAAGCCGAACTTACATGATTCTGACTCTGCGGCCTCATTCCTCTCTAACTTGCGCCCAGATTTTGTCAGGAATCATGCTGAGGTTGACTCAGGCTCTCTGGAATCGTTCGCATGTCTATTTCGCAGAAACAGATATCTACTAAGGCATGTGAAGGACGCAACAACCTTGTAAAGGGTAGATGAGCTATGGGAGGAATGCATAGGTACGTGCCAGCAGCTTACATCCTCCATGACAACACCGTCACAACCTTTTAGCGCTCGCTCGCCCACGGGCTCTCATACGCCTTTCTCGTCCCGAAAATGTCTCTCTCACCCTTGACAACATTGCGCCTGCATTGAAGCGCTTGGTCACAGGGAACGCTCAGCAGTTCGTATGGACCGTGAACCAACACCATGTGGAACATACACCTGATATCAAAATATTGGACATAAAATCTCTACCTCAGACAGGGTCGCCACCTTTAATGACTTTCCATGAATTAGGCGGCTTCAGAAGGTTTCCTATCCTAAAAGAGCGTGTCGTGCCATTATTCCAGAGCGGAAAGAACACGTTTGTGTGATCCCCAGTGTGTCCCGGAGTTGTGCAGCAAATATTTCATAAAGATTTTTGGTCAATGCCTCAGCAACTGGCAAAACTCGCTTGTTGTACGAGGGGTTGAGTCAAAACTAGGGGCTTTATATCACAATGCAGATCATGGCGGAGCTCGTACCCTCCGCGCAATGCTATTGAACCGCCGCTTCAATCGAGAAGCAGACCTTGTAGAATTCCTTCCACGAGGTTCGGTGCTGGGCTTAAAAAACGTCTTGGCTAGGAATCGAGAGATTGCAACTTGGCTATTCTCTGCGGTCCTGCTAGCACATTTATTAATTTTCAGAGACTTTCTGACTATTGCACGGGATGAAAATGGAGAAATCAGCGAGGATATGAAAACGTCAGTGGCTCCTCACTCGGCTGAAATCCAGATTCTATTGGGTAGGAGCCTTTTGCATGTCATTTTTCGACGAGCAATTAAGAATGTTTTCGAAGACCTTTTAAAACCTCCTGCCTGAGTCAGGAATAACGGATGGGTTTTGCATCGCCATTGACAAGGCAAATCCGGCAATTCAAGGGATTTGGTTTTCCCACGAAGATGACATGGTGCCCGATCTGCCTTGCAAGATATCATTCGGACATGGAGGGATCAATTGGAATCACTTCAAGATATTCCAGTCACATTTATCGTCCAAGGACGCAAGGACTGCTTGAGGACGCCCATACTTCTTCACTTGAACACTATTGCCACGTCATTGGGTCTTCAAAATCTGATATGATGGAGCAGTAACTGTTATCCTTTATACCAACCTCTGTGGCGTAGGAGGCAGCCTCCTTTAAAGACTCTAGAGACTCCTCTAGCACTACAATCGATCCGTTCCCTTAACAGTCGGTGTTTTAATTTGCCAGGCCGGCCCCTTGTCCGGGCAACAACACGCGAAGTCATATTCTCCTGGGGAGCATCCTCCTAGCTTTGGTCTTGACAGAGTTGATATTGTTAGCTCGGGCGTCGGTCAGAACTGAAAATCCAGAATCACACTTGATACAGACGATTGATATCCGGAATTGGAGCGACTTTCTAAAAAGAATTCGTTCTCGGGTTCTGACGTGCTTTCAACCCCGCTCGTTGTCACTGGATAGGTGATATCGAAGAGATTTTTGGATGCTTTCCAGGCGCTTCCGAATGTTGTCCGAATGGACTCGCGCCTGCTATCTAGCTGTCTCTACTGCGTGTCGTACAGGGCCCTCCGGTGGCCGTGCTCAAGACTGAAGCTTTCAAAGCTGTCACTGAACCTCTTTCTAGCGAAGAACAAATCGAGACATTGATATTAAGCATGTAGGGCAAAAAATCCTCGCGACACGTCGATAATAGCTGGAAAATAATTGTTTTTCATCTTTACAAGCTACTGTAGAGACAGTTTGAACGGCACTTAAGTTATGGAAAATAATCAACTATTAGTCCATACCACAATCGTCCAAGCCAAAGTGACAGCTAAGATAGATAAGTGGGCTAAAATAAATCCATGGGAGTGCCTCTCGAAAGCCTGAGTCTCTCTTTTTCTTCCGCTTCAGCGGCTTCACTAAGTTCGTATTCCTCTTCTAGCTCAATGAAGCGTTCTGCAGCCTCTTCCAGGAGCTGCTTCTGCTTTCCTTCATCCTGAATTCCTTTGGGATTAGGAGTTATGTAATAACCCATAGCCAGGGGCTCTAGTCGGTGATAGTATCCGAGTTGCTCCTCTCGCTCGAGAGCACTGAGGCGGTAGAGCATGCTGCGGTCTACGAGCTTCGGGACGATCTCCTTCCATTTAGTAAGAAGTTTTGTATTCGTCGGCCTGTTGTAGGGCCTAGGCTTCCTTTCAGCCTCAGCCCTGCGATTTGCAGCCTCGAGTCGTTCAACAGAGTTGCCGGGAATTAGCTTGTCTGGCATTAGCCTGCCTGCGGCCTTCACGAAGAGGTCTCTCCGCATGACACAAAATTCGTGGTGCGGATCCTCGAATGGTTGCTCCATACGATTCTCATTGTACATATTCAGGTTGATCTTCTGACATATTCCTTGAAGAGCGGGAAAGATAGCAACGCTGCGCAGCACACTCAGGTAGCCAGGCCGGTCTTTATTGTATCTGCCAGGAAGATCTTCAAGCGCCTTCATTGTTTCATTTCGAAGTTCGGGGTACGATGCATGCGAATGATGCCCGCCGTTAGACTCAAATGGGGTTTAGATGACGAACTTGGAACGAAGGAGAACGAAGGAATAATAACGCACATTTACCCAAAAATAACAAGGGGTAACAGTCCTTGCCATGGTCCTAGTCCCGTCTGGAGTTTTTAATTCCTTGGGATCTGCTCGAAGCTTCACTTGTAAGGCGACAGTGATGATCTCCAAACTGTCTTTCAGCTGTAAGCGAAACAGCAGGTCTGGTCCAAAACTCTGGTTCGGAAACAGGATTGGTGCCCTTCGCTCATCGGTGCATTGTAACCATTTTATATCTTCCTGAGGATTGATCGAGCTATAGCAGAATATGCTGGAGGGCGATTCTGCACCGCATCCTGTGATTAATTTACCCGACGACCAAGTGCACTTGTATTTCATCGGAGCTTTCACTGGGGCAGTCCTGATGGTTCCACTAGAGTCTTTCCAGCACGAGACCAATCTGGCTTTGCGATTCGATAGCCCGTTGGTATTGTTGATATTCGCGAAGTCGAAGTAAGCTGAAAGCTTAGTAAAATCCTGGAATATTTCCCCCAAGCAGATGGCAGTGTATCGTTCCAATCCGTTGCTACCCTTGTCATATGAAGAATGTTGTGTGATATGCTGGAGGAAGTGGCTGTATTTGCTAGACGTGGAAGAATTGAGGTGAAAATCTGCTGCGAGGTAGGCAAGAGGCTCGTCGAAGATGCCCTGGTGCTGTATGGAAAACCTCGCAAAGCCGCATTCCACTAGCTCAGCCTGGACCATAGCTTCACCGGTTCGATCAAAATCCAAACTCCCGCTGATAAGCCGATAGTTCACAATCTTCAAAACGGCGTCGAGCAGGTTGGAATTTAAGCGTGCAGCTGTCAATTCAAAGTCAAATGGATGTCAATAGGAAGGAAGAAAAAGAACTTGCCACGGCCAAAATCAAAAGGGCTGGGAGGTGCGGTTGTTGTCTCCGGTAAAGGACCTTCCAACGCTTCCCAATGCTCTGCATCCCGTGGTGTGAAGCAATTGGTTATGGCATAAATGTACTTGGTCAGGAGTCGATGACAGCATTGAAATTTGTTGGCAGCCAGATATTGAACATATGATGCTATAAATCGGGGTCTAGATGTACATGCTGATTAACACGCTGTCACCTATCAGCAGTAAGTTTGAACAAGACTTGCCGTCCAAACAACCAATATTGAGCACGCTCTAGTAATTCTTTCCCACTGGGAGTATCTATATGTCCAGGGGGTAGATAATATTCCAGGTATCGAAGAATCTGTTCCTTTGTATCGACGTGCGAACCAGTAGCCTGGACTGAGAAATTTGAGACACCTTCCTTTGCAATAGTTGAGGATATGGAGTCGTTTATAGCCTCGATAGCCAAAGATGTTCCCGTGACAATGAAGTGTAGGGTGAGGTCATCCCAAGCGTTCAAAAGTTGGCGTAGTGCGGGGCGACAAGGTGCCTCGTTGCTGGAATTGTGGTCTTCGTCATTCATAGGACGCGAACCGCGCGTACCACGAAATGCCTTCGGGAATGCCTCTGCCGCTGTTTGTGCCTCGTCGACGACACAGAATAAAGGGATGTATGTAGCGCCGGGTTCTGAGGCGAGGTTCTCCGCACGAATAAACGACCTACAGGCCTGCAACATGGCGGGGGTATATCTTTGAAGTTTGTTGTACTCTGGCATATAGCACAAGAGAGTTGTCAACTCTAGGAACACGTCAGGTCGGTCAGGCCGCTCCAGAATAGAAAGATCGATCTGTGTAAAAAGCCATATTCTTCGCAAAACCGCAGGTGCTGGTTTATTTCCACACTCTTCGAAGACGGCTAATAGGCATTGGAAGACCAAGACTCGGGCGGTGAGGGTCGCCATAAAACATCTGGTCGCGTAATGCTGATTTTTCTCAAGATCTCCAGGCAAGAATGACGGGTCTTCGCGCGGTAGTGGTCGAAGCCCACAGCCAATGAGATAACCACCCTTACCCGGGTCGAGCACATGTTGGAGATCGGCAGAACCACATTCGTTCACGTCACTGTTGCAAGTGAAGTAGAAGCCCCAGTGCCCACAAAGCCCGTCGAGGACCAGCCTTGTTTTTCCTGCTCCAGACGTATTAAACAAAACTCTGTAGTAAGAGTACATAACCGCGCGATCGATTAAATAGTGTATATACGCACGAGTGCTTGAGCCCACCTCGCGCGGTGAGAAATACGGATTGGAGCCTTTCCGCTCTTGACGCTGGGTCTTCTAAGGCAAATGCACCTGGTTCACCGAGGCGGTGTAGTAATAAAGATGGCCTTCCACGAACGGTCGGAATTTGAAGGTTTTGAAAGTGTTGATCCAAATCATGAAGCTCGGATGCAGAGGATATCGGCGTCCAGGGAACAATGAAGTCCTTGCTTTTGATAACGTCAATTAGTCGAAGATACACATGGTTTATAGCTTCTCGTAATTGTGCGGAACGCGCAAGTCCAGAGTCCAGAGAAACCAAATGGACACCCAGTGCATAGGCTGGCGGCTCTGGTCGAATGCCATGTGTAAATGCTAGGTTACTTTAGTCAGAGGAAGTCGACACAAACCTTCAACCTTTTCCAGTTCGGCACATAGCTTGTCGATATATTGTTTAAGAGTGTATCGCATAGACATTGTAATCGGGAGGTATCTTTCAGACCAACCTGAGCGGCATCTTTAAAGGCAAGAAGACATAGTCGTCTTCGTGGCAACGTGTCTGTAACACGGGGAATTTGACAAAAGCCTGACAAGACTGTCATACATAGAGGACGACATGACCAGGAGATTCCTCATTGTGAACAAGGATTCTGAGGTTATCGTGGGTATCCTAGTGATAAGGTTCGACACATACGCATACGGATCAAAGATAACTTGATGGGATGTAAAGACAAGGCGGAGAACATATTTGGTAGCAATGTTACATCACTGACAAAGCTTTTACGGTGGGTCCACACGACAAAGATCATTTATCGACCCCCTTCGAGTCCCACAGCCAGCCAATGGACGATATTTGGGATTCTTTCTCCGAACTCTGCGATTATGATGCTGCTGCAAGATTACTTTCTCGACTATGTCCAGAATTTGTCAAGAATGATGCTGAAGCCAGCCTTGGTTCTCCCGAATCATTTGCATGTTTGCTGTACAGAAATCCTGGCTTATTTGATCGCGTAGAACGTGCAAGTTCTTCGCGGAACATCGCTGAAAAAATTTGGAAGGAGTGTTTGAGTGCGTATAGGTCTAGTTATTTGAAAATGCCCTAATTGTTATGAACAGCATCAGCTCGTCCCCCCCAAATCGATTCAAGTCTTTCCCGGTTACATGAAATTCCTTTCATCCTGAAAGATTTTGCACCTTCATTGAATAACTTAATCACTGGGAAGGCTGAAGAACTTTTCTGGAGTTTGGATACCACGAAGAGGGATACCACGACAGAGGAATTATATCTGGGATCGTTTTCACGCTATGGAAAACCCCCGTTACGATTTCATGAGTTAGGCAGTTTCAGGAAGAAGGCTGTTTTGAATGAACGGATTCAACGACTGTTTTTCAAAGGGCAGGACACGTTCGTCGTTTGATTTTCAAATGAAGAGTGAAACTAATTTCCACGGTGTAGGTTTTTGGTTAATTCTTCGGCAACGGGCAAAACTCGATTGCTGTATGAAGGCCTATGTCAACGCTGGGGACTCTATCTCACGGCACGAGCAGACTACGGGGAAGCCCGCACGCTTCATACAACGTTGTTATCCAAGGTTTCTCGTCAATCTGCTCTTGTAAAGGGGCTCCCGAAAGCATCCACCCTGGGCTTTAGAGCTTTGCTAGCCCATAATAGAGAAATCGCCGCCCGATGCTTTTCTGCAGCGCTCTTAGCACATCTATTAGTATTCAAAGAATTTCTCACAACAGCTCACTCTACAGATGGCAAAGTAGAAGATCGCCAGAAACAACGATGGCTTTTTGCCCAAGTGGAATGTAAACTCTTTAACGACCTGGACCCTTTCGAAGACATTCTGCACGCGTTCGATTTAGAGCCTCTTGATGTCGTGGATAAACAGATATTCGCCGTTTTAAAAGCCATTCAACCTCTACTTCCCATATCCGTTACTAAGGATGGGTTTTTCATTGTAATTGACGAGGCCAACGTTGCGGTGGAAGAAATCTGGTACTCGAACTACAACGATACGGGGCCCTATCCCGCGCTGGAAGATATCATCTGCGTCTGGAAGGACCGCCTTGCCTCTTTGGAAGGCGTGCCTGTCACCTTTATTGTTGCGGGAACTGAGATTCCTCAACGGTGTTTTTCTCCCTCATCCTCAACTTGGTCTTCATGGAGGTGGACATCTGACACAGGCAGTTTTAATGATCCAGAGATTCAGAGGAAATATCTTTCATCTTTTCTACCGACCGGATTCATGGAAACAGAAAAGGGAAAGGCCCTGATTGGGCGTGTTTGGGACTGGTGCAGACCAAGGTAAGTACTTTGCATAGGCCCTTATCATACCATCACAGTATTTTTGCAGACATCGATTTACAGCCACTTTCGTCTCGATGTTGCTAGTGGATAGACTAGAAAATCCTCATGGTGTCTTAGACCTATACATAAAAACTTTGACAGGGTTCACTCCGACGGATGGAGCAGATTATGTTACTAAAGAGGGCCAAAGCAGCGTTGATCCAGGTGTAAAAAGCATCACAACGCTTATCAAAGGTGAATGCATTTACATGTAATATCTCTCAACTTTGCTTTCCAGCATTCAAACACTTGTATCGACAGGTTACCCTCTTGTTCGCGGGACTACACATGAAGTCATCATGCACTACATTATCTCCGGCAAGCATCCGCCTTGCTTCGGCATCGATAGAATCGATATCGTAAGTTCAGGTGTGGGTCAGTTCAAGGACCAGGATATGACGGAAATAGCCTTGGACCAGCCTTTTCCGACCATCGCAGCGGCCGTATGGCTTTCAAAACGCTCACATTACAAAGAAAACCCAAGATCATTAACGTCTTTCGAAGATTTCTGCTCTTACTTCGAACGTCGCTGGCCAAACGGTGATTCATATTCATCAGCAGGATACCTTGCCTTATTCCTCGCCCATGCATTTACCAATCAAGACCATTGCCACTTGTCTGCAATCTTGACCATTCCATCTGCACCTAGATGGCTGGATCGCCATCAACACCTTCAGGCTCAGCTAGTCGTTCTTCAGAAGACCAAAGATGGGACCATTCAAGAGATGGTTATGACTCGGTCATCCCTTCTTCCTGGAGCTCCTCCTCTTGGTTATGCAGCATCCACCGCTGACGATGTTGTGGCTTGGCTGCGACACGAACGAACAGGCGCCTTCTGTATCTGTCCCCGAGAATGCAGAGCCGAACTTATCTTTGTCCTGCGACGTGATTCCCAGTACTTGTGGGTTGTCCTTCGCACTGCAAGGAAGGAATCCGGAACTACATTCGATGCGGACGACTTATATCCGGAATTAGACCGACTTTCTGTGCAGAATTTATTCCCGGGTTCTGACGTGGGTTGCTGTCTCACCTACTCGTCTCTCTTACTGACGCGCAGAATTAGGCCATGTCCGAGACCGGAGAAGCGATATCTGAAAGACTGCTGGATGCCTTCAAGGCGCTTCCAAATGGCCTTGCCCCTCCTCGCCAGCTTTCGATGTTGCGTGTTATTGCCACCTTTCCCTCAGAACCTGAATTGCGGCGCAAGAGGATCCAAGGTTCTCCAGTGGCCGTGCTAAAAACCTCAACTTTTAAAGCTGTCACTGAACCTCTTTCAGGGAAAACTCTCATCGAAACGTTGGTCTTAAGCATGCATGGCAAAAGATCCTCACAATATGCCGATGATGAGTGGAAAACTATCACAGCCCCACCTTCCCAACTACAGAAGCGAAAATCCCAAACCTCTAGCGAGAGCTCTTCGAAGTCTCCACGAACGTCAACGTTCAATCGCTCCTAGAGACATAAAGCTAGCAACAGTCACTTAATTCAACCAAGGAACGGCTATTGTGGCGACCGCACCCACAGACGCACAACGACGCACAACGACTCACAACGACTATACCCACTGTATCCATATTGTAATACCTTGTTTCATCATTTGCATAGCTTGGTGCTCAAGTGCTCAACGCCCAATAGCAATACCAACCCGACGGAGCCAACTGTGTCACATAGAGGTCTCATTCCTACACTCCCGCATACCAATAAAACAACAGTTTCGCATTCGACACATTCATACCCCTCGGCTCCTCAACTTAACCTCTCGCAAAACACGCACTAATATCTTCCCAACTGAGCCAGCAGCGCAACATAAGGGTCTCATGTAATACTATGCTCGCTCCCGCATACCAATCAAACAACAGTTTCGCATTCGACAGATTTATACTCGTCGCCTCCTCAGCTTGACCTCCCGCAAAACACGCACTAACACCTTTCCTAGCTCATTATCTCCATTTCCATCATATCCAATGCCCCAAAACGAATCTGAAGGATCGTTGTATATGAACTTGGTATTATTGTCCATGCAATCGAGTGCATAGCGCAAGTCCGCATGCTGCCTGAATTTAAGGGTCATTACTTTGTAGGTCTGAAAAGCGAAGGAAAAGAGCGAAACATATTAGCCACATACGTACGAAAGAGGTGAAGAAAGACTCACGTTCTCAACCACGGACACAGCGAACGCTGGGTCAGCATACCGTGCATATTTTGCGGAAATGTCGAGAGCTTTAGCCGGGTCTTCGCATTGTCGGATACGCTCTGCGATCTCTGGTTTCCCAGGGAGAAACTTTAGTGCTTCAAGGAGGTGAGCGGCAGTAGGATACAGCTGGTCCTCATAGGATACCCGGTGCCGAGAATGCATAAGGAAGTAAGAGTGTTCAGAATTCTGGTCAAATATGATACAGGGAGGTTCTGGCTGCTGACCATCATGGGTCTGGTGGTTGGAAGATTGGATGGACGGAGGCCCTGTCATGGACGCATTGGTCACTGGTACCGGTCCTGGTCCTGGTCCTGGAAAGTCGTTGGACTGATTTGCCAAAGTTGAGGGTCGAGAGCTTGCCTGGGACTGAGAAGCTACAGGGACCATTGGCCACGTTTCGTGAGGGTGAGCGGCTGAGGTAATTGTTGGCAATGATCTTGTCTGGTCCTGGGAGGTCACCGAAGTGCTTAGCGACGCTTCTACGGGTTGCGAATCAGACAAAGAGTGTGTTGCAACAGGCTGAGCTTGAGGTGGAGTAGGCATCGCAACGTTTGAAGCGTGAATCGTGTTTTGAGGGGGAGTCATTCTAGACACGACCACATACTGCACCGGCGTCGGCGCCAGTGGTGGCGATGACGATGGAGGAGATTTCCTCAAACTAAGAGAGCGAAAAATGCTCTTCTTTTTCTTCTTCTCCTGTTTCTGAACTGGAGAAGGAATAACGTCCACCGTATTCACGACAAATCCTTGGCCATTCGGTACACCGTTGTGATTGACCTGCGGCGCTGGGGCGGGATTAAGAAGCTGTGCGTATTTTGGAAGCGAGAAAATGTCGAATGGTGGTGGTGGTAGCGGGTTAGGCCGCGATTGATGCTCCAGATAAGGAGCCCTAGATGGTCCAACTTGTGACTGCGAGTTAGGTGTAGTCGGAGACGTCGAGGGAGTTGTTCGCGAGTCGGTTGTATTGCTGTACGAAGATGCTGAGCGCCGTTGGCGCGGACTCGGTAGCTGGTGTGTTTGTGGCGAGGTCTGTGTCACATCTGAGCGATGTGGATGTGAGAGTATCCTAGACGGTAATTCCACTGAATCTGAGGATTCAATTGATTCCTCATCCCGTTCCAAAGATCGTGGACGGTGGAAAGGGGTTTGTATTCGATTAATTCTCGAGCGACCCGAGGGATTCTGAGATCCTTGGACATCATGAACCATCCGCGGTTCTTGGTTTCCTTGAACGGGGTTGTCGACTTCGTTTTCTGAAGTCGATCTTTCGCGCTGATCACTCGCTATTGGTTCGACGACTTCTTCCTGATGTTCTCGTACAGGAGGAGAGTGGTGAGAAAGGTGAACGTCTGTCGGCAAAGGTTGAGGATACTCTCGATGAGCACGAGAACTATTATGCTCATCTCGCCCTGAAAATGGTTCAACTCATCAAAGAAGAGATGTATTGATTAGAAGATATTCTTACCAAGTTGATTCTGTCCTGGCCCATCCATCAGATTGTGATCTCTAGGTGTTCGTTTACCTGCTGATCCTCTTTCGCGCAATCTCGGGCTCATCACATACTCCCCTGTTGCAATATATTCCCCTTGACCGCCTTGTCTTTCAGCAGCTAGTGGTTGAATTGAAGGCCTCCGTTCTGACCTAGGTCGTGGGCTGAGAGCCTGAGTTTGTATATATCCTGACTCCTGCGGGATTACGGACCTCTGCATTGCAACAGGAGTCATTGGTTGCGATGTAGGAGTCGGTCGTGGTATCACAGGTCGAGGCATTGAAACTTGGCGAGGAGACCTCAGATGCTCATAATCTCGTGGAATAACAGGAGTAAAATCTGAGCCTCTTCTGTATGTGTACCCCATGCCGGGGCCGTAATCGACACGTGCAGGAGAACGACTTGGAGAACGACTTGGAGTAAACCCTTGCTCATACATTTGACGTCCGCTGTATGGTACAACAGGCGATGCGTTGGGAATGGTGCGTGGCCACCTTTCTGGCTGTCGATATCGTTGAGAAGTTTGCGGTGTAGATGCTGATGCTCCCATGAACGTAATAAAGGCGCCTCAGGGTAGACAATTGTCTTTTAAGATGGTAACGGCAACCAGGGCTTTGAGATAGGGCTTTATATATAATGACCACGTCAGTAAGAGTCAATAAGTATACAAAGCACGATAACCTTGTGATTAGATGCAATGAGGCGTTCACAGCTTTCCGCATCTTTGCGCAATGCTGTCCCGAGAAAAGGTTTTCCAAATGTGGCTCACAAACACTGCGGTCACGAGGACCATCACATATTCAAATTCAACGTTCATAAATTTCGTCGAAAACATACACTTCAAAATTCGTTACAAGTACGGTTTATCAGGATTCCTTCTCCAATTGCTGAATATCTTCATCAGCCCACCGAGCATGTCCACCATTAGCGCGAACATTCTCAGCCCAGGCTGCTGCATCGTCCCGTCCTTTCGTGACGTCCACTGCGAACCAGATCACAATGGATGCACAGGCACACAACGCAAACAAGAACGGGAACCCCATCCAATTGTTGCCCGTGTTGTCGATAATAGCTTGTATCACATTCGGACCAATCATGGAGGAGGCGCGATTAGAGAGGCCGAAGAGACCGAAGAACTAAATGGCATGATGCATCATTTAGCAAAGAGCATACGTGAGAGTCATCCAAAAAGCTTACCATGTTGTCAAATCCTGGAGGAGAGAGCTCAGCCATCATGGTCTGTGAAAATGCATAATATGGAGCTTGGAAGAGGCCGAAGACGACATTGTAGGCCCTGTGTGATAGTGAGTCGAATTCTCGTAAGTTGTTTAGACCTTACTCACCAGAATTCCCATGCATTGTGAAATCTAGTTCAGATCAGTCAGGGGACAAGACCAAACACCGAGAATCAGGGTACTCACCCGAACTTGTTTGTCCAAATGCCAATCATACCCCAGAGCGGAATAAGGACGGTGACAACATTCGTAACTACAAACTGAGATATAAGAAAATTAGTCTAACGCATGGCAACAAAAACATCAGCACACACTAACCATCGTCTTCGTCTTCAGCTTCCAGTATCTCTGGATATACCAGAACCCAAGTGTAGCCATTGTGGAAGTGACAGCCTGTACGAGGCCTAGATACGTGTTCTGGAGGAAGCTGAATTCGAAGTGGAAATTTTGACAAATCCCGATGAGGGTCCCGGTAGTGTTGAGGCCCTGGCAAGTTGTGTAGCATATCAGAATGCAATCAAAAAAAGACAGAGAAACGGCATACATCAGCCAATAAGAAGAAAGCGAGCAGGTATGTGAAGGTATAAGGAAGCTTCTTGTATTGCTTCAAGGCAAGCCAGATCTGAACCAAGAGGTCAAATTGTTGTTGTTAGACAATATGCATAAGAGCTGCTTGCCTGTTTCCAACCAATCGTGAAATAATATTCTCCTTTTGGAAGGGGAGGTCCCGGACGAGGTTGTTGGAAGATGACTGATTTGCAGGAGGTTAAAAAGGCACTTGTCAGAACTAAAGCTACATACACCACCAAATGCCAAGAATGACCCAATATGCGTTGGTTCTATTTATGAGATGGGCTGAGACGAGGGGAAATGAAATTAAGGAAGACTTACAAAAGGAGGGCGTAGTTGTTGGATTTTGGATTCTTCCGAAGCGGGAGGAGAACAGAGAGATTGATAGCCAAAGTCCCGATGTAACCGATGTTACTATGAGTCTGACAAATAATGTAGAACAGAACACAACTTTGAGAGGAGCTGTGCTCACTGTGCTGATATTACTGATACGGTTCTTTTCAAGACTCTCTTCCTGGTCGTAATACTCCTTGGTTATTTCTCCAGCCTCGTACTTTTCTCTCAGTGCTCGAGAGTGCGCTGTGTTACGAGCAAGACGAGGAAAGGCAGCAGCATAGAAAACAAGAGTTGCGCCATAACTGATGAAACCTATCATATAAAGAGCCATGGCTACTCCCCAACGTGACGGAACTAGATAAATTTATATGAGCAACACAACCAAGTACGTGAAAGGCGTTCCATACCCGTCAGGCTCATAGTGGCGAATTGAGCTCCCCAGCAGATGACAGTGACGGCGAAAAGCAACCAGCGACCAAAGGTACCATAGTCTGCGGCTGAACCAATAGTCGTAAATATCATAGTCATGACCTAGCTTGGAATGAGCCATTCATGTACAGAGATAAGGAAGTACGAAACACGTACAGCAAAACTGACTCCGTTTGCAACCAGAACAACGCTGGCGACGGATTTGGTCCCGGAGCCCCAGGGAAGAACGCATTGGCCTGACGCGTCGGCTGCATTGCAGGATGACCCGGGTCCCTTGACTGGGTCGAAACCAGCAGCGAATGCTAACGATTGAAAGAGAGTAGTCGCGTAGCTCAAGGGACCGACACCCTAGGAGATATTAGTTGCAGAACTCAACACACCATTGACAAAAAGCATACATTGTCACCATTGTAATACACTGCGCGACCTGTTCAGTTATTCAATTCACGCGACATGAGTTTAACACTCACAGTAATAACTCCACAACTCGCGTCTGGTGACCACCGGCTCATCTTTCCTGATTGAAGAGACGAAGCCGATTGAAGCTTTCGGCTTCGCAGAGACTGGCTCTTCCACGGTGACAGCTTTCTCGTTGTCCATGCTAAGCCTGAGAAGGACCGAAGAAGAGGATTGGAGGTGTTGATGCCACCGGGCGAAGTTAGCCGTAGGGTTCTTCCTTTTTGAACATTGGAATTAAAGGCTATCGTGTATCATTATGCCAGACTGGGTGGTGCACCATGTGTTCATGGTATGAAGGCAAGTTCCGCCATGGAGAAAACAAGTCAAGTGATCAACAAATTCATCAACTCTAATTCGTTCCCTCACATTTTCACAGGCAACGATAAGCCATATATCTACCATGGACTGCTCTTGTACCCTGCCACGTTAATCATACAGTCATGGCACGGGCGAATCTCTTAGACGGGTAGGTATAAATCCAAGGTCTTGGTATTTTGCAACTCACGACGACATTTTGTTCAGTATACGAGCCATCTGTATCCTTTTCCTAGTTGCACGCGTCGCAGCTAAGATCGATGTTATCGGCCAGATAACTGGCCACGGGACAATACTCAATTTATATGGGCAACCCTACTATACACCCGTCGGACCCCTATTGACCGTATATCCACCCAAGCGATCTGGTGTGCCTGGAAGATATGTTGCTGCCACAAGCATAAGGGCCCCCTATTCTCCCATTACCAAAACTTTCCTTGAATCACAACTCGGCGCATTTGGGATCATCGATGATGTGTGGAGTGAGCGTTTCCTGGAATTACTCTTCATATCCTACGATGGCCAGGCAATTGGATTCTTCGACGAAGCTGCTGAAGAATGGTTAAAATCAAGAAACGCATCACACATTTACTTGACAGAAAACATTCGTCCTCTCGAATTCACGAGCCCTCCTGTTTCACAGCTCGCAAAAGGACCGCCAGCAGGAGCATATTTCGCCACCCCTTCAATAGCATCGGAATCCGAACTCAATATTCACAATGCCTATCGTCTTCAAAAAGATGAATACTCCAGCTTCCTTTTTGGCGCAATCCCAGACCCCTTGAACGGCGGATGGATCCCGACGAATTTTACCCTTGACGAATCAGGTGCCCAATACATACCAGTTCCATCGCGCGTAGCCCTCATCGGTCGCGGTCTTCCCTTGTCTGGGACTCTTTTCGCGTTAAAAGACATATTTGACGCCCAAGGCTTATACACCGGTGCAGGATCTCTTGCATACGCCCGTGTGTACCCGCCCCCGAACATAACGGCCCCCTCCATACAACGGCTTCTCGATCTCGGCGCCACCATGATTGGCAAGACGCGGACGTCACAGTTCGCACATGGCGCCCAGCCTTGGGAGTACGAGGATATCCCATATTCGTGGAACCCCCGTGCAGATGGTCATCTGACGGCATCGGCCTCGAGCTCTGGCAGCGCATGTGCGATTGCAGGGTATGATTGGTTGGATTTCACGGTCGGAAGCGATACGAGAGGAAGTGTTAGGAAGCCGGCTGCGTTTGTGGGTGCATATGGTATCCGACCGAGCCATGGGAGCCTCGATCTCACGGGTGTCCTTCCTCTTTCAGAGGAGATGGATACCGCCGGATTTTTTACTCGTGATCCCCGTTTGTTCCATGCTATCGGAAGTCGATGGTGAGATACCTTCAATTGCCTTTTCCTATCAGACATATCTAACGTACAACCAGGTATGAAGACTCGCCTGTCCGAATTAAACGCCAAACCATTAGGTTCCCCAAAAAGCTTTACTATCCCACTGAACACTTTCCCGTGAAGAACCCCGCTGCACAGAGCCTTTACGATGGCTTTGTTGTTGCACTCGAGAAGCACCTCAAGATCACCAAAGTAGAAATGAACTTCACCGCTTCGCTTCTCGAGCACATCCCCGACGGCGACTTTGCGAACTTCCAACTCAAATCCAATACGCTTGCTGAATACCGCACATGGGTATCTGTGGGAAAACCGTTGATTGACGAACACGAAAAGCTCTTTAACGCCCCTCCCACCTTCGACCCGCGCGCACGTCGGATGTTCGCAGCTGGTGCAGCACTTACCGAAGAGGATTTCGCTGACGCCGTGGACATGCGACGCGCGTTCCGCGACAGTGTTGCTGAAAATCTGCTCAAGGCGGATATCAAGTCGTGCTCGGACGCGCTATTCATGTATGATGCTGGTACGGGTGGACTCCCGTCATACCGCGTTGAGGAGTATAATTTCATTGAGGGAGCAGCGCAGGCGTTGCTCACCAGTCCCATGGGAGAAGCAAAGCCGTCCGATTATTTCAGTTATGTTGGTTCCATGGCTGGGTTACCTGAGATCACAGTGCCGATAGGCCAGGTCTCGTACTACAGTCAAATCAGTCACGACTGGGAAATGCTCCCTGTTGCTGTGCAATTGGTTGCGCATCCGGGGTGTGATGAAATGCTGCTCAAGCTGGTGGAGAAGCTGGCGAATGCAGGCGTTCTGAGTTCTACGAGCACAGGAAGATACACGTTCTGATCTCAGGTAGTGCTCTTATTTATGGCAAGTATATACTACCACAATCCAAGTGCTTCTGGCAGTGTCAAGATTCAGTTTTGAATTTCGGATCCCAGGAATAGGTTTATGTATAGCAGTGGTTTGGTCTATGACGCAACTCGTGCTTATTATCTTCGAGTTCCAGGCTTGTTTCAAGTTAAGACACAATTCTTTATCAAGGACGTCCACGATAACACAGGAAATATATGGACGAGTCAAAACGTCTAAAAATGCCTGCGCATGGCCCCTTGCCCAATCCAGTGGCAATTCACTTCTCATCCTCCCTTGATAACAAGGCTCGTTCAGGCTTGAATTTTGATATTTCGATGCAGCTGTAAGTGAATGAGCGCCGTGATGAACCTGGGTATTCTGCGTGTATCGACCTGGGATCACTCGACATCGTGTCGCACTCTACGAGACACTACACCGCCGATTTTTTACAAAATCCAATTTCAAATGGAATCTTCATCCCCTAACGGTAAAAGTCGTCCCCAAAAACAAACTGTCAATGGGAAGAGGCCATGCACGGCAACAAACCTGGTGTAATCAGAAGCCCGGATGGATCCGTACGACCATCCCGTGGGGCCCATTGTACCCACAGCCGGTGCATCCTGACACTTATGTGGACGAAAACACCATATCCCACAAGTGGTATTATCGGCACAATTTTAATGCAGGCTATCAACCAGTGACAAGGAAGACCTTCGACTACAAAGAAACACCAAAGATCATACTTGAATTTGACAACAGAAATCCACTTTAGTCTTTCCGAGGGTCAAGATCGACATTAACGTTGATTGGACTCTCAAATTGCTGGGATTTATACCGTCATTCATCAAGAGGGCAATGAAGGCACACGAAATCATTCATCACATCTGCATGGGACTAGACCTGCGTGGCTTCGAAGGCAATACAACATCATTCGAAACTCTTTTCAGCATGTGTACCGATGATCCAGCATCCGAATCGGGCTTGGTTATCGGATATGCAACTGTAATGTTTTAAAATGGATACAAAGTCTGATTGGTGAGATGACGATTCAGATTATATCAACGGGCTGGCTTGAGTTCACTTTTGTCTTTATGGAAGGCCGCGACCAGAATTAATAGCATTGGCCACCTGGCTTGTGTTTGGTCGGTTGAACGCATACCTAGTTCCAGGGAGTGTCAGCGACTATTCCGAATGACACGGATGATAGAACGCACCGTTCGTAGCTATCAATATATAGTTCCTCCGTACTACACGTCGCCTCAAAAGCTGGGTGAGTGAAGAGCCTCTTGAAGTAGGCGTCGGTCTTTGGCCCAGATGGTAAAGAGAAACCTCTGTATTGTTTCAACACATTGCTCGCTCTGAAGAGCCCTGGTGGCTTGGAGATGAGGATAAGGGAAGTCCTGTGAATATCTCGAACTCACAAGGCCCCGCCATAACATCTGCTAACCCTAGCTCTCCACCATCAATCCATAAACCCAGCCCTTTCTTGAGTGCCTTCAGCTCCCCGTCACCTGCAGCCCCACCTCCTTTAAGAATTTCGCGTTCAGTACGTTCAAAAAGCGTGATAAGCCCTTCAATGGCATTGTGCAATTCCTTTCCACCCTCGATCTGAGCAGAAACTTCTTGCGCTTGCAGGAAGCGGTAGAATGCAGGAACTAGATGCCGATTGATGTGGTCAGTTTGGAGGCGTACAAGAGCACGAGCGTCTTTGAAGGTACATCTAGTTAGGTAAGACCAATGCCAGCAACGAACGCGACATACAAGGGTTATTTAGAGATGGGAGAAGGCTGCATTTCGTAGTAGATGCCGCAAGGCTGGTCGAAGAGGCCTGTTAGAGACAAGCGAAGTAGAAACTTGGCAGCTAGTAGACACACTCTTCAAGGAACTCGAGAATGACTGTACTCTCATTCAGTGCCCGTGGAGGGTTATAGTTGTGTAATTTAAGGCCTGGAACGAGGCCCTTGGGTGAAACTTCGAGCAGATCTTGAGGCTTCTTGTAAGGATCGACTTCATCTGTATTAATCATTGCACCAGAATCAGAATAGTCTCAAGCTCTTGCTAAAGAAGAACCAACAATACTGGGTTCGAAGCCTGGCTCGTAACAGACTTTTACAGGAGAAGTTGCCAAAATCATACCTTGTAAGGTATCCCCAGAAACTCAAAGGCCACCCATACACGCTGCACAAATGGGCAAAAGCAGCTGCCAAAGAGGGTGATGTCCGCAGGAGCCTGACAGCGTTGGACTGTCTCCAGAGCAAGTCCTGTGCATTTCTTGTGGTAAAGCTTTCCGGAGTCAACCATGTGAACGAGGTTGTGGTCGGTTGTTCAAAGTGATCATACATACATCACTACATAAGTTACAAGTGCATCTTTACAAAATCACTGGTAAATTTCGACACAAAATCTATGGCCTGTATAAATATCATCAGAATCAATGAAAAGAAGCTTTCATGCATCGCCAAAATGCCCGGGAAGAAGAATAGGAATCGCTGATAAGCCAGCACATGTATCTCCAGCTCATCGGGCGTAGGTTGGGCTGATCGTCATACCCTCTCATTGTCCATCCACCTGGGATAGAAACCGCGCTCTGGCCAATCAATCACCCACAGGACCCCATCGTCACCAAGTAGGGTATTTGACAGATTCAGATCTCCATGGATAAACACCAAGTCGCAGTCATCACCGAAATCCAGGGGCGGGGGCAGCTTCCTGGGTCTGTAGCCTCTGAGTAGGCGCCCCAACCCATCTGTACAGTGAGCTCGAACCAGAGTCGGGAATTCATCATGAAAGGCGCAAATCCGTATTCACTGAAATGTAGACCGTGGGCAATGCCGTCGTCGAGTCTACCAGGGGTATCCCTCGTTAAGCGTCGGAGCCGTGACATCTATCCACAGAGTGTACAAGCGACACGTAGCGTCATAACGAAGCTGAGTGAATTCCAACAGTCGTATAATGTCCTTCCTTGAACGAAATCCATGGAACATGGATAGTGTCGAACATAGTGCATATTAGCTGCTTCGCGCTTACAGCATCCTTTAACCAGCAGAGTAGGGGGTATTTTGTGAGCAGGTATCACCCCCATTTTAGCCATTATTAATGGTTCCCATGTATAATCCCACTCTCTTGCCAAGGGAGACTGAAGGAGCGTCTTCACAGTGTCATTATCGAGCTCAAGCAAATCTGGAGTCTGTCAAAATGTCAGTCACCACAAAGCGATCACGTAGCTCTTCGGTAACACAAACGTCATGGTTAACACCTTTCGGAACAGGCAACGCAAGAAGATTGAAGAAAAGGTCCAGAAGCCATTCTCTAATGGTTTCGAAAGAAAAGAGATCAGAGAGTGTCGGCGGTGATACTGAAACTTCATATGTAGCGTTTGCTGCCCAAATCGCATCACCATCTTACTAATTGAGTGGACCGGGAACACGTACTGATACAGCCAGCCAATTCATAGAAACCTCGCCCCGTATCGGAAAACACTGTAGGGTATATAGCACGCGCTGTGGCACAATTACTTAAATCAGAACCACAATTAGAGAAAACCCACTAATACGGCTATCCAAATCGTCCATTCCTTTCCCCGTACCAGGAAACTGTGGTTGTTTGTGTTCCCCAATAAACTGCATTCATACAGGCTCGTTCGCGAGTTTCCAGGTCCAAAACAGAGAGGTCCATGCGCTGGTTAAGAATAACAAAACAAACTCGCCAACACTCGGGCATAGAGAGGCGGATATTATCGAAAATATTCGATAGTTCCACACTAGTAGCACCTTGTTGATCAGTGTATTCATAAACTATGACCGCAAAAGGATAGGTTTCCCAGAATGTCTCATTGGCATCACGGCAGTCCACAGCCAGGTATCGAAATTCGGCCGTATCATGCTTTCTGCGGTACATATACGAGTTCTAAAGGGACTTTCACAAGTTAATACTCACGACTTTATTTTCAGAACAACTTACAAGCAGATTAATGAGCTTTTCTTTCTTTTCAAGATCTCGTAATTTTCTTCAAGCCCGATATTAGGTGTCAAAAGTACCAAGGACTGCCAATAAAATAGGTGGATTCATTGAACGGTCTGAGAGTTATGACCCCGTTTTAAAGCTTCAACTTGAAGACCAGGTTGAACATGATATATATTGATCAGCGGCCAGCCATCAAAATCGGGTAAGTAATGTGGCCATTTCCATTTCGAGCACTTCGGCACACCCCTAGACCTCCCTAGCAATCAATCAACCTACCTACCTACCTAAGAATTTCAGTTCCATCTCAAAATATCGCACGTATGATCTGGTCATATAACATAACAATTGAATTCATTTTCGTAACGTGGGCGTGCATCGCCAACGAATTGCACATGTCATAATAGAGGAGGAAAGAGACGAGAGAGACCGGGATAGTATCGAAAAACAAAACAAGCCGGAACAAAACAACAGACAGGACACATGACACAACGAGTAGAGATGTACGCAGAGGAGAGGAGAGGGAAGGAGATCGAGACGGAAGACAGATACAGGCAAAGATGATAACAATAGCGGTCGAAGACGATATCGATAGGAGGGAGAAAGGGGGGTAACAGTCGTGACTCGTCAAGGGAAAATGAGAGGGAGGAGGTATGGGGGAAGTGTGTAAAAGTAATAAACGACAACGACAACCACAGTTGTACATGCCTAGACCTGTTATAATGGAGAGAGAGGAGAATTATAGTATCCGTAATTAGGATGCTATTTAGAGTAGTTATGAACGAAATGTATAAACCTGAGGTCGCGCGGACATGCGATAGAAAAGACGAAACTGAGAGCGACTAAGAGGAGGGAGGAATGGGGAATGTCCGACGGAAGCCAAACCCTCCTTCCAACGAATATATATATATATATAAGACGCAACGCGAATGCATTCGAAGTGGGTAGTATCGATGATCACAACAACAAAGGGAGATATCAAGAAGAGAGCAGGGGACAAAATAATTAGAATGCCAGAGAATAGGAATGGAGGAGAAGTGGGTTTGATCTCCGAGCCTCATCGTACTAGTCAAGCCTTATTCGTGGGCGAGGGAGGTCTCTCAGCAGAGACCCTGTACTGAACAGTTGCTGCGCCAGGTCGATCAAGATCCAGGTTTGCCAGCATGCCATTCAAATCATGCAAATAATCCAACTCCCTCTGATCATGTAGCGCAGAACCCGACGTCGGACGAGTCTGGCCAGAGGTGGGACGAGAGATAGCAGACTCTGTAATACGAGCGATTGGAGCTTCATTCCGCCCAGACGCTCTGCCCGCACCAAACGAACTCGAGCCTTCCAGGTAACGCGCGGCACTAGTCGGGCGTGTTGACGTCGGAGACGGTTTTCCAGGCGCACTGACCTCCGTGTTGACCTTGAGTTCCTGCGGGAAGAATCCAGAAGCGTAGGCTTTTGACGGATGAGGGAGCCCCTCCGAACGCGAGAATGACTCGCGCGATTTCATCTCCGAAGTGAATCCATTAGGGTCAGGCGAGAACGGCGCAAAGGATGACTGAGCTCTCTGGATCACAGGGCGGGGCTGGTATCCATTTGACGAGAGCGAATCGAAGAAGTGGGATTCAGTCGTGCCAAGCACAGATTCTTGGATCTTCATGTCAGCGAACGGCGTATCAACGGTAAAGGCGCTTGAGATACCCCGCTGCCCATGGTCGGCCAGTGCGCTTGGAATGTTATCAAGGTAACCTTGCATCGAGAGCTTCTGCAGAAGCTGCATCGCTTGCTCTTGAGTCAACATATTCGAAGACTGCAGTTGAGGTGCTTGAGCCTGAAGCGTCGCGGCCTGAGCGGCCTGGGCCGCAGCAGCTTGAGCGGCTTTAACTGTAATACATGTGTTCAGATGATAGCGCAGCAAAGAAAAAGTTGACAAACATTGACTGCGCCCCCAGCTTAATCGGATCCTGCTTCCACCAATGGGGAAACCTTGCATCTTCTCGATGGCCCGCTCTGCGTCAGCTTTCTTCACGAACTGCACGAAGCCACAATGTTTTCCCACTGGGACTTTCACCTGTTTCAAAGAAAAAACACATGAGCATGCAGAATGACTCACATACATTATTTTGGGACGTACGTAATGGATATCCCCGAAAGGAGAGAAGAACGTTCTCAGCGTCTCTTCCGAAATCAGTGGCGAAAGGCCGCCAACAAAAACCGTCGTATTATAGGGATCGGTCGATGTGAGCTGTTCCCCATTGGGTCCAATGAGATTGCCCAAAATTGCCCGAGCCTGTGCATGATGTTTCCACGACTCCTCAGAAACTCCATAACGCGGTGCGCCACTCTCGCCTTGTCCAGATAACTGTCTAGGGGGAAGTGAGTCCTGAGCAAAAGGCTGTGTTATTGATGTTCCATTCCCAGCCTTGACGGGGTTAGCCTCGCCACTCGCGTACTGCTGCGCGATCTGTACCAGCACATTATTAGGCAGATTCATCATTTCCTCCGGAGTCAGCGAGCCGAATCCAGAAGGGGGTGGGTTGGGGGTACTGGAGCTTGGGGTCATAAAAGCTGTGGAGGTTGAAGTTCCTAATGATGCGTTGGATGCGGAAGCTGAAACACTACTATTGTTCGTATGTGATGTTGTGGCCGCCATCGGCAAAGACACGCTTTTGGTTAGGTTAGAGTTGGGGAGAGGAAGAGCGACAGTAACTGGAGGTGTATGCGATTCCATCGTACTGGTCATTTGTGGTGGGAATTGGACTTGCGGGAGGTCGAGAGGCGGTGCCGCCGTTGGCCCCTTGTACTTGGCAGTTGCGGGTGATATGCGCACTAATCAGGTTAAAGGGGTCAGTATATGCGTCATTGTTCAGAATCTAGAACATACTGGGCCGAGAAAGGCAATAGAGGCCATGCATTTCTATCAACGCGCGCTGTTGATCAGCCTCATCGGTAAATCTGACATGGAATCAGTGGCCACGCCTAGTAAGGAAAAAAGATTAGATAGGGTGTACCTTACAAATCCATATCCCCTTGAGACGCCCGTGGCTGGGTCAAGCATAATCTTCGCGCTTTTGCAGCTGATGAAAGGCCGGATAAATTTGGGCTCTCTGTCGTTCCGCAGGCCAAGTACAGGATTACGGAAGACAGCCACAAGATCGGAATTCGAAGTCTCCGGAGCGAGATCGCCGACGAAGATACTGTATTCCTTGGGATACTGCTGCTGGTTGTGCTGCTGCTGAACAGGATTTGTGGCAACACCTGCACCGTGCGGAAAGGCGGCTGATACGGGCGAGATAGACTGGGCGGATGATGCCCAGTTGACGACGAAGGGTTTGGACGAATTGGGCATGGTGATAGGATTATTAACGTTTGTGGGTCCATTGATCTGAGCGAGGACTTGGGCAGCCCGTGCAGCAGTCGGGAAGGTGAGGAAGCAGAAACCCGGGTTATTTGACTGCTGGCCAGTGACGGGGTCAGGGGCGGGTTGAGGGACGTTGATGTTGATAGGATCCCAGCCCATGAGAGCACAAACTTGCTTGGCGTACTCTTCGTCCATCCAAGGCTCGATATCGGACCAACAAAGGGTAGAGTTGAGGGGTGAAACAGCGGGGAGCGATGAGACAGAGGGCAGCGAGGACGCGGAGGGCAGCGAGGAGGTGGCGGGGTGTGTCGCAAGAGAAGGGCGGGAGTGGTGGTTATAGGAAGAGTTGAAATTGAACGGTTGGCCATTGGTACTCGTTAAATTGTGTCTGTTTGGTCCTACAGACTCTCCGTATTCTCGAGGGTAGGTGCCACTACCATAGCCTGTCATCCCCTGCGATGCTCGCCGATCTCCCGTCGAGAACATCGTCACGGGTGCATAATCTCGTTCATCAAAGCCTCGTGACCGTTGAGACTGAAGTCCAGGAGGAATATCGAAGCCGTGCGCATCTGGTCGCGACATGATTTTCCTTCCGACGTTAAAAAGGGGTAATTTAGGATAGATGTTGTGGCAGAGATGGAAAATATATCAGCGAAATGTGGCTGATGGATAGATGAGGTAGATTGACGTGTTTTCCTTTTTGTTTTTTGGACAACGAAAAGCGGTGGGGAACGTTAAGCAAGCGAGAAATCTGACTGACAGCACGGGTAGGGAAATGTAGCGATGAACGAAGCGAAGAACTGATTGCAAACGACGAGGGACTAGAGAGCGACAAAAAGAGAACTGAGGGCGACAGTGAGAAAGAGGAAGGTCGTGGGCGGCGTAGGAAGTCGAAAGCGGCAGCTGGTGGTAGTTGCCGGAGCGAGTTTCAGGTTCCAGCTTTCTTTCCCGCGCTTCTAAAACCACTCTCCCTTTAAGCAGTCCTTTCAACAAAACTTTCTTGACTCCCCATCTGGTTATTGTCTAACCTTTGCGTATTTCCGAGATCCACTAGTCGTCACTCCCAAGGTCCTGCGTACCCTCCATTGTCCTCGACGGTTCCATCCGCTCATCAGGCGGTCTCTTGCCTTTCGAGTCGAACAATGCGGCTAATAACCGCTACAACCCGCAACAGATGTCGCCACAGCAGATCTGGAGACTGCCCTAATCAGGGACTTATAAAAAGTTTAGCTGGCCACTTGTATTACGTTGTGGGTCCAGTGGCTGTGCTGCTTCTTTTCCTTCTCACAGGACAGGTCCGACTCTACCTACTACATATCATATGGAAAATGTATATAGCAATGTTTCTCTTCAAAATAACACTCGTTAGCTCGAAATCCGAACAGCATGGCACAGTCCACTCGCTCTGTGGATACTGATATCAGTGACACGTCGTCGAGTCGACTCATCTAGCGTCTGTGTAGGATGCTTTTCCATTTCGGTGTTCTAAACGCTTGCCATTTAAAGGCCCGCGTGACGTCTGCTGTACCTTCCATTATTTTGTCACATCTCTTACCATGTTGACTGACTTAATCACAGATATATGAACCTGTGATTTCATCTATTGTTCTCAAAAGGTTTGCTTTTCACGCTGGTTAGGTCCTTCTTCTATTCCTGACTCTAGCTAGTGTGACTCGTTTTGACCTGGTTTGCGCTTTTCTCACATGCACAATGGCGTATGTACTAGTCATGCGCACTCCACTTGACACAGGTTCAGTGGCGCTCGTGCGTCTTTTCCCACTCTTTCTCAACTACAGCAACTCCCCCCCCTTTCCGTTCAAGACTTCAGGCTACACAGCAGGAAAAGTCTAGCGCTGTGACCACCACGCGACGCGAATTTCCATCTTGATTCTTTGTGCAACTTGGCAACCAGGTGATGCGTAGATCAATAGTGACACGGTTCTTGCGGCATGGCCCTGGGCTATTTCCCGTAGGCATAGATATATTTTATCCGTAGTACGCTTTGGAAATGAATTGAGTGCGTGTTCAACGCTGTAAGTAGAGGGTTGATATGGCTAGGTGATGGTTTGAATGGGGCAATGTGTTTGTCAGCATCACGCTTCCTTTGAGATATTGGATGAGGGAAGCTGTCTGATCTCTTGGACTCCTCCCAGAGCGCCTGCCGTCTCTGCTCGACGTGTCCGGTGTTCCCAAGGCCCTCTACCACGTCTCATCTCCTTCTCTTTCTTAACTATCCCCATCATGTCCCGCCAAAATCCATCTTCACGCCGTCCATCGGCAGCGACGGGCCCCATTCAGTCCACAGTACGCGTCCACAAGACTAGCGACTCACACCACATCCTCATGGGCATGGGGGCATCCCAACAACATTCCCTTCTCTCCTTGAACGGTACAGGAACTCCTCAGCAGAAGGTTGCGCAGGTTCTTGTCAATAGGTTAAAGGCCAAAGTCAGTTTTACTGGCTATTTTGCTATCCACGTTCATTGACACGTCTTATAAGCTACCGATACATTCTGGAGTCTCTCTGGATCGGTTAGAAGCAGACTTGGCTGTTCAGCAGGTTATCGAAACCCTCGTTGAACTTTCCTATGATTCCCTCGATATTATTGCCTTGGCTCTATGCGAGTTGCTTGAACGAGTGACCAAGGTATATTTTGATCTTCATGGATCAAGTACTTTCTATTGATTATGTCTGTCCGGAACAGCAGATGGACAGCTCAGGAGGATTCTTGACAATTGAAATCCTGCAATCACAACTTTTTGTGTTGAAGGTTTTATCTATGACTATGGCCTCACGATGGACTCAGCCCCGATCTAGTTCTCGTTCAAGCCATAACTTCCCTCACACCCCCGACTCACCTTCCCTCTCAGGATCACTCCGATTTAACGACCACCAGGACCCCATCCCTCTTAACGAGAGTTGTGCGAAATACGTCCTCAGCGTTGTCGTCATGCTTCTCCGCCTTACCACATTCCACGACCATCCCCTCATTCTCCCTGGTCGATTCTCTGACCTCACCTTCCGCGACTTCGAGTCCCATCCATTATGTCCACCCCAAGCAGAAGGTAGTAGCGGCCCCGTTCCTGAGACGCCTACCATCCCACACGGATTACCACCACGCGTGCGTGCATCAGATGTCCCTCTCCGTGCCCAATCCTCTTCCACCTCCGTGCGTTCGGGTTCGGGAAAACTGAGCCTCAACTCGACCATCCAGATTCCCGCGACTCAGGTGATGTACGAGAAGACGCACATGGCGCTGGTCAAGTCCGCGGTTCCCCTCAACGACCTCATACGCCAATACCTGGGCCGCATCGTTTTCCAGATATCCGCGTCGAATTGGGGTGTCGTGTATTCCCGCATACGGACTAAGATACAGTTTATGGCGAGTAATACGACGGAGCATCCGGATACGGTGGACCTCCAGCTGATGGCGCATTGTGCGTTGGATCGGCAGAGGCTCGTTCAAATACTTGGCGGTGAGTACACCTTTCTTGTATATCTTGCTTCTTATTGATTAATCAACATGAGTAGAATTATCCTCACTGCTTGTTGGGATGGGACGTGAGGGCCACAAGGCGATTGCCGTGCCATTGCGCTCTGCAGTATGGAATTGGATCACCGTGTTTCCGCACGAGTTCAATGAGGCTATCCGTGCCAGAGGAGTGGTGGGCGGCGCACCGGAGCGCGTGTTTGATATTCTGTACACTCAGAATCTGGGACATGATGAGAACACCTTTTGGCCTACGCTTGCGATTTTGGATTGCATAACCTCAGAACGTATGCGCGTAGATTTTCAGGTAGCGCTTTCGGGCACGTCAAAGACGAGAAAGGTTGGTTGCATGTCCCTGCTTTATGTTCACAGCCCTTTCAGTTTTTGACGTTATTTTCGATAGGAAGTGAAGTTTGGCGATAATGTCTTGAGGCATGCTTCTGAAAACTCAAAGCTTTCGTCCGTAGCTTTGGTTTGCCTCTTGGACATCTGTCGTGCCGCGATCTACGTCTATCACGACAGTGAACCCGCCCGTGAAACTGCCCTCCGGATGGTGGCTTTCGACGTAGCTCACGAGATCAAGGTTATTCCCGTCTATCCAATCCAACCTGAGGTATCATAATTCTAATGCCACATCCTTACAGTCGGCTCTTACCTCCAGAAGGCCTTTTTGGGAATGCCCAGACGAAATTGACGTTGCTCTATATGCCGAGGCGTTGGTTGCCATCTATCGATACCTGCCAGAAGAGGATGCCCTGCCTCTGTTTGCCATATGTGTGGAACCTGAACGCTCCGAAGCTGTCAAGCTGTGTGCAGTACGGGCGTGTTTGACACTGGTTCAGGAGGTATGTGTTCTTTCTCAAGGAGATAGTGTTCATCTCATCGCCCATCTTTTCAGGTGTCACGGTGCAGATGGCAGCGGCCGTTGCAAAAGTTGGAAGATTTGATGTCTGGTCGGCTTCGGATAATTTACAAGGTGCGTAATTGTTTAGCATATTGACTATAGTATCTCATATCTTTTCATTAAATCCAGACCTGCGGTCTTCGCCGTGCAGAGGTTGACCAATATGGGAATCTCAAGCGCGCAGCCTCGCGCCCCAAAACCTTAACCACGCCTCAGCAGTCTCTGAGCGATCGTGAAGTCCTGCTTCTAGGTATACTATCCCTTTGGCGCACAAGTCCATTGTTCCACATCAAGGACATCACGATCCCTATCATCCAAGAGTGGGTAGAGACGTCTAACAAGCTCTGGGACACGAACCTCGATATATCTGTCAAGGTTTCGACTGCGAGTTGTTTTTATGGGACGGCTAGCAACTTTTATGATGGTCCGATAAGCGGGGATGGTTCGAGCGAGATTATGATCTCCTTTATGAAAATGGCATTGTTAGTTGGTCACTTGTATTTTGCCATTCTCTGCTAAAGTTTTGTTCCGCCAGGCCACCTACCTTATCTAGTATCGTCACGAATCTTCTGCATGCTCGACAGGATCTGGAAGCCGAACGTCTTTGGATGACGATCGCACATCAGCTGCTTGAACTGTATATGAAGAAGAATACGGTATGCGACAACACCCCCCCGTCTATATCGTACTACACCTAATAATGCCATTTATGTCTTATAGCACCCTGCCGTCAGAGAAGTCCAGATCCATGAGGATCGTCTCGCGGCATTTACACTTGCTGAGATGGCCTTCTTCGTGTCGCTGACATCTGCAGATAGTAACGTTTCCGCATTAGCGGGCAAAGGTCTGCGTTTACTTGCCCGTGCTGAGCACCAGCCCGGTGCACCTATTGCTGCGATATGGAGTGATGATGCTCGGTCGGCGCGTAATCTCATGTATGAGCAACTCGGGGATCCTACAATTATGGTTATAGGCGAGTCTTCGTGTTCCGCTGTGCTCAAGACTCAAGCTAAACTTTTGCTCCTTTGCAGGACGAGTGGGCCACCAGAAGCGCGTCCGTAAATCCGTGCGAGCCATATCATCCTCCTCGCCTGTCTACATCGTCGTGTGGACGCAGTGTTATTGGAGGTGGCGTGCGCTGACGGAATCTCTTTTCGAAAAGAGTGATAGTCAGGACGACGAATCCGAGGGGCCAGCATCTCTTGCCACGCTGTCGGAGCATAGGTTCCAGTGGCAGAACCTGGCTCTGTTCTTGGCTGCTCTGGGTGGCGCGTGTATCCAGGAAAACATGGACCCGCAGGCGTTGACGCGTGTCATCCCCGGCGAGCTCCTGCCAGATGATATGAGGGTCCTGCAGAACCCGGTCCCGCTTGTGTCGCATTTCATGAATGACTTGACGAAGATGCTGCTTCAGCCTGATACGCAGATTCGCGATATTGCGAGAGACGCGTTGGGGAGCGAGCTTAGTGCGAAGCTGTATCCAAAACTTTTGAGACTGTTGGACGAGTGCGTGCTTTTTCGTTCTTATGGTGTTCTTTTCAAGTGATTCTGTGATTTACAGGCGGATACGCCGCCATTTCGAGGAAACGATGGGTGTGGAGCTGAACGATTCTTCTCAGTTGTTCTTGGACCAAGTACGGTCAACTTTCCTGGGAGAAACATTCGCACCTTGACTCGATTTTCTGTAGTACATTGCATTGCTCAAGCTTGTCGTCGAAAAGCCTGCAGAAGAAATGAAGGACGTATCAAACATCGACGTCAGCTCGACCATAGTGGCGCTTTCATCCTATTTGGCAAGCTTCGAAGGATCATCATCTTATCGTTTGAAGATCAAGTTCTGCATCATGACGGAGAGTGCGTGTCTCCGTAGTGACGTCCTTGGGATGCAGAAGAACAGTAGTGCTCGTCGCCAAATCCTCGATGTTATCATCGGATGGATTCAACAAACAAGCGCCTCGGTAATGTTTTGAGAAGTTCTAGTTACGCTATAACTAACTTAACGCAACGAACAGGGCGCAGCCAAGGAGGTTGTAGCGGCAGAGAATGAGCTGAATATGGCGTGTTTACGGGCGTCTGTGAAGCTTTTGGACCGCTTGGAACTTCGTCCAGTCGATGCCAACACCGGTGATGATAGTGTTCATGTCGTATCAAGGTTGTTCAACAAGTATTCGGGAGCGCTGCTTCAGGCTCTGGAAACATGCCATAACGAGATTTTGGTGCGTTTTATATACGGATTTGAGGGGAACGGCAAGTCTAAACCGCACACCCTACTAGGCGGCGTTTGACAGTATCTCTGAGTTTGGTTCAATACACATGGTAAGCCCTCCATTCTTTCTCAATGTTAGGTATATCTGACTGTCCTTCTCACCCAGAAAATGCGGGTTTCCCAAAAGGAAGCTGAGCTCAGGGAACTCGTAATCACTGGGCTTGCGCATCTTGTCAGCGCTAATACAGAAAGTGGTTTCAAGCAATGTTTACCTCTTGCGTACGATGAGGATAACAGGAAGCGAGCCATTTTCGCACATGTCTTCGCTCGCGTTATTGGTCAGGGCACTACCTTTGAACCAGAGGATCGTTCTGCCTTCCATGACCGTAATAATCGCCTCCGCGATGTAGGTTCATGCTCATATACCCCAAGCTTTTATTTATCGCTGATCGCTTGCCTCTCAGTTGGTTAAAGGATCTGATGTGAGCTTTCGACCTCTCATATCCTGGCTGTCGTTGGCTAATGCGACCCTCAGATGTCTCTTGCGCTGACCATATGCGAAGTTTGCCCACCTTCAGAACACACCATCATGATCAATGTTCTCCTCAATGTCTTCGATTCTCGCGAATCAATTATCAAGCTCATGAAGCTGATGATTGAGCGGGATATCGCTGCGACTGGTAGGTTTTTCTCTTCTTTGAGTGATTGCATGGCTCATATTTTCTAGCTGAAAGTGACCAGATCTTCAGACCTGATACAGCATGTACACGGTTCTTTTCCTCCTTTGCCAAGATTCATGGGTATAATTATTTGAGAACTCTGGTCCAGCCACTCGTCAAAATTTTCCTTGAAGACAACTCGGGAATTGGCTATGAATTGGACCCACTGAGATGCCCCGAAGACGAGGTGGGGAGGAATGCTGCACACGTGAGTGTTATAGCAGCACATTTCCTTAATCTCCTAGCCTCGTCATTATCCGCCCTCCCACCGATGTTCCGTGAGATTTGTGGTCACGTTTCATATGTTGTGTCAGTTATCTTTTCACTTTCGTGTATTTGACATACTTATCGCTAGATAGGTCCAAGAAATGGCCTGACGCAAAGTATTCGGCCATTGGGGCATTCATGTTTTTGAGGTTTGTTAGCCTTTCGTTGATTTTGCTGCCATATACTGAAACTCTTTTTTTAGATTCATCTTCCCCGCCATTATGTCCCCAAACATAATCGACATCGAAATACCATTGGACCTGTATCTAGCCAAGCGCCGCGGTTTCACCATGATCACAAAGATTATCTCACATCTTGCTAACAACCTGTTTTTCGGTAAAGAACCCTACATGGCTGTTCTCAACGATTTTTTGAAGAATAATATTGCTACCGTTACTCGTTTCCTGGGAGACATCGCAGTAAGTTTTGTATTTCTGCAGTGTGTGCAAATTCCTGACGTCGGTTACTAGAAACCTCTACCGCCTTCTGAGGATCACGATCAGTGGCTTGGAACTACATCTGATGATACCGACATTATTGTTCTTCACCGCTTCTTTGACAAGCATGCGGATAAAATTGGGAAAGAGCTTCTTTCCCTTTCGAGGACATCAGCAGACCCAGAGGCTACAACGATGAATGGCAAACGGGCATGGGACGGACTTTGTGCATTGTTGGTGGATCATGGAGCACCTCTCAAGATCCCAACTTTCTCCGTCTTACCGCATTACCAACATCCGGAATATCTTGCACTTATGAATCGTTACGCCGGAAAGGATACTCGTCAAGTCGAAAATATCTTTTTGGAGACGCGTGTTTCTTTTGTAAGTGCGAGTACATTGCTGCGATGCACCCACTCACATACGATAGGATCAACCCGCTGTGTTTATTCTGCAAATGTCAAAAATCGATGTTGAAACTCTCGACCTTGAGTTGTTCATGTATTACGTCTTCAAGGTCTGTCACTGAAGTTTTTTTATTTTCTTTAACGATGATTGATTTGGTATGCAGACTATTGCTTTGCCAGCTTATACAGACCGTTCATTCGATATCATCTTGGACTGCACTTCATTTACGTCAATCTGTGAAATACCACTTCAGGGGCTGAAGTATTGTGCAGAACTGATGCCTTCTGACATTCGCGCTCGATTTGTTACGACACATATCTTGAACCCGAACGCACTAACGCAAAAATATCTTCGTCGCTTGTATAACGTGATGGCTGGTACGTCTCAAAGCTCGTTAACGTTCTCTAGACTCATAATGGCACGAAGGGACTCAATTCTGCGATGCTATACGAGTGCATTCTTGTGTAGCTGAGATGAAAAACTCTGTGCCATTTGAAGTCCTTGAAAAACTGACGGTTCCTGGTGCGTTTACAGTTTAATGCTCTGTGATTTCTTACTGACTGAAAGTTTGGACATGTAGTGGCACTGGAGACCGAACAACCGCAGGAAACATTCACCGAAGCAAGCATGAGAGTCGTTCAGTCACGACCGGTCGTCATTACAGTTGGGACAACCCACATCCGAATCACATCAGTAAGAAATAGAAGAGTTTGTTTGGAGGTTGCTCATTGCTCCTAGGTCACAGCTCAGCAGATTTCACCTGGTTTGGCTTGCAAGGCCACCGAGATCATTCCCCTTGCAGATATTAGTGACATATACAATGTTGCGACAGGCATGGAGACCTACGAGTTCATCATTCGAAGAAGCCGGGGTGGCGTCACCGAATACTTCTCTTCACCAGCACGAGACAATATAGTCAAGGTTGAATGACATAGTTCTCTTTATAATTCTCTTAACTTATTTCTGAACAGGCTGTCCGTTCCGCGAAAGGTCGTCTGAAAGACATGCAAACCCCATTAACTGAACGTTTCTCGCGTTTTTCTAACGTTCCTGCTACACTACTTCATATTGGGCTTCTGAGCGTTGATATGAACGACGAAGAATTGCGAGGAGCTGCATATGATCTTTTGGGAGCTGTCTGCACGTACTTAAATTATGACAACAACCCGATACTCGCTTCCAAGGGTAAGGCTTTTACTTTTATCAACTATTTGTGGATCTTATTCTCTGCTCAGCTGGATTCATTCCTGGCGACCCCACTGCTTTCTTGGTCCAACTTAGCGAGAAGATTGCCACATTTGCTCCACAGCTGACCCTCGACTTCATCCCTGAAGTCGGTGCAGCTATGAACAGCATGGACAAGACCGCTCAACGCATCAGTTGCATTCAATACATGAGCCCCTGGATCAAGAACTTGAGTCTATTTTCGAATCCCACAAGCAAGCAATACGAACGTTCTGGAGCTAGATTACGCGACTGTGTTCGCAATTTGGCGGACTTGGCCGTCAACTACCCAGATGTTTGTGCCCTGCTCCGGTCGTGCACCAACAACAATGCTCACGAGTTTTTTAGATCACGTCAACTGTCCAAAAGTATATCTGGAATGAGGTCAGCAAGCTAGATATGGTCGTCGTTGATGTGGTGCTGGAAGAGCTTTTGCGTGCGGCTACGGAAGGAGGAGTAGGAACCCGTCGATGTGAGGCTATCACCCATGCAGTCGCTTCGCTATCGTCGATCAGTGTTAGGGGAAGACTTTATCACAAACTGCGCAAGGTACGCTTTCCCCTGGACAATCGTTCACGCCTTTTTATCTTGACTTGTAGACTGTGTGCAAGATGTTTGTTGCACAGCCATTCAATATTCTGACCGACCACCCTTGCTGGAACGAGATTGCAACCCTCGTACGCTTTTCGCTGGTCGTTGCACCCTCAACCGGTCAAGCAGGATGTGATCAACTATATGTTCCAGAAATCATTCACAACGTCACTCTGACCGCAGGGTGTGGACTCCCACTTGTGCGAAAGTCTGTCTATGGCATCATCATGAACCTTCTGCAAGCCCTTTATATTTCGCGCACCGAGGAATCTGTTGGCCCGGAACTTCTGGAACTCATCAATGAATGCACCACACCTGCCAAACTCAAGCTCTTTGGCCTAAAACGCGAGACTTCAACATGCGAATATACCAGCTACGACCCAAGCAGCGACAAGGAGAACTTGGATAACCTGGAAGAGTTGACACAATTCTTGGTTAGGATCATGGAAGTTGGGTCAGGTTCTAAAGGTATGGTTGTACCCACCTACGTGTTCCCGGATTGATAGCTAGACTAATACGATGTCCAGGTCTGTTAAATGTCTGGCGGGCTAGATGGATGAGTCTTATCACGTCAACTGCATTCCAAATGTCGCCGGCCGTGCAAACCCGAGCGTTCATCGCCCTCGGCACTCTTGCCACCTCTGAAGTGGACGACGACTTCCTTTATCAAATCCTGGTCGCCTTCAACACTGCTCTAGGCAAGGTTACCGACTCTACGCTCTCAGTCGTGAGCATGCTTCGGTGCATGTGCAAAGTTGTCCCGGCTCTACCCAAAGATTCGAGATACCTGTGCCTATTGTTTTGGCTCGCGGTCGGTCTCCTTCAGGCGAGCCATCCTGGATTCTATGTGGAGGCCAGTCGCCTACTGAGCACGACGTTGGAAAACATTAAACTGCGTGGCATGTTCCAGTTGGATTCCGTTCCGTCTTTCCTCTTAAAAATCCGAGAACCTTTGGAGGAAATTACTTTGCAGCTAGATGCGTCGCTTGGAATGTCTTTTGAATCCAGCTTCTCCTTCTCTATGGCATCAGTTATTTTCAAGGGCATGCGACAACGGGGTCTGAAGGATGCAGCAGAGGCTGTCCTTAGGACATTGCTACAAGTGACAGTACGTGCGGAGACGGAGGAAGGTGTGCCGGACGGGTTCCGAGACAGCATATCTCCTGATGCCCTGGGATATTTCCTTGCCATATTGCCTTCATTTACGAAAGCTAGGGCGTATCGAGAACTTCTGAAAGATTGCTTGATCGACGACGCATGGCTTCCAGATGCAGGGCTTGACATCGATGATGAAGAAACTCGTACGCCTAGGATATCCCTCGCGTTTTTGGGTATCAATGACTCGAACACTGCTCTTCTTGTTTCGACCTTCGTTGGGACGATGCTGGCTACCGCGCAGGGAGACGATGCGGAGACTGAGATTCTCTTTGCTCTTCTTTCGGACATCGCAGTTGTTTTCCCACAAACGGTTGCTTTGGTGTATGTCGTGAATTTTGTTTTATGAGGCTCAGATATTGACTTGTATACAGTTATGACAGCCTGCAAGAACGTATCAAAGACGTTTTAGCCATTGCCTCCAACCCTTCTATCATTAGCTCTGTTTCTACGATCTTCCGCATCTCTGTACAAGATCAATCGCGCCAGACGGCGCTTCGTGGGTCAACATCGACGTTGAGCACGATGGACGAGGTACAGGGACCCGGCCAAAAACACCTTAATGCCCTTGATGAACTCGGAATGGGAGGACTCGCGCATAATCTCACTTTTTTGAAGGGCTCTCATGCTACGACTATGATTAATTGGATTCCTGGGTTGGTTGGTCTTATCATAGCTTAAGACTTGAGTATAATCGCTCCGTCATCCGCTGGTTTAGTTAATATTTTTATCCGCTTCGCATCTATTGCACGCTCTTTTCTGCCTTTTACATGTACTATAGCATATCACTGATCTGTACATACCCAAATCACTTTTCCTTGTTCCATAAGTACTTTCGCAGCCTCGATCAACTTGCGTTGACATCACGTGTTGACATTCTCCCCAATCCATTGCAATTGCCGGAGTCCGATCTTCATATTGTAAATTATGTCTAGGACATAACCTTTCACCCCTACAACCACCATTTCATCTCCTTTGCCACACAGGTGTGGTAGGTATTCTTCTCAATACACGACGACAACGCATCACACACAGAGTCTTCCATGACCGACAGCCTCCACGACCCAAACAGTACCATCGACGATCTCACTCTCGCTCTGTCCAATTTCTCAAGAGTTCCTTCCCCTGAGCCTTCAAGGATTATTACATGCTGCTGTGGGAAGGAGGACTGCGACAATGCGAAAGCTTGGTGGGAAATGAAGGGCCGATTGGAGAGTCGTCTGATCTTGAGTGCAGGTACGTAGCTCGCCTTGGTTTCGTGATCAAGGCCAATTCCCTGCAGAGGTAGGACAGGCCCTTCTTCAGAAACATGAGGCTTATGTTCGTCGACATGAGGTGCGCCATGTTCCGTGCTCAAGTTGGAATGGGTATAAGTAATTCCTCCGGTACAGGGTCAGGAACCTGTAGAACCTGCACGACGAGACAATGACAGCGACTCTATTTCTGATTCCTCAGCCCATGAGATATCTCAGCTGCTCAGGGAGAAGGCCAAGCTTGAGAAGGTACGCTTTCTGGACATCTTGTTCGACCACATCCTAACTTTAGCGCAGCGTCTAAACCAAGCCCTCGTCAATAATGAGGTCACAGAGGTATCGACAAAGACTATTATGGATGAATTGCACGAGGCGCGGGCAACGATATCACGCTTAACGGCACAACACGCTCGCTCCTTTGGTTGGGAGTCTCGTCTTTCGGCTGCGATCAGGGAGAAAGACGACATGCAGCAGGAAAGAGACAGTGAAACCAATAGGGCGAGGCAAGCAGAGTCACGACTTGCTGCTATGAGGGATAAGATGGGTATGTGGGTGACTATGTCTTGACGAATATCCGAGGTGACATACAGCTGCAGCTAAACTTCAGCGAGATGTTAAGCGGCTTCAGGGGACGTTGGAAGAACGCAGACTTCATAGATTGGAGTCGTCAGAGAACCTCTTACATGATGCGCGCTCTCGCTTAGAGGTCCTTCAGAATTCGGTAAGCAGCTCGACTGTTGTTTGGGGTCTCGCATCTCATGTACACATGCAGCAATTGGGTCAAACTGCTCTCATAGAGCAGGCAGAACTCACGAACGTATTGGAATCCCTTGTCAATGATAGCGATATCTTAAAACGAGATAATGCCGAGCTTCAGAACATGTTGACTGAAGCCCGCGAAGAAATACATGTCTTACAGGAGGAAGTAGAAGAACATAGAGCAAAACCCCCCTCGGTTATTTCTAGAGGTAAGAGCTTGGATAGACCTTACTTTGCGTCCACACTCAACTTCTATTGCCATTGTAGCTGGGACTCCACAGTTAAGGCATTTTGTACATCCCGGTAGTGTTCCAGGATCTCTGGGAAAGGATAATTCGGTATGACGAACACTTTCAAGGCACGGCTTCAACCTCTGACATTGTCTTTATTCTTTTTTGAAAGTTTCACTTGTTTCACCGACGAAGCACGAGTGTGGACAGGAAAAGTCGACGGCCTTTTGTAAGTGCAATGGAGTATTGCTTTTTGAAAGTACCTAAGTAACCGAACAGGAGCCGCTCACTCCAGAAACCAGTCTGCCTCCTCTATCACCAGCCGCATCGTCAGCACCATCAGAACCGAAATGGATAACTGTGGACCAGCCTCGACCGCGCTATCCTTCGACCAGCACTCGACTCAGTATTGATATCGACGAGGCGGGCGAGGAACATGAGGATTCGTGTTCTCCAGAGAAACCTCAAGCTCACAAAACCCTACTTCTTCTCACTCGATCAAGAGCAGTTCAGACGGAAAACTGGTCTTATCTCTCACCTTTGCCCATGCCCTCGTCGCACCTCTCTGCGACTTTTACACACGATCCGCGCTCAGAATCTTCCTCTTTTTCAGACACCCCATCTTCGCACTTAACGGTTCTGCTGGATCGCTTTTCCGCACTTCAGACTCGGATGTCACAAGCCGATGCTCTCACTTTAACAAATCGCTTGAAGCGTCAGCATCTTAAGGGAGCAGACATACGACATCTCTCTCGCAGCAACGTTAATAATATCATATCCGAGACAACAAATTTGCGGGGTCAATTCCGTTTTCTCTTGGAGGATGATAGCGTTGTGATTCCATGCACACGTAGAGACTTTAGATGTCTTTTCAAGCTCTTTAAGGAGGTCTTCACGGATATGGGGCAGATGCGTGTCCTCCTCAACGATGTTATCATCGATCCTTCCTGTGCTGTGAGGGTGAGCGAACAGGCCTTGAACCCTAACATAATGGAGGAAGAGGCACAAGATAAAGGCAAAGATAGTGCTGAGAGCTCTATGGGAAGTGGTTGGATGGCTCCCATCTCCAAACTTTTCTCTCCCAGCCGTAGAGACAGCTCCAGGGAACGACCGGCATTTAACCGTCGAACCTCTGTGACGCGTCCTACTCGGGTTATCCCCAAGCTGGGCCCGGCGCTTTCTGCCTCAGCGACCACTGTCAACGTCGAATTCTCAGGAACGGCAGTTGGCCGATCAACGACCAGCACCATCACCTCACAAGCGAAACGACTTGACAGAGAAGCCCCTGGACCTTCGCAACAAAGCGCATCTGCGATAATGGATATCTTTGCAGGAGCACCGCAACATGGAGCAGACCCATGGGTGGTTGTTCCAAAAGGGCCCCGCAGGGTACATTCGTTCATGAAGCCTACCAACGAGTATAGTGGCGCAACACTACGCCGAACGTTCAACAGGAGTGCTGGCAACGCTATCTCTCGTGACGTAGATGCGGTCATCGATGGCCAGGGTCCGGTATATGATGATAACGAGGCAGCTGACAATGTGGCACCTCTTCTGCAACGCACACTCCGGCGACGTGGACTCTCCGATTCTTCGATCCATTCAACCTTTACCAGTCAAGCCGAGGAAACTCAGGCTGCGGCCCCAACGAACCGCATAGATATCACTGCCTGGCCAGGATCGCATTCGGTCCTGGAGACTATCGGCAAGACGTTTCAGACCATACGCAATACCGCCATTGGGGCTGTGAATGAAGCGACTGATCATGAAGCACCAGTGGCTACTTCTCCTCAATCAATTCCAGTTCCAGTGGTTGAACCGCCTCGGGCAACGACACCTGGACCTTTACGCAACCTTTTGCCAAACTTGACTTCTTGGGCTACTGGTAGTGGAAGTGGTGGTGATTTACCGGAGCCCATGCCCAACCCGACGTTTTTCAGTGGAAGTTTCCGTGAAGAATCGTTCCTACCTGTACGGACTAGGAGGCCTGGGGAACCTCATACTGTAGATTACTTCTGACAGGTTTTTATTTTTTCTTACGTATTGTTATTCTGGATGGATGGACTGCAGCTGGGAGGAATGGGTTATTATTGTACATACACTTTTTTCTCGCTTTTTTCATCAGGAAGCCCCACATACATATGGCGATCTTCTCACAACTACAACTACACATGAGGAAACATTCGCTCTTGTATGGTTTATCGGTGACTGTGAGTAGGGTTTCTTATCCCCAAATGCGAGTAATTATTTAGTTTTAGGAATCATTTCGATCGTGTACTTGTCTTGTGCCTGCGTGCCTGAATTCTCTAAAACTTGTGAGGCCTAGCCTGGCTTAGTGGGGGTTTTTGCTGGCTTTGGATAGCTTCGATTTCAAGGTTTCCTGGCAACGATGCCTTTGTCGCAAGGCTCGCATCTCAGGCTCATTTTACGCGTCAGATGATGTGGGCCAATATCCCACCACGCAAAACACTTTGATTGGCGAAATAATTAATAATTGTATGGCTTCCTTCAAACAGTATGCGTAACCTCGAAAACTTCAGGAATTCGAACTAATTAGCCCTTAGCCTGTGAAACTTTTTTCGGTGATCAATTTATAGGCGATGGAGAGAGGGTATATCAGTTTTAAGAAGCAGCTACTGAAGCGCTTTCAAAGAAACTCACTCGAGCTTGATACCCGCTGATTTCATGTAATACCCTCCTTCCCCACATCTGCTTCGATCCTCATTATGAACCAAGCTGAGTCCTCACAGAGGACATTTGTGGCCAACCTCCACCCTCTAGCATCCCGTTTCAATCTCAAGCCTCATCTTTCAGACGTCACACTCGGTAAGCCAATGACATCTGTCTTTCATGTGTTCAATCTGTTTATCTAATGCCATTTCAATAGCTAATGTCATAGCTGGAGATACGTGCAGTCCAATCGGGTGCGCCTTAGCGTCCTACATTCATGGTCATAGTCGAGCTCACGTGTTCGCCCATCCAGCCTGCTCGATTTTGAGAAGTATTTGAGCTTTACTGTACGATCCTCTCGAGGTACTGCGTTTCCCGGCCATTTGACAGTCTCTTATGCAGGAATACACGGTCGAAAACCTCCAATTCATGGTGTGGTTCCAGGTATGTAGTTACCATCATTCAGACCGCTGACGTCGCGCTAATGAACCGCATGTTTTTCTCCACATCTTCAATTTAAACATAATCATCAGGACTACCGAGAGCGATATCTCAAGGCCTTCGGAAATTCGACGGATCTTTCTGAGGCCGGTTTTGTCTTCAAACCACCTAGCCGCGCGAGGACTGAGGAACGCCTGGAAGCAAGCATTGCGAACCTCAAGAAGGTGGATACAGAAGAAAGGCATTCTCTGAACCTTCCAGAAACCCCGACTAGCCCCAATGATGCCTTATCCCCTACTTCAGTATCTCTCATGCTGCCGTTGCAAGATACCACCAAGCTTAGCCTGCTGCCCTCGATCGGCTCAAAATCAAATGACGCGGATGTCATCAGCTTCCGCACAGAATGCTCTCGCGCGGTTGCTACATTTTTATCGCCTAACTCTAGGAAAGAATTGACCCTAGATGCTGTCATTCGGGAGACAGCGATTCGTAATCTGGCATTGGATTGCCATCCTGATGCTGTGAGTCGAGTGCCTCTTTCCTCCTCAAAACTCACCTGAGCCTAATCTTTCAAGTTCCTTCCTGTCTACGAAGAGGTATACTTCTCGCTCGAGACATGCAGCCTCCCGCGATTTCTCTCGGCCGCTAGCGCAAACATTAACCTGCCAAAGCAGATCTTCTGGTATGCTCCATCTTTATTCATGTACGCCAGGTTGCCTATTCGTGCTTTCTAGGTATTTTGTTGGGGTGTTCAACATGATCCTTGGCATCCTAATAGTACTGCTTCTGATTATGATATTGCCTGTCCCTCCGCAAGCAAATCGAGCCTATCGGGTACTCCCTGGATTTATATTTGCCCTTGGCACGGCACAGATCTACTCAGCTTGGCGAGGGTGCGTTTCTGGATGCTCAGCATTCCCATCAGCCTAACATTAAGTTTCAAATAGATATTGTAGTCAAGTGTGGTTACGTGGAGCCACACAGCTGCGTGTCTGGGAAATGCAAGAGATGGATGAGGAAGCCAGAGACTTTGTTAACGGTATCGTTGACGAGCATAGGTTCCCCACGCAAGATCCATCTTCGTCAGATAACAAAAATGGGCCGCTAGTACCTACCAACAATGCTGCGACGATTGCACCATTTACAGTTGGGCGGTCTGAATCCGCTCACCCGTCGGTTTCAGACGACGCCATACCACCGTATCTACGCGAATCTCCAGCTGTAAGACCATCTCATAATTTTAACCGCCCACCGATTTTTGGACCCGAGGTCGCTGTGCTTGACCCGCGTATTAAAGCTGTCCACCGTCAACTTATAATAGCAGTGTGTCAATGTGGCATAATTTTTTTACTGGTGATGTATATGATTTTTCTAGACGAACTTTTATTGATGTTTCCCTCTTTATATTACAGTTGTTTTGTGCGATCGTTCTTTCCGTTCCTAGCCGTTCACACTCTCGGTCATAGATCACCTCTTCAGACTTTCGTGCAGACCACCATCCCATACCAACATTCGTTTGCTTGCAATGCATGAACCGCTTCAGGATAGCTATCTAACCGCTATGTAATAGGTTAAAACCTCAATGTATTATCAGAAATAACGGTACTGTCATAAAAAGTCATCACACAAGGTGCCTTGATATACATATCCTACAGAGTAATAAGAGATATAGCAAAAGAACGGGGTCATAAAATCAAAGCAGCGCTTGGTTACCTTCAAACTAAGGCAGGCAAAGGAGTATCCAGGAAGGGGGTGTGTGTTGTCAATCAGGGGAATTAAATATGGGCAACACTGTTCAAAAGACCAGCACGTTCAACACTGCTCTCGCCAGCTTCATTCTGCAGAGTGGCTCCAATGCCGGAACTAGACGCTTGATTGGCAAGCTGGCCAACGACGTCGCTCTGGAGCTGCATCGGGACAAAGACAACTTTGCTTCCAGCAGTCTTGGCCATGGCTTGCACTAGAAATGAAGTCAGCAAAGCTCCCTGTTTATAATGCGCAAGGTAATAAACTTACAGGCCTCAAGCTGCCTAATCTGCATGGCCGCAGGCGAGGCCAGAATATCGGCTGCCTGGCGCATGAGCCTAGCGGCATCGACCTCTGCACGTGCGGCAATGACCTTTGACTCTCCTATCCTCTTCTGTTGAGCAGCAGACGAGAGCGAGGCAGCGACCTCGGGGCTGAAGATGATATCCTTGATAAGGATGCCTTCGATCGCAACACCCCATTTGTCAGCTACGTCACCGACGATCTCGGCAATCTCATACGCGATCGCTTCGCGTTCAGTGACGACACTTTGGACAGCACGAGCGCCCACGACATGGCGTAGTGTCGTCTGTGCCCGCTCAACGAGGGCCGTGCGCAAGTCAGAAATTCCGAATGCGGCGCGATAGGGGTTGACGATCTGGAAATAGATAACGGAGTCACTGTGGTGTGGTGTGATCAGGGATTAAAATTAGACGCAGAGTGATCAGGAGACATACATTTCAACGTTGACGTTGTCACGAGTACTGATGGGAGCAAGTCAGCTTTGCGACATGTAGACAGTAGCAAAGCGCGACGAACATGACTGTCTGGCGACCAATAGGGCTGATTTGAATCTTGACGTCGACGACGCGTAAGGATTCAGTGCAGACGTTGACTTGAACAAGACCAGGGTCGACAGACTTATAGAACTGTCCAAAGCGCGAAACCAAGCCAACGGAACCTGGTGTGAAAGTTTATCAAACATCTGATAAGTGGACCTTGAACGTGGGTGTTACGAACCTTGTTGAACATTGCGGAAGGGGTTGGGGAAAGGGCAACATGGAATTGCACCAATGAATCCTACGCAACTTCCCAAGCCTTGCAGCAAAGATCCGTACACGCCATGTGTAACCTAACGATTGTGAGTGGCGCTGCAAAGGCAGGAGTGTGAAAGAGTTGTACCTCTCCGGTCCCAAGGTCTTGAGCATATGAAGGCTATGATTCCGGTTAACGCTGTATTGTTACGCTGAACCAATGGATCCAAGACTTACCTGCATCTCACTGCGCTTCAGAGGTTGGACAGTAATCATTGTCTCCCCAGCTGCAACGGTCCTTCGAGGACCAAGTGGGCCGTCAGCTGTGACTTGCAGCTATTTCAACAACACTCCTAGAAATCCTTTGAAACAAACGTACCATGCCCAGCATGATGATCGACGACATTGCCTTCATGGTGGTCGTCGGACATGACACGAGACTTGGTATCAGTACCGTTGTGAGACATTGGAAGCTAGGCGCTGAGGTTGGAAGTAATCCAGAGGCGAGCAAACGCCTTATAAAATACAGGTAATGCGCAGCAACACGATCGTTTGGAGAGAAGGAACTAACTGAGAAACTAACTTGAAAACACAAGTATACACCTATTCATTAATAATTTCAATCACCGCACTATTCTAAATTAGTAAATAGATATGTTCGGCATCTATGCCGTCGGGGTTTGTGAAAGTTCAGGGAATAAGCTGTGCTCAGCATATGATTCCCGCACGGAAATTCGAAATGAGCGGGAAGAGAGCCAATATGGCGCACAACCCGTGTTTCAATTTTGCGTGAATATGGCCCGAGATTTACCGTGTTGAGGCTGAAAGGTTCACAGCTATTTGATAGAGACCCACAAACTAATTAGTGAAAACAGATCATACAGGAAACAAAGGCCCAGGGAGTGGTGTTGTGGACGACAGCGAGATTTCAGAGAATGAAATACCTGATTCAATTCAAAGGCCGACATCAGTGCATCAATACGGCATCCATGACCTATGTAGAATCGTCCAATCAGTGACAGTTCAATTACCCCGCATCTCCGAAGACTTTCTATGGCCAACAGGTATTGGCTACTAAAAGCTGAGCCCGAATCACGCGTAGTGAAGGGGAAAGATGTCAAGGTAGGTCCCAGATGGTCTCTGGCATGAGATAATTGTCACGACTTAACTAATTAACCTTGGCAGTTCAGCGTCGACGACTTCGAGTCGGTCAAGACATCGCCTTGGGAAGGTGTGCGTAACTATGAGGCGCGAAACCTGATGAAAGAGATGAAAGTTGGAGAAAAGGTATGTTTCAAATGTTTCAGCGACCCGACGCATCAAGGCTGACCAGTTGCCTTCCTCGCAGGCACTTTTTTACCATTCAAATTGCAAGAATCCTGGTAAAACAAATTACTGTTAAGCAAAATCCACGGTTTTCTGAGGCTATGCTACCCCCAAGGCATCGCAGGGTTTGCAGAGGTCAGTCAAGCTGTTAGGAACTTGGATCTACGTCTCATTTCCGTGTCCAGGTCTCCAAAGAAGCGTACCCGGACTGTTAGTACACCCACCATCTTCCATGGGCTTGGCTTAACGTTTCATGTAAATAATTTTATCAGACACGGCGTGGGATGCGTGAGTAGCTTTCGGTTCAAGGTTATGCGAGCTGAGACTAACCGACTGTTTCTACTCAGTTCCCACCCTTATTACGATGCTGTGAGCTCCACAAATATCATCCTTGTACTCCACCTCCTGACTTTAAACCAGAAAACCAAAAAAGATGACCCCAAATGGTTCATGGTCGATTTAACATTTAGTTCTAGAGCAAAGCATTTTGTACCCCTCGCACTCCTGCGCTTTCTATGTGAATGTTCCACCTTACCTGCAGAGGTCGAATATATACAAGAAGATGGCTTGAAAGCCTTGAAAGGTGAGAGTTGTATCTATTTCTTCTCCTCCTGGAGATTACTGAATGGCGCTTAGGCATGGACCTTGTGGGGAGAGGTCGACTCAGTGTTCAGCGGGTACAAGAGGGTGCTTGGGCTATAATAGTTGCATTGGCGGAGAGAGGTGGATGGGAGGATATGGATCTCAAGGTGAAGAAAGGGAAGCAAACTACTACCAAATCTACAGCGCCAAAAGAGCCAAAGGCCAGGGCTACGAAAAGACCCAGTCCACGTAAAGTCAAAGAATACGAGGGTAGCGAGGAGGAGGCAGAGGAGGATGACGACAGTGATGATGCTTATGGCACAGATGAGGCGCCTAAGGCGAAGCGTGGGTCGAAAAGGAAGATCAAAGGAGATGGCGATGAGGAGTATTCAGCTCTAAGTTCGAGGCGTGCAAAGCGGTGATGTTATTATTTAACATGACGACAATCATTGCAATCTTCTGTACCCATTTACATATTGGAAGCCTTGCTAACACCCCTTGCGCCATATATGTTGATTTTTACAGTGAAACGTGTCATGTGCATCCATGCCGCGTTCTTTGTTTTGTCATAGAGACGGTTTGATGGTTGGATGTAAATGGCTGGCTGCTTGTATCATTTGACGTTGACGTCGTACGAGGTTCTCAGAAGGACCTACACTTCTCTATTGTTCTCCTCCCATCAGTGGCTGTTTGGTACCTTGGTCTCCAAGCTTCATCCGTGGCTGAAGCTCTCAATTGACTGACATGCACCCTTTTCTTGATCTTTTACTACGGTATCAAGCTTCCGGCTTGCTAGAGCGGCTTGATGTTATTTCTACATGCGATGTCAATTGCAATTGTTTCTTGAGTAGGTCCTCTAATGCTCCACAGTCTCAATGTATGTATGTCCCACAGTTGCAACGAGGCGTCAAGAACAATAATACCCGTCTTATTCTCCTCTGTAAACCCGAGCGCTGATGCATTCTCGTCAGCATTGTTGAGAGGACTCGAACCATTTTATTATGGGCCTCTGCTTAACTTAAACACCAAGCGAGTCCTTCGCACCTTATGTCCCTAATGTCCACCCAGCAGCTAGGCACCGATACCCCTCCGCTTTACTCGCGATCGTGCAGCTCTATTGGTTCATCGACCTGCGATAGTTTCGAACATCGGGGAGATGAGGCTGCGCCTCGTTATTCGGCTGTGTTCGCTCTGCATGGACAACCGGTTCACAGCCATCGATCTCGCCCACTTGATACCGAGCATGACTTTAGCCTCCAGGTCGGCGGCATACCCTGGGTCAAGCTGTACTTCTTGAGCAGGGCATCATCGCCTTTGAAGACACCCAAGTATGAAGGCGGCGACAAAATATCTGGCTCTATAGTGCTTGACCTAGCGTCGCCGACTAATGTCAGCAGTATCACGGTTTCGGTGAGTAGGATGCACGTTGTCGTGTTTGAGAAGGAAATGATGTTTATACCTGTGCAGATTAGAGGCTCTATCATCACTTCAGGTACCGAGGAGGGAACACACACATTCCTTAACAAGTCACATACAATTTGGTCGAAGGCGTTCGGGAACCCGCGTTATGCTTCATCCACGCAAAACATCAGGCATCGAGGAAGCCTGGATCCCGGGGAATACACCTGGCCTTTCTCGATCACTACCCCAACGACTTTCGAGTACTCTCCCGAACCTGGCTCGGCGAGAGCAAAGTCTTTTCAGTCCCTCGAATCTTTCCTTGAACGTGATATACCGGTCACTGTTCAATATGACCTCGTGCTGAACATCGGACGGGGTACCATGCGTCCAGACAAGAGGTATGTAAAGCTTTTTTATGAGTGAGGAAGGCCAAAGATTGACTATGACTGAATCAGTATCATAGTACCATTTAATTATACGCCGAATATCGTTCCAGATGCTCCATCGCCTCTGCGAGAACTCTCCTATCGTCAGGCTAGGCCCCTCATGGGCCCACTGGAGGATTTCGATGGATGGACAACGTTGCCGGCTACTTCAATAAGCCCACAGTTGCTGGGAAGTTGTCAGCCAGTAGAAGTGGAATGCCAGGTAAGCGTAGCATTCCGATAGTGATTGACTCTATGTGACTTACAGTGCGTTCAAGCTTTCACTAGCAAACCCAGTACGTTATCAAAGGATTAGTTTGCGCCGTGTCTCGATCCTGATCTCTCTCCCTAGCTATGTTACTCGCGCGGCACCGTCATTCCTTGTCATCTTCGCTTACATTGTGTGGATTCAGCTGTGCTAGACGCATTGTCTGATACGGAGGTTATTAGGGTGACTCTCCAGCGACGCGTAAAGTTCTATCATAGGGGCATGCGAGGCAAACCGACCACTCAGACATCCACAGTGCAGAGCGCAGTGTGGTGGGCCTCTGCGGTCGACGGACCACCTGGGACATCTGAAGTCCGAACTGTCGAGGGGGAAATACACCTACCGCGAAGCCTTCAGTCATCCGCCGATTTCCCTTTCTTTACTGTCGAGGTGCGATATCCTTCATTGGCGACGTATTGCTAGTTGTTGACTGATGTCTCCTAGTACACGATCAACTTTTCATCATTTCAATCCCCTGCGATCGAGCCTACGAGTAGTGCGAAGAAGACGCTTCAGACCCAGCCAATCACTATAGGGACTTTCCCGGCTGCTGGGCCACGAATGCGAGAATATTCGCCGCGGAAGCAAGACCAAGACGCAATCCTATCATGACCTCTTCAATGTTATACCCCTCACTGCTTACGACCACTTTCATTCAACGGTTATCCATTTCAGCTGGTGCTGGCTACTAATATTATTTGCACGGCGCCGCGCCGCCTTCACGACACCCGCTATGACTTTTGTAATACTTACTACCGTTCAGCTAGACTGAGTAATTTATCGGATACGCCATACGGACTTGAAGACTGGACTCTTACATGGCGCTGGTGATGTTGGCATTATTGAACATTGACTTGGCACTTAGTTAACATTAATAACGTCGGGACCCACATATTTTGTATCATGCTTGTTTTGCTCATCGATCTGCTTTATGTATTGCTTTTCTGGAGATAACGGTTTAAAATCAATAGCTTTTGGGCCAAATTCTCCGCATCATCGAAATTCGAGATTGATATTGTTACACATATGCATAAAGACGTACGTACATCTATCCAACAATCATTACAAGATAGAATAAAAAAATCATGTGTCGCTTCAAGCGTTATAACCAGGTGGATTATCAGCAGGGGTTCCTGCCGACGACTCTGCCCGCGACGTATAAGTTGCTGATCAGGGCGATATTAGAGCAACCACTCCAGTATAAAAGATAATAACGTACGTAAATCATCCTCTTCCGCAGGAGTCCGCTTCATGTATATGGCACGCTCGCGTGTCTTCTCTAGGAGGCTTATGAACTCGAACATGGCGCGGTCCTTGAAACGTAACTCAGCCCGCGTACCGTGGCTGAGCCCCCCACGATCGGCAGGCTTAACCTCAAACTTCAGATGATTAGACCCGAACGCGGGCTGTTTGAACTCTGTAGAGAGGATAGCATCTAATGGGACAGAAAGGGAATCAAAGGCAGCCTCTGGAGTGTCACTCGCGAAGATCAGCTGTTGGAAGGACGTCGGCAGAGGAAGAGCACGAGAGATCAAGTTAATGAGTATCAGGAGATCGACGTGAAAGAGCCGCACTCGTTGATCAGTAAGCCAGACCTTGCCCATGGCGTTCAGCTCCCTGCTGCCCCCCGATCCCCCAGCAGTTGCGTTGCCCATTGGGACAGAGTCTGGTATGTACAGTAAGAGATTTACCCCTCTGTCGATGGTTGTAATAGTCTTCTCATTGTCTAGGGGAACAGGCGAGCGATTTGGGCTGAGCATAACCCAGTTCAACGCCATGGTGGGCGTCGTTGGTAGAGTGAGTATAGATCAGCAAACGTCATCAGAATTGCAGACTGTGGTCATCATGGCAATCTAATATGATATATATTAGTTATGCATCAGTCAGCACATATCACGGCTACCTAGCGCAATGGTAGCGCGTTTGGCTTCGATTACCAAATGGCACCAAAAGGTTGCAGGTTCGAGTCCTGCGGTGGTCATCTTTTTTTAAAGATTTGAAAAAGTTCTTTTCTATACCGCGTCAAGATATTATCATGCAGTACATTCTTTGCAACCATACGCATAGGCCTTCTCATTAACTGACCCTTCCTGTTTTCTTTGACGCGTAAAAATCTGGAATTATAACGATACAACAATACAACAAGAATATCTAATACAACTCTACATTTCGATGGAACTCACAAGGTTGCCTCCCGATCGCCAAGCCCTCCCCAGGCTCAACAAACACCACCTCCTCGCCGACCTCCTCGCATCGCGGTTCACAATTACACCTCACTCGCACCTTAACCGCATGACCCCCCGTCTCATCAATAATATGCCACTCCCTACAAACGCCTTCGCCAAACGCGTGTGGCACAAACTCGTCGTCATCCGCGGTGTCGTCGAAACCCCCATCCCCTCCACTCAGAAACGGATGCGCTAATGCATCTCTTGGTTCGATACGTTTCGTGACGTACGGTTCCAGTATTTGTTCCACGAGGTCGATGGCTAGCTCGACTTGGTGTCTGTGTTCTGCAGGCGATGGCAAGCTGGCGAATAGATCGTGCATGCTAGCTCCGTCGTGTACTGGAGGGGACGAAGAACGAAGGAAAAAGAGAGATGTTGGCGATGAGGACGTTGGAGGAACGGAATTTCGAGCTTGCTCAAGTTCGCGTTGCTGGTTCAGGTGCGCGTGGTATTCGGGCTGGTTGTATGGCCAGTAGCGAAGGTCAGGTTCTGGTGGGTCGTAGACCGTGGGGTTGAGTTTCTCGATAAACTCGCGCCATGTGATGCCCTTGGTGTGCACGTCGGGTACGTTTGTGGCGAAGGTGCGACCTAGGAAGTAACGTTAGGCACTAACGCAGGAAGCTTTATATCACTAACTGTGAAGAGTAGCAACAGTTGCCATTTGGTTGTATCCAATAATGGTAGCAATCTCCATCAAGGCTTCTGTATCGTCATTGGATTGGAATAAGGGAAACTTCCCAGTCAAAAAAAAGAGTAATATGATCCCGGCTGCCCAGACGTCGATGGCTGATTTATATATGAACACACGTCCAGCAATTCTTGTAAACTGACACACCTCCAGTCTGGTCCAGACATTTTAATAATACTTCAGGCGCACGGAACCCTCTCGTGCCCGCCCGATTAGCTTTCGATTGTGGTCTGTAGTAAATCACGTTTCACTATGGAACGAAGAGCTGTTACAGACATCCGACTTACCGAGTATCCTGGGCTGGGTACCCAACCTTCTCCGCTGATAGCTTGCTCTTCTCTTTCGCTGTTTGTTGTGCCTGTTTGATGACAGCTTGAGCAATATCGCGTTGAACCTGTCCGTGTCGATGTTCTGGAGTCGGGCCTGTATGAAAGCAGGCTCCTAATTGCCGGGAGCTTCCTGTATGCATACGCTGTTGGGTTTAAACGTAAATGCATATGTTCGAGGATGTTAGTGATTTCACACTCACAGAAGCAAGGCCAAAGTCGCACAGAGTCCCAGTGCCTGTGCGTGGATCAAATAGGAAATTGGCAGGCTTTACGTCGCGATGTATGATATCTCTATTGTGCACGTCGCGTAGCGCACGAAACAGGCAGCGGAAGTAGGCTTTAATACCGAGCATTGAGAGGGAACGATAATAGTCCTGTCAACGGGCTCAGCGTAGATTCAGGAAATAGGCGAAGCCCATAAAATACCCTAAAGTCATCGTTACGATTATATGGCATTATTGCAACGACCTGATCATTTTTGCGAAACGCCGTAATGAGTTGAGACACATGTCGGCACCCTCTACAATCCTCCATGATCGAGATTTCGTTCCTGATACGCTCCGGGCTGCTAGTGACATATATTCGCTTGATGGCGACGAAGACCTTGGAACCTCGCACTGGTTTCTCTGACTGGTAATATGCGGAGGAGTCGGATTGGTGATGACCATGCCACGGGTCGTTGTACCATTTAGTATGGTAGAAGCGATCTACTGCCTTGTAGACAGACGAGAAGGTGCCAGTCCCGAGGCGATCAACAATTTTGTAGTCTTTCACGAGTTCAGGAACCTTTTGTTCGAGTTCAGCAATCTCTTGTAAGATGTCGAGTTGTTCGGTGCGTGGCTTTAGGTAAATGGTATTTTCTTCATCAACTTCGTCTGAATCCGCGGCTATGGATTCATCCTCATCCTCCTCCTCCTCCTCCTCTTCTTCTTCATTCTCTTCTATATGACGCGTAGAATTTACTGGTGCATGTTGCCTTGGAGGCAAGACGATGAGGTCGTCGCTTTCCATTTCGATATCGTCATCTGGTAGCGGCGGCTTCGGTAAAGTGACTGTAGGCTTGACTGTCGCGAGGTGATTATGATATTCAGTCATGTGAAGCCCATCGATAGGGTCGTCTGAGGAGGGAAGGGGACTGAGGCTACTGTCAAAGTGACCTCTGCGGCGTACTTCCTCGGCCAGCTGCAGTCGACGACGGTATTCCCTGTTTGTAGGGTCTGATGATCCGACTTCTAGAGGGTTAGATGAGTGTTGAGAAAAGAGAATGGCAGCCATGTCGCGAAACAGAAGCGCGGTACAACTTTGAGTTTACTTTGACGCGTCGAAGAACTCGGTCACGTGGATGTTTTGCTGACATAAAAAAATGACCACCGCAGGACTCGAACCTGCAACCTTTTGGTAACATTTGGTAATCGAAGCCAAACGCGCTACCATTGCGCTAGGTAGCCATGAAGAGAGAGAGTCCGTTATGCGACTATCAGCTGCGGGGACTGAATGAATATAAGTGACAATTTTTTTTAGTTCAAAGTCAGCTACCAAATGTATGTTTTTCTCAGAGGTAGATAGGTGGACACTGATGTTGTTCAGGAATGCTCGCTGAGCATGTCCTGGACACCAGTTAATTATGTTCACTTTGCCTTCACAGCTATACCTAACAGAACCAAGCATCCGAGTTCTAACACCCAGCTGCTTGAATAAGGTGAGGTGCAACACCAGACTCAACCAAGAATGTTGCAGCACCTGCTCACGTAGATTGTCCCACTGAGTCTGACCTGTCATCTGAACTGGAGTTGCTTGAATCTGGATCTCCTCCTGTTGATGATTGCTCTGCCTTTGGCAGTGGAACTAGATGTTGATATGATGTGGTCAGTATCATCAACTCATTCTGGTCCTGCGGTTCTATTTGCATCCACTCAAGAAGGGTTGGGGTTTGCATCGATCACTGCAGCAATCTCTACACATATGGGATGGTGCACAAATATTACTTGAACACAAGAAAACCTATGTGTAAGGTTGTGGCATTAGATTGTACTGCAAGGTAGTAAGTATCTTGACTGACGTGTAAAAAGTGACGTTACCAACGTCTACAAAATATGACCACCGCAGGACTCGAACCTGCAACCTTTTGGTGCCATTTGGTAATCGAAGCCAAACGCGCTACCATTGCGCTAGGTAGCCATAATATCCATTTTCCTTCCTCCCACCATGTCCATATGTCCTTTCTCTAAGATTTAGCTCAGGTACTTTTAACTTTTCTCTCGCTACCACCACCACATGCTCCTTGTCAACGAGCTGCGAGATTGGTGTATAGACATTGCCTCTACTGATTGGTTCAAGCAAACTGCCCCCCTGGTGGTCCTCATTCTCATTCCCACTATCGCCTTCCTTGTTGCCACAAACTCCACACTCGCCTTCTTGGTCAACCAAATTAGGATGGGCCTCGACTCATATCTCCCATGGAATTGGGGGGCAGGTGGGGCTGCCTCTCCGCCAAAGAAGAAACCACGGAAAGCCGCTCGCACTCGCGCAGAACAGATAGCCATGAATGGCATCAGTGCGTCACTTACATCTACTCTACAGACAGTTACATTGATTGACGCGCATATATTCAGGTAATGGAATAGAGAGCGGCTCTGACGATGGCTACTATCCCGGACTCGTCAATATTTCTGGCACATATTGCTTCATGAATTCGACCCTACAGGTCTGCCAACCTCATTTTCATATACGTCAGTGGCTTCAATTATCCGACAGGCATTAGCATCACTATCCTATCTTCAACCACACATCGACAAAATACATGACAAGGCAGAAGTTTTGGACGTCCCTACCCCAACGATAGACGCTCTTCAGGATCTCTTCCATCGTAAGCTGCCACGGCATCTCTTACAACTGTTCTCGTCATGTAATGCGTAACAGGATTAAACAAACCGAAATCATCCTATCACTCCATTAGGCCTATTGAGCTTATCGAGGTTCTCAGCAAGCAAAATGAAGGTCGCCCAGGTTCTCTTCTCAATTCACGCGAACATCAAGACGCGCAAGAGCTTTTTCAACTACTATCGGAGTGTATCAAGAATGAAATCACTGCCGTTGACAAGGAGGGGTACCGAGACAGAGGGTTGGGAGGCTTATCACAAGCTTCAGAAACAACCAAGGATATTGGCAAAAGTGTTTTCGATGGCCTGACTGCAAATCGTCGTAGTTGTGTTGCCTGCGGGTACACCGAGGCCGTAATGCACTTCGCATTGGATAATTGGCAGTTAGCTGTTCCGAGGCTCGCAGTAAGTTAATCTGCTTCTCGACGTCCTTGTTGACTCACAAGCCTTATAGGCAAGCTGCCGTATAGAGGACTGTCTCGATGAGTATACGACACTCGAAATCCTCAGGGATTGCATCTGCAGGAAATGTTCTCTGGTCGCGACGCATAAACGTCTTCTCGTGGAAGTTCGTTTGCTTGAAGAGGCCACCCGTCCTGAAGCAAAGCCATCTTCATCTAAGAAGAAGCGTCTAAAAGAAGTCAGGAAGATGGAGAAACGCGTTCTCACGGCATTGGAAGAAGGGCGAATCGAAGATGACATACCAGACGTCCGTATAGAAAAAGTCTTCAGTAAAGCCTCGACCAAGCAGGCCATGATAGCTCGGGTGAGTTCCTTGCGCCTCGGCTTGCTGGGTTTGCTCATTAGTTGTAGCCACCACAAGTTCTAGCCCTACACATAAATCGTTCGATGCATTACGGCCAATACGCCGCCAAAAACACTGTCCGAGTCATCTTCCCCGAAGTCCTGGACCTCACGCCCTATACCACCACCGGCAGCCTCTCCACTGTCCCTACATCCTCCATATCTACCCCTCCGCCTGCCGTACCCAGATCTACAACGCCAACGCCGGCAACCTATGCCCACCCACGCACATTATACCGCCTGTCCGCCGTCGTATGTCACTACGGGCAGCACTCCTTCGGACACTACATCTGCTACCGTCGCCGGCCACGGAGCGTAGATCTTCCCTCGCAGAAACGCTGGGCGCCTCCACGCCTCGTGGATCCGCTACGTGCCTCTGCGGACGATTTGGATCCTTCAACGCCGCGGCATGTATGGGAAGACGAGGCTCCGCCCAGGCCTGGCCGGGGCTGGCTACGGATCAGCGATGATGCTGTGGGCGAGTGCGGGATTGAGACAGTGCTACAGGAAGGCTCAGGCGCGTTCATGCTCTACTACGAACGCGTAGTGATCGTTCCTCCAGGAGTATATGCAAACGGGGACGCGGGCGTGTCGGAGGAGACGCTGAAGCCAGAGATGCGCACGGTGGCGCTTAATGGGAGCGTCAACTCTCTGGTTACGGAGGTTGGATTCGGTGTGCGCATCGGAGAGAAGCGCCTTCGGGTGAATGGTGCTGCCAATGGGAGTGTGGCTACCTCTTCAGGCAGTCTGATGGTTGGCTCAGTTCCTGGGGCGAGGATTATTAGGAGCGTTGCGACTGGAAGGAAACGAAGTTCGAGTATCGCGCCCTCGGATCGGGAGTTGAGCGCCATGTCGATGTCGCTAGACAGTCTTCCTTCTCAGAAGCCTGTCGTAGTATCGTCTTCGTTGCCCAACGGCATCCCACATGCACCCGGTGTTACTGCTATCGATGAAGACCCATTGTTGATGACAGCTTCTGCACCGTCGCTTCTTTCCCTTCAGAAACCCATACAATCGTCACCATCTACCAGTCCTGCTGCAACCAAGCCCTACCCGCCAACATCCTCTCCCTCTAAAACAAAGCCTTCACCACATCGGACACAAACGCCGCATAAATCGATATCTCCCGTTGTCGGCCTCAAAGCATAGAGCTCAATCTGACTATTCCTTTTACTATCCATGTATCAATAGCTCATCAGTTAATTTGGTTTATGGCCTCTTCTTTTTTTACCCATGAATACTTATCTTGGCAGCAGCGCGAGGAGTAGAGGATGTACGTAGTCACGGCATGACGTGCACACTGGAAAAACTTATTCTCATCAATATCGTTATAGTACTATTTTTCATGAAAGGCCACTGATAAAACATACGAGGATGGGAGACGTCTAATGTAATCAGTATATCCAAACAATGTATGCTTCAAGGTCCAATTTCCTCCCTACAGCCGCCCCCTTCCGCGTCGGGCAAGACAGGCATCGGTAACATGTATGTGACGAGAATGGGGTGCCAAGTTGTTGAATGTAGAGGCGTAAAAATATCATTATGTATGCCTTGGTGATAGATCAAGCGATGATCGGAATATTTTGGGGTTACAGGTGGTACAGGGGTACAAGTGGTGGAAGAGTCCAGACTCCAGCCCAGGAAACAAAGGCAAAAAGTAGCAAATTTTGGCACACTGCTTGTTTACCAGAGCACGCGGCGCTCGATGGTGCGGACCTTGTGTGGCGAGGAGAGGCTGGGGCGGTAAGAGATGGTTCTCCTGACCCGCGTTATCTGCGGGTGTAGGACTCTGTACACCTCATTCTCGAGCTGTACCTCGATGACCTGGCGGCCCTAGAGGATCGTAATTAGCGTTAAAAGGAAGAGGATGAGAGAATGTTGCGTACATGAATATCTACATGCGAACCGATGACCAGGCCTTCCTGTCTACCCTTCATACCATGGCGAACAGCGACAATATCACCGGGCTATGATGATCCAGGATTGCTTAGAATGAGCTCAATGGTGGTGCAAACAGGAAACGAACCACAATGTCTTCGTCGTCGTATGAGGAATACATGGTGGGATAGTGCGAGGTTAAAGTAAGTGATGGATGTGATGAATGGGAAAAAAAGCTTTCTCAGGAAGGATATCACGAGAGGGCTTTTATGGATAAGATTGCTTTACCGGAGACGACGCCTGGATAACGTGAGGCTTGCCTCGAGGCGGTTCGGGGCGCGTGTCTGCGATGACCCTCCTGTCAATTATTGTTCACACTGAGATCATATTCTACAATATAACTCCGACCAGCCACTTTGTGTATTTCTTGTTCTTGTTCTTGTTCTTCACACTTCATTTGGCTTCGACAGCCTACATGCATCAAACATCTCTCCATGTGCATTGTATTCATGTAGAGGGAATAATACAATGCTCACTATACTTCTTACGCAACTGGGAGACCGGCGCGAATTTGCATTACGCCTCGAGGTCGTGCGCCGAATCTGAAACGGAAGCATGGGGCGCCATGCGCTCAAGGGATATCTATGGATATGTGGTATGGAAACTCCGGGGCGGGTGGGCGTCATAATACCTGGGCCTATTTCGAGGAACCTTTCGTGGGCTTCCTAATTACCAAGCGTAGGGTTTGAGCTTCACGTTGCATAGACGCGAGGCACGGCACTTGATGTTCTCGGCCTCATCGGATACCAAGGCCTGTCGATTATTACTTTTGTCGCAAGGATTGCCGAAATGCTATGGTGTTCAGCGTCAATCATCGGTAGGTGTGGATGCGACAGCATGGTTGCCAAAGCAGCCTTCGACGACTTTTATCTTCGTGGGCTCCACAATTTTGATAGGAGCATCTTCAGCCACGTCTTGAAAAGTTCGCGCAGAGACCACATATTGAGACAATTACCGGTGAACCTGGCACCAGTACCCGCGGACGCTGTTCCATCGCCCTGAACACCCCTAATCAACTTGTCATCTTTCATCTGCATCCTCTCCTTCAACTCAGTGATAATATGCTCCGAAGATTCATTAAAGACCCTCTCCAGCTCGACAGTGTGGATGTAGTACGGCCGCCGCACCGTGTACGGAGCCACAGCATTGTATTTCCGCACGAGGGCATTCACCTCTTCCAATGCAAGACGATGATACGACTGTTCGTGTCTTTCCCATTCCTTATCACGGAAAACTTTGATATCATCCAGATTGAAGGTATGAAGAAGAGCAGGGGGGGTGGTTGAGGTGATATTTCGCACGACGTGTCGCACCCATGATTGACGGAGGACTTCGCGGAAGGTGCCAACCGTTTTATCGAGTTCTGGAAAGATTAACATCAAAACGGAGAAGTAAATTTAGTGCGTCAATGACTTACCGCCTTGCACTTCCACCCACGGAGGAACTGCTCCATTGCGTTGAACGATCCGATTCATAAGAAACTCCTCCCTAGCAATGAACGGGTTTGATTCTTCGATAGAGACAACGAGAGGCTTCCCTCTTCCCTTGACATTCTGAAACAAACCAGCTTGTCGAGCTTTCTGTGAGGTACATACAAATATTTAAACTAAGCCATTTGAAGTTGCAAAATTTACTCACCTCAATCCTATCCTCCACTAAACTTGTCCAACCTTTTAAGCTCACAGGAGTTACTTGCCCACCAGAACTGATACAACCAGATCCTTTAACGCCCAAACGATAGTCTAACGTTGCCTCTTTAGCCCTAGCAAGCCGCCCAGGATGCTCTAACCTCCTCCTCTCTTCCCTCTCCTTCCTCTTCGCTTTATCATCGATGGCTACAGGCTTGACCAATGGGTGCGCCGGAAGTGAGGGTAATGATAGGTTTTTGACAGACGGCGTCGTATGACTAGGCACCTTGAAGGTGGTACGCCAAGGCTGATGATCTTTCTTCGAGGGAAGCAAAGGCTCTGTAGCCCATGATCCCGTTGTTGGTGTCATTGGCTTCAACACCTGCATCGGTGAGCGCACCCCTGGCGGCCTAAGTTTGAGCTTCTGTTCTGCAGATTGGATTGCGCCGGTACGCAAGGGCTTGTATTTGTCGACGAGCATACGCAGAACGGTGTCTTCAATCCTCTCTTCACCATCCCAGTTTTCGTGCTCGTTTTCAAGTGCGGTAAGGTGAGAAGATTGCTTTAGTTGAGAATTTCCTTCGGCTTCTTCGTGCGCAGCGTCAGCAAACAGTTTATCGCTCGCTGAGGTGGAATATTCGCGAGAAAGGCGGGTGCATATCTGCAAAGGCCGTAGATGTAAATGCGATGAATAAATGGTCCGTATATGTAGAATTGGAAACAATTGAGATCGTAATTCCATGCAAAAGCGTGAAGCATGCAAGTTTCATAATTTGACCTCACGTGGCTAACCGGACCGTCAGTCCCGCCATGGTGGCGCCACTGCCTTCACAGCTTACTTTCGCTCTTTATAGAACATAAGGAGGCTAGACACACAGACTGATAAATCGAGTTAATAACGTGTGCTAGGCGGTTAGCTTGAAAACTGCCGAATTCCTCATTGCACTTACTCTAAGCAGCGCCACTTGCCCAGTCCGGTTGCCACATTCCGCTACTCGACGCCATAAATACCTACCTGCAGAGATATGATTACTTTCGAGTCATAAAAGTAACATCTCACATTGAGCCATTCTGAGTTTTGGAGAATGAAGGCGGAAAAGTTGTGTAGGCAACTAAGATTTGAACCACTTCATGGAAAAAGTTAAACATCAGAGTGCCCATGGCGAAGCAAACCTCATTCATTATTAGGATCACCATTACCTAAATAATTGGCAAGAGACTCTGTGGATATATTATGAGAAGGGATATTCATCGGAATAACAACCTCAACAGCTCCCAATCTATGCTTCTCAGTTTTCCTTGGCATAGGTCACCCGACGAATTGTGAGCACATCATCTCTGAAGATGAAAGAGAGATTTCTCGCGATGACATCAAATGGGATAATTCAACATAAGTAGCAATTACTGCATTTGCATGGAGAGGTAAAAGATGTGATTTATAATCTTGCCACCTTTCCAGCGCTTCAACCAGACCAGACAGCAGGGCCAGGAGCGGTGTAGCTCTGAAGGTTGTTGTAGATGTTAATCTTAAGAAGTTTATTATCAGAATATCATCTTGATTGTGCACGCAGAAATCCTACCGTAATGCCGGGGTCGCTGCCAGCATATGCACCAGGAAGAGCAACCGTCGGTGGGCTTGCACTACCACCACTAGAAATAGCAACCTGAGTGCATCCTGTTGCAAGTAGGGACTGAGTAGCGAAAAATTATGAGGTTCGTTAGTAGGACTGACCAATGTAAAACTGGGCACCGGGGTAAGTCGACGCGACGTGGAGGGCGATCTGAAGGATAAAGTGTCAAAATGTTTCTGAGAAGTGGAACATCGCAATGCTCACAATCTCCGCACGAAGGAGGTATTGACCGGCTGGGAGAGAAGAGGGGATTACGACGCTGTGCTTGCCTGCAAGAAAAATAGTAATTCGATAGAACATTCAAGGATACACAAGGTCACAAACCTCCATTAGCGTTAACAACATCTGTCGCCCATGTACTAGTGGAGGGGTCCAAAAGGCCAGAGGAGTAAATTTTGGTCCAGACTGATCCTTGACCATTGAAATCGGCGGCATTTCCAGGTGCCTTGGCAATGTAGACTTGCACAGGGCCCTTATGCCCAGCGGAAATAGGATCTTCGCCGGTACGCTGGTCGTGTTGATGCCATTCGAATCTGAAAACAATTCAATCCCAAGGAGGGGGTTGGTTTTATTGGGCACATACGTGATGTTGGTGCCGGCATTGATGGTAAGCGTATTGACGCCTGAGCCACTGAGCCCGTTGACGTTGCAGGTGAGGTCGGTCGAAGTGACATCCGTTACGGGATTGTTGCTGGGAGGGACACGAATATAGTTGTTCTGTCCCTCATCAACCTATAACACCGCGTTAGAATGGCTTTTCTATTCTCTCGACAGAGTGCTCACCCCATTATCCCAGATGTATTGCATAGTGACTAAATAAAATGAACATCAGAATGAAGGAAATGCAGTAACTTGAAACAGCGAGCATACAGTGGGCATTGGTGAGAGCCACCGCTGCAAGGACAGAAAGAATTAACTTCATCGTGGGGCGTGTTTGGAGGTCATATCGCAGCTGCGAACTCTTTTATATAGCCACACAGGCCTCGTTAGGCAAGCTCCACGATATATATTTATCCTCGAGTGAGCCACAGTTGAGTTAAGACTAAAAGTCTTTCCGAGGAAGTGCTCATAGCGACACGGCAAGTGAGCATGAAGACAAGTTACTAGTCTCGTGATGCTTTTAAATCGCATAAATGACGCTCAAACGGCGAAACATAGTAAGAATGTCACCAGAAAGACGGAGAACCGTGAGGGTTGTGGGGGTCACGATGGCATTCTAATGCCAAGGAAACCTTTGAAAGCCTGTCCGAAATTGAGGCGGGGCAGTAGAATAGAGGCAATTCTTCGGATAACGGTTGTATCGAATTGCGTCACCTCGAACTTAGGCCAAGACCAAGTAGAGTGGAGCGGGATGAAGAACTTCGGAAAGCTGAATCAAATCTCGTGCTAGGATAAGAACAGAACTAACAGATCCCATATAATGACCAATAACTGCGTGATATTGAAACGGTCTCCCTCTGGCGTTGGAACCCGTTTTGTAAAGCCTTTCTGCTCACCAGAGGTCAAAGTCGTACGGGATTCTTGTAGCGGCAGCAACACTGAATGATCCAAGGATAATCCGCCTGGAGGTAGAAAGGTAGATGATAAACATTTGTGATAAGGTGGAAGTTGCGCACTGTCATCAGTATTAGCAATATTAATATCGAAGTTATCGCTAATTTATCTCATTTCAATAAACTCCTCGCACCCCTTGAATGGTTGGTTTTTGAGAGACTGCCGAGTGAATTATTTGCAATATTAATCAAAGTCTAGATCTGGCTTATACTGACACTTGCACTTGCACTTGAACCCACTGATCATTGCATCATTGTTTCGAATGACCGAGCTACCTCGGGTCCGGATTAAGCAGAGGGATGACCAAGCGTCAGTGACCGCGTAAATAATCAGGCGCATAAATGAAACAAGGCAGTAAAGCATTCGAAGAGGAAAGAATGTGGACAGCGCTCAAGATCTAAAACTTTCATGCACGGGCGGTGTTGATAAATGTGGATGTGGCTGTGCTATATTGATGGCGCCTGCCTGTGTTTGTCTCAAAGTAGACGCGTCTTCCACCACAATCCATCCTTGGTTGGGAATACATTCCCATCCCATTTCGTAACCCTGTGCCATCGCGGAGGATACAGTTTGCATTCGTAAAACGCATGATACGATGTCTGTGCTTCTTGAAACGTCACTAGGTGATTTAGTGATTGACTTGGAAGTCGAGGCTTGCCCGAAGACTTGTGAAAACTTCCTCAAGTTATGCAAAGTATACTACTATAATTTGAATGCCTTTTTCAATGGTGTGTAATTATCCATATGTCATATGGACATACGTTGATATCTTGAAAACAGTTTCAAAGGACTTTCTAGCTCAAATTGGAGACCCCACTGCCACTGGTACAGGTGGCGAATCAATATGGTCATACATCGCGCCCAAGTCCACTCCTGTATCACGATATTTTGAACCGGAAATACGACCCAAGTTGAAGCATACCCATCGGGGGACAGTCTCCATGGCCGTTGCGCCTGCACTCGAAGGTCACAAGGGTGGCTGTGGTAGTCAATTTTTCGTTACTTTGGGCGATAATATTGACTACTTGGATGGAAAACACGCGGTGTTCGGCCATGTCGTAGAAGGGCTTGACACCTTGGACAAAATGAACGATGTCTTCACGGACCAAGATGGGCGACCGTTTAAGGATATTCGAATACGCCACGTCGTTGTCCTAGGTGCGTATCTAGTTTCTTAGGCACAATTGTCCAATAACGCTTCGTGTAGATGACCCCTTCCCTGACCCACTGGGTCTCATAAAGCCACCGTCGTCTCCAACGCGACCTCCAGATAACTCAACGCGAATTGCAGAGGATGAAGACCCTCTTGCCACGCTGCCTGAGGAGGAAGAAGAGAAGATCCGGAGGGAAAAGGCGGCGGCGGCGTCAGCTCTGACTCTTGAGATGGTTGGGGACCTTCCATTTGCGAATGTTCGGCCCCCGGAGAACGTCCTCTTCGTGTGCAAGCTGAATCCTGTCACTCGGGACGAAGATTTGGAGCTTATATTTTCGCGCTTCGGAACGATCATGAGTTGTCAGGTCATACGAGACAAAAGGACAGGTGATTCTTTGCAGTATGCGTTTATTGAATTTGACAAGCATGAAGACGCTGAACAGGTATAGTGCTTGCATTACGTTTCATCAATCCTTTCTGATGATCTTTTGAAGGCGTACTTCAAGATGCAAAATGTTTTGGTTGATGATCGTAGGATCTGGGTAGATTTGTATGTTTTTTTTAATATATTTATCTTGTAAGTAGTGTGTGCCTGATCAAATTCCTAACAGCTCGCAATCGGTGGCCAAGCTCAACACCCATTGGTCAAATGACATTAGCCGTGGTCCCAAGATCCTTAAGGGCCACCACGGCGGATTCGGAGGACGTCAAGATTTGGAAAAGACACGCCGATATCGAGAGGAAGAGACCAGACACCACGGACATGAATACGGCATGGTGTTTGATGTTGGGGATTCACATGGACACGGGAGAAAACGCAGCCGGAGTGGCGATAGGTACGACGACAGAGACAATCGTCGAAGGCGTTCAAGGTCCCCGTCACGCAGGAGTCGTGATTATAGGAGAAGCCGAAGCAGAGAGAGACGTTGATGATTTTGTATTTGTGCGTATTTGTTCCATCTGGTAGTTGAAGAGAAAACACCGCCGACGGCTGACTCGGTGGGCGAACCAATCCATTCTTTGCCCGCAACCTATCAAGGATTACCGCTACAGTCTCACTCCGCGTCTGAACTGCGGCCTTGTTCCGTCTACCTTTCGGGCACTGCCTTATCACCTTTGATTGCACTATATATTTTGCACCTTTTGGGTTAGAACTATTGTTTCATCTCGTCATGGGCGCGCAAGTCTTCAGCTCTGACTTCTATACCCCAGACATTGCGCTTCAGTCCTGCGAGAAAGAAGAGTCTAGTCGTTTTTATGCCCACCGATCTATCCTTGCCGCTGCGTCTCCTTTTTTCTATGATATGTTCACGTTACCTCAGGACCCCTCTGTCAGCTACGAGCTCCCTATCATAACTGTTTCTGAGACACGGGACGTCCTTAGCCCATTGTTGAAATTCGTCTATCCCGTAGAGGATCCTGCCATCCATTCACTTGACGACCTCGTCCCCATCCTTACTGCAGCTGCCAAATATGACTTTGTGGCCGTCATAGACACCTTGAGAAAGCTTTTGGTGTCGCCGCAGTTTGCCAAAGCTGATCCTACTCGAGTTTATGCCATTGCATCTCGCTTCGACCTCGAGGACGAGGCTCGCATCGCGTCAAAATACACGCTTAGTATCCAGGTCCTCGATGCCCCATTGTCAGAGGACCTCAAATACATCACAGCATATTCATATCACCGACTCCTTGACCTTCACCGCCGTCGTATCGACGCAGCTACCGCGTTGATGAAGTTTTCCCCAGATATCAGATGCATGCAATGCAATGGATCATCATTCTCTGTGTATGCAGTGCCAAAGTGGTGGTATCATTTTGAGAAGATGGCTAAGGAGGAGCTGATGGTGCGCCCAACGAGCGAGAAGATCTTCGAGATGGGATTTCTGGCGCAGGCTGCGATTGCTGCTGGGTGTTCACATTGTGCAGGCAGCATCTTAGACTCGTGGAAGTTTTTGCAGGATTTGAAGAAGAGTATTGATGACCTTCCAGCAACGATATGAGTTCTAGTTTCCGCAACTGTATCAAACAAACCATGATATTTTTACCACTGCTTGATACCCTTACGACGTAGACTATAGCATTTCCACACTAGTAGTAGTACCAGTCAGCTTAATTGAAATAAATGCCCACATGAACACCGGTTGTCTTTCCCGAACTCCGAGCAGGCACTGGGACAGTCTTCCATTCTGTATATCATATGCATGTTGTGTCAATGGTTTCATCCGCTGCCAAATACTACATCTAAAGCATATAAGTGGCTTGGTCTGAAAAAGACTCGCAGCTCGTGTATTTGGGGATGCAGAACAATTGAAGCAAAAATCCGTGGAACTTTACCACAATACCTTTCATGGTTTAACCTGACAGATGGTTCAAAATATCCTCTACTTGTCCGCCAGGAATCTAAGCCTTTCCTCATAGAGCTTAGAATTGATGTTACTTGAAAAATGAGACAGTGCGAACTAGTTACTTTAGCATTGCCACGATACTTCTGATCTTACCTTACCCCCATTGAAAGACCCTCCCTACCTCAGCTCTTGAAGAACTAGGGCGTTCGCATGTGACTCCAAATTAAGAGAGCTCAAGGGGACAGCCTTCCTCGCGCTACTGTAAGAAGTTCGAGCAGCTCTCGGCCCTCAAGCTTTCAAGAGCAAACCGAAAAGTAAGTTGATTGGACGATTGATATTCACTGCCATCAAGGTCTTGAGGCAGAGCGGCACCTATCTATTCTGAGTGATAATCTCTAACCATATTCGAGCAGTTTGGGCATTCAAATGGGGAACGAGGCGGTCTAGGTTCAAATTTGAGACAAACCAATTAAATCAGGAGAGGAAATTGCCATCCATGAATATCTTGTCCAAACGTGCCTCGATAACTTATTATCCAACCCCGAGAGCGCAGCCTGATATCGTCCCACCAGCGACACCGACATTCGTGGAAGTTAGAACAGAATTTCACTTACATGGAAACTGGATTGCCAAGGAGAAATTCCGAGTCGGAAGGCCAGGGACAGGGATTCTCTCCAAAAACATTGATCTGGTTATCCGAACATCGCAGCCAGTCTCGTATGAACTTCATCTTCCGAGCTGAAAGAGGATGCGCTTGCATCGGTCGTTATTCAGATTCGGAAGCAGACTGCTTCGAAAATCCTTCTTTCGGGGTTGTTCAACAGCCAACGTATGGCCTTGAAGCATCAAAAGTAGTCAGATTAAACATGCTGCGATTAGGACAATGTTAATAAATCTTTGGAAGTACGTCAAGTGAGGAGAGGGGTTCCAAGAGATGCAGGAACTGAATGGTGACAGCCTCCAAGTTGGAATCAGAACCCGTTCAAGAGATCAACAGCCTCTCGTCCATGACCGACATTCACATAATCAAGAAGCACGAAGTTTGGAGCTCTTCCACCGGCGTAAGGCGTACATCCATTAGCATGAGCCATGATCCTGTAGAAGAGATGCGAAAAAAATTAATCTCCAAAGCTTAATGAAGAGGGACAAGCTTACGAATGGATGCTGTTAGTAGTTGGGGCATCAGCACGATCACTGATGAGAATACCATTTCCTATAGGAATGAGGTTGGTGTTGAGATTGTGATTGATCATGTTGGCGTGGTCCTCCACCGAGAGTGATCCATGTATGCGATCGACGTGACATGGGAAATCTTTGTTTGTCGAGCTATAAGGATCCTCCCACACCTAACAAAAGCTCTCAGTGAGCGAAAATAAGAAAGCCTGAAAAATAGGATGTACCATGTCGAACTGCGGAAGAATGAAGTCGACTGGTTCTCCAGCAGTGCCGTTTGCACCCTTGTCGAGAAAGACAATCACGCGCTTATTTGTACTTATCATTTCCCCGAGTGTGGGCCAGTCGCTGCGAGCGACAGGTAGGGAAGGCGGGACATAAGCCATAGGCGTAATACCTGCATCGAAGATTGACATCATCACCAGAAAAGATCAGATGTGACGGACTAGCAGCATCAAAGGCGGGTTTCCAAACGTCGGATACTGACACCATCTCTGGGTTCGTGAAGATGAAGGTGATTACTTCGTGGGGGTTGGCATCGAGAAAAACTTTGACGTCCTTGAGATAGTCCACAACAGTCCCACCGTTGAACAAGAGCTGTGTCATAATGAGTGAAAACAAGCAGCTAGAAGATCAACAAATTAAACGTACACAGCCTAAGATTCCCGTGAATCCTGCTCAAGAAATTAGCTTGAAGATTACAAGATTACTCACTAGTGTGGCAGAAATGAAGCACTCCGTCATGGCTAAATCGACGATCAAAAACAATTCTTTCCATAGTGAACTGGCGCGTTACATGTGGGCCTGTGCTTGAAGCATCCTTACTCCGAGAGACAACTGTGTCGGAATGTCAACCTCCTGTGTCCTTGAAACTACAGACGAGAGATTAAAACGCTTTGTGGTGTTTTTCGCGTCAATGGACTCCTTACGAGCGAAAGGAATTGCGGAGAACGCGAAGGAGTCATGAGACCCAAAGAATGTAACATTTCCATAAGATCGATTGCACAACTCTGCATGACCATTGCAGAGGGTAACACTACTACTAGACGAGCCGATTGACTTCAGTATGCCTGTAGGAGCGACAGATTCCTGGACCAACCTCCTAGTTCTTAGCGTGGGTATCACTGCGGCCAGCGCAGATGAAGAACAGAGAAGGGCAAAGAACGACAACGCAACGAACGCGTGCATGGCGGGAGCGATCCAGCGATCCCAACGAACAGAGCATTGCAACCGCCATGCTTTATATATGGCCGAAGTTATCTCCGAAATATGATCTGGCATCAAAGGACTTGAAACGACGGCAATCAGACGGCAGGTCTGGGTTCTGCTTGTGGACAGGTTGTGGGTGAGTGGGTGAGGACGTGAGGTTTGGGGTTTGACTGAACAGGTGTAAAAAACGTTATCGATAAGTCCCTTGGCGGTAAAAAGATGCTGAAGTAGAAAAACCAGGGGCATCATTGCCTTCTGGAAAAACTTCCTCTTGTATTGGTATGGCTTCTACTAGTGCTTCCTCAGACTGCTTTAGATTCGAATCAGCCCTAACGTATTCTGCCAACCATCATTGAACGATTGTTGAATCATTGGTGGGGTACTGTAGATAATAAGGTGGGTACGTGGACGAGGATGGAAGCGCTCAAGCTGCTGTGCGTGTACTTGACTCATTCCTCATAGGGTTGTGACTTCTTCTCTACATCTTATCCATGATGCATGAGGCCTGAAGATTCAGAGCTTGCTGTTAAACTGGTAACCCGATCTTATGTGAATACCTAATAATAATATAAATCATTGGATGTCCCGAATCAACCCACACGAAGGAAAGGAAGCTTATCGCTACAAATAGTATAGACGTCGACGTCGTAAGAGCAATAAGTAGCATTGGATGTCGACGTCAGGCCCGCCGCCGCAGTACAAAGACTGAACAAGCCCAGAGTCGACACGGACCTCTTACATCGGCAAAGTCTCCTGGTCACCAAGTGCGCGGGGGCTCTTGCACCATAAGTATGGGGTGCCTACTTGTCAGTTACCTTGCGACGTCAGAAGGAATTGCCGGAAAGCTCCAGATATTGCAGTAAATTGCGACGCGGAAAGTCCTTCTGCAGTGATGGCTCTATGTAGTGCAAGTCCCTGGTAACTTGAGATTGAGAAGTTACTAGGTCATAAGATAGTAAAGGGCGAGGACTAATCACCAGAGCAATACTAGCCGAGGAGAGAAAATAGGCGCGCTCCCTTCGGTAAGAGAGGAGCCGTGATCCTTCCGTCGGACCTCACTTTTTTTTATAAATTTAATCCTATACAAATGGCTGAGCACGCTGCAGATCACTTGAAATAACTCATAACTCTCCTTATCTCTTATCTTCCACAATGGCCACACCACAGCTCGCAATCTTCAGAATTCCTGCTATCGACAATGAGCCCATGGTAATACCCTTGTCTCCTGCAAGATTTTAGATATACTGATTACAACGTGCACCGAAAGCGGGCCTATGCCCCAGGCTCTGCAGATCGAAAGGCTCTCGAGGCTGCTCTGATAGAGATGCAGCAACAGGCTCCGTTCGAAGTGCCGTGTATTATCAATGGCAAGGAGGTACGTCGTGCTCATTTTCAAGAACGGATACAGATTTACAATGTGTGATCGATGCATACATAGGTCAAGACAGGCAAGATCGCGAAGCAGCCTATGCCCCATGACCATGCCCGCCACCTGTGCACATACCACGAAGCCGACGAGGCCACAGTGACGAGCGCGATTGAGGGTGCTCTTGCTGCCAAGGCCGAGTGGGAGAGCATGCCCTGGAACGACCGTGCTGCCATCTTCCTCAAGGCTGCAGATCTTGCTAGCGGAAAGTACAGGTACAAGCTCTTGGCCTCTACCATCTTGGGCCAGGGAAAGAATGCATGGCAAGCTGAGATCGACGCCGCAGCAGAGGCAAGTATTTCTTAATCGTATTTCGGAAACTCCACCTAATCTCCGCTTCTAGTTCGCCGATTTCTTGCGTTTCGGCGTTAAGTTCGTTGATGAACTCTACGCTCAACAACCTGCGAAGAACTCGCCAGGTGTCTGGAAGTAAGTCTGTCATCTAATCTGCCTATCATTATTTTGATGTTCAAAAGTCGCGTTGAATATCGCGCACTTGAAGGTTTCGTTTTGGCCGTTTCACCTTTCAACTTCACTGCGATTGGTGGTAACCTTCCAGGAAGTACGTCGACTACTTTTCTATGCTGTGGCGCGAATCCTAACTTACTCTTCCTCCAGCCCCTGCCCTTGTCGGAAACGTTGTCGTCTGGAAGCCTTCACCTGCTGCAACCTACTCGAACTACATCGTCCATCAGATCTTCACGGAGGCTGGTGTTCCTCCAGGTGTTATCCAGTTCACCCCTGGTCCTCCTGCTGAGGTCGTTGCACAAGCTATTGCCAGCCCCGACTTTGCCGCACTACACTTCACCGGTAGCACCTTCATCTTCAAGAAGCTCTGGAAGGACATCGCTGCCAACCTTGATGTTTACAAGGGATACCCAAGGATTGTTGGCGAGACTGGAGGAAAGAACTTCCACATTATCCACAAGTCCGCTGAGATCAAGAATGCAGTGAACCAAACTATTCGTGGAGCGTTCGAATATCAGGGCCAGAAGTGCTCTGCCCTTTCACGTCTCTATGTCTCGACTTCCGTCTGGAACTCTGGTTTCAAGGACCAGCTCCTTTCTGAGATCGCGAAAATCAAGGTTGGCTCACCTACCGATTTCACAAACTTCATGGGACCTGTAATGTACGCAGTCATTTTTGACGACATATATGCTTTCAATACTAACTTTTAACTAGCGGCCGTCCTGCCTATGATAAAATCACAGGCTATATCCAAAAAGCCAAGGAAGCAGGTGGCGAGATTCTCATTGGCGGTACTGGTGAGTCACTTGAGCTGGCTTATTGCTGAACTTCACTCACTCAATATTTTTGATAAAAGGCGACGACTCGAAGGGATACTTCATCCAACCGACTGTCATTCTCAGCAAGGACCCCAAGTTGGTAACGCTTGTTGAGGAGATCTTCGGTCCCGTCTTGACCGTAAGCAGACTACAGTCACAATGCTACCCGTCATTGTTCTGATTAAAGTGCAGGTCTTCGTTTACGAGGATGAGGATTACGAGAAGACCCTCGATCTTATCGATAACACGACCTCCTACGCTCTTACAGGAGCTATGTCAGTTCTCTTATATCTTATAACAGCCCTATTATCCTTGCGCTGACTCAGATTAAATTTCTAGCTTCGCAACTGAGCGCAAGGCCCTCCTGACTGCAACCAACCGCCTTCGCAACTCGGCCGGAAATGTGTACTACAACGAGAAGTGCACTGGTGCTGTTGTCGGCCAACAACCTTTCGGTGGTGCTCGTGCTAGCGGCACCAACGACAAGGCGGGCAGCATCTCTATCTTCTACCGCTTCATCAGCGCTAGGAGCATCAAGGAGAACTTTGTTGGTCTTGAGGATTTCTCCTATCCCTCTAACTTGGTTTAAAGGAATCATCAAAACAAAATCCCAATGGACAATGATCAATTTGTAGTAGTATTAATAACTGGTGTTATATAGCAAACCGAGAGATGGCAGAGTATACATTATGGCCCCCCATGAAACGACCTTTCAAGAAAATCCGAGTGCTTTATACTGACCTGGCCTTGCACCCGACTTTGTGAAATTTCCAGTCCTTCTTTTGACATTCCTTGGAGCAATATTTCGCCTGGGTGCATACGCTGCATCGCATCAAACGGGGTGGGTCCACCTTTCCACAAATATCACACTGCTGAGATGAACCCTGTGTTTGTACCTTCTCGTCCAACCACTCGCCCAGGAAGCCTCCGACGGACTCGACGTAAGACAGAGGGAATAGCTGCCCGAGTGCCACTCTAGTCACCAAAGGTGCCATGTCCCGAAACTCGCTTGCCATAAAGTAGGGAGGGATGGACTTGCCACGTCCACAGTCACAAAGAGGGTTAGTTTCCATGTCTGGGACGCCTGGAATGTCGGCGGTGCGGAATTTGCAATTAGGCAAATGTGACCAGTCTCTGCAACGCTCAACTAGGACAGGAAGAAGCTGCCACCATGCCTGCATCTCCCTGGAGGATGCGTGAAAACTACACAGGGGAGTTGTTTTGTTACTCATGCGCCTCCAAATCGAGTCCCGGTGCGGGGAGAGCCTGAAGATAGGTATGACGCACGCATCGGCCACCAAAGTATGGGAAGGTAAGTCGAGGCGGAGACAATTCAGGAAAAACAGGATTCCTGGGGGGCCTTCGTCGCCGCGAAGCAGGAAAAGACGCCCTGGCAATTCAGAATCATTCGCTTGTGAAAAAATTCCGCTAATTGTCTCTTTGATAATCAACAGCAACCCTTTCTTCTCATCCGGAAGCGTTTTAACGGATAATTCAGCATCAGACAATGAAAGAGTGAGATGGGGCCTCAACCACAGAAGGTGCGAAGATTTAGTGAGATCAGGAGATTTTTCCAAGTTGATGCGATGAATATTCCATGGGATCATGGATGCGTTGTTTTGGGTCATAGGGAAAGGGTTCTCCATGAGTCCATCAGAGTCGGGTCCTCGAAGACCTACATCAACCTACGAAGTTGTTAGATCGAATGAGATGACTATGAAAGAAATACTAACTTCGATGTACAAAGACTTTCGGGCAACTCGAGTTTTCGCATTCCTTCCGTCGATGGCATAGGGGAAGGATAAAATTTCTCTGCGGGTCCGTCCAATCGATATAACCATTGAGAATGGAGATGCTTGCTTGACTTTGATCTCGTTCATGGGACAGGCACAGAAGACAACTTGAAGACCTGGGTCATCGACTTCAAGTCTGCCGGTAAGCCCGATAGCTTTTTCTTTGTTGGCGAGCATGGTAATATGCGGCGACGACGTCTTGACCTTGCCGTTGGAGGGGTTTGCAAATCCGCGGAGCTTAAGGAGCTCTTGGGTATTGCCAGGGCGTCTTCGTGCGATGAAGACATGTTCCTTGTCCAGCAGGCTGGCCGAGTATATGTGGAGCAGTGGTCCGAGTACTGAGTAGATGATCGGGTTTGCGGCAGTGGTCGCTCGGACGCTTAGGATGATCTGGGTCTCGGGAGTCTGTACGGTAAGGATCCATGATGGGACGTAGAATGACACTATCAAATCTGAGTTCCCCTGCCATCGAGCAAAATCCTCAATCGCAACCAGGCAGTGAGGATCTGACGTACATGCGACTGTGGTACCAAAGAAGAATTGGATAGCGGAGAAAATGTTGTGATATTGAAAATTGAAGATCTCGCATTGGAGAATTGGGGTGCCAACCTTATCCGCATCAAGACCCTCCATGGCTTTAAGGTTCTCTCGAGGAACTTTCATGACAATACAGACAACTGGAGGAATGCGTTCCCAACTGTCGAAGACACGACCTGCAAAGCTCCCAAAGCTCTTGTCCACAATGGCGTCTACAGTACAGACACCGTGAATGTGAAGTTGGCAGCATAAATCCTGATAATGATTGAGGGTTGTACACAACCTCCTGTCCGCTTCGATCAAAGATAACATGAGGTCAAGAACCTGCTTCCAATCGCTGACCACTCTTTGCTTGACGAGTGCAAGAAGAGCAGCGAAACTCGCTCGGATGTAATGAACAAAGCCGTTGCTTTGGAAACTGAGAATACGTGACACATTTTCGTCCTCAAACATCTTGAGATAAATGCCAAAAAGGATGTTCCCCAGTGATTGGGGAGGCATCTGCAAAGAGTATGGCATAGTAGTAGCCGGAGCACGCTTCCATGAGATTGTTTCTTGGCGCGGCAAGCTTGAGCCGCCGGCGCTCAGGATTTCATGGGCATTGGTCTGCGTGGAAAACCCTGAGACATACGAGACAGGTACGATGCCAAGAACGAGAGAAAGTGTGGCAATGTCCGCACATGCACGATGTTCGAATCCACCTCCGACTTCTGGGGGTGCCAGAAGAGTATTCGTGTACAGCACCGCTGTAGAGTGATCCTGCAGAAGTGGAAGAGATACGGCCATAACATTGACGAGGCCAAGATGGTCAGTGAGGTTAGATGTATCAATGACATCGAATTTGACTGGTGCTCGATCATCGAGGCGTTCAGTATACTCCTGGCTATTGAGACTGATCTGTGTAGCTTCCCATGCAGAAGCGTAGAAACCGGAGACCGTTGAACCGGTACTGGAGTAGATATGAAGCGCCTTGGAGAAGGCAAGTGCATCGCCTATCCATAAGCGAATTATCACGTCGTGTGAGCCGCGATTGATTCTCTTTTTGAAGGCGGAACACAAATCTTTGAACTGCTCCTTGACAATGTCTACAAGCTGTGATGCAGAGGGTTCCTGCTTCCGAAGTTTGGCAGCCAATCCAAGATGGAAAGCAAGAATGGGGTCTGTTCCATAGTGCACGTTGAATGTTTTTCCAGAGGAGTCGTATGCAAAGATCGGATTGGCAAACGTTGAAGATGATATTTTCTCGGCATCTGAATCACTGAAGGTGACCCCGGTTTTCCAGAATCGATCAAAGTGCTGTGCCCCTCCTCTCGCCAAGTGGGCCCATAATGGGCCTGCAGACCGAAGGGACGTCATTATGCTGCGATTAGAAAACCGAGTTTTCACTGATTCCATTCCTGCTTGGAATTCTCTTCGTAAACCATCCTCAGCATTAGGGGAGTCCTTTGTAGAAAGATACATGATCCACTGGCGGCGTAGTTCGACTAGTGTGCTCGCTGAACAAAAGCGAAGTAGGTTTGAATAACTTCCCTTTTGCCAGGAATCAAGGGATATCGAGAGGTCCACAAGCTTCTCACACTGCTCTTGCAGTCGCTCGAGTGACGTTTTATCTAGATAGAGATGGAAAAACACGTTCCAGGTAATTCCCTTGAACTGTATATCATCTTCGTCGAGGATCATCGTCAAAAGAAGAACGTTGCGAGCTAGAGTAATGTTGAAATACATTTATTATCGCGAGACATTTGATATTCACCTAAAATCGCCGGCTCAGCATCACAGCATGTAAAATCCAACTTCCGCTCTGTCAAGAAAGGATAAGCCAGAGATCTTGGGTAAAAATTGAAAATAAGTGACCTGTTGCCTCTATATAAACTGTGTACAAGATGCTTCGTGGGTCACCGCACCCCAAAAGGAGGATATTAGCGTGCGCCTGGTTGATGTCCAATTCAGAGGTAAAACAGACTGGTGGGGTGTTCCCAATCGGATAGAAGAATTTCTTTCTAGGCCAAAGAATAGTATGAGCCATGGTCGCTGTAAATGGCGGCTAGAGAGCTTCGTATAAATTTATATATGAAGCCAGAAAGCCAATTAAACTTTCTCGTGCATGCTGAGGATCCTTCCCAGAGGTTACGTGTTACAAAGCAACAAGCTTAGTACAGCCAAAATTTTGAAATGTTGCTCCATAATCTTTCGTACTGACGTCGAGTTGAGTGTTGAGCGCTTGAGCAGTGAACTTGGAACTAAGAACTTGGAAGGAAGATCAAGTCTGCTTTGTGCTCACATTCACATAACAAAGCGGTGGCGGTGCCCGTCGCGTCCATTATCCTCAAGTCACCAAACTCTCTTTCAACTTCTTACCACCACCCAACATGGCGTCCACCTCTACCATCGGCCCAATGCCCTCCAAGACTGCAGATCTGGAGGAGACATGGGCTTATCTCACTGAGGGCGTCGATCTCATCATGAACAGACTTGAGACTGGTCTCTCATTTCCTGCCTACACAAATCTGTACACGACGGTTTATAACTACTGCACGTCAACCAAGATGGCCGGAAAACCTGACAGCAATCGAAGTAATAATTGATTTCTGGATGTTGTGTGGCCACAATTAACCTGTTCCCTAGCGGGCGCTAACCTCGTGGGCTCTGATCTGTACAGCAAACTGCATGCCTACTTTGTGGAGCATTTTAAACCAATGGTTCAAGTTAGTATCTAAAATTTCTAGCTCCTCTTTCTCGCAGTTGACTTATATTCTTTGACAGACATGTGAAACCCTACAGGACATTGAGCTGCTGAGGTATTACGCAGCACAATGGGACCGTTATACGACTGGTGCAAACTTCCTGAATCGCCTGTTCACCTATCTAAATCGCTATTGGGTCAAGCGTGAAAGAGACGAAGGGAAGAAAAACGTTTACCCAGTCTACACGGTGAGTAATCGAATCAAATCGATCGTCTACTCTCTATAAATAATACCTTGTTCCAGCTCGCCCTTTCCCAATGGAAAGATGTGTTTTTCAGGCAGATTCAGAAGGAAGACCGCAAACTGACGACCGCCGTATTGCGACTCATCACTCAACAAAGGAACGGTGAAACCATCGATCAAGGCCTCGTGAAGAAGGTTGTAGACTCCTTTGTCTCTTTAGGGCTCGATAACGCCGATCTCAATAAGGAGTGCCTCGACGTCTATAAAGAGCATTTCGAGGGTCCATTCCTTGAAGCAACAGAGGAGTATTACAAAAAGGAGTCTGACGCGTTCCTGGCTGCAAACAGTGTCTCTGATTATCTCAAGAAAGTCGAGGATCGCTTACGGGAAGAGGAAGACCGTGTCGAGAGATATCTGCATAACAAGACTCGTAAAGAGCTTATTAGCAAATGCGACGACGTACTCATTCGGCAACACTCGGAGTTGATGTGGGAGAGCTTCCAGAATTTACTTGATTTCGACAAGGATGAAGACCTACAAAGGATGTATGCTCTGTTGGCGCGCATTCCCGAAGGTTTAGAACCCCTTCGCAAGAAGTTTGAGCTGCATGTCAAGACAGCGGGTTTGAACGCCGTCTCCAAGTTGGTTGAAACAGGAGAAGCATCCGAGGTCGATCCTAAAGCTTATGTTGATGCTCTATTAGAAGTCCACCGCAAGAACTCGGAAACGGTTACGAGAAGTTTCAAGAGCGAAGCCGGATTCGCAGCCAGCCTTGATAAGGCCTGCCGAGAATTTGTCAACCGGAACGCTGCCACTGGATCCTCGTCTACTAAATCGCCAGAACTCATTGCCAAACACGCGGACATGCTACTTCGGAAAAACAACAAGATGGCGGAGGAAGAAGATCTCGAAGGCGCACTCAATCGTGTCGTACGTCTTTTGCCGCGGTTGATCTTCTTCAAGCGCTGATGGACGTCCTACTAGATGATTCTTTTCAAATATCTTGAAGACAAGGATGTCTTCCAAACCTTCTACACGACAAAACTGTCTAAACGTCTCATTCACGGCGTCTCGGCTTCTGATGAAAGCGAAGCAAGCATGATCTCCAAACTCAAGGAGGCCTGCGGTTTTGAATACACTAATAAGCTTCAGCGCATGTTCACTGGTAAGAATATTGCTGTAAACTCAAACTTTAATCCTCATCTTGGATCTCTAGATATGAGTCTTAGCAAAGATCTCACCGATTCCTTCAAGGAACGTATGTCACAAAACCACGACGACATGGATATCACATTTAGCATCATGGTCCTTGGCACCAATTTCTGGCCTTTGAATCCTCCAGCGCATGAATTCGTTATTCCCATTGAGATCGTGCCAACATACGACCGGTTCCAGAAGTACTATCAGACTAAACATTCAGGACGCAAGCTTACATGGCTATGGAATTACTCTAAGAACGAATTGCGGACAAACTATCTCAACCAGAAGTACATCCTTATGACAAGCTCATACCAAATGGCGGTCCTGCTGCAGTACAACAGGAACGACACGATGTCGCTTGATGAGCTCGTCGGTGCCACGTCGATCTCGAAGGACATTATGTCTCAGGTTCTCGCTCTGCTCGTAAAGGCCAAGATTCTCGTCAACGAAGAAAGCGACCAGTATGACCTCAACCCAGGTATGCAATGTCTGCGTTATATTCCTTCTTTATGTTTTAATGGCAATTAGGCTTCAAGTCAAAGAAGATTCGTGTCAACCTGAACTTGCCCATCAAGGCCGACGTGAAGGCCGAGTCCGCCGATGTTCTGAAGGCTGTCGACGAGGACCGTAAATATGTCATCCAGGCAACTATTGTTCGGTACGATAAAACATTTGGTTTTCACCTTCCATTGCTTACATTTTCGTGCAGCATCATGAAGGCTCGCAAGACCATGAAAAATCAGGCTCTCATCCAAGAGGTTATCTCACAGATTTCACAACGTTTTGCGCCAAAAATCCCCGATATTAAGAAGGTACGAACTTCAACATGCTGCCGAGAACATTGGGCTAAAACAATTATTTTTCAGGCAATCGAGACTCTACTCGAAAAGGAATACATTGAGCGTGTGGATGGCTCTAAGGACACTTTTGCCTACGTCGCGTAAAGCGACCGCCTGTTCATGGTGTGATATTAATCTCTGTACATTGTTTTGTTGCACTTCTCTCAATTTCTCTCAATCCTAATCACAACGGCCCATCAGCATTCATCCATCTACGTTACCTTATTTGCACTGTATACCATAAAATCATCTGCTCAATGAATTCGTTCCCGTGTGGATCATAAGATCGCTAAACGAAAATGCCACCCAATCTGTTTTATTATGGGCTGGAAACTCGCATAGGAGATACAACATGACCGTTGGAAATTGTCATTTCTCCGTGTCAGAATGAAAGGTTCATCGTTTTGAACTGTCGTAGTATTTTGGGAATACATTCAGTTCATGTAGCTATTCCGGCTTCGATCTCTCCTAATAGCATGGTTCCATCTTTGCTACCAGTAAGAACTGTAGGAGAGCATCAGCAACCAACAAGGCTAAATGATGTCGAAAAACGTACTGATAGGCTCCTTGGGATGGAAGTCCACTGCTGTAACTGTGCCTTTGTGTCCCGGAAGCTATATTATCGGAAGAGCGCATTACAGCAAGAGGCAGACTCAAGAGGGGAGAAACGAACCTTGTATAAAATTTTCCCACTTTCTACCTCCCATATCGTGACTGTTCGGTCAGCTCCACCCACAGCAACGCGCTGGCCGCCGTCCTCCCTGCTCCACGCGCCCCTAAGAAGTGTATTTTCGAAACCAGCGGGTGCGCCATGAAGAACGCGGTGTATCCGGTTTGGAGATGGCGAGAAAGGTCGAACGTCGTGTATGATAGTTTGCGATGAAAAGGAGGGGGAGAGGAGGTAGAAACCGTTTGGAGAAAGTGATAGTGAGGTCGGGGTGTCGGTGTGCCCCTTGAGTGAATATACTTGCTCGTTTTTACGAACATCATAAACCTACAGTAATAGTGGTAAAAAAAAAGTGTAATGAAAGAGAAGGGAGGAAACTCGTACGTGGATCTCATTATCCAGAGCACCAATGTAGAGGTTGGCGCCATCTGCACTCCAGCACACCGACGTTACAGGACACTTGATTTCAAACGTGGCTACGGCTACCTTCGAAGATTCTTCGCCCCCTTCCCATATTTTCACAGTGCCGTCGTCTGAGCCAGTCGCCAGGAGCTCTGTGCCAGCAGCCATCGTCCTGTCGATTGAGTTAATAATTTCATGGTGGGCGCGTATCTTTCTGAGGCGCTGGCCCGTCGTAAGGTCCACTGTAGCGAGGAGGTGGTCGGCGGAAACGGTGTAAAGGATGGGTGAAGTGAGCGACCATTGGAGATCAAGAATGGGCGCCTTTGTCAAATTTGATAATAGCCCATAGTTGGTATTTGGAGGGTACGTTCTCCATAGAGCTAAATAAAAATAAGAACGCGTCTTGATTCGTTTCTTGGCCAATGCTCACAAACGCTTCGATCGGCTGAACATGCAGCAATATTTTGGCCAGTTGGATCAAACCTACAGCTCATAATTTCACCCTAAATATTAAGTCAGTTAACTGTTTATTCGAAGGCAATTTCGACTTACAGAGTGAGCCCCAGCAAGACTAACAATTGGCGCTTCAAGACCGCTCGTACGCTGAACAGCGCGAATGAGACCCTTATTCCTGGGATCGTTGGATGAGGATATTGCAATTTGGTTTGAAGGGGGTGCATCTTGTTTTGCCCTCTTGATGAGAGTGCCCTCGACGGGAGGCGGGGATGGCCCGCGTTTCGACATTGTGGTTGAGCAGAAGACGTGCAAATATAACAACCATCAACAACATCATGAACTCTCACTCACAGGACCTGGTTTTATAGTTTCTCGTTCCCGGTGCCTCACCATTTTGAATCAGAGAATTATGATTGTTGAGGCTCGTTCCGTCGCATCCTGATCGTGGAAAGAAGCAGATCTCACTCGATCATGGTGGTAGCATGTACTTGATACAGACTTACGCAAGGCTCAGGCGCTCCTGTTCCAGGCTGATGCTCAGCGTTCAGCAAGGAACAAGGAACGTCGGCCAGTCGAATGAGGCTTGCACTGCTCAATTTCTTAATGCTGCTTTCACTGAGGGTCCTCGGGTCTGTCATGCTCAATCATGATATTAACTCCACGCGATCTTGGATGACTATCAACGTGTTGGTTACCTTGAACCTGTCTTCCAGCTTGTTTCGTCTTTAGAAGACATATGTTGTTCCGTACTGCAAGGGCTGATATTCACTGCTTTTCTCCATCTGGAATCCTCCCTTTCTAAATGCACATCCATATTTCAATTCCTGTTTTCCTTTAGATGATCAAGCTCTCTTTCTAAGTGTACCTCAGAGCAACGACGAACTTGAGTTCTGGTCCAGTAGGTTGTTGCATTTTGTGCGGCCGACGGGGCGAGATCTTTTCGGATCGGGTTTCGCTCCAATCCAAGTTGACAGTTTCTTGACAAGTTCAAACGTTTATATTAGAACCCACTGGACGTTAACGTAGGTGCAGTTGATAGTTAGCACTACATCCAATTCAAGGAATAGATTAACTTTTAACAACACCAATCAGCGTTACATCGTTGTAATAATGGATTGTGTGATTGACATTTACAATGATAAGCATAATGGCTCAGAAGACCCATAGATACAAAGGGAACGAATGCAAACAATCAATAGTTGTATCTAAATGTCAATTGCAAGGGTGATGTTTAATGGGTAATGAGCCAGAGACTTGATAATTATCTGTACTCTGGGAGCACCATGACGAAGGTGAAAGACAGTCCATAGATCGCAACCGATACATTTAGTCAGCGTCCAGACTTATTTGTGTTTCCTTGGGCTGTACCGAAGGGCAACTTTGGGCAGTGATAGGCCGTGCGCTAGACCTCGTTGTCATTTGGCAGGCCTAGGCCTGTCCTCACTTGTAATGGCCCTGCTACTATACCCAAATTATCACTGACAGATTGATGCCTCAAGAGTTAAGACTGCTTTTTCTCTGAACGCGAATGAGTGCCTTGCACTCGAGCCATTAGATGGAGAGATAGTTTAGATTCAAAGAAATCGCCAAGACTTATGTAGTGTTGAGGGTGGAAGGAAGCTGGTTGACCGAAGACGTGCCGCATCAAATTATTTATAATTCTAACTTGCAACTCCCATTCATTTATAAAGGACTGGCTACAGGGTATGGATGCTACGCTAGTCGCTGCACCCAAGGATGTATTGCTAACTAAATCATTCAAACATAGGGCGATCCTTCTGGACTCTATGTTATACGCCCGTCGACATATACTATCAAGTTTACGTCGTTTCTTGCAGCCTCGACTCTATAGTACTCCCAGTGCCCAGCATCCAATATATATATCAAACTCGACTAATCCTTACTTCAACTTAAGTTTCGAAGACTGGTGAGTGGAGTCTTTTCCCAGCCTTTCGGGGGAAGCTGAGGATCTCATAGGCTCTTCAGACACAAATCACCACAAGACCCCTTGCTCCTTATATACCGTGACGAACCATGTGTTGTAGTTGGGAGGAACCAAAACCCGTGGAAAGAGGTCAATTTCCAAGCATTGCGAGAACGCCCAGGAGTCCCATTCATTCGTCGTCGAAGCGGCGGAGGCACAGTATACCATGTCAGTCATTTCATGGGTTTTTATGTTGCCTCTGACGAATGTTGGACGACAGGACCTTGGCAATACGAACTTTTCTATACATCTTCCTCGCGAGCACTTTGATAGACATGTAACGGCCCAGATTGTACTCCGCGCAGTACGTTCACTAGGTATAGACGCGCGCGTTAACGAGAGGAACGACATATCAGTAGGAAAGGAAAAGATAAGTCCTAAGCCCTCGACTCTCCAAAATCGCGATTACTTATTTTTCCCCAAACGTCTCAGGGTCAGCCTACAAGATCGTGAACAAACGGGCGTATCATCACGGAACTATGTTGATATCGACTCAGCTGAATACATTGGGGGATTTATTGCGTACCGACAAGGTGGCGTGGTTTACTCTTTGTATATTAATGCCCAATGCTCACGCAGGAATCAGGAAACAATGATAACCAAGGGCGTGGCCTCTGTACGATCACCAGTGTGCAACCTACGTCAATTTAGTCAAGAAATCACGCATGATTCATTCACAAACGCTGTTGTCAACGAGTTCAGCAAAGAATATGGCATTTCAACACCAGTAATTCATCAACATCATAGTTTCTACCATGAATCTGACGAGTGCATCTACGCAGGCACAAATTGTGAACGAAACTGAAGATCTTAAAAGCATTGACTATGTTCAAAAAGGAATGGCGGAACTTCTTGTTAGTCACTCCACCCTCGCCTCACCTTGGTGCGGCATCCTGCTGACCCTCTTCAGAGCTGGAATTGGGCATATGGACAAACGCCCGAATTCACATATACGGTCAACCGCGAATTCGACTGGGGTAGCGTCGTAAGCTGGCTTTACTTCCTTCAAACTCTGTATTCAAAATGAAGTATTTTCCAGATAGCAGGTATTCATTCAAAGCACGGTATCATCGACAAGTGCACCTTCCAGGTCATTAATGGGAGGTTGGACGGCTCCGACATTGAGGCCGTTATGAATCTCGGTCGCTTGCTTGAGGGACAAAAATACGGGTTCTTGAATAATGTTAGTAAACTGCAAGGAACAAAACCTCAACGAGACGTCTTGACGTGGATAGAGGGGATAATGTACACGTAGATACGAATTTAATTTTTTTGCTAGAGGTTTTGACAGCGCAGGTTCTTGAGATAATCGCATGGTCGAACCAAGTCCAGTCATGACAGTCAAACCAAAATCTATTAGATCTATAATTTGCGTTCTGCTGTCCACACACTGCTGGTTTCGAATCCTGGTGGTGAAACGGGGTCGTCCTTAATGGGTGGAAGGGGTCGTAAGACAATTGCTCAAAGAGAAGAAATTCCCGGCACGCACCGACTGCCCTCGTATATGCCCTGTTAGCTGTTTGTCCCGCTTCATCATCATCTCGTCCCATCTATCGATGTTGTATCGTGCGGGCTTTTTAAAGAAGCTATGAGTTGCCGTGTTGGCGTAGTTATAGAAGAACATACTTTTCCTTGGTTCTGTGCGCGTGTAGAAATGTTCAGGAGTGTCCCGGCAGCTCCGAACATGGCCGTAAGAAGACCTAATTATTATTTCAGGACTACAAACCTTCCGTACAGCTGCGAATGTGCTCACCGAAAGGAATGAGTGCTTCCCAGGGAACGGGCATGATGGTGTGCTGAAGGATAAGTACCAATTTGGTTATGTTTATTGCCTCTTCCAATGATGATGTTAACTTGACCATCACTTATTATGTCGTTCACTCCAGCTGCAGGTTCACCTCAATGAGGTAGAAAAATTTCTAGAATATATTCAAGGCGCTTCTTTACCATGGTGAGGTATAATCTAAGTAGTTGAACTGATGCTTTCAATTTGAGGTAATAGGTAATGCTATGGTCTAAGGCTAACAGAAGCCTGAGAGTAAAGTTGACATTTTGTGAGACTGTTGATAGAGTAGATTGCAACTGTGGAAACTGGACTGCATAGAAATAAATAAGTTAATTGACGACAATTGAAACTAAAGTATCCATGTGAAATCATGGATGGGTCAAGATCAAAGCTGGTCTCCCCTCGACTCATTCGTACTGGTTGGTGCCTGCAATGTAGTCGCTAGCTAGTAGCCAGGTCCACGACTTGCGGAGCGACCTTGGTTGTGATGCTGCCCCCCTCGATTTGGATCTTGACCAGGGTGTCCCGAATTTTCCTGATACATGTACAATTGTGATGGATCGGCGTAGTTCATGTTTTCTGGGGTAATGCTTAATGCATTCGTCATGTGGCCGCTGGTCAAGGTAGAATCATACCCTGAGCCAAAATCCATGGCATAAGAACTCGGCACAGAACCCAAATCAGTTGGCCTCCTGCGGGACGCAGGATGAGACGAAGACGCGGACGCCCTACTGGACCCGTCTGCGGCCATCATGGGGTCGAATGGCAGAGCTGGAAAGGAAAATTGCGCAGAAGATTGGGATGACCCTGGATAATTCTCTCCCGATGGAAAGTAATGACTCGACGAGGAAGACGAGTAGAAATATTGATCCATAGAGTGACGATATGCTGCATCATAGCCAGAATTAGCATTTGGATTCATAAGTGGCATGGTACTTGAGTCCGACATTCGGGCATAAGATGAAGCAGGAAGCCGCGTTTGCGAATGAGCACTGTAATATTCGTGGCCCATTGACGTATTAAAATATCTAGGCGCCGTGGCCTGGTTATTTCCGATGTCCATAGCATGATGATTCCGGTGCATGTATCTCACATCATCAGCCGTCATATCCCCAATGCCCATGATCGGGAATGGGTTCGACAATTGTTGAAGAGCACGAGGAGAAGCCAGAGATGAAGGGGGGAGGGCATAGTTCTCCATTGACAACTGCTGCATAGCTTGCGTTGGAGAGAATTGTGCAAGGTTAGTTGAGGAATTGGAAACACTGCCCTGCGACGTGGATGGAGACAACGACGGAACTCCTTGGCTTTGATTCGAATATGATTGCTGGTTAAAAAAAGACGCTGCAGACCCTATGGATGGACTAAGATGACCCCGGGATTCCTGCGACGAAGATGACGACGACGACAACGACGACCGTGAGGCGTTTCCTGCCTCGAGCTGATCTCGGTGTGAGGAAGAACGCAAGGATGTTTGTTCATTAGCCAGGCGCAATGTTTCTGTATTGTTTCCGTCCAGTCGACGGGGGGAACCCGGGAGTCTGGATCTACTTGACTGCGATGAGTTTGCCGCAGCGCTGAGGTGTGGTGACCGTCTATTAGAGCGTCGAATAGATGAATTGCCCGTGTGAGGGACACTTGGAGAGGGATTTCTGGCGGAAGGCCCACTTGGCGATACAGGATGCTGATAATCTATGAATTGGAATTGGATGCCGGGCTGCGATGGCCCCGCAATGGGAGGAGGTAGAGGATCAGGTGATGAGGATGTTTCATCGTCAGGGAATGCCTCGTCACTTTTCCATCCCCAGTGCTGAAGGCTTCCCTTGATATATGGGTGAGTATTAAAAAAGGACTTGTCAGGATACCACGTACTTCAAACCTTCGAAATAGCTTAGGAATCTTCTTGTTTTGTCTACCACGGCGCGTCATGGTTGAGAATCTGCGGGTAGTAGTGGAACAGGCAACAGAGGTAGAACATCGGTGGATGGAGCGGGCCAACTTATAATGGCGGAAACACGAAGGCTCGTGTCAAACGCGTGTTTTAGGTTTCGGTAGAAAAAACGATGACTGGCACCGCATCTTTGTGTGTTGGAATATGCGATAACTCCAGGGCGACGTGGATCCGCCAACTGTCTGTGCGAACCACTGACCCACAGCTACAAAATGGTTCGTCGCGCCCACAACAGATTGTGATCCAGTTAATCATTCAAATCAAGGCTAAACAGTTCCTGGTAGGCGGAATTGAAAATGAACCTTGAAAATTTGGCGTCATGGAGCATGATGTCGATGGCACACGACGAGAAGGGCAATTTGTTTGGCATCACTTTCTGAAGCAAATATAGACCGCCACACAAGCCATCAATTTCTGCCCAATTAGGACTACGCGACTGCCAAAGTGTGGCTGTCGATGAATCAGGATGGAAATTTCAGCCTTCTGGAAAAAGTGACGCGCGTTTTCCATCCTAGATTTCAGAGCAATTGCTATGCATGCTAGATCCATGGCAATTTGGTGAGTAGCCATGACTAGAGCTTAGGAGTCGAGGTAAGATACGTGCCACCCAGTGTCTGGATAGTGGAATGGGCCCATACGCAACATGCATCCAGGCAAGATCGGTGCTTGTTTTCTGCCTTGAACAATGATCAAAAATGGCGTCGTGAAAGTTTCACCTCGGACGAAGGTTATGAGATTCGGTTAATTGACATCAGTGGGTCCAAGCAATGTACCAACAAGACTAGAAAGGGGCGCATGACTCTAATTCACTTGAGATGTCAGAGACGATCAAGCACAGCATCCCGTCCAACCAGTTCAAGATGTCGACTTCGATACGCAGAAGGAATCAAACTTATTCGATGGAAGGACAAATCGCCATGTTCGTAGTGGCGGTGTGTCAGTGGCAGTGTAATCTTCGGAAACGCTTTACTTCTGTAAAGATAATTAGATAGAACCAGCGAAGTCGGCCGAAGTCCGTAATGACTTTACTCAACGAAGCCTCATGTTGCTACGTGGGTTCGTTAGGCCTGGATCCCTCTCAAATTGTGGCTTTCAAGCCGTCGTATAGCCTCCACAGACCGGGATCTCAATGATCCCTTCAGCCGACTCGAAGGGGTGACTGTACACTGGACGGTACGCGATGGTAGCGTAACCCATCATGATCGCATAGTCTCACAATATCAATGCATAGTGGGGGAACTTCGTGACTGACCAGAGTGACAAATAATCATATTTAGTACTTCAGGGCCACAGGCATCAAGTGCCTTCAACCACATCCTGTTCTTTAGATTGCTTTGATTCGTGTATAATGATGATAACATGAATAGGGATGAATACATAGATAGATGCATGCGGTGCGATGGTCCGAGGTATGGTGAGGAAAGGCGGCTTGTTGGATTATAGATATACAGCTGAATGATGGAAATCTAGACTGAGGTCATACTGCTTTGGAGGGCGGATGCGACGTAACCTGGCGTGTTTGTCCATTCGAGTTCACAGCACTTCTAGCATACGGCCGCGTCCGTTGATTACCAGCAGGTTCACTGAGCGAAGATTGAGCACCATATTTATCTCGGGCTGTGAAACTTTCCGCGCGACGTGCTGTAGAATGCGTAGAAGGAACTTGACGGGAGGATGAAGGGACTTGAGTTGGCTTCGGTACTGGTCCTTTGATAGCCGTTGCATGTCGAACAATCCTGGATCGGGCAGGCTGCGCTGCCGCTATGGTTCGCTTTGACGTCTGGCTGACCTTGCGCCGTTTAGGGTGTGTAGGTTTGTGGTCGTCGACGCCGTCAGAGGCGGAGATGGTTGACCCAGTATCTTCGTCAATAGCATCAATATCAATCGGAGCTCGTGAAGACCCGGTGGTAGCTGTAGGGATCTGCATACTAGAAGCACTGGTGGGCGCCTTACGAGGCTTGTACCGGCTCAATGTCTCGGATTTCGAGTTGACATCTATAGCGGCATCCAAAGGTAGCGGTCGTTTCCTTCCTATGACGGATGAGAAGTCAGAAATGGAAAGTGCATCAGACGACAACGATTCAGAAGACGATCGCGTCCGCAAGGGAGAATCATTGGCGGTAGTAGTTAGAGCAGTCGACTGGCTTGCAAGAGATGAAGCTGTTGAGATATCGCGATCGATAGGAAGAGCAGGTATAATCCCAGACCGGGTAGTCCGTAGCGGCGGATTGGGTGTTTGTAGAGTAGTGTTGAAAATGTCTTCTTCGTCATCCCCGTCCGAATCAATGGACATATCGTCAGAATGATCAGACTGAACCCCAGAGTTTTGGTTTTTGTCGCTCAAGCGCTCAACGAAGCCGGGGTTTAAAGGCTTTCGCGGCGGCAAGAGCGACCTACTAAAATCCTGCTGAGGAACGTCCTCTAAGATTTCGGACAATATAAGGGAGCTAGCAATGGGCTGCATTCGAGCAGTAGGGGCAGAAGTGCCAGGTAATGCAGCTGAAGACACGACGAGAGGGGTTGAAGGATATGCTGAAGGGAATGCAGGATATTGCCGCCATTCATCAAGGGCTTTCTGTTCCTGCGACATATCATTTGAAACATCATTCCAGTGCGTGCCGTTCTGAGCTGGACAGGGAGCCACTAAAGTGTCTCCTTCTTCATCAGAGTACACTGACGGTGGAGGATACCAAATCTTATACGTGTCTGTGGCAGAGGAAGCCTGAACACGTTCGCCAACTTGATCGACTCGTGTGCGGGTCTGCGACGGTCGACGATCGGTTTCACCTGGAGGTCGACGATCACCATTGGTTTTCTTCGGGAAGGATACGGCCTGCTTTTCATGTTTGCGATCCTCTGTCATATGTTTGGGGTTTGGAGGGATATTTGGAGCAAGTAAATTAACAGGCGGCGTATTGCTCTCGGTCTTCTGGTCTGAATCGTAGCCGAAATAATGCTTAACCTTTTGGTACCACGTGTGTGTAAGTTCCGCAGGTATAGCAAGAGCAGCGAATAGTATGTCGCCGATCATACGGCTGACATCGAGGACCATGTCGATAGGAGGGGTGTATGGCTTCAAAAGAGGGCGAATAACGTGAAGAAAAATAGGTTCCGCCCCCTACGGCTGGTACGTTAGAGACGCCAAAGAATACACGTTCAATGACATACCCTTGCACGCGTCATGATAAGAAACAACAGAGCCAATGACTTGATTTCGTCATAGAACGGCACAAATAGGCTAACGAGCCCTTCGACATATCCTTCGTAGATAATTATACAGCTCTGCCAATTCAGATGTCAGAAAAAGTCAAGACAGAGAGAATCAGCTCTCACCCATACTATCCACACAGCGAGGCAACCTTTCATGTCTCTTTTTCTCTGCGTGAGAGCACGTTGACTTGGTCGTCCCTCATTTCGAGCTGACGGCGGTGGAAGCCGAAGTGTTTTGTAGGATTCGTATACGTTCAAAAACAGCATTGACAGTCGCAGGAGCGACACAAAGAGAGGCATGGTCGTTTGAATCCTCGAGCGTCAAAACAAACGACCGATGCAAATAGATGGTTGTCGGGTTAACTAAGTGGATTCGAGTTGCTATGCACGCGTCTTAAGAGCTACCAGGGCGCAGCAGAGAACAACATGGACACAGGTGTGGTTAGCGTTGACTTTGGTGGCCGAGAGGTTGTAGTCTGCTTATGTAATGTTCATCGAGGCCGTTTGAGCGGAGTCAGTTAGGTTTGCTCCTTGTCGTTCACTTGCTTTCTCATAACCATGCCTAAAATCAAGACGACAAGGACCAAGAAACCACCGGAAGGATATGAAGACATTGAATCCGTGAGTAGCCTCCGAGTTACGTCTCGCAGGACTTCATTTTAACGCAAATCTGCCACAGATTCTCGATGACTATGCTAAGAAGATGAGAGACGCCGAGAATGAGACGCACGAGGGCAAGCGCAAGGCAGAGTCGCTCTGGCCTATTATGAGAATATCGCATACACGCTCGCGGTATATCTACGAGTTGTACTATAAGCGCGAGGCCATTAGCAGGGAGCTTTACGACTGGCTGTTGAAGGAGGGCTATGCCGATGCCAAGTGAGTCAACTTCAAGTTTATTCGTTCATTGAGCTGATTCTTCCATCTTCTTCAGCCTAATTGCTAAATGGAAGAAAACCGGTTACGAGAAGCTCTGTTGCTTGCGCTGCATCCAAACAAGGGTTAGCACCCATTTCAAGTCATAAATTTGCCTTTAATCTCACTCCTCCGCTTTCAGGATATGAACTATCAAGGCTCAACATGTATATGCAGAGTTCCCAAGGCCCAAGTACGGAGTGGCACAGTTGTCGAATGCGTTCACTGTGGTGCGTCATGTGAAATGTTCGTTTATATTTTTCAGACTAAAACTCTCCTCAGGTTGCCGTGGTTGTAGTTCCGACTCTTAGGTTTTCTGGCGAAAATTATCTCCTGCTATCGTTCACCGGGCCATTGAATCGTAATACATGGTGGCGTAAGCACACGGAAGGTTCACGTCAGGAAAAGGGCTGTTTCCATGCTTATTATACGACGAATCCTTCCCTATTTTCAGCCAAGATAATAACCAAGGTTATGCCGAGAGCCGCTGTGTATCTTGTGGTCCGTCCGTAATGCTACTGTAACCAGTTTGGGACATGTACTTAAAGCAATTCATTGTTGACCTGATATGTTTTCAGCACGCTGCTGTCTCACGCTACCTAAACATCCGATATCCGAGTCTGTTTCAAAACAAACTTGAGCTCTAAATGATCATTTTAAGACCACTCATCCTTTCTCCTCACTCCTTCACATCATAATGGGCGAGTTTTCAGATCTAGTGGGTCATTTCGCGCGCAGTCTGACTCCACGAGCCGCTGCTGAGCAGGTATTACCTTTCGCTTTTTCTATCGCGTCGTCATAACGGACAAGAATGTTTAGGGAGGCGTAATTTCAGGCGACAATCCAGTTCACTATCTACCATCTGACCCCTTCCGACTATGGGCTATCCAGCTAGGTCAGTAGCTCTTATGCGTTCCTCTTTCACGTACTAAAGTTTTTCTTAGTGATCATCCTTGCAATGACCCAATTCCTTGCTCTAATCCTCGGCCGCATCCGTCAGCCGCGCGTCATTGCGGAAGTCATTGGTGGTATCTTGCTCGGTCCTTCGGTCATGGGGCACATACCTGGTTTTCAAGCATCCATATTCCCCGATGCCTCGATACCCGGGTTGACGCTCACGAGCACCATCGGCCTGATCATGTTCCTTTTCCTCGTCGGACTCGAAATCGATACCAAAGTCATAAAGCGAAACATGATTTCAGCCACGTCTATCTCAATTGCAGGTCTACTGCTTCCCCTTGGGCTGGGCGCTGCGCTCGGCGTGGGTCTCTACAGAGAATTTGTCAGCCCCAGTATCAACTTTGGGTACTTCTTGCTTTTCACCGCTGTCGCGATTGGGATTACCGCGTTTCCGGTCCTGTGCCGCATCCTCACGTCTCTGAAACTTCTCGACACAACGGTCGGTATCGTTACGCTCGCCGCTGGCGTGGGGAATGATGTCGTTGGGTGGATTCTGCTCGCACTGACAGTTGCGTTGGTCAATGCGTCGACAGGACTGACTGCGCTCTACGTTCTCCTCGTGTGTGTCGCGTATATCATCTTCCTTCTTTTCCCTGTGAAATGGACATATGTTTGGATTGCGAGAAGGACGGGTAGTCTGGAACAGGGCGCACCTACTCCAAGCATGATGGCCTTGACCCTTATTATTGTCTTCGTATCGGCCTGGTTCACTGACATTATTGGCATTCATGCAATTTTTGGTGAGCATTCCAATCTGTTTGGTTTGGGATGGTTCTGTTCATCATCTGAATAGGTGGCTTCTTGGCGGGCCTTATCGTTCCCCATGAGAACGGCTACGCGATCGCTTTAGTGGAGAGGCTAGAAGATCTAGTATGCATAATATTTCTCCCTATCGTAAGTCTTTCCTTACGCACCTTATATTTCTCGAGCTGACGACCATCTTGGTAGTACTTCACACTCTCAGGCCTGCGAACCAACCTAAGCTTAATGAACACCGGAAAGACATGGGGCTACACTATCATTATATGCCTAGTCGCGTTTTTCTCCAAATTCACAGCATGCTTTGCCGCTGCTTACGCGACGGGTTTTAATTGGCGCGAATCTGGAGCTATTGGTTCATTGATGAGTTGTAAGGGGTGAGATTCAACCATCTTAGGTTTAAGATGTTTTGCTCATGCATGGCAATAGCCTCGTTGAACTAATCGTTTTGAACATTGGACTCCAAGCAGGTATTCTGGACACCCGCACCTTCTCAATGTTCGTCGTCCACGCCGTCATCCTGACCTTCATCACGACGCCCCTCACTCTGCTGTTCTACCCTGATAAATACCGGACGCATACTAGCAAGGAACGCAACCACCTGAATACCGAAGGAGGGACTGCGCCTCGTCCGCCGTCCGATGAAGAATCGAAGACTCGGTTTGCGTTGGTGTTGGATAGGATCGAGCAGCTTCCAGCAGCGATGACGATTTGCCAACTTTTGCAGCCCAAGGTGTCCTTTGCGTCTACGTTGACGCTGACCGCCACGCAGACTAGCTCGGGCGATCGGCCTAGTGAAAAGCTATCAGTAGAGGGCCCAGGCCCAGGCTCATCGACCACTCCTGCTGCTGCCAGCGCACCCGAGCCTCCGATAACCATCAACGCCCTACGCCTCATCGAACTGACAAACCGCACCTCGGCCGTGTTCAAGTCCCAGGCAATCGAAGCCCTCGCATATACCGACCCCGTCGCCGCCGTTTTCCGCACCTTCGGATTCCTGAACCGTTTGCACGTCTCGTGCGCCCTCTCCGTCGTCGAGCAGCACGAGTTCCCCTCTGCCATCGCGCAGCACGTGTCCACGTCTGAGTCGCAGATGGTCGTCTTGCCGTGGTCGCGGGGCAGCAGCAGCGGGTACGGTCACGGACCTGGTGGCGTAGGCGCGGAAGATGATTTCTCTGCCAGTGCCAGTGCGAGTACCAAGCCTCAAGGCGCGCTCAATCCCTTCGACGGGGTCTTCCATAGAACGACAAAATACGACCAAACCAGTTCAGCGATGTACTCTGAACTCATCCGCCGAGTATTCGCGACGTCTCCCAGCCACGTGGCGTTGTTCGTCGACTGGGGACTTAGCGCGCCTTACGCCGCTGTGTATCTTAGTCCATACAGTCACGGTGGCGCTACGGTCCCGCAGCAAGCGCGATCACAATCGCAGTGTGACCAGCGGCTTTTCCTGCCGTTCTTTGGGGGCCCTGATGATCGGTTGGCGTTGGAGTTCCTAGTGCAGATTTGTCGGAATAATGGAGGGGTGGAAGGTACGGTTGTGAGGATACGGATGTTGGATGAGCTGTCGCCGACGTCTAGTGTTGGTGTTGGTGATGAGAAGGCCGCCAAGTCGGTGTCGCAGCTTGTACCGCCTCAGGCTGCTAGTGTTCCTGTTATTCTGCATCAGGTAAGCCCCGCAGTGCAGGCTTCTTCTGGAGTCCCTCATTCAACTTTCTTTCTTTCTTTTCGTTCTGGATGTAGACTATTGCGTCCCCGGATACTGTCTACCCACAAGACAGCGCACAGACTCGTCTGGCATCGGATACTGCGGATAACCTAGCCTGGGAACGGTACGGCTCGTCACCGCCCTCTGATCACGAACGCATCGAGTTCACCACGGTCTCATCGTCGAAACCGCTGCATACGATCATCGATCTCGTCGGGAGGCTTAGTACTACTACCGCTAGCTCAGGATCAGAATCGTCTTCATCAACTCCGGCGGGAACTGGCAATGGGAACGGGAGCGCTAACGTTATTGTGGTAGTTGGGAGGTCACGGAGGATGGCGGTGGAATCTCACTCTGCTGAGCTCGAGCAGGTCGTTGCGAAGGCGGGGTCGGGTGCAGGGATTAGCTCGATGGTACCCAAGACGCTTGGGGACGTGGGTGCGGCGCTGGTGGCGAGTGGCGCGAGTGTTAGTTTGGTCGTTTTGCAGGCTCGGGGTGCGTCGATGTGATTTATGATTTTCTATGTTAGTGGGTTTGGGGGTATGTATGATGTGTGTATGTGCTGGAGTCTGGACGGGCTGTATTGGTATTATTATTATTATTTTTATTTGAGTTGTAGTTCTAGAGTGTGGTATATAGAGTTCAAGTAATCTCTCCCTTCCAACTATAAAACAGCAGCGCAACAACAACGAAATTCCAATTCCAATTCCAAGAAATCACCATCTCCTGGCCTCACTCCTCACTCCTCATCCTCATCCTCTTCCTCCTCACCACCACCATCCAAAAGCCCAAGACTCTCCATCCTCAAACTGATACTCAGATTCTCTCGCGCACCGTCCACCAGATCCTGTGCCATGACGATATTGGCGATGCGCGCGCGGAGCACGGGGAGGCATGCTTTGAATACGCGGAGGATTTGGGTCTGTGCTGTGTCCGCGCCCACATCCCCGACCCCATCTCCATCTGGTGCTACCAAGTTTGAGTGTGAGTTCTTTGGAGTTGGAGCTGGATCCGGAGCTGGAGCTGGAGCTGAAACTACGTAACCGTCCTTTGAATTCGTGGGACCCAAGTCCGCATGTTTTCCGAGGGGAGGAGTAATACTAATATTATCATCGCCCTCAAACCGTGACGCTGCTTCTGGGTCACTTGTAGCGTCCCTGTGCTGCTGCCGCTCCCCCTCGACGTGTATAGGTTCCCTGTGATTATCGCCGCTGTGGGCCTCAGATCCGGATCCAGATCCAGATTCGGAATCAGGAGCCTGCAGATGTCCTGTCAATTTGACTATGGATGTTTCGAGGTTCTGGGCTTGGGTGTACAAGGTCTCTATAGATGGAAGGTTGAATGAATGAATGATTGGAGGGTCGTGGGGGGGGAAATCGGAATTGGGGAGGGGGTAACGTACCGAGGGTTTCGAGCATTTTGGCGTAGACGCGTAACGGCGCGTCCCAGTCTTCTTCTTCGTCGCCGTCACCATCGTAATTTTGATCACGAGGAACCTTCGATGGCGGCTCCAACGCAAGCTTCATTGCCTCTGCCTCTGCGCCCTCGCACGCCTCTCCGTGCGCGAGGAACGCCTGCATTATCCTCGGCGCTATTTCTGCGAATGATTCAGCGCCCGCGCCCGAGTTCGAGCCGTTCGACGGCGTCAGCGCGTCATAGATCTCAGCTGCCTGTTCAGCATTCCAGCGCGCGCGTGCATCAGCGATAGAGGCCGAGTCCTGTGCGAGCTGCTGTTCGCGCACCGCGATGTCTTTCTAAAGCGTTTGCTAAGACTTTTACTTGTTAAATAATAAGAGATGGGTGCGAGGACTTGCGTTTGCGGTGTAGGTGGCTGATTGGAAACACGCGTCGAGGGTGGAGGTCATATATTGCCATGGATAGAGCTGCGCTGCTATCTGCAGGTTGTCGTTGACATTGTCGTTGGTAGCGCCTTTGAGCATTACTTATAAGTACGGTCGCGGTCGCGTACCTGGTGCAAGTGTACTAAGTACTTGACAGTAAAAGTTTAAACTCCGCCGGTTTCTCTCAATGGCATTCCTGCTGGTAGGCCTAGTCAAGCCTCTAGCTTACCTCTCCCTCCCCGTCATCCTCCTGCGCTCCATCTCCGCTACATCCAGCACAGGAAGATATTATGTGCGCCAAACGCTCTACGTCGGCACGCTGATGACCGTCGCGGCATGCAGCATCGTGTTCGCGGCGGGGCTCTCGATAGTCGGGCGCAAGTTTGACGTGAACTATGTGGTGGCGAAGACGTTTTATCTCCTTGCGCGGAATGTATTGGATGTGAGGGTCGAGGTGGAGGGGCAGGAACATCTCGATGCAGGGCGCCCAGGGGTGCTTATGGCGAATCACCAGACTATGCTGGACATTCTCGTGGTGGGCAGGTGAGCAAATCCGGTGGACTTGGTCATATGAGATTCGGCGCTCTCATAAGCTCATGTGCATCTCCTTTCATGCATGTTCATATTCATATTGGTATTTTAGGTTGATGCCAAAGCAAACTTCAATAATGTCAAAAAGGTCTTTGCAATTCACGCCGCTGGGGCCGTTCATGACGATGTCGGGGGCAATATTCGTCGATAGGGGGAACAACGCGCGTGCGGTGCAGTCGCTGGTCGCAGCGGGGGAGCTAATGAAGTCGAAGCGGGTATCGCTGTGGATGTTCCCTGAGGGTACGCGGACGAGCAAGGAAGAGCCAGACATGCGGCCGCTGAAAAAGGGCGGGTTCCATCTGGCAGTGCAGGCGGAGTTACCGATTATTCCTATTGTGACGGAGAATTATTGGAGGATGTACCATAAGGGTGTCTTTGATACTGGGGTCATCAAAGTTCGTGGTATGTGTTTAGAGTATTTTCATTTTTATTATCAAAAACTGATTATTTGATTGTAGTGCTACCCCCAATCCCGACTGCTGGATTGACGACGGAGGATATCCCTGCGCTGAGTACGCGGGTAAGGGACGAGATGCTGGCTACTCTGAGGGAAATTTCTGTAGTTCCGAGCACAGGAAAAGTAAAAGTGAAAGAGGAAGTCGACGGAACCGGTTCCGTGTCGGGGACCGGAATTCAGGAGGGGTCGCAAGTGTCGTTAGTTTCTGCGTCGACCATGTCGTCGGATACGACACGGTCGAGTGAAACGGAGGAAGACGAAGGGATGATCCTTGTTGGGCGGGCATAAATATACTATCTATCTATCTACTCTGGAATGGAATGTGCGTGGATCCTTGCATGTGCGAGGTGCTATTTGTTGGGAATCCAAGTTTTTCCACCCTCAACACACGTTTGTCCAATTATATGCAAGAATTTGAATTGTGGGATACTGTGTCTAGTATAAGTACTCTGTATATATTACTCATATTGTGTATAGTAAGTATAGAAGACTATACACATTTCTAAATTTACTCCGTTTATATTTTTCTTAACCGGACCTATAAATCTCGTACCCAGTCAGCCACTTTCCTTTCCTCTGTCCCTCCTTTCTTGCTTTTCTATTTATCCATGGTCTCTAAACCCCGCCTTCTCCCTGGTACGTACGCGTCCTCGTCCTTGTCCTACTCACTAACTCAATCGCCGCCGCCGCCACAGACTGCTGGGGCCATCGCGGTGTACGTACCCCTATACTCCAAACCCGCTAGCACCCCTCTAACCTCTGACGCCCCCCTAAAGGCCTCGTCTCGTTTCCCAGAAAACACACTCGCAAGCTTCGAAGCTGCTATCCGCGACGGCGCCGAGGGTATCGAGAGCGGTACTCCTCTCCCCATATATTTTCTCTTGCACAAAACCCACCTGTAACTTGCCTTGTTTCCGCTTCGTAGACGTTCATGTGTCTGCGGACAACGTGGTTGTCATGTTCCATGATCCTGGTAAGCCCGCGTTTGTGGTATGACGGTCTTGGCTGAGACATGGGCACGTTCGTGTGTAGCTTTGGAACGTACGACGGATTCGACGGGTGCGTGCATATGCTAGACATTCTGGCATGGCGTGGCATGGGAATCCATGTCTGCGTCTGCGTCCACGTCAGCCACTAGACCACGACCGATGACTGACACGTCTCTTTGCTATAGGCTTGATCCGGGAACGTAACTGGTATGGCGACAACGGCATGCAACACGTCCGCACCGCCAAGGAGCCCAAACAGCCCATTCCCACATTCGCAGAGGCCATCGCACTCTTGATGCGTGTACGTGCTCGCTCATCCCAGCATCAACCCCAACACTGACTTACCCATCCCACAGCCCGAAAACATGCACGCGCACTTTGACGTCGACGTCAAAGTCCAAAACGACCCGGAGCGCCTCTTCGCGCTCATGCACGAGACCATCTCCGCGCAGCCCGACTGGGAGTCCAAGCTCGCGCCGCGCATCATACTCGGGCTGTGGCACCCGCGGTTTATCGCGGTCGCCAAGGCGCGTATGCCGTACTGCAGGAGGAGCTATATCGGGAACAGCGTATATGTGGCGCGCAAGTATTTTTGGAAGGAGTGCGAGGCCTTTTCAATGTCGTTTGCGTGTTTGGCGGGGGCGGATGGGCAGCGGTGGGTTTCAGGAATTGGCTCTGCTATGGATGTGTGTCTCTGACATGTTTGATGTGTGTGGTGTAGGTTTAGAAAAGAGTGCAAGGCAGCAGGGAAACAGGTGATGGTGTGGACTGTTAACAAGCCAGAACACATGATGGAGGCACGTCACATTGTCCATACATGCATGCCGGCATCGCATGGCCCACGGGCGCTAATCCTAACTTATTTCCTTTTTCATCCAGGCCGTGCGGTGGGAGGTCAACGGCATCATCACAGACGTGACCCAAACGTGGCTGGACTTGCGTGCCAAGCTCCAGAGTGAGATTACTACCCCTCTTCTTCTCGATTGTGTTTTTCTCATACATTACTTTACTGCTAGATGACTACGAAAAGACGGGATCCAAATACGGGCGGATCTTTTTGTGGACGTCGCCGATGTTTTATTCGGCGTTCCAGTTGGCTCTTAGCAGGTTGGCGCAGAACTATTTAGAAAAGGTGGCTGGGCCGTTCGATGCACCTCCCTCAGCGGCCGTAGTGCAGGCGCAAGCGTGAATATAATATATAATAGATAGACAATAATATGTAGATAGACAATACGATTGTGATTGGATAATGGAGATGATGATGTGCTTGAGTTTTGATGGGAGGCATGTGGTTGTATGGCCACTTGACTTTTGTTTTTTTTAATTTTAATCTTAACACTGACTCTTACCGGGAGCGAGCGACGACTATCATGACCCCGCGACCCTCACACAGAAAACGCATTTCCGCACTACGGCTCTCCTCAGATACTACACACTCTTTGTTGCCGGTGTACGTACCTACCCCAGAGGATAGACCCCCGGACTACGAAGCGGGCGACGAGGATTCTGAATCGGATTCGTCGCTTACGGTTGCTAGTACTAGTGGCTTACCCGTGTCTGCACCTGCCTCTGCGGCATCTGCGTCGTTTTCCCCTCGGCGAAGAAGAGGCCCAGCACTCGCACACCACCGGAAACGTAAATCCACATCCAAATCTACATCTGCAGCTGCAGCTTCTTCTACCGACCCGTACCTCGACTCATTGCTCGCACGCAGCGTACACGCACTCGAAATGTCGAACACGCTCCTTCAGTCGTCCATGTCTACGCAAAAGTCCGTCTCTGCGATGTGCGCTGCTGGCTCGTCGGAGGACTCGTTGGTTCTGGATCACGCGGATGTGAATGCCGGCGAAGGCATGGCGGTGGATATCTCTGATACACGGGCAAAGGCTCTATCCCGTCCCCGGTTGTCTGGAGTTGGTGTTCGTGCGCGTGACTTGGGACTGGAGGACGAAGAGGGGGAGGTACAGCCGAAGTGGGCTGCTGCTCTTGCTGAGATTAGTCGAGGCGTCGACGGGCTGTTTGATTCTGACGCTAGTGCGACTCTGAGTTCGAGTCTCCCTGCCGAGTCATCGAGTCCTCTTAAACACGCACATCGGCGGAGGCCGTCGTTGCTTGAATTGCGAGACGTCAATGTGCTGCATGACCTCCACGCCCCGTTATCTTCTCCTCGGCTTACGGATAAGCCCTTTCAGCCAATGACGCCAGCCTATAACAAGCTCTCCTCGTTTGTCAATCCTACTCCCCGTCTTCCATCTACTCCATCCCCTTTCCTCTCTAGACGCAGCTCTACCGCATCCAGAAAAGACCACAGCCCGACTCCGACTACACGCCCAAGCCCACACGACCGATCCCCCCGATCCCTCACCCCAAAACAAATTATCGCTACCCTCCCACATCACCATCACCATCATCACCACAATGGCAACAGCAGCGGCCACGGCCTCAGATCCATGACGCCCCCAACAGAAGAATCCTCCCCCTCCTCAGACGACAGCTGCCCCGCCAAACTCACCGTCCTATCCCTCCGCAAGATCCTAGACGAGCAGCCCCCGCCTCCTCCTCCACCCGAGCCCCAACGCCCCCGCGCTCCCGTGTTCCACCCACGCACGCCCGCGCCCATGGCACAGGCCGAGACGAGCACGGCCACCGCAAGCGTGTCGAGACTGTTGACGAAGAATAAACATACCTCGTCGACGCGCCCACCGTCCCCACCGAGACAGAGCGCGATGAAGCGGTCGCCGTCTGCACCGTCGACACCTACGAGGGGTGAGCAGACCCAGCCGGCGCTGGCACCGACGCCGTCGTCGATGTCAAAAGCCTCATCGTCCATGTTGAACTTGCCCGATGTCAACCCCCTCAATCCAAACCTCAACCTCAACCGTGGTCTCGGCCTCGGGCTTCTGCGCGTCCCGAGCTGGACTGGGAGCCTCAGCAGCGCACCGAGCTCGGGCCGTTCGACACCGAAGCGGATTAGCTTTGCGGCGCTGCCGGAGTCGTATGCTGGCTCGCGGCCGTCTGCAGACGGGGGGCGGAACAGTAGGAAGAGGAGGAGGAAAAGGGGGGCAGGGGGAGGAAGTGGGGGTGGGGTGGGTAGTGATGAAGGGGAGGGAGACGAGGGTGGGTGGTGGGGTGGGTGGTTTTTGGGATTGGGATCGGGATCGGGGTTGGGATCAGGTGTGAAAGCACATGGGCATGGGTATGGGGAGGAGAGGGCGGAGGAGAGGTTTGGGAGGAATTGGGGGGGACGGATGCCTGGTGCGGCGGGATTTGGGCCCGGGATGGATGAATGGGCTATTTGAGTTTGAGGTTGAGGTTGAGGTTGAGGTTGCATGCTTGGATTTAGGCTTTTAAGCTTGCAAGCTTAGGTTGGGTTGGGAGGTGTGGCGCTATTGGATATCTGTGTGTATTGTTATTGGTTTTCCTTTCTTTCTTTCTTTCATTTTCCTCTGTCGTCCGAGTCTTCTATCTATATCTCCAAGTATCTTTATATCTCTCAAGGTGTTTTCCAGTTAACGATCTTTCACGACTTTTCTCATTTTCTTCTTTGCTTCCTTCCTTTAAATTATATATACGTACACATCACATACGTATACTCATCAACCGACATCCTTCATTCCTTCCTTCCAGCACATCCTACACCCTGTAACGCTCCCCGCACACCGTGCATCGTGATTCGTGGTCTTGTCTTGTATTTTTATACAATTGTTTAGTTTATCGTAGCTTCCAATGTTTTTGAAAATTTGTGATACCCCTCTAGGGCATGGGCTTCCTACTCATGCTCTCTCCCCTGCTGTGACTATTACAAAAGTCGGCGACGAGGAGACCCCTAATTCACCATGGGCACATGGTGTAGTTGGTTATCACGCCCGCTTAGCATTTCTGCACCTGCGGGCGGTCCCCGGTTCAATTCCGGGTGTGTCCAATATGATGTGAATCGGTAGCTTTTTTTCTCGCTACGCTGTATGGATAAAAGCTATGCAGCTTCAGGGCACCTCAGACGTTTGCCAGCTATAGCCAGTCCAGACCCATCCCAAGCTCAAGTAAAATCAGACCTCACAACAGATAACGTTAATGGCCCATGGCTCATATGTTTTATGTCAAAACGCGCCTGAACGTGGATTGTAAGATAGATAGATAGTATAGTATACAAGACTCGATGACGTCGGTTGAGTATGCAATATGCAAGGCAGGGATACAAAAAAGACCGATACCACGACTGGGACTGTGACGAAGATGGAGAAATGAGATGGGGAAAAGTGAAGGAGCGTGCGATGCGATATGCGCGAGGGAGAGAGTAAGTAATAAGCATTATAACTGTGATTATAATCGAAATGTGGGATTTGCGAGAGAGATGGATGTGGTTAAGGAATGTGTGTGCGCCCAGAGGCAAAAAGGAAACGAGAAAAGAAAGAAAAGAAAGCAAGAAAAAATAAGTAAGGAGTGCAGGAGATAACGCTAACTTGAACGTGTACGCAAGGCAAGAAATATTAATAACAGATAGCAGATGGACGTCGCTGCCAACCAGTGGAAAGATAGATACGGATATCAGGCTTTTTAAATTAAAAACAAAAAAAGAAAAGAAACAAAAAAAACGCAAATAGAATGGGACTGAACATACATTTACCAGACCCAAGGACTTTCACGCCCCAGGAGTCCACCCACTCGCCCGTTCAGCATCGACGCTCGAATCTACCACCTCCCCGAGGTCCTTGGACTTGGGCTTAGCCGTGGCCTTGCCCCCAGCCCGCGAACGAGACTTGGACGACGCGCTCGAATCCTTCCTCGTCCTCTCAGGGGTCGAAGCTGACGCAGAGACGGAGGCAGAGACCGAGACCGACGTCGCCTTCGCCGAAGACGCAGAGTCCTTCCGCGCGCGCCCGGGCCCAGGAGACGCAGGCGGCGCCATACTAGACTTGATCACATGCGCTGTGCTCGGGCGCTCGGGGGACGAGTCGCGCGAGACGAAGGGCGGCGCGAGCACGAGGGGGCTACTCTTCATTGGCGTCGTCGATAGTTTTGAGGCGGCGGTGGATTTTGGCTTGGCGCGGGATTGAGGTTTGGGTCTGGGGGATGATTTGGGCTTGGGTTTGGGAGAGGGTGGGGTGGCTGGGGCTGTACCCGAGCCTGAGGGCGCGTCAACGTCCATCTGGGAGGATTCGAGCTCCTGTTTGGGTTTAGACTCGGATTGTGTCCGAGGTTTCTTTCGGCCGTTGCTGGCGCCGTTAGACGAGCGTGGGGATGTAGATGCGGAAGGATGGGAAGACAGAGATGATTGTGCGTCCTCATCTTCTTCGCCTTCATCTGCTACCGGCCGCCCACGTTTCCGCGCAGTCCGCGAGGAGCGCGGTGGCATCCCACACCGCAAGCGCTCGCACGAGACGAGTTTATCGTCGTGCATCGTGGAGTCTGCGCGGAATCGTGCGCGTTTAGGATCCGTCTGTAGTGTAGATAAGATTAGACAGGCGGAGAAAGAACAAAGAACAGGGAATGACGAACGGTGTGTTGCCCCTCGTAGCACCACCCGTCTGGTGGGCCCATATCCCCGTCCCCTTCAACGGTCTTTCCACAGCAGTGGTAGAGCGTCTCGTACTGTGTTCCTTTGCCTTTGGCTTTGGATGAAACACGCTCTACTTCAGCGCTTTCGTCATCGTGGGGCACCAGGCAGCTCCTGTCTGTATTCTCGATCTCGAAGAATCCCTTGTGACAACGCACGCAATGGAGTTGAGGCGGGGGCTGGAGGTCAGCGAAAAAGGCGGAAAGATGGGCGACTGTTTCGGGAGAGACAGGGTGAGTGTGAGATGGAAGTAATCGGGAAAGAGTGTATGAATGGAAAGTCTGAGGTGGGATTGTCTGAATAAAAGTCCAAAGACCAGTTGGATGAGGAGTGTCAGGTGGAGGAGATGGTGTCTGCGGGGGTTCTCTAACAGGAGAACTCTGTTTATCTGCAACAGACGGAGAAGGTGTCCTCAGCTGAGATGGAGCATCCTCTTTCTGTTCTCGCTTTCGAGAAGAAAACAAGCCAAAGACCATAATAAGAGTGGATCCAAGTTAACTTTGCGAGAGAGAGAGACCACGCCAGGTTAGTATACTCTCCCACGCTATCACCACGCGTTTGTCACGCGACCCACACGCGACTTGCAACGCCTTCATGAAACAATTGACCAGCCTCATTGTCAGCTACCACCACTACCTCATATGGACGTTAACATAGCTGTCTTCACCGTACTATTTGTCGTATTCTTTATCGTCGACAACGTTCCTCGTGGGGCTCTCTATCAACGGCCTCGCCTTCTATCTACACTGTTGCTCTCCGCACCAAAAGATCTCTTTCTCGAGTTCCCCTTTCATTGCATATCAATCTGCAGGATTCTTGAAGTTAATGACCCAGAGCAGATCCCAGACCGATTCACCGCTCTCGCTATTTCCTTTCTCTCAGTTGGCCTGTACTTCAAGGTTCGCGAAAGACATGCCCTCAAGCACAAGATCTCCGCCGCTGTCCGCAAACTATCTCAGAAACTGAACTGGTGGTTACTATATCAAGTTCTTTCCACTGAAACTGTCATCTTTGTCCTGGCCACAGCTCTTTTTGCCTATGAAGCTACCTGCGCATCTAGAGATTATCCACCGATACCTCTCTGCTATGATTGGTCGTTTGCTCGTCTCGTGTACAGTCTACATGATGCTCTAATCTTGGTTCATATTGCATACCTGCGCATATTTCTTTGCCATGTCTTCCCGCCATTCCATCAGCCCTGCTCTGCAAAGCCACGTCCTTCAAACCCACAGAAACCCGAACCCGCCGACAAATCAGCCACACAGAACTCACCGCCTGGAACTAACAAAGCCGGTGCTCAGCACCGCCCGGGCCAACCTTGGGACCACGTCAACAACCTCATACGTAAATGGAGGCATTCAGCCCACACCCCCGAAGAGGCAGCGCGACGCCTGCTCCTTGTCCAATGTTTCAAAAACGTCTGGGACGAATCTCTTAAGAACCCGCCCAAGCTCGCAGAGGACATCAAGCTTCGACACACGCTCGTCCGCATAGGCAACGAGATGACGGAAGACTCGATCGAGGTTTTTCTAAGAACGACGACGGCGGCGCTGCAAGGGATGTTGCTTAGAGATGCTCTGTTCAAGTCCAACCCGAGACTCGCGATTTTGGGAAACGGGCGGCATACTATGCTCGTGATATCGGGCTGGCTGCTCGAGTCTACACCAGACCGTGAAGAATCGATGCGCCGTGCAGCGGTTCTGCATAAGGTGATTGAGGTATGGCATTGTGTACTTCAGCCTGGGCTCTCGACTCTGGCTCAGGCAGTGGCTCTCAATGTGTTACGGCGTCAGTTTAACAGCCCTGCTGTATCCGAGGCATCAACCATCGAGGTGTTACTCACGGAGTCTGTCAAGGTTATGCATATGATAAGCATTCAGCGGGAACGTATGCATTTGGAGATATTGGAGAGACAGAGGGCGAGGGTGCTGGACCTTCAGATGGAGATTCGTCGGCGTCGCGCGGAGGGGAGACAAGCTGTTCGATCGTTGAAATCCCGTCTCGTGTGTCCTTGGATTGACGCCAGTCTAGCGTTCTCCACGCGCACGCAACCTCTCATGCGCGGCCACCGCAGGGTTTTTGACGACCGCTCGTCCAGATGCCGGCGTGGTTGAATCCTGCCCTGTGTCTTTGTCCGATCGATTGAGTCTTTGTGTAACTCTTTCCGTAACTTATTGGTAAAATATGTAGACGTGTTGCATTTAGACGTTTAGATGTATTTAATAGTATGTATTTAGTAAGTATGATATAGAGTTCGAAGGGGATTTTAAAAATGCGGATATATCGAGATCGTTAGAAAGGTCGTAAACTCGTACTGTGAACAAAAGGGTACGTACATACTCAAGAGCTAGAGCAAGCAAAACCATACAAACACAGCACAGTCAGGTCAGGTCAGGTCAGGTCAGGTCAGGTCAGGTCAGGTCGAGAGCTCCAAGAAAAACACCACGCAATGAGGTATCACGACACGCCAGTCCTCAATTATTCCGACATCCATCTCCTGCACCACCTCGCCTCGCCTCACCGCTCCTTATCAAAAAACGCCACAAGCTGCCCAATCGGCAACTTCCCAGTGCCCACCGGCTTCAACTTCAACTGCCCCGCACCCACCCCCGCCTTCTCCCGCTCCTGCCTCCTCACCACCAACGGATCGACGAACTTGCCCGTTGGGAAACTTTGCTCCGGTCCAGGGCCCATGCCCGCGTTCGTAGGACCCCCACCGCCACTACCACCACCTGTACCACCAGTGAGCCGCTCAGTCGATCTCGACCGCATCTTCGGCCTCAGAGGCGTGATTGGCGCCTGCTGCGGCTGGAGCTGGAGCTGTTGTTGCTGGGCCTGCAGCGCATGTATCCCTGCGAGGCCATACGCAGACTGGGCGCGCAGTCGGCGTTTAGACGCTGGCGAGGGCGAGGTGGAGGCCGAGGCCGCCGTCGTCGTCGCTGCTGCTGCTGGAGTGTGGACCGGGATCGGGGTATGTGTCTGGGTGGCGGGCGCAGAGGCGGGCGGGGACGTAGAGGACGAGGGGTAGTAGGACTTGTAATCCCCATTACTAGTTCCAGTACCACTACCAGTACTTGCCATCCCATATCTCCTCGACGCGGACCTCCCTATAGTCTCATCGTAATCTTCATTATCCTCTTCCGTGTCTTCTGAGTCTCCCTGTGCATTCACATTCACATTGGCATTGGGATTGTCCCCGGCAGATGAGGGCATCGGCGAGGACCGCCGATGAATATCGGGAGGAGAGACGATAGGTTCGCCGAGGGCCACTGTGTATCGTTTTCTCGGTGTAGGGCTTACGCTTGCTGTACGACCCGTGGGGCGCTTGGGGGCAGGGAGGCCGTGTGCTTGGGCTTGCGCGTGGAGTTGAGCAGGCGAGCTCCGAGTAGGCGTCCCAGGCACAGCTGGAGCGGGTATAGTACGCGGTTGCTCGTTGATACCCATGCCCATGCCCATGCCCGTGTTCGTGTTCGTGTTCATGTTCGTGCCAATTGACTCGATTGATGCTGTCTTTAATATACCCAAACCCAGGCCCTGTCCAAGGCCCGGGACAGAGAGCGGGCGGACCCTAGGTGGCGAGTTTGGTGGGGATGCAAAGGGGCCTGAGGAATCGGGCGGGGAGGCGTAGTCCCCTGTTGGGTACGGTAACCGCGTGCCCGAGGCTCTAGACGCAGAAGCCATCGGGGGGCTCGTAGACTGGCGTGCAGTGCCCGATGCGAGACGCGTGTGTTGTGGTGTCATCGTTGCTGCGTTCGTAGCTGTGAAAGAACCGTGCGACGGGGAAGAAGGTGACACCGGGACCGGGACATCATGCACGAGGTGCGTGGAACTAGTCAGGGGAGCCAAGGACACCGGTGCAGGAGTGCGAGAAGGGGCGGGGGAGAGGTTCGAAGGTGCAGTGGCAAGTTTGGCCATCTCCCGCCCCAGGGCGCTAAATTGACCCTGCAGCTCAGTGAGCCCGTCTTTCACATCCCGAATCTCGGACTTGACGTCGTTCTGAGAGGGGGAGGGACCTTCATCGATGGTACTCTTGTCCTTCTCTTTCTCCTCCTTGTCGACAAGCCATCGCTCGACATCACTCATACGATCCTCGAGTGCACGGACGTGCCCAACAGTCCATTTTTCCAACTTCTCGAAGCGCTTGGCGATAGTGAGAAGAGTTCCAGCTACATCGAGCGTGCCCTGAGCGTTGAATTGGGCATAAAGTAACGGCGGTTCCCTCGATGGCGAAGACGAGATAGCGTCCATAGAACGCATGGGTGACGGCGTAAGGTTCGGCGCCATGTTAGAGAGACTGGGCCGCGAAGGGGTCGGCGACGACGGGGAGCCTGGGACAGGTTTGCGATGCGGTGGGTGAGGAATAGACAGATTCAACAGAGAATCGGTAGTAGAAAAAGTGTCCATCTTGTCCTTTTCCTTTTCCTTCTCTTTCCCTTTTCCCTTCTTACTCTCCTTTTCGCGCGCCTTAGCATCGAGTATGACCTGTTGGGCAGGTGTAGGCGGGTCCTTGTCCTTAGACGAAAGTCTATTCTTTGCTGCCGTCCACCAAGACGACTCCTTCTGTGAGTTCGAGGGAGAAGGGGGATTAGAATTCTGCCCTTGCGGCAAAGAGGGAGGCGGAGGGAGGCTCCGCGTACTGCCCATCATGGCCAATACGCGTTCCTCGACGAGTTTCCGCTCTTCAGCTTCCCTCGTCAGAATGCGCTCCGCCTCGCGTCTGCTCTTGTCTCGTGCTCGTTCTGCTTCTGCCTCAAGCTCTGCATCTGAAGGCATAGTTGCAGATCTAGGTGATTGGGGTGCGCTCATGCCCCCAAGGAAGTTGCCGACGCGCTGGGTAAAGCTCGCTGCGAGGTGAGATACAGATGATGAGGGAGAAGGAGACCTTTCGACCCATCTGCCTCTTTCCTCCATGTCGTCATCATCATCGTCTGTGAAATCATCGGGATCGATACCAGTGGACGTGTCTGGTATAAACCCGTTTCGCAGCGGTGAGGGTGGTCGGCCCTGGGGCCTAGGAACCTCAGGCTATCAGATCATATAAGACCATTTTATGATATTTATGAGGAAGAAACTACACACTGCAGTCAACGAAGTCCTGGAGGCAGGTGAGGTCATGCGCCTCTGCTGTTTCGGGGTTGGACCTGCATTTGGAGGCTGTAGGTTGCCTGGGCTGAAAGAAGTGGACGAGCGTTGAGGCGAGATCTGTGCCATTGCCACCAGCTAGGCTCTTGCTGGCCGCTGACCACGACGACGGCGAGGACCTTGCTCGCACTGGCAGTGGTTTGGATTCAGCAGTCTCGTGACACGATCGCACCTCGGATCGGAGTTTAAAATGGGAGCCTGTTTTGGCAACCTCCAATCCTCAACTCTATAAGTATCCACCCAGCCTTACTACTTTTGTAACCAGTCTTTCTGGAATGTATTAGAATGACTTTATACTCTACGATTATCAGAATAGCGTAGGTGGCACCACAGTAGCCGCAGTGGCCTTGGTGCTTCTTGCGCAGTACATGTCATCATGTAATACTTATTCATCTTCTACAGTAGACGTAAAATATCTGCGCAACGAGCTACGTCCGGGCCGAAGGTACGGTGCGTACCTAGTATCTGTGCAATAGAGGAGTCAAATGCTAATAGATCGTAGGGAATGTTGACACCATTCAATGCTCTTTCCGAGGTTACAGGAAACAATGCAATGATGTGGGCGGAGAAAGCCGATCAAAAGACGTTTGATTAGGCGCTCACCTGTTTGAAGATCCTTTCACATAGATAAACCGCTTCATTGACATGAGCCTTTCTAGGGATACCCATGACCACACTCAGCATACCAGTCGAGGACCGCCTCACATTCCCTCCATTTCCTACCGTGCCCTCAGGCGTTACGATCATCCCGTTCAAGGCTTTCAAAGAGCGCGGGATTCAGATGTTCCCCGCAGATGGTGATCAGGTTGAGCGCGATGGACTTGGCATTCCTACTGTCGAACTGCGTGTGAAACACGGGACTGATTCCTGCAAAACGGAGACCACGAGAAAAAGAAAGGTTGAGCCCGTCCCAACAGCTTCAAGAACTCCTGGGGCGCGTAAAGAGTGGTGGGATTATTGGAACGACAATGAACATCTTAAGATGACAGGTCCATATAATCCGTAAGTGTATTTCCTCGCGTAGATATCCTGTTACCGACAAGCGCCTAAGTTTTGAGATCGATGAAACAGCGCTAATCAACTCTCGTCTGTAGGCATACCTTACCTGTTGATCGACTCTATGAAGTCGCTGCAGATTTTCGAAAGACGCGATCCTGGCCACAAGGACAAACGGGTATCTCTTCACTGTGGGATCAAGTCAGCTCATTTCTATACCTTAGGCTCTTATTTTCAGCTAATGTTGTACAAAGTTCCGTCTCTTTGTTGGCCTGTTATCGAACACCCCAGTTTGGACCCGCACCGACAAACAGCCTCCTCAGGATTCTGATGATGAGTCACAGTCTGATGACGAAGAGGAATTTGCACGCGATACTGCTGTGATCGAAGCATCTACTGAACGTGGCAACAGGCAGCCTTTGGCTCGTGTGCGTCCGCGTCCTCCTTATGCCCTTTACGATTCGGAGCCTGTTCCGGTGTCCAGCGATCAAGAAGTCAAGGATCTTTTGGACACCGAAACGGCACGCCGCGAGGAACAGATGGTCGAGTTTCTCAACGATCCTGAATTGAAGATTAGGGTCTTCTTATCCTCGTACATACGCAAGCAAGGCCTGATTTGGTACGCAAGAATTTTTCATGACTTTTTTAAAATTTCAACCGATCCACCGTAAAGGGCTGACAGAAACCTTATCAACATTCCCCGTCTCTTCGGGTTTTTCATTCGCTTCATAATCCGCAACCGCGCGTTTCCAGAGATCGAACGCGAATTTCAACGCGCCCTCGATATCATTGAATTGGCAGACAAAGAACTCATCTTGACATCGAAGATTGCCAAGCAGATCCCGGACGATTTCTGCAAAGGCTGTTTTCAATGTTTTGGGCGTAAGTCTGAAGGTTACAAGCCGATCGATCCGGCCGCCGAAGATAATAATATCTGGGGAAACCCTGGAAACAAGAAGCCTGACGATTCAAACGGCACTACAGTCACCCCTCAAGATGAGCCCGAAGCTAAACGAGTAAAGTTGGATACCAAGGAGAGCGACTATATGGATTTGGCAGCAAACACATTCGACGCAGAGCTGAAGGCCGCCAATATGATAAAGATCGACAACGATGACATCATGCAAAACGCTGAAGCACTCGAGGCTATCAGGGACAACGTCGACTCGGAAATCGACGCTGTTCCAGCATGGGGCGGCAAATCCGAAGGCTGGGGCTTATCTACAGACGACGCCGATGACTCCTGGGGAGCGCCCATCGTCGACTGGGAACCCGCCATCAAACCATCGCTTCTCCCGTTCCTAGGTCCAACCACATTCCCACTTACACACACCACCGGCGTCGTCGAATGCTCCGTGCGCAGAATCAAGTCATACACTGCGCCACCGGCTGCCAATACACTGCCCCAGTCGCCCTTGACAAGCGAGGAGAGCGCCGATGCAGTGGAGATTGAGCTTGAGCGCCATTTCGCCAAAGTGGTGCTCTCACCGTGGTTGGATTGGGATCATCCTAGTGATGATATGCCACACATGGCAAAGCCGCGCATTCTTGAAACATCGGTAGGACCTATCCATGGCGTCGTAGGTACCGATGGTCGAGTGGAGCCTCCTGCTGCAGCTGGTGACGCTGAGAAGGCGGCAGTCGGTCTCCAGCCGCACGATCCATGCAAGGATGATATCACACTCCTAGTCCAGCCAGCGTTGGTGCCACTGCTCAGTGCTGGGATGGGACTCGGGGGAACTTGGGTGCAAATCGCAAGAAATGAGGACTTTGGAGGTGAGAACAAGAAAAAGAAGAAATCGAAAGCTATGAAGGTCACGACCAGATACTGGTACATTGATGAGCTAGTGTTGACGTTGCCGAGCTACCACACTTGATCTTTTGTATGTTTCTGCGTGGATAAATCACTTGGGATTTATTAGCCCTTCTGTACTTGTGAAGGTGATTTGCGAGAAGAATATAACAGATACCACTTCAGTGACCCCTTCTGTGCATTGACCTTTGAGAATTGATTTTGCCACTGAGATGTGATTTGGAGCGATCTTCCATGGCCAACAGTACTTATGAAAATCCAGCGTACATTTCAAAATTATTACAGGCTATACAGATCAGCACAAGTAAACTGAATATTTTAAAGCGACAGTTGAGCGGTCCATACAAGCAAAGTAGATTATCGGTATAGATTAGTAGTATAACGACTCGTACATAAAAAAAATGTAGAGGTCCAAAGAATAAAGACGCGCATAAGTCCATTAAATGTTGCTATTCGTTGTAATGTATAAGGCTTCTACCCGAACGCCGTTTACGTTGTTCCAGAGATTAGGTCTCCTCGGTGCCCTCCTTCGGTATTAGAAGTGTGGTAGGTTTTTCGAGTTCCAACTGAATATTCTTGGATCAAAAGAATCGTGGAGTAACGCTTTTCACCCGACAACCTGATTGAGGGGCTCATTGCTAGTAGGCATGAACAAAGGTCTTGCTATGCTGATGATGCTTTCTCTCCAATTACATCTGTAAAGCTACTGAGAGGTAAACGCAAAGTTAACCCTTCGACAACAGAAAAAGCCCAACCGGAAACACCGATTGCGGAAACTAGTAAGGTTGGCCGAAGGGCTGTTCATCCCCATTCCACGTCACAAGCCCCCCCCAAGCGCAGTCGAACCTTCCACCTCTGACTCGGTAGAAAGCCAAAGTGATCGATGCTGCACCCATCCCTAAACGTGCCAAGAAGCAGCGAAATCCGGCGCCGGAATCATTGTCACTGGCCGTACCTCTTTGGCGCAGTCCAAGGCGACATAAGTCTAGTCAGACGAACAAATGATAGCGCCCGATAATAAATGATGTACTACTACTACTACCTTATCTCCCTCTTTGTCGATACCCTCTGTTGCTGAATGCGACCCATGGTTTTGTGTATTTGTTTTTCGAGTCATGAATTTCAGTGGCAAATAATAATAAGGTAAGGTAATTTTGTAGGACATTTCATTATTGACGTTGAAATATGCTCGAGGCCGTTGGATGAGTGTATCTCTGTATGCCACTTGCTCATCGAGAATGAATTTAAACGGGTGGGATGGAAATATGGAATATCAGCTGGAGGACAGCATCTTTATTCTTTGTCGGAGCATTGGGTTGCTCACCACATGACGCCTGAAGGTCCCACAAAAGTCTTTTGTCTAAAGAGACAATGCGCACACGGTTCTTTGTAGCACTTCAATGAAACTTCTTACCTTCGACATCCAGCTCCTCACGCATAAGGCTGCCGTTTAAATGACTGGTGTCCAAGGTAGCGAGTAAACATGGAAGATTGTTCGGCATAATATGCTGGAGGCCATTGGGTGAGTGTATCTCCGTGTCACTTGTTCATCAAGAATGAGGCAAATCAATGTGGGCCCCTGATATATACCTTTGGAAGAGACTGGCTGTTTTGAATTGTGTTACTACATCCAGAGGTAGACGTGGTCGTTCATTCAAAAAACAAATCGATTGGCACGAGCCTATACACTGTTCGCAAGGATATGCTCATTTCTGGATAGAAGTGTGGTACGGATTCTTGACTTCGTGTATTGGCACCTGGCCCTCTGGTGATCCAGGGATAGTCTTCGTTAGTCCCTAGAAAAACCATGAGTCGAGAACACAGAGAATTCCGATCCTGAACGCACTAGTTTCTCAAACATGCAGGCGTTAAGAGTTCGCTCGGGCTTGCGGCAGCGATAATATTCCTGTGTGTCACATCAGCCATTTGTTTTGAGTATTGCGCGTTGAGATGACGTGCCTGGTTATTCTTTTCTAAGCAGTTCCAGTGTGCTTGGAATGACTCTAAGCAATTCTCCCGCATTTTGTTGATTCTGGCAGCATGCAGATCAGAACCTCAGGACATCGTAGCTGAGGAACAGTTACGCACAGGTCCGTTGCGCATCTAGTTACTCTTCGTCCCTCCTTCAAACAATGCTCGGGGTTCCTGTCCTCGGCCTTGCAAAGAATAAAGTCCTCTGAAAGTTTTTTTAGTACACTCCGAGAGGTGAGATTCAACAGACACACCGTTATATTCTTTGCAATAAGCTCCGATGAAGAACGCAGCGCTTTTCAAGGGTGCGCTCGTCAACCCGAGCTCCCCGACTTTTGGTATATGTGCGGGCATAGGCGTCGTGTCAACATATTCCTGCTTCTCGCCCGAGGTAGGGTAAACAATGCTCATGGTTGACGACGCACGATGAAGTTGGAACTAGCCGGGTTAGGTATGCGGGTGGGAAAGTTGAGCGGAGTTTTGATTGTTCACTTGCTCACCACCCACGACGAGCGAAGGCAATTATTATCAACTTCAATATGGTTCGCTTTAATATTCTCCTTATGTTGCACATACACCTTAAGTTTATAAATTCTCAGCCTCCAAGAACCCAACCGAAGGTCCACCATCTACAAATTCGGACTCATACGCTGTCTGTTTTGATCAATGTACACCCCTCTACCACCATTGGCGCCGTGAAAGAAGAAGCTTTATCGGCACTGACTTCTCCTGTTAACGAGGTTGAACACATTCCAAGGGTCGAGAGTGAGGGTGACTTTGAGCTTTGTAGAGCGTTGAAGGACAAAGGGCGGCCAACAGGAGAATATGAAGTGCTGGATGTTTCAAAGAAGCTCCAAGAGTACGCCTTTGCGAGCTACGACACGGTGTACATCCAATTTCGGGACCCCTACGGTAAGTTCTCGTTACGTTTCGTGACACTAGTCTGTCATACCAATATCATCACGAAATGTAACTGGTTTTTTTTTTACTTCTTCTGCCTCTGCTGCACATCGCAGGCGAATTACTCCCTATCGTGTTTCAATCGCCTTCGATCCACGACGATGACGACGAACAGCCATCGGAGCCAGATTTTGAAGCGTCTAGTAACCGTAAAGGAAAAAGAAAGGCGCAAGATGATTGATCGAGGGATGTGTAAATATTTGTGCCAGGTCCCTTCTCCTTGAAAGCAAATCATTGTCGAGGTGCCTCTACTTTAGTCCAATGCTGTGGTGACATAGGTAAAAGGGCAGCAGCAACACGTCGACCCTCTTCAGAGAGAAGGTTATATGTAGAGCATGCATTTCTCTAGCGAGGCAATAAGATTCGGCATGCATATCGGTTAAAAGCTGGACCAACCGTGTCCATAACATCGACTTGAATTCCCAGCTTGTTCAAATATGTCCGTATGCCTGCGGGTACATGCGCGATCGTTTTGCCAGTTCCGAGAAGCAGTATTTCTAGAACGAATGAAAAGGGTGAAGGGAGGAATAGTGAACAAAAGTGCATACCTGGTTTAGGGATGACAGTCTCAAATATTTCAAAGTGTCCCGTCTCCCATCCTGTCCATAATGTTGTCGGAACGTCCCATAAGAACACCTTGCCCTCGAGAAAGATACAAGCAGAAGGAATCAGAAGGCCATCCATGAGCTGTATCCCCGCATTTGTGATCGATTTGACTTGAACAGCTGGAGGGCTGTTGTCGTCCGCAAGAATGTTTGTGAACGAGCTATCATGCCTTAAAGGGCTGGCGTGCAGGCTTCGTGCTAGAAATGGTCTTGTAAGAGGTGTGCATTTCCTGGCCACAGTTGGATATGTCCTCAGGAGTAGTGGTAGGGTACGCTGGAGAACACGACGAGACATGGCGGTATGGGAAGAGTAAAATTCGACCACGTGATTACGAAACTGCCTTGGCTGAAGCTGCCTGTGCTATTCAAGGTTTTGTCAACAAGATTTGCGAGTTTTCTATAGTTTTGCAACTATAACCATATTTTTGCCTATAGGTTTGTAGTTTTGTCGCTGTATCGTTATACTTGTCTGCAACTTGCAAGCGGACGCGACGCGCCAGTCACGTGTATACATCAAACCCTAACCTCAACATTTTGCACGACGAGATCTCCAAAAAATTACTCCTTGCTTTCAGGTTCCTTTCCAATGCGCGCCGTCGCTTCCATCAGCGAACCATTTGTTCTATCCACATATGCGACCTCACAACAACTCTTAAAGTCTGGATCTACTAGCAAGAAACAGCGAGGAAATCCTAGCGTATTTGCGACATACGAAAAGGCGTCAGGAAGTTCCGATGGGTATGCAACGGTAGCTGCCCAAGCGGAGGGAGTTCATGTATTGGATGTCAGTAATGTGTATTATGCCGAATTTTCCCTGTTTTACAAGTTCGTGGACAGATTTCAACGCTACACCCGGTTATTTCACATACCCTTGGGCCCTCTACCACATTTGCCTGCCCTGCAATCACTTGTAGCTCGCAAGAAGCGGAAACCACATGTAGGACTTTTGCAGCTATTTCTGCATCTTCCGAAGTCAATACCGAGGAAAGGGGGCGTACAATCTGGATGTGGAAGGAGACTCTGTCAGGTCGACTAGAAGAGCACGCATCACAGAAGAAAAAAGCCGCTGTGGTACGTTGTACGTATATCATAGATTGTCAACCCCAACTGACACCGTAAGGATTTAGTTACAACATCAGATATCTGGGCTCTACGCCTGTAATGGAATCCCGACGCGAATATTGGCGCAGTCCCCTAAGGCTGAGCTTACCCTCCTGGATACAGATCTCAACATCAAAAAAACTTGGCCTTCCCCGACGGAAACAAACAGCTCTCTCAAGACCTTCTTTTACCCGCGCACTTCATGCTCCTTTTTACCAGTTCAAACTGGTCTTCAGACACGGGCAATCATCGTCTCTATTGACGCTGCGAAAGATTCATTACGCATTCAGATACTTTCAATTGATGATTCAGATGGCATTTCCGAACTGAATGTTTCGTCATTGCCGCTGAAACCCGATGTGAGGCATTTCTCGTTCCAATATACGTTATTTCGCGTTAACGTCTCCATTAGCATATCGTAGATCTTTCATGTAACCCTAGCGGATTTTTGAGCTTTTTGAGTGAGTCGAGGTCCATGGCATATCCCTCCTCCAGAACACTCATCTTTTTTCCAGCTCGAGATGGGACATGGTCTTGTTATCGTATAGAACCAACAGACAACGGTTCATGTCAGCTCTCAGCAACCTCGGAACCAATCCGTTTGACGGGACTCTCCTTCATCTCAAAAACTTCAAGCATAGAAGAAGTCTCCCTCCTCTCCTTAACCTCCTCCAATGTTCTTTTGGCAGCCCTTACCGCGTCACCGACTCCCGAAATTATCCTACTCCTTTGGGACCTCCAATATTCCGTCCTTCTTACATCCCATGCTCTACCAATCCCTTCGACCCTCACCCAAACAAAAGACATCAAAATAACGCTTGTCCCGGCTTCGACCTCTCAAGCTCTCCTCGTTCTTTCACCTCTTACCTCTAATGCCAGCCGTAAATCACAAGAAACCCCATCACGCTCAAACATTTTTGTTATCCCATTCACTTGCCCTGCGACGTCCACCATTGCCAACGCTATGGGTCAAGCATCTTCTAGCGCAAAGTGGATGGAGCAGGCGGGTTCTTCGTCCATCAGAGCACCTCATGATCCAGCAAGAATGAAAGTTCTTTCGGCGATGAAAATGGCAATGGAGAAAAACCTTCCGCAGGCTGCTAATGCAGCATTTTTCGACTGGGAAAAGCGGGAATCCAAATCAGCTGCTGAGGCTTCGAAGGAAGCAGACGCATCATTGGAGGCTACTCTCAGCCACAGTTTCGTTAGGGATATATTGACGACAGTTTTACAGCCTTCGAAGCCTGCCAACACCCCATATTCCTCAGAGGTCGTTCGACACCTTCTCAATCGGAAATTGGTTGCCAGCAACATGATAGATGGTGGTCTTTTGGCAACTCTGCGATACAAGAATGACTGGGTACGCAAGTTCAAGTCTCAGTATATCAAGCTGCTGGCTAACGAGCCTTTTAGCAATCTATTCAACTAGCGTTCAAATATGTCATCGACCTTTCTGAGGCAGAAATTATAGATACCCTGCAGTTTGTCGTCGCGCGCCATCGATCCAACGCTGTAACACAAGACGATAACGCCATGGATGTCGATTCTGCGATGGATGTGCCTTCCCTCCCAACTTTCTTATCCTTATGCGTGAACTACAAGACCACACCGCCAGCATTGCGTTCTGCAATTCGCCGTTCATTGAAGGAAGCAGAGGATATTCTCGCGGTCCTGAGAATTCTGGAGGGCTGGGCCAAACAACAGTCGCTTCGAGACATCAGGCTCTTGCCATCGAAGAAAGAGCTCGTAAAAGACGCTCACGGCGTGTTTGTTGTTAAAGAAAAAGAAAAGGAAGTCACTGGTGATCTCCCACCTTTGGCAGACGTGAGTGCAGTGCAACGCAACGATTCTTTCCCGATGATGCTCACCTCTTCACTGCAGGTCCTATCATTTTTACAAACACTACTTGATGCGTCCTTCCTCACTGTCCTCCAGCATCCACCAGCCCATGCTGTTCTAAAACATATCCAGGCTCATATCGAACCGGAAATTGGGCTCATTGACGCTTTAGAGCAGCTGCGTGGCCCATTGGAGACCTTTGCAAAAGCGCACACGAAGGCTATCAAGGAAGCAGGTCATGACAAGCGCAAGAAACCTGTGGGAGACTGGCGGCAGAGACGGAGGCAGGCACATGAGCAGGCTGGCCTTTCCATTGGCCTTTACCAGTTGGAAGAGCTTGTGTTATAGTGCTGTTGTTCATATACTAGTATCTAATACTAATATTTCTGCTGGATCTATCAAGATTGCCAGTCGAACAGAGAAAACATCGATATTGCATTGTTGATATGATCTCGATATACTTCAGCGTACTATTACACTACTGTCTCCAGTCAATGATACTTGATTTCCCCTATGACGATTGCATCGACTTCGCTCCCTACATCTAACTTTGCAGGACTGAGCTCTACCTTGGGTGGAAGGATCACCAACCCATTTGCACCACTCAAACTTGCAACTCGACTCGAGCGCTGGCCACCTGTACTAGATGCTCTAAGACCATGTGGACCCGGCCAAATAACAACTCGGTGGAATTCTGTGCGAGGGTCCAGATACATATCAGTCTCGATCTGCAAATGAAAAATGGTTCGTTAAGTTAAGCGCCAATCTGATGACACGGAAAACTTTACCGTGACGCGTACGCGTGGAAGCTGAGCAGCGCGTCTTTCCCACCCACCGAGTAGGCGGAGTGCCGGTAAGACAAAGACGTAGAACGTTACAAGAGCAGATGCCGGATTTCCGGGAAGCGCAAATACTGGCTTTGTGGTATTCCTAAAGGGAATTGTAGCAAATGTCGTTGGTTTGCCTGGCTTGATGCTGACGCGGCCGAAGTGGATGGTTCCATCGAAATGACGCTCGATAATTGGTTTCAGGAGATCGCTTGGCCCCATCGATGTTCCGCCTGTCGTAAGGAGGATATCTGCACTTTCAAGGCCACGCTTGATAGCTGCCACATGTGATTCGATGCTGTATGCCGATATTTAACTTACACTTTAACTAACAGAAACGTGAACTCAACTCATCCGGTACGATGCCAAGGTCAACCACCTGGTATCCCATTCCTTCGAGCGCTGCTTGTAACGACGGTCGGTTGGTATCAAATACACCTCTCCAATCACTGTGGGGCGACTGCGGTGCTGGATTTTGGAGATCTACAAGCTCATTTCCAGTACTCAGAAGAGCCACAATGGGCTTTCTGTAGACTTCAACCTGCGCATCAACAATTGTAAATACAAGCAATTCATGAAAGGACTGTAATAGTTCACCTCCTTTTTCCCCACGAAAGCGAGGGTCCCCACTTCACCTCCTCCACTTTTGATGATATCACCCGCGTGCAGAACAAGGTCCCCATTTCTGACGTCTGTGCCAGGTAAACGGACGTTCTCATTTACTGATACCTGTGCCAAGGTTTCGATCGCTTTTTCTTCACCTAGCAACACGTCATCGAGGTCTTCGTAAGTAGACGTGACACGTGTATCTTCAACCATGATAACTGCGTCGGTGCCAGCGGGAAGGGGTCCTCCTGTATTGACCCGAAACACCGATCCCTGTGGCACGATTTCTGATATTGGGTGAACTCCGGAAGTGAGGACTGTGTAAACTCCAGGAGGGTCGGTAGCTAGTGAACTCGTTAGATCGTCTGAGAAAGGTAGGGTCTGGGACGGCATACATCTGACTGCATAGCCGTCAACATTTGTTGAAGGTAGTCGCGGAACATCCTGTGATGCAACAACATCTGAAGCGAGTACATAGCCTCTAAGAGTATGATCCACCTGTATATTAAGGTCAGGACCTTTCTTGAATGCACTTGAAGGACACTTACAGGTCGTGTTTCTCCTTCGAGGCGATGGACGTTTCTTTCTATGAAATGCATAGCATCCTGAAGCGTGATAACTGGATATGGTGATTGCCTGTGACGATTAGATACTTCAAAAGTCGAACTGAATGAAAATCATTTAAAATCAATTTAATACATTACTGACCTGGCCCAGCAGGGTCGTGCGAAAGCATTGACCTGGGTTGTGGTACACTGTGCTCATGATGATGATGATGATGATGGTGGTGGTGGTGAGAGCTATGGTCTCGGGGACTCTGTCCGCTTTCTTTAGCTAATTGGTCGTGAACTTTCTTGCCCTTTCCACCCCTCATCAAGTCGATCGCATGTTCTACCACGCCGGCGTTAAACAATGCCTCCAGGTTCTCTTTGACAGCCCGTGTACTCCCTGGGAGAGTAACAATGAGTGTTTTGCCAATCATCCCTGCAATAGGCCGAGAGAGTGCAGCAAAGGCAGTGTGTTGCAGAGACGATGAAAGGAGAAGGTGTACAAGACCAGAAGCTTCGCGTTCGATGAGGGGTTTAATTGCCTATGAATGCATATATATAAGTTCACAAAGGGCCATGCTCATCGATTGAAAGTTGACCTCTGGTGTCAAGTCGCGCTCTCCAAAGCCAGTGCCACCCGTGGAGATGATCCAGTCAACAGTTTCTTGTTCAACCCACTTCTTTATAGCTGCCTGAATCTGAGGAATCTCGTCTGGGACACACAAAAGATCTAAGCACGTAAATCTTGACCCCTGCGTGTTGATAATCTCCTGGATGACGGGACCTGACACATCCTTTGCAGAACCAGAGCTAACCGTGTCGCTGACTGTTCCACACCTTCAATGTCTTCACAAGAAATACTTGGATTAGATCCAACCTGTGAGTACAACAACCCCAATAGACCGCATATCGAATTCAAGAGATCAAGGTAAGAGGCAAGGCTTCGTACGCGCCGCGTGACTGGTGACCTCTTTTGTCAAGTGTGACACCTAGTGGTACTCTCAGAAGTTCAAACTCTGGTTGTTGCTTTACAATGGCCAGCATTTCCCTCAGCCGCCTTTCTGGCGCATTGAGGCGCGCCCCAATTCGTTTCACTCGTAATTATACTATATCTACAGCTAAACCTACCTGGCTTCCTCGTCAATATGCCAAACCTGCCACGACCATGGTTCAGACCGCGAATCTCAGCACTGTGGGAGATGCAGCTGTCACTCCTGAGGCTACCACTCCCGAAGACTTCAAAGTCTCTTCCTCTGATGCCCCTACGTCGAACAACAACGTCACAGAAGGGAGCACCAACGGCAATGGTGTTGAATACATAGAGACCGCGACTGACTGGTCAAAGAGTTACTATGGCTTAGCGACCCAGTCGTTCTCTAAGGAAATCTCTGAGATACTTATGGCACCTATCGATTCTCTAGATATTGAAATGAAGCCAGGTCAGCACATGCATATTCTCCTTCAGTGGCTTACATTAATCCGCCCTTTAGACGGTCTCATATATCTTCCCGAAATTAAATATCGTCGAGTTCTCAACAAAGCATTTGGTCCGGGTGGATGGGGTCTCGCTCCTCGCGGAGAGACCAACGTTGGCCCCAAAGTTGTTAGCCGTGAATACGCACTTATTTGTCAAGGACGGTGAGTTGCCCACCTTTGAAACGCACATACCCATGACTGAAATCTCGACAGCCTGGTAGCCATTGCGAGAGGGGAGCAGGAGTATTTTGACCCGTCCGGTATACCCACAGCAACAGAGGCTTGCAAGAGTAACGCTCTCATGCGATGCTGCAAGGACCTTGGTATTGCAAGCGAGCTCTGGTAATTACGACATGCAGTACATTTTCACAGACATTACTCACACACTTGTAGGGACCCACGGTTTATTCGAGAATTTAAAACCAAATATTGTGTGGAAGTTTTCGCTGAGCATCTCCCGACTAAAAAGAAGTAAGATCCTCTTCTGTCGTTCTATTCATATCTTAACACCTTACAGGAAAAAGCTTTGGCGTCGTAAAGACCAGCCCAAGTTCGGATATCCATATCAGGAATAATACTATGTACCTCTATTAATATTTCATGACCCCTCTTCAAGCTCTCTTGACATGGGTGACAAGAGTTGGAACGGCAAGTATCCACGTGTAGATTTTAACTATACATATGTGCCATGTTTCCTCTTGTTTCCAGTGGGATTATTATTTTAATCCGCAAGTATACTATGATTGGCGATGCCAAGTTTTAAACAGCTTGTCTATTCGCCCATGTGTGGAAACTAGACCAAGTCATTTTCTCAAACACTGCGTCTTTTATTTGTTGGTTTTGGTTCCCGCAGTGATTGTAATAAGCAATTTGACAGTGGAAAGCTTCGATGAACCAACCCTTCCCTACAGTAATACTATTTATATTCAGGCGCCACAAACCCTGGCGCTTCATTTGACACTTCCATGACGCGAGACCAGGATTTAAGGTTAGGGCCTATCAGTCACGATGTCACAGCTGTATAGTACCACACACTGACATTCTCACACGCATGTTTTTGCTAGTCGATCTCCCCTCAAGACCGCAAAATCATCCAGCATGAGGTTCGTGTCATTGTCACCGCTCTCAGAAGAAAAAAATTGACCATGAATATGCAGTACTAGCAAACTCTCAGTGTCAAGCGTGCGGGGCTCCATTAAGGAGCTCCTTGCCGATGCCAATGGCGAGAAAAAACGTAACTTCGTGGAGACTATTGAACTCCAGATCGGTCTTAAGAACTACGACCCCCAGAGGGATAAGCGTTTCTCGGGAACTGTCAAGTGCGCTCGTTTTGCTGTCAATATCCTGAATTTACGATCTAATCTTGAACACAGGCTCCCTCACGTCCCCCGTCCTCGCATGTCCATTTGCATTCTCGCCGATGCGGCTGACATCGATCGTGCTAAGCAAATCGAACTCGAGTACATGTCTGTTGATGACTTGAAGAAGTGCGTCCATAATTTCTATTTATTCCGATGTGTGTTGCTCACGTTGGATGCTCAGGCTCAACAAGAACAAAAAGCTCGTCAAGAAGCTCGCCAAGAAGTACGACGCTTTCCTTGCTTCCGAGGCCCTCATCAAGCAGATTCCCCGTCTCCTTGGTCCCGGTCTCTCCAAGGGTTTGTCATGGATACTCCTAATAACTGGCTGACTTTACTGAACCGTGTCCTTTAGCTGGAAAGTTCCCTACCCCTGTCTCTCATGCTGAGGACCTTGCCAACAAGCTCACTGAGGTCCGCTCGACCATTAAGTTCCAGCTCAAGAAGGTTCTCTGCTTGGGTGTTGCCGTCGGCCACATCCAGATGAACGACGACCAGGTCCTTGCTAACGTCATGTTGAGTGCGTATTTTTGCCATTTTTTTCGACGCGTATACAGGTAATTGATGAGTTATATTTCAGGCATCAACTTCCTTGTCTCTCTGCTCAAGAAGAATTGGCAGAACGTCAAGTCGCTCCACATCAAGACCACCATGGGCAAGCCTGTCCGCCTCTTCTGAGCGTGTCTTGTCTACCTTGACAAATCATGTCACCACTGGGTGTCATGGGTAGGGGGAATGATGGTGGGGAGAACAATTCATGGGGTCTCGTAATGCACAACATAAAGCCCCGCACGCTTAGACCAACAGTCTCGGGGGAGGAGGCTGATTGGGAGCTGATACGGTACTCTTGTGACATTCTCCACATTTAATTATTCTTCTGCTTCACAAGCTGAGTCGGATATTGAGTCAAATTGAAACGAAATCCAAGTAAAATTCAAATATTCCCCGGTTCACCCCTTGTGACAAAGTTTGCAGTTGGTCAATGTTCATGCAATGGAAATCGGCATTGAGAGAGGACTACCGTGAGAAAAGATTGTTGACATTGCCCAATGCTACCCTCAACGAGCTCAGGCCGGCTTTCTGTACCACGACCGCAATCTGCACTCACTGCCCCGAGGCCGTCGTCAAGTCTTTCAACACATAAGACACAATCCAGCGCGTCTACTCGGCCGGCATCACGTCTATCTATTCGCTCAAATGCTCGTCATGCTCGGTCGCGTCTGATACCATTTGCACAAACTCTTGTGCGGCACATAACTGGACTGGATGATACTAATGCCACTGCTTCGTCTGAATTTCGAGAGGCAGTTGATTTCGTGGTCAAGAAACTGGAGACGACGACGCTGAGCAAAGGCGCGGCGAGTGTTGATATGAGTGTAATAGATCGCCAGATACTTGGGTGAGGAATTCGAGTTACAATTTATAAGCTCTTAGAATCTAAATATCTATAGACATTCTCTAAAAGCGCGTCTCAACTCTCAGGATGAAGTTGGATCAGCTTTGGAGACGTGCTATCGTGAGCTCAAGGTAATCATGGAAAAGGAACGCGACCTTGACCAGGAAATCACGGTTGGTAGTTTCTGCATTATGCCCGTATAAATCTGATTATTCTCGATAGATTTCTCACCTACCAGATCATCTTCAACTCCTTGTTTGTCCAAGTCTAGAAACATATTTCGCGCTGCAATTTAATGTTATGCACAGATCGAATTGTCCAATCCTCCAACTTCTATCACTGAGAACCACGCGTCCTCTGTACTATATAAACGCTCGCATCCACCATCACCACCACCTACATTAACATGGGCATCTATTGTCGCTGAAGAGCCTTTCGAAGGTGAGCATTGGGAAGGGGTGTATGGCCTTCCCCCAGGATTCGTCAAACGAGAGGTACAACCCGATAGGTTCTATGACAAAGAAAAAGAAAGGGAACGTCTTGACTGGGATAGTCGTTGGAGTACTCCGTCATTGTCACCACTTAATTCTGACGACCTTGAACTGGATGCCGATCAAGAAGAGGAGCAGAGAGCGATTGCTCGCTTAGAAGGCTACAATTCTAACCGAACTTCTATTGACGAGGCACAAGAGGAACAAGGCAATAGATTGACGGAAGTCTATGGAGACACTGCGCCCAAAAGACTTCCACCACAAACGTATGCGCATCGTAAGGAGTTTGAGGCCCTACAGGCGAAGCAATACTGGCGTGAGGGGTGGAAAGGTGATGTCGATCCTCGAGAAAATACGGCCTTTGATTTGGGAGACGCGTCCACTTTAGGTAGATATCTTCTTCGAAAGCTTACACTAATTCTAACCCAATGAATTAGGGCCCACTTTACGTAGAGTGTTGCAAACAGGAACTTCTTCAAGTATCTATGTACCAGCCTCTCTTGAAGCTTTGATACAGAATGAGGTAAGGCTTGACTGACCCCCGGGAAAAAAATCATCTCACTTGCACCCAGAGATATGTCAATGAAGAGGATACAGTCAGGGAGGCCCTCATGGCTGTTCAAGGGATGAGCAACATTCTATTTCAATGGAGCGAACACTGTGAAGATCATTCGGGCATGTTTACTGTGAGCTCCAGTTAACGGTCTAGGAATCCAGATGTTGATCAATCAATAGACGACGAGCTCTACACCACGACTTCTTCACCTCTCTCTCAACGCGCAAGCCTCTATATTGGCCTCCTTTGCTCAAACCGCGACCACCGTTCAGCATCTGCGCCATTTCGTGTCCCAAGTTTTCGCTGATGCTCATAGCCATCAGCAATCTCAGCAGCAAAGTCGATCTGGGAAGGGCAAGGCGCGAATTACACGAACTCGTGAGGCCTTCGCAGACGCTGTAGACCAGGAAATTCGAGCCCTCGAGAAGTGGTGCTCAAGTCGCGAAGAAGCTATGTGCCGTGCTTGGGCTGGCCTCGGCGCACTTCCAACGTCACCGTCGCCGTCGACGAGCAACGAGTACCTGACAATTAGTTTGCTTGGCACCGAGAAAGCTCTCCATGATACCTTCCAGCGAACTTTCGATGTGCTCCTCGAAATCGTTCAGTCAGTATACTCAGAGCCCGACCCCTCTGCACCGTCGACCTCAAATCAACCGAGAAACCGATCAGCAGCTGCAACGAGCGCAGATCTTTTAAATGCTCTTGTCGCGAATGTGCAAGCACATCTGGAGCGGCAGGAACATACCACTGCGACTGCATTGCTTCGTGTCTTTGTTTGTTCGGCTGAACCTATATGGGGCATGATAGGCAAGTGGCTCCGCAATGGGATGGGTTTAGGCGTGTCGATTGGTTCGGGTGCAACTGGGTTGTGGGAGCTCGACGAGGAGTTCTTCATCGAGAGCAGTGGACTTGGACTTGGCATGATGGGAATGGGTTTATTGGACCCTGAATATTGGAAAGAAGGCTATACATTGAGAGAGGGTGCTATTTCTATGGAAGGCCACGATGATGAAACACAAGAAAGAAGGCAGAAGACGATACCACTGTTCTTGGAACACGTTGCAGAGCCGATCCTGGGTGCTGGAAAGGCTGTTGGACTTTTGAGGGCTTTAGGAATACCATTATCTTCCATAGCAGTCGCAGACGATGACCGCGAGTTAAGCACGTTCAGGGAGCTGGTTGATCTCGCATCACCCCAGCGTATGACGGGACAACAAGGACTCGGAAGTGGATTGTTTTCAGTATCCATCGACACATTGTCGCGGACGATATATGACCTACTTCTACCTCGATGTGATGCAGCAGGCGCATTGCTTGCGAGAGTGCTGGTGGAAGACTGCGCATTGTGGAGGCATTTACTCAGCATCGAGGACCTGTTCCTCATGAGACGAGGCGATGTGATGTGCCACTTTACTGATATTCTCTTTGCTAAAGTACAACCCAATTGTTTTCCGTTATGGCTATTACTTACCATTTCTTTAGATGGACACGCAGCAATCTTGGGGGGATTTCCATTTTCTAAACACAGCTTTTCGAGACGTTGTGGACGCAAGTGTCAACTATGGAGCAAAGGCATGGATTCAAACGGAGCTTGTGCGATTATCATATCGAGGTGGAAAAGACAAAGATCGGTCTATCTCGAGAACTGTGAAAGCGCTCGATGGGCTTGCCGTGGAATATGCTGTTCCTTTCCCATTGACGTACATCTTCCAACCTCAAGCGCTCCAAGGTTATGGGGAGGTTTTTGTTTTCATGCTTCAAATCCGAAGGGCAAAGGGAATACTAGAGCGCATACTTGTCAGAGGGGAGACAAGCGTAAAAAAGTCCAGAAATGAACTTAAAGGGTTTTATGCGTTGAGGAGCCGTTTGAGCTGGTTCATAAAGTAAGCGAATTGTTGTCTTTTGGTCCAAAATTACCTCTTGACCCAGTGCTCAGCACTTTATTGAACTTCTTGACAACTTATGTGCGATGTCTTTCTCCACTGCTTCGACGTTCAGTCTACTAATCCGTTGCTCCATCAGGTTGTGCATGCTCAAGTCCTGAAATTTCACGATGATTTCAAGCAAGTCAAGTCTTTAGACGAAATGGTGCAATTGCATGATGACCAGTACGGTTTCTTACCCTAATATACATACTGTCTAACACGAGTTTGTTTTAGCTTGGATAAAATCCGTGGTCGTTGCCTCCTCAAGCCGAACGTGAGAGTCGATTGCTAGAAGGTGAACAATACTGACCAATCCTGTTGACAGACTGCCTCTCTCCATCGGGCTATTCTCTCAATTCTCGACATTGCCCTACACTATACTTCTGCTTTCGTGACGTTTTCAGGAGACACTACCACTACACACGACGTGTCGCGCCAGTCCATATCCATGCGACGTCACCGTAGTCGCCGTCATCGCAAACAGCGCCGCAATGTCATCGGATTTTCTCAATCACTTCACAACCTAGTGGATAGCTCTGATGAGGATGATGACAACATTGAGGCCATCGGCGGACCCGAATCATTTTTCTCAGTGAATACGTCCACTGCTGACGCTGACGAAAGGTTGCAAGTTGGTATTGACAAGATGGCGTCTGAGTTGGATGGCCTTGTCCGGTTTCTTAGACGGGGTGTTGAGAGCTTGGCTGGCGGTACAGGAGAGGCTGCTCCGGCGTATGGAGTACTGGCTTTCGCTCTGGAGGATTGGGACACCTGATGATAGGTGGTGTATCTCGTGCTTTTGTCCTTGACATTGTTGAAATTAGACTTAATTGGTATCCTACAGCCAAAATGGTAGTATTCAAATTTCTCTCTCTCGATGGCCCTTTCAAGCTCAAGCTTTGGTCTTTTCAACCGTATCAGTGACCTCCGCGGACAGTCGTATTAGACAACTGATCAAGTCTCTTGTTGACCCCTCCAAGAAGAATCTTCATCAGAGTATTTGGGTCAAGATTGCCTCGTGTTAGAGCGTATGGTGTGGTGTCAACAATGTCCTGCAATTCAACGTCAGCGCTGCAAGCATCGCTATCCAGTCTTTTCTCTCACTCTTAATGATTCTTTATTGCGAAGGGCTTGCATTCCATCGTCCAGCTCCTTCAAGAATTCGGTGGCCTTTGGGTCATTTCCGAATTGGACGAATTGTATCCCGATCTTTAGCCACTGGTCTTCAGTAAGCGTACCGTGCAGGAATTAATAATACTGACCTGGTCTATAGGGAAATTGCCACGGTCAAGGCGTCTAGCAATTTGCGCGATATGAGATGCAGGGTCGTCTGCTGGAAAAGATGCATCTCATTAAAACTTTACTTTTTCAAGGCTTGAACGAATACTTACAAGGGATGCCATCGGTGATTACGATGATATTAATGGGTTTGATTCGAGCGAGCTCAGCTTTGCTGACATCTTTAATTTGGTCAAGATAAGCATCAAGGATCTCGAAAAGCCCCAATCCTAAGGGTGTGTATTGCCCGTCTGCTTTCACAGATTGAAATACACGCTCGATTTCTTTAGGGGTCTGGTTGAACACTAACATGAGCTCGAGAAAATCAAAGCATTCCTTGACATACTTTGAGGCCATGTCCAGAAACCGTCGAGCCCACAAAGTAAACGTCAATCCCGTCCTTGTCGTAAGATCCCGCGACACTAGCCAGGTTTGAGAATGCTTCGGAGACCTGGATTGCAATGAGGAAGGGCTGATGCTGGGGAATCATCCACCCACCTGCTTCCAATGAACCTGCATTGAACGTGAGTCATCGACTAGCAGTATAGTATCGTATCGCCCCAGAGTGAGTAAGTGATTTTCTGGGGTGCCTTTCATGGCTTCCTGTTGCTCTGCAGTGGTTGTCAAGTCATCAATCTAAGGCTTTCTATTAGATATCTACGCAAGGTACTCACGTTGATCTTTCTGTTGTAACCAACCTTCATATCCAGCCTGAACATACTTACTAGATGTGTGTTCTTCAGCAGAATAGCGCGGTGGAGCTTCAGACGTATGGTCATTATGTCCTTGATATCCTGAACTCGAGGAGCTCGCTGCCCATTCGCCACCAGGCATGCCTTGAAGAGAATCAATGTTTGGAGACCATTTGTACCGTTCAGCATCTTTCTTTTTTCGGGAGAATGGTAACGACAGGTTCAGAAAGCCCATTGGAGACGACAGGCGGGGTGTTTGTACCAGAACGTTAGCTCTTTGAGATCATTTATAGCAGTAACCCACGTGGGAGTAGTACAGCTTATTATCATTACTACGTTGTTCTCGTTCAAAGCTACTAGTAGTACATGGCACAATGAAAACATATCTTGCACGGCCGCAAAATGGCCACTGATTTTGTATTCTCGTCAATTGAAGACACGACGACAACAGTATTGTTGGGTAGTCGCTGAAAGAGGAATAATCGCCATTAAATTACATTGTATTTTAGAGATGTCATATCTGAGACGAACTGATTCGATGATGGGCGATTGGCACTGCTTACCGATCTATAATTGAATGCAGTTCAACCTTATATATTTACGTCTTTATTAGAAGTACTTTCGAGCAACTATATCTAGGAACGTCGCATGACTCACCTCAAGGCAGTGCTTCTGCACTGAACAGCCCCTAAGATAGATCACTTCTCATGTGTGGTATCACAGCTTGCATTAATCATACCAATCTATTATTTCAGTGGTGTAGTAAAAAGATCCTGGTATCAATGCACTGAAGGTGTAGAGAGGTGCGCATTTTCCGATTTCGGAAAATAGATTACAAAGCACATGGGCGAATAAAATGTGATACCTGAGACCGTACAACTTGTCATAGACGAGTCACTCTGGTAAGGTACGGGTAAGCCGTTGAATGCATGTCGCGCAACAGTCAACTGCCCTTCTCTGGGAAGGCCAGTGTCACGTCGCGGGCTAGATTAGCTGTGGCTTCAGATGGTGGCCGTATACGTCGCATCTACGGGCTGATTGCCAGATCTATCCCGCAAAATCGCAGGTAAGCTAAGCTGGAAAGCTCATGAGTTCAGCATTCTCAGTTCCTGAGTAACCCGTCAGAAACTGAAACATTTGCAACGATGAAACGAGCATACCAGTGCTTGTACTTCTGATTCTAGTGCCTGAACTTCTTCCTCTAATCGTTCGCGCTGTTTGGTGAGCATATGAAGGCGTCGCGCTTCAAGCTTCTGAGGTCCAAGTATTCCAGCCGTGGATCGTGGTTTGGAACGTGCTGATTCTACCTTGTAAAGAATGAGATAAATGTCAAGCGAAGGGCCTAGGTACTTCACTTTTGTTTGAAGAGCAGTTTCCCTCTTTAGCAAGGTATTCAAGCCTTGTTCAGCGCGTTCGATGAGCTCGTTGACAGTCGGTTCGATTTCATCAACAAGGTCAGATTTATATCTTTTGACAGTCCCTTCATCGATGAGGAGAAAAACCTGTTTATAGATTAGGGGGTGCACGGAACAAATGTTAATTCAACAAACTCGCTGCGATTCTAATATTTTGGTCATTCGTGGTAGGTCATATGTGCCATTTCTAAGAAGCTGTTGTGTTTCGTATGCCTTGAAAACCTATTTAGCTCCATGAAACGATTATGAGTAGTTTGGAACGTACCTCTTCACAGCAATCCTCCATCGCCATCACACACTCTTCAAGGTTGGGCGGACATATAGCCTGGATGTCCCCCCGGTAGAGTTCTGGTCCTCCAGAAAACACGGATTCTCTCGCCTTCAGATGAGCACGCGACAGACGCGACATGACGCGATGAAGAGCCAAGGCAAGGGAGGATAAGTGTGAATTTGATCTAAGGTTAAAACGAAGACCCTTTATCACGTGACATGGAGTTAGCCGAAATACTATATAATGGGAGCTTTTTTTTCAGGTATTCCTTAAGTGTCCGTTTCAACCTTCTGAAGCACCCGCCTCGCGCATTATGGTGTTTAATCTTTCTGGTTGACGGAGCGAGGCGTCTTTCGGGATGCTCACGAGAACAAGCAGTGCTTGAGCTCGCTTCAGTGCCTCTGTCCACCTTAGGTGTTGACTTTGGTGCTGTGGCTTGATGCTCCTGCATGTGCAGAGTCATATTCCTATACCTGCTGTACCCTCTCTTTTGGGAGTTGCTACTACGTGGCTTTGACAGTTTGGTTAAACCATGATTCAAACAATTTTCTAGTTCTCGTGCATGTTCTATATGTAGCGTGTCGAATAAAATCACATTGTTCCAATTATTATATCATCGAGTTGGAAATTAAAAAGGTTGCTTTTTGGTCAAACATGAATGAATGGACGATGAAGGGTATTGATTGCAGAATGGAATAGTAAAGGCTCTACAGTAAAAAAAAAAAAAAATGACTAGAACTTCAAAGGCCTCAAGCTTTCAAGCGCAAGCTTCAGAGACCAGGAACCGGGAAGCCAGCCCTTCAACCGAGATTCAGTAAGACAAGATTAATCTCCTAGATAAGAGGTAAGACATACACATGTCGGCCTCCCGCGCTAAATGACCATGAAAAAGGTGTGAAGATTGAGAAATATGCTTTTGACCATTGACTTACGCAGGAGCACGCTTAGCAACTTTAACATTGCTTAGATCGGGCGCAGGGAATCCAGCACTGGGCCAACACAAGTCAGATAATCATGAATGCGCTGGACAAAGATGGTCGTACACGACACCGAGGTTACTGAAAATGAGAAATCAATAAAAAGTTTGTAAGGATAACTCGAAGCAGCTTACACTGTAGCAGAAACAGCGGAGATGGCGACGACGGCCAAAACAACAAGAGAGCGTAACATATCTGGCCTATGGTTGGACAAGTGGAAAGAGACAAAAGGAAATACATACTCACTAATTAGTACGGTTTTTACGGTGGGGGCAGAATGTAGTTTCAAGAAGTAAACTGCGGTACTAGCAGCGCACCTACTTATACATCTTGCGTTGCGGTGGGGATTGTAAGCAATCAAGTAACGGAGTGCCAGGGACTGCCACAATGAAACAAGTGCCTGATGGCAGTTGCAACAGTTCCAGGGAGCTTGGAGTAATAGCGCATAGCGCATATCGCATACTTACTTGAGCTCTTCGCCGAGTCTTGAGAACTCGGACCATTCGTTCACAAGCCGAACCAGCAAGTTAACAAGAACAAATTATTGCTGTGCATCCAATGCACTATAGGATATTCAGGTGAAGACTCCTTGAACGCATACCCGTAGCTACCCCAGGTTTGAAGGTTTTGGTGTGGAAGATAAACCTGGCATTTCAAGACTTGAAGATCACGTGTTCTCCATTTTCCTAACTGTCCCACCACACATCCTCAAGCTCACGGGTCTGCCATGTCAGATTCTCAATACATTGATCAAAAAACTGTTAATCACTCGTACCGCCCCAAAGCCGGGGTAAGTAAATTCTGAGCCTTCAAGGGACGGTACTGTACTCATGACAAATGTATATTTCCGACAGACCATGTCCCCCGGGCTCCAACGCGCTCGAGCTCCCTTTCGCATGAGAAACGCGGTAACTGGGGTTGCATTGGGAGCATTTGCTGCTGGAGTATGGGCGTACTCCATTAGTGCCGTCAAGCAGGACGTGTTTGACGACGTAGATGAGGAGGTACGAGCCCTGGCGCGGACAGGGACGAAGGCGGCAGCAGAACAGAGATAGACTCCGACAGCGAGTGGATCTAGCACAGCTCAAGAAGTACATGCCGATGAGGACGACTGCGGAATCCCTTGACTTCATTTCGCTCATGCGAGGACAAGTTTCAACTCGTTCAACATTCGGATCCCCAGTCGTGGATACCAGAAACATTCGGTGTAGAGTGCGCAGTCATAAGAGTCTCGGAAGTTTTTAGATATCATCATTGAAAGTCGATATGCGCTCCATGGTTATGTCTCAGAAGCTAGCTGTAATTCACGTATTTCTACATAATGAACACTCAGCCCTACCCTAGCCCCCAAATTCCAGCCTTCCTGACTCCTTCAACGAGAGCGTCAACATTACCTAGCATAGTACCAAGTAATTCCTTCTTTTCCTCTGTGGTCCTAGTCCTCATGGCACGACTATGGGACTTCGACACCCCACTGTCCACCGCCATTGCATTGTGGTCATCCCGACTCGGCCTTCCAGGCACCTGGTCATATCTTCGACAGTCGTCCTCCGAGGAAGCTAAGCGTGATCTCGATATACTTTTGTTTGAACTATGCCTCGACGAAATACCCGACCGTGACATCTGCGGTTTCTTGGGGCTTTGAGGCTCATAATCAACGTCCTTTCGCAGCATCATCAAGGAACGCGATACAAGTTGCGGTGGAACTTTGTGCGCGTACGGGGGCGAACCAGGAGGAGTTTTCTGGGGAAGTCTTGAAGGCGGTTTACTGGGTGAAGACGCCGTTGATGTAGGCGCCGTTGAACCAGACGCGTGCGATGATGTTGACGAAAACGATTGCGTCGAGCTGCCCGACGTGGATCTGGGCGTGTTGAATGCTGAGGAAGACGATGCCTTGTTCGAAGGGAAAGTGAATTCAGAGGAGCCCAAACGCGAGGATGACGGTCGTAAAGGTTTACTATTGAGGAATGGCTTCGAAGACTTCATTGGTGTTGTTGGTGCTGTAGGCGGGAGCGTCGGGACAGGAGTTGACAGCTTGACTCCTTCTGGCGATGGCGTATTCTCGTCTAACAAATAGAAATATAAGAATTCCAGGCATTTCATTCTGCAGAAAGCCATATGAGTAAGTGTCGTCTGATGTTTGAGGGATACTCACCGAACTTCTCGTGGCGTCCCTGCCCTCTTGAGGATTTTGACAACAGCCTGGTTACCACCCGCTTCCTCGAAAACACGGAGTGCGGCAGGGGAATCGACAAGGACACATAAAAGTGTGTCAAGAACGACGGAAGACAGAGGCGGCTGCCCTGCTGTTTGCGTACGCGATGGTCCATCCGTAGAATGCAAATGGCGGGAAACCATCAGAAGATCGATCAGTACCTAAAGTATTGAAAATTTCAGCTTTATCATCCCTTGGTCATGTCCATGAAACTTGCCTCCAAAGCATACTTGCGGCCCATGTAAGTTTTACTGCCAGAATGATTCAAGGATACTCCCTGAATCAAAGAAAGCGAGAGAGACAATTGTGATGACAATGTCGATGCTTGAAGTTCCCTTTCCGCTGTTGACAGCTTAAGTTAGAAAAAAAAATTGCAAACATTAGTATTGGAAGTGCTCGAACGGTCTATTGATCCTCTATTCGTCAAGGCCTCTAGAGTTGATGTCGATGCACTGATCCATGTAATAAGACGCAAAGGCACTGGTACAGTCAACATTTTAAGATACTGAAAAGGCCGACATTGCTCACCATTGCATTCAAAAGTCCACTGAAGGGCATTAAAGTGGAATAAGTTCTCAGAAGAATCCGTTGGAACGAGGGCTACGGCGAGATGGCGTTCTATTCGATGTAAAGCAAGAGTTTTGGCTTCAGAAGATGAGCGGGTAGATGATAGCTACGCGTGAAAGAACGTAAAACGTGTTTAACATGCGCTTGTTAGGATCTGGTTATGACACACCTCATCCAGACAGTCCTGAAGGCTATCCTGCATAGTGATCAGTCGTTCATTCATTGCAGAACAGGCTGTCGTCGTCAAGTCGATGGTTGAAATCGTTGGGGGTAAAGAAGAAGCATAGTCATGTTTATGTTTATGTTACTATCCATTTTTAGGACGCGTCCATACACGTGACCGCCCATGATCTATGTCCTCGGCGACTCTTCGCTTCCTTCGGATGCAAGCATGAAGCTGATCGCACCATTCCCAGGCATCCTGCCTTTCAACAGCTACATACAACATGGCGCCTATTCGAACTGTAAGCGGTCCAGAAATGAGGCTAGAATCTTTCTGATGGTCTTATAGCAGTGGACTAGGCTCATTCGCTTCATAGCGAAAGAAACCTCTCGTGTGCATATCGGCCAGCCAGTCGACGAGGCATTAGATGGTCATTTATTTCACCTTTATTAACTAGAGCGATGCTGAAACCTACCCTGAAGTCGGTCTTGCTGCATATCAAGGAACACCTATTAAGGCTTTTGAGATCGTTGGCTCTGCGCTTGACCCTGGAGCGCAAGTGACAACCAAAGTTCTCACAGCAAAGAGTCTCCTCACTCCTCTTTCAAATGAGGAAGTTAAGGTCGTTCGCTGCCTCGGGCTTAATTATTCTGATCATGCGGTATGTCCTTGACCCCACTCCTGAAGTTCGTATAATTGATTTGCATATTTCTATTCCAGGCGGAAGCAAAACTCCCCAAACCAGAGTATGTCGCATCTCACGCCCCTTTTTTTGCTTTAAACCTCATGAACTTCTAGTTTCCCAATTTTGTTCTACAAACCAGTGACAGCTTTGATTGGTCCTCTTGCTCCTATCATCATCCCAAAGGTGGCGCAACCACCCAAAGAGCACCTTCCAGACTACGAAGTTGAACTCGTCATTGTTATTGGAAAAGCCGCCAAGAATGTCTCCGAGGCAGATGCGTTGGACTACGTACTGGCCTACACTGGCGCAAATGATGTATACTTTCAGGTTTCCTTGCAACATGGGATAATATAATTTACGCAAGGTATAGGTCTCTTTCCGCAAGCACCAAATGGCAGTTTCTCAGTGGGGTTTCTCAAAAGGATTTGGTAGGTCACAATTCCGCGCGAATTGATGACAATCGCTAAACTTTTGCCCTGGTAGACAACACCAACCCCTTTGGCCCCTGCCTGGTCTCCTCTTGCCTCATTCCTGACCCTCAGTATGTCCCTTTGAAGACAATTGTCAATGGACAGTTACTGCAGGACGGCAACACCGCGTACGTTTCCAACATTGAAACATGTCCACTACATTTCTAATCTTCTACCAATAAACTCAGGGAACAAATTTTCGGCGTCCGCAAGACTGTCTCATTCTTATCGCAGGGAACGACACTCGAACCAGGCACTATTATCCTCACTGGGACTCCTAAAGGAGTTGGTTTTGTGAAGAGCCCACCTGTATACCTCAAGCACGGTGATAAGATGAGCATCTGGCTGGGTAATGGTATTGGTTCCCTATATAATGACGTAGAAGAAGAAGGTTCCGCCCCACAACCGAGGCTCTAATTTGACCAAGAGGGCTTGTACATATACAGTAGGAACGAACAGAACAAAGTTTGAATTGTGTATACATCTGAAATTCAAATACATTGAGTCGGGGTTATATGTGGTGGTACATCTTTTCCGTTCAAATGTTCCTTTTACATTACTTCTCCTGCAAATTCAACCCTCCAAAGACAATCAACTTGGTGTTCATGTACTCCTCAATCCCATGTCCACCCTCTCGGCCAATACCACTCTCCTTTACACCGCCGAAAGGAATGACAGCCTGACTGAGTATACCAGTGTTCGCACCGACCATCCCAACCTCGAGCCTTTCCGCAACACGCCACACGCGACCAACGTCCCGCGAGAAGAAGTATCCCGCAAGACCGACGTCTGTGCTGTTGGCCAGCTTCACAACCTCTTCCTCTGTCTCAAACTTGCATAAAGAGGCTAGCGGACCAAAGGTCTCCTCTTGGTTGAGCTGCGCTTCGGCAGGGACATTAGCGAGGACGGTGGGCATGAAGAAGGATGTGTTGGGAATAGAGTTGCCGCCGATTAGGACCTCTGCGCCCTTGGAGACTGCGTCGTCTACGTGGCGAGCGACTTTCTCTACGGCACGAGCGTGGATTAGAGGACCGTGTGTACTGTATATTCATTAGAATGTGAGCAAGTCGAGTCATGATGGCATCAGCGTACGTTCCCTCATCGAGACCATTGCCGACTTTGAACTGCGCTACCCTTTCAGCGAGACGCGATGCGAAGTCGGCGTAGACCCCAGATTGAACATAAATACGATTGGCACAAACACATGTTTGGCCACTGCTTCGGAATTTGCAAAGAAGTGCAGCTACACATAAATCAGCCACGCCACCAGGCAGAGTGTAAACACGTAGTGTCGCTTACCTTCCACAGCTTCGTCAATGTTGGCGTCGTCAAACACAATAAATGGTGCATTTCCGCCCGCTTCGATAGAGACCCTGGTCGAACAACATGAGAATGTATGTGAAATTCTCCGGAATATACACACTTCTTCAAAGTGGATGCTGCCATGCCATATAGAAGTTTTGCCACGGGCGTAGATCCGGTGAACGTAACCTTCTTAACGATCTTGCTCTCACACATTTCCTTGCCAACTTCAATGACATTCTTGAAAGTTGGAACAACGTTTATGACGCCATCTGGGACACCAGCTCGTGTGGCGATCTACTGATCGTTTAGCCAGGGCCAAGTCATAACATGGTACAGTCTTTCACTAACCTCGGCCAATGCGAGGGCAGAGAAAGGAGTTTCTGGTGGGGGCTTAATGACGGCTGTACATCCCGCGGCAAGTGCTGCGCCCAACTTTCGCGTAATCATCGCAGAGGGAAAGTTCCATGGAGTCAGAATAGATCTGTGGTATATTCAGATAGAGAAGGTTTAGCGCAAGGAGCGCACGCACACGACACCTGTGTAGGGATTAGAACGGTGTCAGGGTATCTAACGTGAATTGCGGACCAATAGGCTGCTTAATGACGATGTTTCGCGAGTTGGGGATCGGAGAAGGGATATGTTCTGCGCATGATTGAGCAGGTGGCGTATAGTAGGATGCAACCTGAGCCTACCTCCATACGTTCTAACGGCTTCCTCAGCTGTGGGAATGTAAGGCTTAGTATGACATATAAACGCGAAACGGATACTTGCCAAACCACTGTGAGTATCAAGATGTTAGCACAGGTTCTCACTTGACAAAGATCAACTCCACCTCCATAAAAGAAGCGCTATATGTGTTTTCTCCCTGAAAATATGCGTAAGTCCTGCGACAATATTTCCAGGATAGGTTAATCATTGACCTTTCCTTCCGTCAGAGTCTTTCCGTTCTCAAGGGTCTAGGGTCACATGAAGTGAGCAGATGATGATGTCACAAAGAGATGGACGAACGATGAGACGGCCCAAATCGTCATGGTGCTCCTTCATCAGTGCGTAGAATTTCATCAAGATGTCGTGTCGATGCTATGGGTGATAAATCTCAGTGAAGTCAAACTTATAATATAATGACGGCCAACACACTTTGGCGGTTGTCCTGCTCCATGCTGGAAATGCCCTCGAAGCGGCATCGATAGCCTCCTTAGTCTCTTCTAGACCCATATCTGGCACAGTTCCCAGCTCCTCATTTGTGGCAGGATCTAAAAGAAAATATCAGCATTTAGCTCAATGTAGAGGAACGTATGATTGACTTACTCGTAACTGATATCTTCTCCCCATTTTTCGCGTCAACCCACTTTCCATCGATGAAGCCTTGAAATTTGATCAATGAAGGGTCTTTGAGCCCAAACTAAACGGTGAATTCAGGACAGGGCTGGCCATAGGGTTATTGAGGACCTACCACCGCAGCCTGAGTGCTTGCCATTCTGAAAGAAGAGGTGCGGATGAGATAAAGCTCTCTGTGTGGAGAGAGACTAAGTGATAGGCGGAGACAGGATGGAAAACGCATCCGGCTCACGAAGCCGGACATGCCAGTGAGAGGTCGAGGTTTGGAAACAGTTCACCTCACACGTGATTCTCAATATCAACGCGTCGCGTCGTCACACAGATTCAGAATTCCATCACTATATATAATCAATGCTTTTTGCCACGTCCTGGCTTTTTTGTAGCTTCAGATGTTTCTAGGAATCCACCCATGTCAAGCGCGTTACGTGCTGCTTGGTTAATGTGTTTAAAGCGATCCGGACCAAGGTGGATACCACCAAAGTATCGAGTAACAACAATCAAAACATTGTTCACTTCCTGTAGCAATTTGGTTCAGCACAGGAGGACGACCAGCGGAAACAACATACTAAAATTTGTAGCAAGTGCGCCAACCGACCACCAGCGGCTGTTTCTCCGTCGTCGTCATTATCTTGACAAAATGCAAGTTTAGCTACAACAGTTGACTGAGGAGTAAAATGCCATTACCTTGATGCAATACAGGACCAGCTTGACAACGCCACGCATTAATAATAGGATGTGCAGCGCGGGCTATCCGTCGATCCTGCATTAAGTAGGACAATACTAGAGGAACCTACAAACATTCCCCTTCAAAACTTTAACAAGACTCTTGTACAGGCTAGACAGACCTCAGATGGATGAGATATTCGGCAAGCGCGTCCTACAAAAACGCTTTTACGATCGGTGATGGGCTCCGCCGTAAATAACTCTAGGTCCTCTGGCAATGAATTAGCGGAAGGCTCGATAGATATTGCGTCCTCTGGATGGTCGTAGGCCTCCGACGGTGGCGTATCTGTGGGTCCGCGTAAGTGTTCCTTCGCGTCACCTCTCAGCAGCTCCCCAGCCTTCTCTCTGCTCAGCCGATCTTCGTACCATGAAGTGCATCGCTCAACCACATTCTGTAGCCCATCGAACACGCAAACAGTATCAGCGGTCCACTCGACTCCATTCACGGATATAAATGTTCGTAGAATCGATCCAAAAAGCCCAGAGTCCGCGCCGAAAGCTCCAACATAACGTGATAGGAGTTGCAGTTGAGGCGGTGAGGACACTGGATAGGTTGGTGGGAGAGACACAAGGACCCGGATTGAAAGATCCGCATGTGGTGATGGAAGGCTGGATATTATTCTCTGATGGTTCGTGTATCGGATCGGGTAATTCACCTCAATTCGACTTCGTATCTAATGGTATCGTCTGGTTTACCATGGTTTGGTCTTGGTGGACGCCAGAGTTTCATTGCATTTTCGCCGTAAATCGACTGGAGCACTGGTTGAAAGAAGGTCAGAACAGATGTGTTGAAAGGGCGGAATGTGCGCGTGCCTTCTATCTCAGACGCGACTAATTCTTTCTCCGGATCGTTGGAAAGATTTTCAATGAAATCGATCAGCTCTTTAACAACTGAGTCATCGCTTTGCGATGAGAAAGAGGAAGTGGAGGGAGACATAGAGTTGGGGGTCAAAGAATTTGTGGACAAGCTGGAGATATTGATGTGATCAATCGGCAATTTCAACAGTCTCCTTTGACCCTCACTGACCCTCTCAGAGGCACGTCTACATGAATTAGTTTGCTTCAAACTTAGTGCTTCACCTCTGGAATTGTTACTACTGAAAGAGCTCAGTGATGCCTGCGCCTACCTCTGTACGAGTAGTGGTCCGATTACCCTGGGACCGACCTGAGACGAACGCTCTAGTTGACCCCCCACCCGTATGTGACGCTTTTGTATTGAATTGCCGAGATCTCAATCATTTATTCAGATAGAATGGAACTCTGAGAAGGCAGACATATTGTGGAAATATATCGAACGCTCTCGCTCAAGTGACAGTGGAGGTCCAGATTGTAAGTCGCACATTCACAACCACATATCGTCTCTACGTCGTTTCACGCAGAATCACAGGGAAAGGTCTCGCAGCTCATTTGGATGTCCCACTTCCGTACCTGCTTTATCGAGTGAATGCCAGATTCCAGGAGGAAATACGTGGCTTGAAGGACATTCAGGGCGCTCTCAGTCCTACCGTTAGCCAACCTCCGAGTAAGCTATCTGAAGCAGGGCCATCCAGCGACAAATCTCCAACCTCTACACATTCCGTGAACCGCCTTCTGAACAGTTCACGCTTGTCCGGTCCTCTTTCTAAGACGCCACTCGGCATCCGTGCACGCCTAAACTCGTTAGGAAATAACTCTCCGAGACCCAAGAAAGCAATGTCATCTTCAACGTTAACTCTCCAGGCACAGAAGAAGCCGTCTCATACTCTAGGACTGCAACCTACGACACCTTCGTCCTCAGAGGAAACAGATTCAGAAGAAGAAGCAGCACGAAAGGAGGAGGATGCCGACCGTGATGCTGAAGAGCAAGAAGCTCTGGACCGCAAACTCCAACAACTCCAAGAAATGATAACGAACGACGGTTTGGGGCTCGTAAGCTCGTCACGTCCACGGAAGAAAGGCAAAGGTCTTGATCGCGGTAGGTCGGGACAGGAATCTATGGCAGGCAGCTACAGGCAGGACGGATTATCAAGCAGTAGTCTTTCGAGCGCATCTCCACAGGGCTCTATCCCCGATATCCCCTCTCCACCGCCAGAGTCTCAATCTCAATCTCAATCTCAATCTCGACCAACCTTCCAGAGACGGATGTCTGCCAGTAAATCTGCAAGCCCTCCTGCGATCTCTCCGCGCAGTGCTTTGGGACAGAGGTACAGGCCCCTGGTTGACCGCACCACGAGTGAACATAGCAGCAGCCATGGGTCCGAGGCTTCAAGTTTCAGTGACCTTAGTGGTACGTACCTCACGTATTCATTGGGATCATTTTCGTCCTAAATATCTATATCCTGGTCTAGATGCAAGTCTCTCAGATACATCAGCATTGGAAAGCGCTTTGATGTCCAATATTCGCGGCGGCGGCTCGCGTCTGTGAGTCTCTACCTTTCCGATTGACTTTTTTAACCTTATTATCTCCTTCAACAGGTCCCAGTTTCATCGCAGTCGAATGTCTGGCCGTCCGCTGTAAATTTTTGAATGTTTTAGTCTTTGTTATGAAAAGCTGAGGTTAATATGTAATTGTATTGATGACGCGTCGTTGTATGCGCGTTCCCCTTTATACCCAGGACGCGTATGATGTGTAATCAAAACGTTCCAGCACTTTCTTTGAGCTGCCACTATAAGATGAGAGCGGAGCTCGAGATTTCTCTTGTTCTCAAATTTTGCATTTCGTGTCTCGACAACCTATTCGTTACTGATCCGGATCAGTCATAAAGCTGCCCTTACACCCTTTCACGCGTCTTACATCTTTCACGCCTATTCTCAGTTAGCTTCCTCTGAAGCATACAACATGAATTTGACGTTCGTGACCGAGTTAGGGGAACCCTTCACCGTAGAGATCGACCCAAATATGGAGCTCGAGAATGTGATGGCGCTGCTAGAGGCTGAGGTGCGCATTTCTTCTTGATATCCCCCTTCTTACTTTATACCTGTTGCTTCAGTCTGGAATTCCGATCGCAGATCAAAGCATTTCTCTCGAAAACAAGGTCCTCAATGACCCGAAAAAGACCATGCGTGAGCTAGGTGTCGAAGACAAGGCGACGCTCGTGTTGAGGAGAACATTCTCTAATCCTGCTGGACAGTGAGCATCCCATATTCATCGTCTCTAATCATTTTCTAACTTAGTTTCTTTTCTCTCTCCTTTCAAGGCCTATTGTGCAGGACTCGGAGATGATGAGACTGCAAACTCTCGGTAACCCTGATCTCATGCGACAACTTAGAGAGGTTTGGATCGCGCCATTCCTGGTCGTCTTACTTCTACTGAATGCCATCCCACCGAATTAGAACGCTCCAGAGATCGCAGAGGCTGCCCAAAATGATCCCCAACGCTTCGCCGAATACCTTCGTCAAGTACGAGAGCGGCAATACGAGGCAGAGCTCGAGCAACAGCGCGAAATCGCACTATTAAATGCGGATCCATACAATATCGAGGCACAAGCCAAAATAGAGGAGGCCATTCGGATGCAGGGTGTTTTGGAGAATTATGCACATGCTATGGAGTACTCACCAGAGAGCTTTGCAAGGGTGACCATGCTCTAGTGAGTTTGAACGATAACGCTTAGAATTAAGTATACTGACTAGCGCACAATTAGCGTTCCTATAGAAGTTAATGGCCATCCCATCAAGGCTTTCGTTGATAGCGGTGCTCAGTCAACCATCAGTGAGTACCTTTGCATCTATTAGTGATGTAGCACAGCACTTATAATATCGCAGTGTCTCCTGCTTGTGCCGAGGCGTGCGGAATTATGCGTCTCCTAGACAAGAGATACGAGGGAATCGCAATGGGGGTCGGCACTGCAAATATTCTCGGCCGGGTGCACACTGTTCAACTGAAACTGGCGGATCTGCATCTGCCGTGTGCAATTTCGATTGTAGAGGTATGTCAGCCTTTCGACCTTGTACTGCCATACCTTAACCTCATCGACAGGGAGACGTAGACCTGCTGTTCGGTCTGGACATGCTCAAGGCTCACCAGGCCTGTATAGATTTGGAAAAGAACGTCCTCCGCATTAAAGGTCGAGAAGTACAGTTTTTACCCGAACACGATCTGCCAGAAAAAGCGCGTGATCCACGTCGGGTAGATGATCTGAACCAGCCAGGAACCTCTTCGTCTTCTTCTCAGACGGCTAGTATACCATCATCAGCACCATCCATTCTCCAAGGACAGGCCTCGAGAACTACCCCCGCAGGCCAACCTTCACAGCCACCTCAGAGTACCCAGAGCCGTTATCCTGAGGAACATATCCAGACATTGATGGGCCTAGGCGTCACCAGAGAGGTCGCCATACGTTCTCTTGAGGCTGCTGGAGGAAACATTGACGTGGCTGCATCCCTGTTGTTTTAGTCATTTAAAGATATATATCATCCATGTATTGTTAGTGTACAAGTGCTAGGGGCTGTGATACAAGCGGGTATAGGGATACAAAGTCAAAATTCGATGTTTACAAGCGCGCAAGTCCACCATGACATTAGATAAGGCTGATACGAGTCCGAACAAGTCCGCCTCTCCAGTTGTGCATGCCGGCGGAGCGAAGGTGGGCCCAGTCACCTTGCATCCTTGCAAAGGCATCTTGAATATGCTCAGGGCGCAGGGCAGTCCGGGCCTCTGGAGGTGGGAGGAACAAAGTATTCACTGGTAGCGCGTGTTCAGCATCGTCGTCAGAGGAATCTTCTCGTCTTCGTTTTTCAGCAGGGCCACCAAGACCGAGGGTTTTACGTTTGCCGAGTACGGGAGACGCATAGTCATCTCTGAGAAATGATTCCTCGAGAGATTTCTTCACCTCTAGTCCCGCAATTGTCAGCGACCGAACCATCTCAAATGCCAGAAATCCGACAATATCAACCGTGTCGTCATTGGCTTTCAGATCTAGCTGAGGCGGGAGATTGAGAAATTCCCTGAAACGCTTGGCTGCACCAATTTTCAGCAAAGACAAATTTCGAAAATACCTCCATACCCACCTTTGCGGTAGGTAAATGACGCTTGACGACAGTCTGAATAGTGTTGATACTCTTCTCTGGTCATTTGCCTAGTGGCATCGTCAGCTTCCTGCGTAGTTACACTTTAGCACTCTGCAGGAAATAGTGACGATGGATTCGTTACCTTGAGCCGTTGAATAGAAGCTTCATGTGCTTCAATGTCATCTTCATCTTCTTCGTCATCAGACTGATGTCCACTTTGCCTGAGAACCTCAGAGTAGACTGTCTGTATTTCCCAGGGTAACTTGATGGTAATCTTCTGTGCTTTCGTCGTCAGTTTATCTGTTGTAATAATGAGCATGAGGTCAACAAAGTAATGTAGAAGTCAAACCATCTGCGCCATCCTCTAGAGTTTCAACTTCCACGCCAGCACCACCGTCGCCGCCGCTATCCTTCGCATGTTTACGAACCTCCTTCCAAGAGAGGTACGTTCTAAGCCGGTTGACCTTGCCACGGTCGTGTCGAATCAGAAATATCAAGTCTTCTGCAGAAAGGTATCGAGCTCCACGGCGGTTCGCGAGCGCTCGTGCTTGTAGAATCTAAAATATAAATGAGCTTGGCGTGAAACGTTGACCCTAAGGCCGAATCCCACCAATTCAATGATCTGACTCCGCACAATGTCTTCCACAAGGTTCACAGTTTCAGGATTAGGGTCTTGAACTTCCCCAAAGACAAACATCTGAACACGGCATTGGAGTTAAAGAGATGGATTACAGCAGGTAGAGATGCGTGCATACCATTTGAGAGATTTCTTGGACATACTTGTAGTCCCTGACAGTGACAGCCGTGTCTGTGCCCATCTTCCTAATAGTAGCCATAAATTGTACCCAATGCAATATTGACGCTTCAACTTCTTGGGATTGAAGAGTAGCTCATGGACTGAAGCAAAGGTGACAGTCTGTCAGAAACGACGACAACGACAACAAACCCAAATTGAGACGTTAACTCATAATACTTGCAGTCATTGACATTCTCTATTCTCCTGCAGGCGCCTATGTTCATTGAAACATTCTGCAACAGCACAAGTCAACTTTGTATCCAACTTCTGAAATTATTATTTTTTGACATTCATGACCCAGACGAAGGGTGGTGCAACTTGGATTCTTAGATGTACTAATCATCATTCCTACCATTCGCGGTCTCTCTCTCGATTTAATCGACCAGTGTAAAGGTGAACTACTTACTAAGGGGTATCAAAAGTAAAGGTGAACCATATCATGAGGTAGTAAATGAATATCCGATATTCGTTATCAAGCCACTGCTATCTATCGATATGGTTGGACTTATGCCTCCTCGGACTGCGCCGAAGCATTACGGCTGGTTATTCTGGTGCCAGACCTCGTTGCTTCTTCGCTGGTTTGGGGATGGGAGATTGAGATGGGAATGAAGCCAAGACTCGCAAGACTAGGGACTTTCCGAAGGGTGAAAAGGGGTTTGGGAGTGCTTTAAAAAAATCAGGCTACTCAGCTGCTGGTGCCGATAGAAGGCATCGAAGAAACTTGATGCAGGGCGCTGGTAGGGCTTCTGATACTCATTCATTGCAAGATGGCCTTTACTAGCGGTACATTTTAAAGTGCCTGTATTCAAGAGACTTATTATTTCCAATATTACCTTTGTATCACTTATGAACTCGACTTCTGGCTGTTTAGTACTACATTCTTCTGTACGGACTACTGCATTTAGTGCGTAATGTAAATTATTTGAATTGTATCATAGCCCTAGCCCGGGTGGCTCGATTCAGTATTAATATACATTGACGTCGGCCTCCCAGCTACCTACCTAAATCTGTGGATATATATATATCCTGTATTCCTTTTATTGCTATGTGATGTCCTTTACCACCTTGTGCTGGCAAAGTGGCGCCTGTCCCTGTTTATACCCCTGGGTGACGAGGGTGGGTCTGGGAGAAGGAAAATATAACAGTTGGGGGGTCCCCTGAGGCTGGAGTACTAGAGGTTGTACACGATACAAATGATATATCACTATCTCGTCATGCGCTCGCATCGATTCCTCGCTTTTCCTTCTTTTCACGCGACCCCCACCGTCAGGTTCCCAAGTTGCTTGACACGGACACTCCGGCCAGTGATCGTGTTAATGAGCAACCAATTGGCCGTCTCCCTAGGCAAATAGCTAGATAATCTGATTTGAGACCTACGCAGCTTTCGGGCATTCGGATGTTGGTTAAAAGGTTTTCACTAATGAATATTGTCCAAATCATCCTTCAACATCGTCAATCTCCTCAACGACGCCTGTCAAAGGCCCGCCAAGCCACAAGATGCGCCAGTCTTCAAACCCTTTCCTGCACCAGGCATAGATACCCTGCTCTCTCTTCAATTTCTCCGCCATATATTCTGTCTCCATACTGATAGATGAGTTGATAGAGAGGCTCGAGAATGAGCGGCTCAATCGCTGACGATGAAAGAGATGATGTGACTGATCCCAGTGTCCACCAGTGCACAGGAAACCAGTCTCTCCACCGAGATCCTCTTCCGCCTGAATAGGCTCTTCGATATGTGTAGCCTTCCCCTTTCCCAAGAACGATAAAGATATTTCCTGAACTTCGATACCGTTACCGCCCAAACCAATCAGCTGCAGAAAAGGTTTCGACGTGTCATTGTCCATGGATATTCGTGCAGAAATACTTGTAGGCGGAGAACGCCATGTCACCACTAACAGTGGGGGATAGGGTGAAGGTCCGACAAGGAGTGGAGAAGGTACCATGTGAGTGTTTACACCGCGCGTGACAAGCATTACCTCCCTGGTTACACCTGGACTGCGTGGCAAAGGTATCGCGCATGGTATCGGTGTGATCCATTTTGGTGATTGATGTGCGACATCAAATGACATCCTGCTTCTTCGAGAACTAGCACTCGGAACATCGCTAGCACGGTTATGAGATCCAGCCTCGTATAGCTCAATTTCCCCGACGGCAGAATCGGCGATGCGTATCCAGCTAGCTTTCTTGTCAAAGATCACGAAAAGGCTGAGATGTGTGCCATAGTTGAGAAAGGTTGTAGAGGTGGCGGTACGCGAGTTGTCGTTAGCACGCATCGTGCTTGTACTCTCTGTTCGTCGATGCGACGAAAAGAATTTTGAGCCAACGTCGGAGGCGCTACGAGTCATCTCCTGCACAGATTGTTGAAAGAAGGAAAGGCTGCGTGGTTGTAGGGGGGTATAAAAGTCCTGAAGGGTGATGAATCATTGTTTTACCTAATAAAGGCAGTGTTAATGGCAAACCTTGACAAAACGGAAGGCCCGCTCTCCCTTCGGTGTCTCATACAGGAAGATATTGTTTTTGGTCGCGATGGCAAGAAGTCGCCCTCCTCTTCCTTGACGAGTCTCGTCCTTCCATAAAGCATAAGATATGACGGAAGAGTTCAACAAACGGGAACCATTTGTAGCGAGCGGCACAAAATCTGTTGCCCAGCGCAGAGGTAAATCTTCAACTAAATCCCAGGTTGAATCTGCAGTATCTCTACGATTTGGAGAGAGTCTGCGCCGTTCAGAGATAGGAACAGTTGAATCTGGCGAAGGCAATGTGTCGATAGATAGCGAAGAGGCGCTTGGCTCATGCGTCATAGGAGAGTCAATCATCAACGACTTGAGGCCCCGCGCGAGGGTGCTCTGAGGTCTTGGCCGTTTGGAAGGCGATTGCTGGACTTGCCAATTAGAGGGTCGACGAAGGTCTAATGGACGACCCTGTTGTACGTGTTAAGAAATGATAATGTCGTTAAAAAACGCCCTCACCTTCTGTGCAATTGCCCATTTTGCCAGGCTAATCAAGCTAGCTAGGTTGTACATGCGAAGCGAGCGAGCTGAATCTGCATCTTCAGAACCAACTAGGGCGAGTACAACGCCTTGCACGCTGTCGCCTGTGGATTCGACTTCAAGTAAAGACATTTGAAAGACGCTGAGGACTCAGTATAGATAGTATACCTCAGTGGCGAATCGAAAATATGAGACCCACCTCTCACCAGACCAAATTAAACGAGCCTGCGATTCATCTGGACCTTTAATGAGGACGCTCCCGTCTTCAGACCGTTCCTCGGGAAACATGTCCAGCACAGAAAGGCCCTCATCGTGACCAATCAACAACATTCTGTCTGACTCCAATGGAAGTAGACATCGTATGGGTGCAGTAGCATGTGGTAAAAATCTGGAACCGAACTGGTTTATCTTCAGATGGGTGGGCGCAATCCTTTTGTTAAGAAATGGCAAGATAGGTAACGGAGGTGATGGAGCTGGTCGTTGGACAGTAGAAACGCTAGGAGTTGGATGCAGATGATCAGTTTGAATGTGTAATGGTGCATGTGAGCTTGAGGGTGGAGATGCAGAGTCTACTTCCAGAGTTGGAACAGGAAACAGATTGATCTGTGAACTGCCTGCAGCGTTGTGTTGTTCCTGTCTTGCGTCGTGAATTAGGAAGCTCCCTAGACGCATTCAAAAATGATGAACGCACCATCTCCTCATTCCCCCATCCCCTTTGTCGCCTTCGTGCACGTTCCTCGGGAGTAACATCGAGATAGCGCTCAGCTGCACTAATTTTGGATGTCAGTACTTTTCTCAGCAATAATCCTCTGCCCTCACCGTTTTTCAATCCACTTTTGCCATCTTCCAAATCTAATAGCATTTCAAATAAGTCCAGTCTCTCTGTTATTGTGGAACCTGAATAACAACACGCCTTGAATTTGGGCCCTGCTGTGCGGCTAGATCTTCATATGTTGGCAAGCCGTCTTGACCGTTTGGTGGGCTTTCATCTTGTTCTACTGTGGGGGGTAACGAAGACATGAATTTCAACGAGTAGATCTGACTGTATAAACAGTTGTCGAAGTATCAATGGCGGTGCAACGGTCAACCATCGACAATTAAATGTGATCACTGGCACGTGCACACATTTGCCTCCTTCACTTCTCCCGGTACAAATGCTCTTAAGCACATACAATCAACACAACTACGACATACAGTGTTTATATACATGCAGGACCCACATTTCCAATAACTTTCGTGCTAGTGTTACACATTTGGGGGGACTTTATGCACGCGTGCAGGAAAGGGCTTGTGGCGACTTCTTGTTCCAACATCACTATAGGTCTCGTCTGAATGCTGATCTAGGTTGGCCACTCGCTCCTCGCTGACATGTGAAATCTTCGAGTTCTGAGGCAAGGGGTTTGTTTCGTTATCTTCTGATGCGTAGTCGTTTTTAAAGAATATATCCCCATAATTGAGAAAAAGCTCAGTCCCTGATGTGATGTCACGCACTGTTAATGGGGGAAAAGTTGTTGATAGCGTTAAAAGGCATGACGAAGGCTGATGAAATAAAGAGCTTACTCGCAAAGACGCCAATGCGGTGTTCGCCGTTGACCAGTTTCACTATAGGTGGAGGAAAGTATTAGTTACGTAGAGGAGGATTTACGCCACGTACCGGTGGCGTAGACATTGGCATTGTCATGATCATGGTTAATAAACCGTGATTCGTTCCCAGCCTTGGTTCCATCGACAGAAACTAGGTGGTTGAGTTGAAAGAGATAATTACGCCCACAATGCTTTGCTACGAAGCTTCTTACACATAAGTATTTCGTGGTCAGGAGCAGCTCCGAGGATGGCACTAACTCTCGGTCTATAGTCGTCATTTCGTAGAGAAGCTCGCCAGTGTATTCTGTCGCACTATGAGTTCAGGGTGGCGGGCAGAAAGCCAGGACATACCAATGATAAAGTCGTCCTCTTTAACATCCTCACGAGTGTATAAACCCAGGCCCAATTTACTGTGGAGGACATGTGTCCGCTTTAATTAGAAACCGCAAGATTTTCAGACCCAGTCCCGAAGATAACTTGCATATAGGCTTGCCTTTCGATCTCCACGTTGTATGCAGGTATTTCTACAGATGTCGCTTTCAGGATCTTGGAATCAATGAGCTGTGATCAGCAATGTTATAGATGCGATTCCTTCACCTCTATCGAAAAAGTCAGCGCGAAACAAGGCTCACTGTAAGTTCAAACAAAGACAAACCTTGCTTCACATTTAAAGCAGATCTCGGGATCACATTCTCTGTGAGCACGATAACAGGGACATCGAGTAGTCCCGCAGGCATTTTGTTGCTTCGATTTCGCACACATACATCCGCGTGATCGACGGGCGCCTAGGTAAATGGACATGAGTAAACTTTAGATTCCAGGAAAGGAATCTTACATTTGCGGTCACAGCGACAGCTTTTCTCACAGTGGGCATGGTTTTCAAAACATGCACAATTTGTGCTGGCGTCGCACGGCCCGGAATGGGAACACGGCCAATTACTAGAACATATCGATTAGTTTCTCCTTCTTCCCAGTGAAGGGTTTCGTACGGAGCAAAAGATAAAGAATCGTGATCTACGCGAGGGTCATCTCTCGAATATTGTCTCAGGACGATGGCGAGAGGGAACACAAACCGTCATAATGTAATGTTGCACTTCGTACAGGACGGACAGTGCGCCCCTTTGCCGATTTGTCGGCGGTCCTCTTCCTCGCTAAAGTACAGTCAGAGATGATACTTCTCCGATATTTGAAAACCTAGTCGAAGTTAAAATAGTCAAATTGCCTTGAAGAGCATGTACCTCATAACACGGTTTTCTACAGATGATGGCCAAGTCGCAAGGGGAGAGGTCTGGTGAATACGACAAAATCGTTGTAAGAATCTCAATATCATCGTTAATCCACAAAGAGTTCTTCGTTATCGTGTAAGAATTTGGCGTTGATTGTGAACGGAGAAAATGAGACTCACGAGGGACACCGGCTTTTTCAGTAGGAAACAATCGGGCCCGCACGGTGCTTCCACGGAATGTACAAGATCATCGCTGGTTATACTCGGTTCAACGGCCTCTGGCATTGACATATCTCCGACTATAAATTTCCTGTCAATAACAAGCTGCAAATACTTATACACCTGAACTAAAACTTACTGTGCACGGTACAATATCCAACGATACAGTTTAAGTTAGTGCAGAAGTCATTGACAAGATTTGTCAAACGGACAGGAGGCTTCGTGTCATCGTGTGAATGAGGATTTGGTAAAGGTTTTCCTTCTCTTATTGAAGGCCACTGGGGAAAGTCACTGCAGGACAAGATGTCAACCTATTGCTAAACACATGGAAAAATGGAACTACCGGCGCCGCAAACGAGCAAGAATGCGGGATTGAGAGAGGACGGGCAGGATTCGAGTTACAGCATCAAGGGACACATGATGCCCATGGTGTAAAATATTAATTGTCTGTGCTAATATGACCTCCACTTCATAAAAGGCGAACAGCTTGGTGAAAATTGCTTGATATACTGAATATGCGCTCACAGTCAGGATCACGAAAAGCCAATTGCCACTCGAAGTACTTGTAGTCTTCGGCATACGATATCCAGTTGAACGAAGGATCGTCGGCAAGTGGGATGAACGCCATGTAGTCAGAGTCATCCCCCACATTTATGTTTCGGCTTATTGGGGTACACATTTCATAGGGCGCACAAGGACGAATGGGACGGGTGCATTCTATGAATATAGCCGGAAGCGTTGAGATTTTTGAGTCGCCATCAACGGAGTAGTCGATGACAGTGAAAGTCTCATCCTCAGTCTGGGATTTATTTAAAGACAGAGATAATGTTTCCGAGAGCACATAGTCTACAGCGTCGTTGGAGGTAGACGTCGTGTTTGGAGCTGTAGTTCTAGCCAAAGACTGCAGAGTTTCCTGACAATGAGCCTGTTCCCATGCGTAGAAGTCGTTCCAAGAGCTTTTATAGACAGATTTGACTAGATTTGGAGTGTTGGAGTCGAGAATCGAGTGGTTTATTGTGGAATCAGCCATTCATTCCTGACCAGATTGGGCGCAGAAAAGAACTTGACGAAAGTGTGATTACTACTAGTAAGTACAATTGAAAAGTGAGTTGCAATTGATCAACCGGAATTTGCCGAATTACAACTTGAATTTCAAACTTCAAAGGTTTCGAAGATTTCAAATTTAGGTCCTGCTCATAAAATGCATGGCAAATTAATAAGAATAGCTACATAGAGGCAATGGTCTCAGCATGTAAGGACACATAAACTCCACCAGACTAGGAATATACATGAGGATTAATATGATGCACACTTTACAACCCCAAAGTCACCAAAAATTATTAAATCATTCTCTCCCTCTGACTTTCTTGCGCTTTGTAGCCTTCGAAGTGGAAGGTACCGCTGTAGATTCAGCAGCAACTTCGGTCTTAGATGCAGTCGCGGCAGCAGCAGTTTCACTTTGCTGTGAGGGCGTAGGCGTTGCAGGAGCCTTGTGAAGGAGATTAATCAACATGGACGCCACACTGCCGGAGATAATGAATAGGAGCCAGCGCGGGATCATTATGAAGGTGTTATAAACTTTGGTCAAGACCAACGCCAGGTAGTCCATCACCCACTCACTGTAAAGATTTTAGCTGGAATATCGTCAAAAATGAAATGAATAAATACCGGTCTCCTCCTGGAGCATACGCAGATGACCAGGGTTTTGTGACTTTCCATTCTTCGTTCTGGAGGAAAGCACGCAAAGCTTCGGCTTTCAGTCTTAAATTCTGGGGCCTATAGAAGCGGAGGGTTTGGCCACGATTCTTCAAAACGACAAGGTAAGGTGCACTGAAATTTGAAATTGTTGGGTAAAGCCTTTTAGAGAAAAATAAAGCTACACACTTCCATACGGACCACTTGGTCGTAATACCGGTGACATTGAGATAATCAATACGTCCCCAGCGGACGTTCGGGAGGTCGCCTGCAACCATAGTTTCGTTGTAGGCTGTGTCGAAGACATTGTCAACATATAAGGAAATGCCATCCTGGGTACCCGTTGTAACGGAGCTAAGGCTAATCTCAGGATAAGATATTGAGAGAGACATAAGCACTAACATGATAATGATCCAAGTCCTATCCTCTTCTTCCTGTGCCTCAAGAGGCTCATTTACAATTAGTTCCTGGAAGTTATCGTCGGTGATAAGAGGAACGCGGGGGTCCCAGACTGTGTTTTTTTCCATTACGGTCTCCAGACGTTCGGTAATGTTAACACCGAACTTTGAAAATATGGATGCCGCTAGAGGCGAAGAGAGGAGATTGGTTACGTCGAAAAAGTTAGAGGTGCCAGAGGAAGTCTGCTGCGGGGCGACCTTGCCGGCAGACGCTGTGTCCTGTGGGATGCCAGCATTGCCAGGCGTGGGCTCAGCACTGGGAACGGGTTGACCAGGAGCCCATCCCGCTGAAAAGTATTGGGCGTTGACGGATATGACCGCAAAGGCGCAAAGACCCAGCGACGACAGTGCAGAAAACTTCATAGTCACGGTTGAGGAGCGCGCGGTGTCCTGATCGCGGTTACATTTCGTTTATTTCCCCGACTATCACCATCACTCCTTACATAGGCTTGCTGGCACTCCTCATTAGCTCTCTTCAAGTCTCTCACTGCGTCGCCGTGAAGCACTGGTAGCCCGTCAAACCGCGCCAAGTCGCCAAAGGGGACGACGATCTCTTTGCTTCAATGTCTAGATCCTTCTTGCCCCTGCTTTGCGGATTAATAACCGCCCTTTATACCACTTTGTATGCAAGAGCTGCTCCTCAAGATGGTTAGTTACATGACAAGGTCTAATGAGACGTTTCTAATTTTCGATCATCCAGTTCCCTCTGCAGCTTCTTTCTATGTACCCTCTATACCAGGCGTAACCCAGGACCCAAATAACCCTTTAGAAATGTTTGCTGGACATATACTAGCGGACCCCAAAGCTGATGGGGCAAAGAGCACCGATGTCATCTCTCATTTGTATTTCGTCATGATTAAGAACCGGCGCATAGCAGACAAACGAAGGCTCATGTTTTGGTTCAATGTATGTTTTTTATTCGAAAATGTGAACATTTGCACTAACTCGTAGGCTATTGCAGGGTGGTCCTGGTTGTTCTTCTTTCGATGGGTTGATGATGGAAGTTGGGCCTTGGAGAATGGACGGCATGGGTGGTTTCAAAGTACAAGAGGGTGGCTGGGAAGAGTACATGACTATGGTTTATGGTGCCTTTCCCGCTTGCTTTCTTGGTTCCTGCTTAACTCAAATCAACATCTAGTCGACCAGCCTGCAGGGACCGGTTTCTCGTATACCAGCACGGACAGCTATGTTCATACTATGTCAGAGGTGAGTCTCGTGAAACAAGTTGTGAATATTCCTCATCTGGTCTACGTAGGCATCAACTCAGTTCCTAGAATTCTTGCGCAACTTTTACAAGGTCTTCCCTGAATACAAGAATGTTGACGTGGGTCTCTTCTAGTCTTAAAGTTTTCTTCAGCTAACAATTACAATTTGTAGACATACTTTGGCGGAGAGAGTTTTGCTGGACAGTGGATCCCGTACTTTGGTAGGCTCACAAAGCCAGCATGCTCTGCAAATTACTCATATAACTCACAGCGGACGCTGTCTTGGAATCTCAGCTGTCAGTGCCTCTTCGGGGGATTGCCATTGGAAATGGATGGATAGACCCACGCCGACAGTATCCTGCATACTTGGACTTCGTGGTCAAGGTTGGATTAGTTGAAGAAAATTCCGATGTTCGTCTCTTGTTCCTGCCTGGAATTGTTCCTGCCTGGAATTGTTCCTGCTGACTTCTTCCTACAGGCCTGGAAAGCTGCTAAGAAATCTACGGATAGTTGTGTGGCTGAGATTGATAAAGTCACGGATCACGAACCTATTCAAGTCAAGGGTTGCGAGCGGCTTATATTGGACGTTGTCAAGAGCCAGGAGAAAAAGTGAGTATTGCCGCCGTTCTTCCGGTAATAGAGTTCCTAAGCAGTTCAGGGAAAATGATCAGGACATGTGTCTCAACATTTACGATATCCGATACCATGATACTGTTCCAGATTGTGGTATGAATTGGCCTCCAGACATCCATCCTATCACCACCTTCCTCGGTGTAAGTTTTTGCACCTCCTTTCTTATTATCGATACTCAAACTTGGGCAGCGCAAGGACGTCGTGGCAGCTCTCCATGCTACCGCACATTCTGGCTCATGGATTGAATGCAAGAGCGCTGTGCACATGTCGTTCAATGAAAAGACTGAGAATGCATCTATTACTGTCATTCCGAAAGTTCTTTCTAAAATCCCTGTCCTCATCTTTGCGGGAGATCAAGATTTGATTTGCAACTACGTGGGTCTAGAATCAATGATTAAGGAGATGACTTGGAACGGTGCTACTGGCCTTGGGGTGTGTATTCCTCCCCTCTTATTTGGTCTACGCAGGCTCACTCCGTAACGCATGTAGACTGTTCAAACGCAGTCATGGAATGTAAATGCCACACCTGCAGGCACATGGGTAACCTCACGGAATCTTACATACGCCAAGGTAAGAAAACCCCCATCGTCCCTCCACGCTACTTATTCATCACCTTTTAGATTTTCAACGCGTCCCACATGGCTCCGTATGACCTTCCCCATGTTACACACGATATGATCCTCCGCTTCATTGACTTCAACTTCTCTTCCATCTTCGAGGGTTCTGCCAAGATACCTAGCAGCCTTGGAGGTGTCAAAAAACCTGTCTTTATTGGTGAAACAGAAGCCAAGCCCACCACTTTACCTGCGCCTGGAAAGACGCCAGAACAAGACAAAGCTATGTGGGAAGGTGCGCCTCTTTGATGTCTATGCTGATATTTTACCTCTTACACAACTCGCAGCGTACTACAACGCGGGGTCTGCAGCATTGGTTCTTATTCTCATTTTCGCTGGCATAGGCACATTCGTGTGGTGTCGCCTCCGGCGGCGACGCAGTCTGCGCCTACCAGTGGGTGGAGCTGAGGAGGAGGAGAGTATTCCACTGCATTCGAGTCACCATCATGACGACGAGGATGCAGGAGCAGTTGAATCTAGGTTCGCTAGCGGCAATGGTACTGGGCGGCAGAGAAAGGGAAAAGAACGTGCAAGTGAACAAGCACCCCCAATTTTTGATGTTGGGGATAGTGATGAGGAAGAGGATCGAGTTCACGAGCGCAGAGAATAGATGTATCATTAAGGCTTCATGTAAGTTGGGTGTTAGGTAAACCCGAAAATCAGACGAGCTATGTCTGTATACCTTAATAGTAATTATCAGTTGCACATTAGTCCTTTACTGCGTGCAAAATCCGTTCCTACCCCTTACGATCAACTGGAGAAATTGTTCAGTGAGACGCAGGCATTCCCTATTTAGCCATTCACAGTGAGAAAAGAGCAGCGAAGGCATTCAAGCAGATGAGATTTGGCAGGGTGCCATGTTGTGCTCATAATAATTCGACCTCGGAAGGCGTTGAGTACTTGAGTCCCTTGAGGCAAAGTTAGTTTTGGGGGTGCTCTAGTCAAATAATGAAGAAATTTGTAGGGAATCGTCTCAAGTACTCATAACAGGATAACGATGAGACAACTGTACTAGTCAAACGACTGAAATTACCAGGTGTATGTACTTTGGAATGAAGGTTTTCGATACCTAAACACCAATATCCTTAACTGAGTGGGGGTTCTGTAAGATGCGTATCAACCGCTCCCTGTCTCCTCTCTTTAATGTCACGAACTTTTCGATGTACTCGTAAAGTTTGCCTTGTATACAGGCTTCGTGTAGGTTAAGCGGGCTTGTTTCCGGCCTACCAAGAACCTGTTTGTACAGGGCCTTGAGGTGCCCATATTCGTCAGCGTTCCGACAATTGATGAAGCCGTAGTCAACATTGACAGCGGGCTCGGATTTGAAGTCCACGCCATCTGGCACCTCGGCCTCAGATACTTCTACCAACTGCTTAAGCCACCAGACAGACTTCATCGTGGACCTGTTAAAGAGGAATTCTTCCAAATAGGGGTGGCTGCGCTTCTCGATCGGAAGCCCACAAGAACGCATGAGTTTGGGGAGGCTGTCATTTTCATAGGCCGCAACGAAGTCCTTGAATGTGCATTTGTCTATCAGCCGACGGTACAGCAAACCCAATTCGCCTTCATAGCGTTGTTTCGAGCACGTGCAAAAACCGAAAAGGACCCAGATTTCAAAGAGTGGTGACGGATGCTGCACTGGCTCCAGCAGAAGTTGGAGGTACAGTTGGTGACAGTCCTGAGCCGACTTTGGGAGCTGGGCTATCTTCTGCTTAATGTCCTCAGGCGTGTCTGCATGGGAACCTCCCGTGAACCTCCATGCCCGTATAATTGCTCGTGTGATATCTTCTGCAGCGTCCGGGAGAGGGATGGATCTGTCTAGGATGTACGGATGTTTAAGGAACCATGAGTAATATTGACCCCTGGATCCAGCTGGCAGAGATTCGAATATTCCTTTAATTTCTTTCACCAGCGTCCCATGTACACGCCAGTTGTGTAAAGTCTTTGGATCTGTGAATCGAAGTAAGCCTTGATAAAGGCCCAGAAGCCGAGGCCTGTCAGAGCTTGACTGAAGGCGAGAAAAGCCATAATCCTCCAGAGTCTGGGCATCCTCTGGCAGTAGATTGTCTCGAGCGGCTCGTGCAAGATAGTAGGAAGTTTTGATTGGCTTGTTAGGATTGCAATTGAACATGTGGACTGGCCAAAGTTTTTCTTGACAACGTTTGGAGCAGTACCATACTCGTGAGCAACCAGTGCAGCGGCTGCGGGCAGGTTCATCGCAGGCTTCACAACTGGGTTTTGCTTCCATCTGGAGAGATTGTTTGTTGAGACTCAAGGCGAATAATGGTCAACCACTCACCGTGAGAAGAGCAAAGAGTGGTAAAGGCACTTCTCAGAGACGTGCGGGTTTAAAAACATTCGCAGGGCATTTCCGTGATATGCACGTTATCTAGACGCTCATCAGTTAGCACATCTTTTCGCAGGTGCATGAAATTGATGGATTGTGAGAGGTCGTTACCCATAGCATCAGCTGACAATATAGTAATATTCGGAATAGTAATATTCGGAAGGGTCAGAGTCTACGAAAAGAATGCCATGTGATGGCTTGCCAGAGCTAACCGCGCTTGCGAGCGCGTCAAAAACAATTGAAACCCGATGCTAACCACTAGACTAACTGCTAACTACCCAGGCGGGACATGATCACACATCTGGATCACATCACACCATCTTTACCGCCATCCTACATCACGCCATCGCATCACCATCCTTTTCGTCATTAAGTGTTCCATTCGGGGAGCAATGAGATATGCCAAGATGCGTCAGAAAATGAACAAAGACCCGCACAACGTAGATCCAACGAATGATACGCACTGCTGGTTATCATGATGGCAGTCCGCAATTATAGAATAGGGTAAGTTCTTGATCTCCGTGCTCAGACTGAAGAGATGAATTCGTTATTCAACCTCATTACCAATATAGAAGGGATCTAACCGCCCTTCACATGGTCCTCGCTGAAGAAAGTTATCATGTCTAAATAATAACGGTAGGTAACCTTGTGCATAATTAGGAGAGCCAAGTACACAACAGGCCTAGGTGATGAGACGGTTTTGCAAGTTAAACATCTGGATAAGTACTTTGAGATGGAAAATATCGTTACCTAAAGATCAGGAAGGGGGTACAGGTTCTTTAAAATGCGTTTAAACTGCTTCCTTTCTCCTTTCTTTAGCGCCACGAACGTTATGACGCATTCGTAAAGTTTGCCTTGCATACAGGCGTCGTATAGGTCAAGCGGGCTTGCTTGTGGGCTATCAAGAACCTGCTTGTACAGTGTTCAGGGTCGTCATATTGGTCAGGCCGACAATTGATAAAGCCATAGTCAAGGCGGACGGCGTTCCGATATTCGAAGGAGGACACATCCACCTCAGCCTTACATGCCTCCACCAATTGCTTAAGCCATCAGACAGACTTCATCATGGACCTGTTATAGAGGAATTCTTCCAAATAGGGATGATTGTGTTTCTCGAGCGGAAGCCCACAAGAGCGCATGAGCTTGGGGAGGTTATTTTCATAGGTCGCAACAAAGTCCTTGAATGTGCATTTGTCGATCAGCCGACGGTACAGCAAGCCTAATTCGCCTTCATAGCATCGTTCCGAGCACGTGCAAAAACCGAAAAGGACTCAGATGTCGTCGGGTGGTGACGGATGCTGTACTGGCTCCAGCAGAAGGTAGAGGTAGAGTTGGTGACAGTCCTGAGCCGACTTTGGGAGCTGGGCTATCTTCCGCTTGATGTCCTCAGGCGTGTCTGCATGGGAACCTCCCGTAAACCTCCATGCTCGAATAAATCCTCTTGTGATAGAGGCTTCTGTACTGTCCGGGAGAGGGACGGATCTGTCTAGGACGTACGGATGTTTAAGGAACCATGAGTAATATTGACCCCTGGATCCAGCTGGTAGAGATTCGAATACTCCTTGATTTCTTTCACCAGCGTCCCATGTACACGCCAGTTGTGTAAAGTCTTTGGATCCGTGAATCGAAGTAAGCCTTGATAAAGGCCTAAAAGCCGAACCCGGTCGGAGTTTGGCAGAAAGGCGAGCAAAGCCATAATCCTCTGGATATCCTCTGGCAGTAGATTGTCTCGAGCGGCTCGTGCAAGATAGTAGGAAGTTTTGATTGGTTTATTAGGTTTACAGTGAAAGATGTAGACTGGCCAAAGTTCCTCTTGGCAACGTTTGGAGCAATACCATGCTTTTGAGCAGCCAGCGCAGTGCCTGAGGGCAGGTTCATCACAGGCTTCACAAATGTGATTTGTTTCCATCTGAAGAGATTGTTTGGTGAGACCAAGGCATGTCAAGCCTATAATAGTCGACCACTCACCGTGAGAAGAGTAAAGAGCAGCAAAGGCACTTCTCAGAGACGTGCGGGCTAAAAATGTTCGCAGGGCATTTCCGTGTTCTATGAACGTTATTTAGACGCTCATTAATTCGCACACCTTGTCAATGCGGCTGCATGAGGTTGATAGGTTCCCTAACTTGCAAGGGTTCTCATTCTGATATTGCAACTGGTCCGGCGACGTGCCGCCTTTTGGGTCACATGGCAATGTCGTTACGAGTTTGACTTCAGGCTTTCCACCAAGCAAGGGTGTTATCGACGAAGGCGACGTTTCTCTAGTTGCAAGTAGAAGTCATTACTCAGAGCATCAGCCGACAATTAGCATGTGTTTGTGTGACAGCAAACATAGAGAAGCTTTATGCACTATATTCATGAGTGGCAAAATATAATTAACAGAAATACACACTTCTCAAACTATTGAAAAGGGCTGCTGACGATCAGCCAGGCGCGGAAACGCATTATTCTGCGCTAACACAACCATCCGCTTTTCATGGCTGATATATCCACGCATGAAGCCTTTATAGATCATGTTTGCCACGAGACACTCAGCTTCATCTTCCGACGCATCGATGCCAGAAATCCTGAGCGATGAGGTAAACATAGACACAGGTATTCTCGTGCTCTTGTCCGCCGCGACCCATCTGAATGAACGACCACAAAACATAGAGGATAACGACGGTTTGTGAGTGCAGAATGAGGTTAGTGATAGGATAACCGGAGAAGAATAAAGCACATATAAAGACTTACACTCGACGGAATAAGCCTCGCACACAGAGTTCTCTGGCTTTTTCCAGAGTTAGCCATAGATTGAGTTCGACGAGACGTCGTTCTAATCTTTCAAGTGCGCTGTCGTAGCCTGCGACGTCGCCTACGCGGATGGCTGCGATAAACGGCGCATAAATTTCGTTAAGAAGAGGGAAGCGTTGCATTAATTCTTCTGATGGGAGGTGGCCCTTCAATATTCGGAGGGCGATGAGATATGCCAAGATGCGTCTGAAAATGAATAAGCATACCAAGCTAGGAAGACTCACAGATGCAAAGAATGGTACACACTGCTGGTTATCATGACAAGCCACATGGCAATTATAAAATGCAAGGGTGAGTTCTTGCTCAGACTGAAAAGACGAAGTTATTCCTCCTCATTGCCAGTATAGGAGGGATCTGGCAACCTTTACATAGTCCTCGTTGAGGAAACTTATCATGCCCAAATAATAACGATAGGTAACCTTATGCATAATCAGGAGAGCCCAAGTCTAAGCGGAAAAGCAACGTACTTGATGAGATCGTGGATAAAGTGATAACGCTGGAATGTCCGTATTGGCATCCAATGCACGCAAGATATTCTTGGATAGAGATATTCGCTTGACCTGTCAAGTATTAAGTATTAATATCGCCAGAGCGTGGCTTGAGGGAGTAGAAAACTTACCCTGAAGTAGCATTTCAAGACAAGCCCTACGACATAGTATATGCCCCATTTTCGAGATTGATCAGGCGGTGATGTTCTTGTAAAAAGACGTTAACCTCGCGGCATCTGAGGTTCTGGGAAGCATAGACACCTATCAGTCATGCAATTGCCAAATGCCTTGGCAATCGTTCGGGCGGCCTCCTCCATACACTCGCTCTTTTGGCCGTTGTATTTTGCGTGATGATCCGCCTATAGTGGAATGAGATAATGGGGCCAAAACGCGTGAAAAACGTGGGTTTACATCGAAGGCGAGGTCTCGTAGGTCTCGTAGTATGGAGAACAGGGCTTGAAGTGTCCAGCCACGGTTTTCAGTGAAGAAGCGGAGAAAAAGTCTTGCAAATTGCATGTCAGTCAAGACTTTGCAGAAAGACTATCCAACCCACTGACGATACTAATTGTGACTGTTCCTTGAAAGCCTCCCCAGGTCTCCGTTTTGCGATATGTGTGCAAGTCAGGACATACTGTGTCGCAATCTCATCCCAAGGGTTTTGCATGGCTCCTTCGTATCGGGCGAACGTAGCGCGCTATGCAAAGATAGTTTTTGAGTACAGCCGTAGGCTCACTGAAAACACTGTGCTTACTGTTGCATTCTTAAACTCCTTCACCAAATCCTTCCCGTGGGGGCTTGTAGGCCGAAGAAGGTATGCAAGATTAAGCCCATTCTCCGCAACGATGGCGTCGTTGAGCTGGGACATGAAGCTCATCATATCGACAGGCATTTTGTGTTGGGAGGGAAATGAAGTTGGATTCAGAGAAACAGTTTATAGTAAGGATCATCGATCAAACTTGGCATCGGTTCGTGAGCGCCGCTTGTCCTCTACCCTTGACCTCCCATCTCATTCTGCATTTCCTCCTAGTAACACACTACTCCTGATATTTATTTTTTCCGAAATCTTCTCCTGGACGTGATGAGTATGAACATGCATTAAAGCTTCGACCCTCGAAGCCTATTCTGTCTTGGACTTGAAATGGAATCATCGTCTTTCAACAATGCTGAACTACTTGCTCTTGTGGTGTCTTGAGCACGCGTTCTAAAAATCAGAGAAGACATACCACCAAAATTAACTGTGGAGTTGAGCTTGCCTTGTCTCCATGAATAGTATGTTTGCTTGATATATATTCCGGTTGTCCAACGTCTTCGCCACGTTTATAGGCGTTTACTCTTCATTGTTACCTATAGGAACCATGTCAGAATGTTGCACCGTCTTTCGAGCCAAAAATCATGCCGATACTTGTTTTTTTTTTTTCACGTAACAAAAATACGCCATTTCCTTCGCTGCGCTGACACTCGTTGAACACCGCAATGATATCCGTGGAAAATGTGCCTGTAGATACATTTACTGGAAGGTCCTACGCCTGTTCTCCAATTTAAGTTGTATCGTATGACCATACCTTCAATGTCCTATACTATCCTTATCTTGCGATTTCACTTTGTAATAAAAATTTCATGTCTGTACCATGAGTTCCATTTCCCAAGGCCGATAGCTTTCGTTTTTGAATAACAGGACATATATGCTACCCAAGAACCGCTGTAAGACGCGATCTGATGTAAATATCGCGTCTTGGGTAAGACTTGGTTAGTCTTGCCCTCTTACACTGACATGGCTCTCCAACCATCCCTTCGTCCCCTGGTCGTCGCTGGCTCCATCGATGCCCCGCACACACTCGACATTTTCTGTTAGTTCTCTGTCCTTATCGCGATTACCCTGATATTTACTAGTATCTCAAATTGCCACAGTGGACTATGTCTGTCCATACAGGTTAGCGGTTTGAAGGGCCAAATGATATTCTCAGCCCACAGCTCGCTGAGATTCGTGCAGTGCCAAGATAGCTCTAGTGATCGACGGCGTCCTGAAGCCTCTGTTCGCTCCCGGGGGTAAATACGCAGATAAAGTCAAAGTCATCGTGCGTCTCCAGGTCCAGCCTTGGCACGCATCTTCGACTTTGACACATGAATCTGCTCTTGCGGTGCGCATATATCTTGCTTCTGATTGAAGTACATTGTAACGCTGCGAGCTAGGTTATACGCGCATCGCCGGAGCACTTCTGGCCTTACTCTCTCGCGGTAAGACTACAAAAGCGCGTCTATTTCTAAGCTCAATCCTTTCCAGCTGTTCAAGAATCAAGGGGATTACTTTGACATTCCGACATCTACGCTGACGCCTCTTCAAATTCGCGAAAATCTTGCCAAGCTCGCGGGGACGGTCATTCCTCCTTCTGCTGTCGAAGAATTCAAGCAGCTCTTGGAACTTAAGAGCACTCCAAATGGAGGGAATGCGGTTACCGACGATCTGAAGTATACGAGTGAGTATTGGTTTATCTTAGAATTTCTGAAGAGGTTTGGTTGTTAAATGACGTCATCACAGTCAAGTTCTCGAGGCAGAATAGCATCCATGTGTCGCCGACTGTCCTGTGGGATGGTCTCGTCGCTAATGAGATCTCAAGCAGTTGGGGCGTGAAGGAGTGGAGTGATTTCTTGTCTACGAAGGTCAAAGTTTAAGGCAAGCAATCGAATCATAAATAACCTCGACTCGAAGTGTAATTGTAAAGATAAACCTGCATAGAAATAGACGCTACCAATTGGCTAAGCACAGACACATATGAGTGGGAAGTCCGTCGCAGTATCTAAACCATGAACGAGGTATCTCAAAAAAAAAAACACGTGACAGTTAGCTCGAAGAGATTCATGATTCGTTCGTCACTGTAATCAGTACACATGTGCATGAGGATTATACAATCTATCTATGACTACAGAAAAAAGGATAAAAATCCTAGGATATATCGTAAATGTTTAAAAGCAAACATATCAGATGGTAGTACAAAAGAATATAATAAGTTACATCCCATCTTCAACAAAACCCGTCCAAAGAGCAAAAGAAAGAGCTATCACTGTGCCAAGTTGCAAGGCTAGTGATACCCCCTTTGCACCTTTTCATCCGGGTACCTCGTCACCGAAGATGTCATATGATGATGCGGCGGTGGACTGGTGGTACCAGTGCTGCCCATGTTCAGCGGCATGGGCGGGGAGGCATGCACAGAAGTCGACATCACCACTGTCTGCACGGGCCCAACCGCAAATCCCATCGTCGCCTTGGTGCCCATCGAGTCAAAGTCAAGCTGTGCGCCAATCTTAAACATGTCGTTCTTATATATCCGCTGGTAGATGTACGAGTCCTGGAACGGGTGCGTGGGTGGGTCGGAAGCGGATGGGCTGACGAGGGTTTTGGCCCATATTCGTATGCGATGGGTGGATCCGGCTGGGATGGATTCGATAGGGACAGAGCTGAGTGTGAAAAGAGAGATAAGCTTGAAGAATCGCAGTTGATATAATAGTTTTGCTTACTAGATGAGGAACGTCACTGTCCGAGGATCACCATCTATCCGCAGCCTCAGGTCTTCAACTAAGCTACCACCCACCCCGCCTGCGTCGTAGTCGATTGTGTATTTGTACAGGTTTTCGTTAACGCGGTACCACCTGCGCAAATGGGTTGCGGGTTCATTTCATCAGTAGTCATGGCCCTTAGGGGTGGGTGGCATACCTGCATATGAAGGTGACTAGCGCACGTCCAACATACCCCTGGTAGAATTGGGACTTGGGGTCCACGCTCCTCAATATCATAATGGACGCATGGGCAACTGAGTAAAAATCAAGGTCCTTCCCCACCCAAAGCTCGTCGTCTGCAAACACACGGTGGTCGATGCCATTCGTTCGCAGCCAGATACGTAGTGAGAACAGACAGCCTGCCGGTATGCTTGACTTGCCAGGGTAGACACTGGTGGGCATTTAGTTTAGAAGCGCCTCCGAAGATTCGACGATGCGCTCACAATATAACGAACTCGAGGGCTTTGGGGTCAACCTGGGAGGATAGCCTTAGGACAGTCGGGTCGCATATGACACGCTCGATTCCATTGGCTTTGATTGATAGGCGTAAAGTGCATTTTGTTGAGGATGATGTAGTCGAAGGTTCCACGCTGCGCAAATGGCGGTTAGGGATGGGCGGGTTCTTGAGAGATGATGGGCTTACGAGATTTGGAACTGGAGAGGAGTAGATCCTGCGAGTAACTTGTAAGTGTAGATATAGCGCTCTCGTCTACTGGGAAGATGTGATCGGTTGGTGCTTGGGAGAGAAGTCGGTCGACGAAGAGGACGAGAACAGCGTTCACGGACCTCGGTGAGGACGAGGATTCATCAGAGCCTACCCAACTTCGCAGATCCCTACTTTCATTGGTAGCATTGCTGTGGCTGATAAGACTGTTTAGATGACCCATAGAAGCCATGAATGGCGGTTAAATTTACCTTCTCGTAACGGCTTCATATTCAGGGCATGGATCACGTCGTTGCTGCATCCTCATAATTGGAGTCTGGAAAGTTGAGGCGGGAGGCATGAATGCAAGATCGTCAAAGTTCGTGGGCGTAGACACATGTAAACGGCAAGAATCAGAAAATTGGGCCCTACTCGGCCTAGGACGGCTTTATGGCTGGCTCAAGGTGTCATGTGGGTTGTATGCCGACCGTAAATGTCCTGATTATCACCATCACAAAACATTGATATCTCTCATAACTCCTGGTTCGATGAAACAATATAGTGTACACTGCTTTTCACTTGCCATATCCATGTCAATATAAAAGGCGCTCACGGCCGGAGGAGCTCTTCCTATGACCGATTGGTGGGTACAGCTCATCCTTTTGAGGAAGGACGCGAGGATATCTCTGAGTCTTAACACTTCTCAACACCACAGAGCCACTCCAGATCTTTCATGCTGGGAAGTGCCTGGAAGTTGCTGATGTGCCGCTATCGTGTGACTTGAAGGTGTCAGGAAGAGGGAGGACGGATGCATAAGTGATAGTATGTATGTTGCCGGTTCCTTCTCGAGGGAAACTAAGCACACAACGGTGTGGACTACCCGAAAAAGCCGCAGGACGGCGAGAGGTTCAGGCGCGAATAGCTTCATGAGAGGAAACGACTATGTTTGGACAAAAGAAGTTGTCGTTTAGCAGAAGCTTGTTTATTATTTTTTCAGAGCATCTATAAAGGCGTCTAATCTTGCTTTCCCTGAAGAAGCTAATGAATCCCACAGCCAGAAGTGGAGCTGTAGTGACTCACCCGGATTAAAGAGTAAATACCATACACCGTTCCGACAGTGCTTGCGGTGAAGATGGCGCCATAGGTAGCTGTTTAGGTGAACATGTAAGGGAAAAAGACACAGTTAAATGCTCGGAAACTGACTGAGGTAGAGCCCAGACCTGGGAAGACGATACATGATCTTCCTAGGGTCGTTCTAAGAAAACATAAGAGGTGTGTGACAGTCGAACGTGTTGGTTCATACTTGGTAGGCCCTTTGCTTCTGAAGGATGGTGTTGGGCTCTGAAATAAGTTCAGTATGAGTGCATAGCATAAATAATAAGATACGAACTGTTGTAGAGGGGTGAGAGGAGCATGATGATTTTAGAGAAGCTTAATGGGTGTCAAGTCGAGAAAGCGGGAGGTTGCGGAGTTTGTTTTGAACGGGACAACGGCTGCAAACAATCTGAGCAACGGCGAGCATGGCAGCTGATCGCGTCCGTGTTAGAGTATGTCCCTCCATCCTCTCCTCGTCAGATTTTTTATTCAATTCAACAGGGCCTCAGCATATTTCGCCCAATTATCTATGGAAACACTGCAACTGTCCTAACTCAGAAGGAGCGTGATGCACTACCCTCACCTGACCATACACATAAATGGACCGTCGCTGTTCGAAGTGCTGCATCTGTAGATAACCTTGACCAAGTCGGTGGTGCAGATGATCTCAGCTACTTTATCAAACGCGTTACTTTCAAGCTACACGACACTTATCCCACTCCAACTCGCAGTATGTTTGTATCCTTTGGTTTACGCTCAGAATCCTCATTTACATATAGATATCGACAAGCCTCCTTTTGAGGTCTCTGAGACTGGGTACGCCTCCCTTTGATCTTTGCAGGCGTCTCTGACTGCTATAAAGATGGGGAGAATTCGACATCCAGATACGCATAAACTTCATTCCAGAATGTGGCGAAAAGGCTATTATAGTCTACCACCACCTCAAGCTACATCCATGGAATGCCACCGGAGAGCCTGAGATCCCTCCTCTTGATGTCGCCATGAAAGCGGGGCCAGTCCATTCCTGGCAATACGACGAAATCGTCTTCCACGACCCGTTCCAGAACTTTCTGAACATCCTCACCAGCCACCCTGTCACCCATCTACCCAAGTCAAAGCGAAAGCCTGTGCCTTTCCACTTGGCGAACCCTGGGTCATTGGAAGCTTCTAAAGGCGGTGTACCCGAGTTCACGACTCAGATGGAAAAGGAAGAGGCTGAGAGGCTGGAGGCTGCGCGCCAGTCGATTATAACTGAGCAGGAAAAATGGAGAGAGATATTGATTGAGAAGGAGAAAGAGCTCGAAAGGCTGCAGAAGCAGCTTGCAGCCACACCACAGCATTAGTCGTAGATCTTGTGTATTTCTATATCCGTGTACTACTCTTCTTACATTACGTGGCTAGCTGTAAAATACATCGCGCTCAGGTTAGTGCCATGGTGCCCAACCTGGATACATCTTTGCCTGGGAGTGCGTAAGCCCCAGCAACAGACAAGTATGTGCATATCCAACTTACTAAATATCCCAAGTCCGTCGCCTCTTGTATGAGCATCTGGACAAGGTTGCTTGTCGAGATCTCCTTCTCATGCCTCTCTTTACTCGTCGAGTATATCCCTTTCAGCTTCTTCTCAATCGGATTGAGAGCATTCTTTGCCAGCATACGAAGATCCACAGAGGCTTTGACCTGGTTCCTACGCTCACTGCGTTCCTGAATCAAGGTCAGCTTCTAGCGCCGTCAATCGTCATGATAAAAGCGAACCAGTTTGCGCTTCTCATCTTCCCATTCCACCAAAGGATCATGAATGAACGCATCGAGAACATTCATCAAAGAGTCCTTGTGATCGCGCAGCAGCTGCATCGTCACTTCGCATGCGATTCGGAAAACACCTGGGAGGAATACAGAGACTGTAAGAATAAGCACATAATTGCAATAGAAATCTTACCCTCAACTCCAGTTACGCCAAGTCCATCGATCAGGTTCTGCGTAAGCCTGAACGGAACACGTTCTGGCGTTTCCAATGATTTACCCTAAATTTGCAGTTATGCATCTAGGAAAGCAGTTCAACCCAAAATTTGTCCAATACTGACCTTCTCAAACAGACAATTAAAATCGACGTGGACGACATCTCCCGTAATGCAATCGAGCAAAATGTTTTCACCATGCCGGTCACCGAGACTACCGCAACCATAAGCGGAACCCAAAGTGAAGCCTATATCAACATACCCAAGAATAAATCCCACCATGGACATCACAGCAGCCGTTCGAGCATATGCCATGCGGCTCGTTAGCCACGCAGTGGGCTCCGAAAACGTCTCGATAAACCAATCATGAAACACGGGGGGGAATCTGTCGTTGATGCATTAATAGCTGGCTAGTGTACCGACCTATTGTGGCTTACAGTGGTAAAACGTGCTTCGAAAACAAAATACCAGCCTCTTTGTCAGAACTGGCCTTAATTGTTTGGAATACGTCGCCCATAGAATTCGTCTAATGAACAAAAGTTATAACACCATATGGGCACATTTTGAAATTGAAGGTACCCAGCTACGAATCTGTCTGGCATCGTAATATTTGACAACGACGGTGCGAATTGGTACAGTATTGGGAACCCATTGGATAAAGCCACATTCTTCGTTAAGCGTCACGACACCGTACGTCCGGATATCTTCAAAAAGGAAAATTTTCAAAAACAGCGCTCGGTTTAGGGAGAAGAACTTCCTTACGAAGTTGTCGTCGACGTGATTCCGAATTAGCCTTGAGCAACTTATTGATAATGGCATTAAAGTCCATTAGTCGGGCGTCTTTACGCAGATCGTCTTTTGGTTTTCCTAGGAACATGTAAATCTGGCCATTGCTTCCTTGTATGGTGATTTTACGAGGTTTGGCGAGCGAGCGCATGATGTCGATTTCATCAAAGAATCCTGCGCAACATGAGTTAGTTTCGTGACAATTGAAAGTTCAGTGTAGACTCACTCTCAAAGGTTGGAGCATTTGGAGGGAAAGGTTGATGGGTTGACTCGGCAGACGAGGTGGGAGGAAGACTCGCTGTTAAAGACTCCTGAAGTGGGATGATAAGTGGAGATTTTCCCAGCTCTGCAAGGCGTTTAAAGTCTTTGGACATTGTAAGTGTCTTTTTGGCATCGTCATCAATTTGATAATCGCAGAGATTGAGTAGCTGGTCAGTCATGGCGACACATTGCTGGATGAGTTCTGGGATATCGGTTTTTGCGTTGTTAGGATTGTTCTAGGTAGCAGGTTGGATATTTGGGTGTAGAGAATTTTTGATAACACGCACCCGAAGTTGTTTTAATATCTGCTTTCCTCGTGATTCCCGATTAGGTTTTGTCGACTTTATCACTGAGGTGAAAAGCCACAATGCTTGTTTGGGATATTCTTGCATAACACGAATGATAAGTTTCGCTAAAATTGGATAGACCTCTGGATTGGAATGGCCCACGCGAGACACGATTTGAGGGAATGCTGTGAACCACTTCAAGAACATCAATGGACATCGTGAGGAAGGAAAAACGAAGAACTTTACCTTGTATGCGGGGCAATCGAGTATGGCCTGCGCAACACTTTCGTTGAGCCTCTTGAATATATCTGACCCAGCGCATGTTTTCTCATCACCCAGATCCAACCATATTGTCAATAGGCGCGGAACAGTTTGGTATACATATTTAGAACCAAATTTGATGGCTTTTGCGAAGGATCGAACAGTGTAGAGATTCATTTTCAGGCCCCTGAGGAAGAGTCAGCAATGTACTTTGATTATAATACTCTTTGCTCGCCGTTTTCCACGTTCAGCAAGCGATAGGTTCTTGAAGCACTCATCATGGAATTGTCCGAGATGGAAATGAGCACTCTCCCATCTAGAGGGAATATGAATGAAAAGCCAAGGAAAGAAGAGAAAAACATACTCTGGTCTCAGTTGTGTGGCGTCCGTAAATGTCTTGAAAATGATGTTGGGGTCAAATCTATCAGCTTCATTCATCCAACGAGCACGGAGAACTTGGCCCTGTTTTGAAGTTAGCAATATCGAATGACAAGGAATGTATCACCCGCCTTGGCCCTCATATGTTTGCTTTCATTGTCGTCCAAAGTAAGATCGAGAATATCACCCTCTTTCTCGTACATCATACCAAGCGATTTCATAGAGTTTTCCAATTCCGTAAGAGCGCGCAAAGGCTCTCCCCTCGCCTTAACGAGCTTGGCGCTTTCAAAGAAAGAATATTGGTTTTGCGTGGCTTGAAGCATCGCACTATATGCAGTCTGCCAATGCCCAGCTTTCCGAGCAATTCTTGCACTAGCCAACCAGGATCGGCCGTGCTCGCCTGCCAATGTTTGCTTTGGAACTGAGCTGCGTTTAGCGTCAGTAAGGTAAGCAATCAAGAGTCGGTATACTTACGAGAGGGAGAAAGCCGCCCGTCGTAAGCTCAAAATGGGTTCACGAGTGCGGTAACTTGGAAGCGTTGATTCAAATCGCGCAGTCAACGTATCCGACAGAGAGGCCAAGGCCTGGAGACGTCGCTGTTGGGATCGGGCTTGGGATGCCGAGGGTAAATGGGTCAACACCTTCTGGATTATCTCTAATTCATGCATCAAATGAAGATTGAGCACTGCTTCGTAAGACCGACGGTATCCTCTGACTCCAGCTGCGGTGATAGGAGCACCTAGAACTGAACAAGCGACAGAATTTGACTGGGAGATCTTTTCAAGGTCACCAGCACGCATGGCGAGGAGAAGTCGTGCCATCACAATCTGCGACGTCTGGGCAGACGTATGGTCCACCATGTCTTGAACTTCATCCCATGCACCAACCATCCAAGAGCTTTCAACTTGGAACCCAGCCAATGCTGGCTCCCATTCTGGATTTCGAATAAGGACGCCTTTGACATGAGTCCTCAAAGTATCTAGTCAGGTAGATTATCTGCGTTAGAGCCTGACGGCTGGAGCTAGAGAGGCTTACCATAGTGTCCGAGGTTACGCAGGCAGCGAAGGAGGCCGATGTGGAAATCAACGTTATTCGGTGCTTGCTGTAGTCGAACTTCCCAGCAGCTTTGAGCCGATGTCCATCGTCCAGTACTCTCGTGCTGGCGTATCTGATGCTCGAGCGAGGGCGACAAGATCAGGGGAGAAACGCCTTCCATGCCGTCAGGTTCGTCGAGATGAGAATATATCTCATGAAGCCGCTCGTAGTAATCTGGAAGGTCTGCATTTTGTGGAGACTGTTCTTGAAGGGCCATTATCTGTCTTTCGAAGCTCATAAGCGATCGTGCGTACGCTTTGCACTGGAATGCGGCTCTAGCTATTAAGATCTGATCAATGCTTGAGAGTATAGAATCAACTCGTAGGAGTTGTTCTTCTATTTGGCTGTTAAGTTGGTTGTCTCGCGCCCGTTTACTTTCGTTTTTCTTTTTGGCGATATCCTGGCGCACTACACGGAGCCATTTGTTAATATGATCCATGATCATGAAGGCCGCCTGTATAATTGCCTCGTCAGTGTCTGAGATCCGAGGAAAGAGCGTCATACTTGTGCACTGAGCAGTTTCTTATCGGGAGAGGAAGGACTGTCTGGATTGATTTGGTCTTCCAGGACGGTTTTAAGTTCAATGCGGATGGCTTCTGCGTCATTGTCATGACCAGATATCAAGATATTCAGCACGAGATGTGGAAGGATATGGTAAGCCACGACGACATCCTTATTCCTGACGGTAGGAGGAAATGAAGCAAAGATGTTTCGAGCCATTGGGCCCGATGCTTTGTCGATAAGATGGTGTGTCCATATCTGAATCCATTCTCGGTAAGTGGATTGACCAGGATAGACTGGATGTTCGGCTTGCACCGCAGGTGATGGGTGGAAAGAATATTTAGAATCAAGAAGAGAAATCAGGGTTTCCACTACATGCTTTGGCAAGCTGTTCCATCTGTTGCGGACCTTGACAGGAGGAGCCGGACCATTTCTAGAGCCAATTAGCGATGGTGTGAATTGACACACTCTTAATAATTCTTGAAGAGTGAAGCCCAAGTATCTTTGATAGACGACATCGTTGGTGGCTCGAAAAACACCAACAAGGAGATCTCGTATGAGGTGTATCGCGAATAAGATGGATTCCGTCTCGTTGGTGAAATTGTGTATGACAACCATGCTTGAATCATTGACAGTGATTTCAAGACGATCCGGATCCAAGGCACCAATAATCCCCATACATTCAAAAGCTAGCAACCTCAACGGCTCTGTTCCATCACCGTCCCGGCAAGAGGCAGTCATTAAGGTTGTCATGATTTGCCCAATCATAGGATCGAAGATATCACCAGAAGCGAGTTGACGAATGAGCTGGGATTCGGAAATCAAGAACCGCTTCAATTCACCAAGCGACAGAATTGCAACGGTAAGGTTGTCACTTGTACAATGATCCAAAATCCGTCGGAGATGGTCTTCGGAGGTCCAGTGCTCTCGCACTTTGTTTAGCTCCTCATGAAGATGTCGAAGCTCCGGTATGGTTGCTAAGTCAACGACATCGTCCAAATGGTGGTCGAGTTGTTTCCCGATTTGACGAATCAGATACTCTAATGATTGCGTAACAAGTTTCCGGGCATTGGGGTTGAACGCGTCCCATGAGACAATGAATGCAGCGGTCGTGGGTCCGACGTAGGGTTTTATCTCTTCGGGTTCTAACAAATTGAGGAAAGCCTTCCAGGTTTCGAGGGTGACCTCCGAAAGTTCTTGCACGACGACCATTGTTTGAAATGTTGACATGTACTATTGATAGGCATGAGTGTGAGACTAGAGAAAACAGGTATTACAAAAACCTGAGGAGCATAGTCGCTGATGGCCTTGCCAACATGGCTCGCTAAAGCACCCATGCTTCGTAGAATTGTTTGTTTGCGTTCAGTTGAAACTTTGACCTTCACTTCCTGCAGCAAGTCGCTCAGCTGAGAGAAGATACCCAGAGTGTGAGGCTTGAGGAAAGTTGCCAAATCTGGAGGATTTCTATACGTCGCAGGGAGTAACGCGCGTTGAAATTTCTTCACAGCATCCAAAGCCTGCGACAATAGGTCAGTGACAAATTATCACAATGAACGATAGACCCACCGCAGTATCTTTGTGTGGGTTTCCTAATTCGATAATTATTTCGGCAAGTGTTTGAACCTGACTGCTCTTCAACAAGTCTTGGATGGTGACTTTGACACCCCCCGGCAAATCACTAGCCATCGTCCTTTCGATGAATTGGACAGCCTTATTTGTGTGTCCCGGACCTTGCATCTGGAATACATGGGCGAGAATCTGCGGGGCTTCCTGAAGATATAAGGCCGAAATAGGAACCTCAAGCAGCCGTGCGATACTTTGAAGAACCTTTATTTCGCAATTTGCAAAAAGATGGGGAAAGGTCTGTTGCCTTGTCATCGAAACGAAGGTTGCTGTGGACATTCCCATGATACGACAGCTTTCTGTGAGGAGATCGGGCTGAGTGTAATACCGCGATACGAGGTAAGGTGCAACTCGTTCTACATGGCGTCCCAGCAAGGAATAGACACTCTTCCCAGTGGCTTGTTTAATGGCGTCAATCTGTTGAAAGATATAAAGACGGTTGCAAAAATGGAGACAATTACTCGCTTTGATGTAGGCAGATCCTTTTAACACAGGATTGGTGTTATCAAGTTGCGCTATGAGAAAACAGAGTGCTTGTCCTATGACTTCGACTTCTGGGGACCTAATTCTTTATTAGATGGCTTCTTGAGAAAGAAACTTTGCAATCGACATACTTTCCCACCTGGCCAATAGAAAGAATCAGGCTTTCTTTACCGGGTATCTTGGCAGAGTTGTATAATTGATAGAGACGTTCAAAGGGTTTTTCGAGATCACTCCCGTTTACGCCCATCACATGAAGCAGAGCGGCCAAGGCATTTCTGTAGAGGAGTGGGGTGAAAATGAAGCTGTAACACGGCAACGCAAATAAAGTGCACTCACCCAGCTCCTAAGCGTACACTTCGCTCCTTGTCTGCTAAACCGCAGAGAATAATATTCAAAATTTCATCCGAACTGTCGTTGGTCTGTTCCATAGAGTTATGCCGGATTATTCTCGTAAGAGCCGTGAAAGCCAGCCTTCGCAATTCACTCGTGGCTTCATCTTCAGGACCTTCGAGTAGCTGTGTTATACCTTTAAGCGTGGATGAGAGTAATGGCAACATCTGGATGTCGAATGAAGCAGAACAAGCAGAACTATTACAGCGGCAAAGCAAGCATACAAAATTTGCCAGTTTTTTAGCAAAGGAGACTCTGAAAGCTGCAGTCGTGTCTGTGAGCGGCCTATCCTGACTGATTAATAGCTATATGTCTGATGAACACATTGCGCACCTATGACAACATTCATTTAAGCGACACAATGCAACGTTGGCAAATTGATCCCCAAACGTATTATCTTCGTCTGACCACATAATATGATTGGGAAGGTAGAGATCTTGAATAGCGTCTCGGGCCTTTTGCTTCCAGGAAGCATCATCTTCTTGATGTGTTCCCCCCTGAGGTTTCAAGCGCGCAATGGCTTGCTTCCGATTTTCAAGTTTGAGGAGGATTTCGTCGCGGAGAGGACCATGGGGAATGAAGGAGATAGCATCCGGCATTGCATTGACCATCTCAGAATCAATGAAAGGAATATTGTCACACAGAAACTGAAGTATCGTTGTCTGTAGGAAAATTAGAACGAACTCTCAGGTAAAAATTGATAAGGATAAACCTGTGTCCTCTCAACAGGCTCGGATGGCAAAGCCTGAAGTGCCGAAACAATGTCCGCCTTTGGTGCAGGTACGTTCGCTTGCGCTTCCTTGACAGTAATCAGTTGTCTTTCTTCAAGACCCGGGTTCTGCAGATGGTATTGCAGAAGTCGATAGGGTAAGGGTTTTAATGACCCGCAGAAGCCTTTGTGCATTTTATAAAAGGGTATGACATTCGAGACCATACGATCCAGTAGTTTTCCGCGTGATTTTGGCGTGGCATCGCAGGCAATCGAGGAATAAAAATCGAAAAGAAGGCGCGTAGAATCAGGAACTAGATGCAGCAAGTCCGCTAAAAACCATTGACATCGTAGGGGTAGGCAGAGAATTTGAGCGACAGCCTCAATACCGCTGAGAAGAAAGGCGTTCAGATATGATGATGAATGTAGCTTGATTTCAAAAGTAGTAACAACCTACGTGGGATCCATGTTAGTTGACATTTGGAAAAGGGAAGGCTGCACCGACAGACTGGGAAATAGCGACGTCTTTGAAGAACTTGACACTCAAAGGCGTAAGGGTAGTCGAAGCCGAAGCCTGGTCTACCGAGCTTTAGATTACGGTAAGACTGAAATAAATTCGAAAAACTCACCACGAACTGTGTCAAGGCATTCCACAAGAAACATCCGCAAAGTTTGCCATAGACGTTTATCTGCGGGTGAAGTAGTAGATGAAGTGTCTCCAAGGACGCGCGTAACGACGAGCATGACTTTCATCGCTTTTTCTCTCATGTATAGAGGGGTATACGTCGCGTCATCATGACCGCCTTGGTCATCCCAAGCCCAAAAAGCACAACACAAGCCCAATAGCTTCGTCAACACTTCCTCGGCAAGATTTCCTGGTTCAGTAAAAAGGCCGACGATACGTGTAGATGCCCTTTCAACAAGCTCCATCCACTTCTCAACCATCTCGACCCTCCGCGCAAAGACCTTCCACGAGAGGGCGCTGGTGACTGGAGGGAACACCATGAACTGGGAAAGGCCCAACAAAACGGTCACCCATATTTCCTGTTTCGAATTGATGAGTTCGTTGTAGCCCAAAGGTAGATTCGTGTCTAAGAGTCGGGTCACGTAGTTGTAGAAGTAGTCAGGATCTTCGAGGTCTTCAAAGGCTCCAAGGGGTTGTACATTTTCGGCGTTCATCGACGCGCATGAAGTGTGAATTGCACAAATATACGTGTCAATCTATGCAAAAGACCGGCCGATAGAGTTGAAAAGTATGGTTAACGTGTCCAGTCCTCTGTGAACATGAAGACTGAGAGTAGATTGTGGAAGATTAGGTAACATATAGACATCACTGAAGTGCTACTGCTTCCACTGGAGGTATTTTTCATTTTGCTGGTACTATATAATAGCAATGACCCGTAGTAATAATGACCGAGCTTTATTCAGGAAAGTATGAATTATGTCTGTTACTTTCGTCCAGATCGTCTCTTCTCCTTTGCCTTTTCTCTTTCCATCGACTTCTGCTCAGCCCGCTCACCTTCAATCGACCCGAACACTCGTTTCATCCTGTCAGAGTAAGCACGGTCCTTCTCCTTCTGTTTCTGCTGCTCCACACCAGCCAAAAACTTGGTATCCTTGCGCAGCTCACGAATGGCGCCCTTCTTCTCCTGTTTGTACTGATTGCGCAACTTGGCAGCCTCGTTACGTTCGTGATCAGGATCTTGGCGACGCAAGTAGTTCGAAGTTTTCGTCTCAAACTTGGGAACGTAGGACGGGATTGGAATCGGTTTATGCGCTTGTAAGCGTAGAGGTTGTCGCGCTTGTCGAGAGAATTTCAACAGCCGCCCCAAAGTGTCATTTAGGCTAGTCAATTGCACCTGGTAAAAAGTTTAGTTGACGCAAAGATATCGTTGACCTAATAAAGACTGACTTGTAGTGCCTTTGCCAAAATGGCGGCGTCAGTGTGCTTGAGAATTTCCAATACGGGTTCATAGAGTTCAACAAACCCATCCAGGCCTTTGTACATGTCGGCATATTTTCCTAGAAGGCTCAATGTCAGAGAAAGCAAATTGCTTTTTGCTTGCTCCGTCGGTTTGTCCAAAGAAAGAAGCTCTGCGAGATTGGCTTTCTCAACAACAACTTTGTTTTGCATTTTCGGATTGAGCGTTAATGAACGACACAGATCCGACCGGAAGTCTGGCAGAGGGAAAGAACCAGGGATTACCGCGACTGTCTTATACTGATGAGGAGCAATATGGAGGATCGTGTTGATCAAGAAGCTGACAGCCTCTGGAACAAACCGTTTGGACAACTCTTCAAACTGCAGGAACAGCGTGCACAGGAAGAGACCGCTAGTGACGTCGGATAACGATCTCACGCGACACAAGCCAAGATAGGCCCCAAGAAGAACTCGGGTCGGGGAGATGACAGCATGGTGAAGATCACTTGTTGACCATAATGAGCCGATGATTCGCAGGAGAGAAAGTTCTGGCAAGCCAGGCCATGTCTTTGCCTCTGAGTCAAGGGCCCCTCGAGCCAGACCGCGCTTCAGGTTTTTCTGCATTAGAGAAAGTTTTTCAACGAAGTGCTCCGCAGCCTGGACAGGATACGCCTTGCTGAGAGCTTCGATATGAGGTAAGATGGACGAGACCAAGGAAAATCGCGGTTCCGGTGGTGTTGTAATATAAAGAACGTGGTCGATGAGTATCGTCGCTAGGGTCTTAATCAAAGTAAATCAGAGCAGATCCACCATAATGTGTAGATAACACACCTGAAGCTTGAACTTATTATCAGGCCCGAGGCTTGTGTGATATAGAGCACGTATACGCTTGATGACTGTAGGTACGTCTTCGTCGCGAATGTCCTCGACAATCGTCAGGAATTCGTCGTGGGTTGAGGGGCAAGGAAACGTGAATGGAAGCTCTTTTGCCTTTCCTTTCGACGACGATGTCCGAGGTGCTGATTTTTTTGACTGAACGAGAGCTTCCTGTTCTCCTTCTTCAGCCTCATTTTCTGAGTCATTTTCCTCCTCGTCCGAACCTTCATCGTCCGAACCTTCCTCGCCGAACCCTTCTGCACCATCGTCGCCTTCGTCGCCATCACTGCCCTCTTCCTCGCTACCAGACTCTTCCTCCTCATCTTGCATTCTCGGAGCCCCATCTAGACCAGCACCTAGTCCATCCCAATCATCATCCTCCATAAAATCATCCTCCAAGTCGTCACCCCCTCTTCGTCTTTTGCCCCGCGATTTGCCCTCATCTTCGCTATCGCTCTCGTCCAAACCAAGCATTCGTTTCCGCCGTCGTCGTTCGGCCTTTTCTAAGGCCTCCTTCTCCTCTAAAGCAAGTTCCTCCTCAGTTTTCGTTCTGTCCTTGGGTTTGGCTCGTTTGTCGAAGGCAAGCTCACGGACACGTTGATCGTAGTCTTCCGACGGGGGTGGTAGTGCTAAAACAGCCGGCTGTGAAGTTGCCTTTGACCTTTCACTACCTAATGGAATGGAGTTGCTCCCAGTTAATGAGGGATCAGGTGCATAGATCAAGGCGCGTAGTGCGTCGAAGTCTTGGTCAAGCTCATGGCGGACATTATCCTCCTGTTCCCGTTCCATTTGTCTTCGAAGCTAATTGGTCATTATGCTTAGTCCACGAACGAGAAATCAAAGTTCAAAATGATCACCTTATGCTCCTTGCTTTTCGCCATGACTTCTGCCATAACCTCTGCCTTGCTCTTTTTCCTGGCCGGCTAAGTGTATAGAAATGAGACATAATAGTAAGTAATGCTCAAAACAACAAACCTCTTCACTCTCAGCATCGTCCTCATCTTCATCAAAGCCACCAAAATGTGCGTGCTTGACGATGTCAGCATCAATTTTACCTGTAAAAAGTCTGAATGGATGATGGATTCGTTGGTTATATTTACATACCTGTATCCTCTTCATCATCGTCGTCCAAACCGAGACCAACGTTGTCGAAATCATCAAGCTTGGATAGACTTTGGCCATAATGAGTAAGCTCGTCCTCGTCCTCCAGGTTGAAGGCCGCCCCCTTCGAAGCCCGTTGTCGTTCCCTTGTAAATCGTTCAAGCATACGTTCCTCCAAACTCATCGTTGGGTCATTTTCACCGAATCGTCGATCCACAATACCTCCAGCGCGGTCCTTTTCGTAGAACTCCTTAAGAAGGGTTTTCTTTCGCTACATAGATTAGGGAAAGAGATAAGTACTATATTAGAGACTAAAAAGATTAAATGGACGCGCCTGTTCAAGGCCAGCTTGCTTGCTCTGCGCAGGTTTCCCTGTGACACCCTTGACTTTACGACCACCAACATCGTGTTTGAGTTTCGTGACCTTGGTATCGAATGGATTGAGCCTCTTGTGAATCTCCTCAAGCTTAGTAGCACGCTTCTCCTTGTCCTTGTCCACAGAACTAGAGCGTTTCCGTTTTTTGCTTTGTTGAATGTTCCCAGTCACACCAGCCTTAGAAAGGGCTGACTTCAACTGGGAGAGCTGGGATCCTTTTGCCATCGCGCCGAGTAGACAGACCTCGACCAGTCGATCACTGTTTTCCAAAAATTGTGTGACGTGACAGACGTTACTTATGAGGACATGCGTGACAAAACTCGGTACACATCGATTTATCCACATACAAGAAGCTAAAGTCCGTTTTTACTGAATAAAACTTACTTTTTCATGGTTGTCCTTTCTCCCCAACGTTATCCTCCTTCACTGTTCTCATCCTTCGTTTAATTTGTACGCTCCTTCTCTACAGCTTTGTCTACCATCCATTGCCGAATAAAAGTGCTACTCATCTTGGTATTGCGAAGCAACTCTATATCCTCTGGGTCAATAGCAGGAGCATGCGGACTGATGACATCGATCACAAATGTCTGTAGTTGGGACAGGCCCTTCTCGCTCCGATGAGCAGCGACTGTGAGAAAAAGGGAGACCAAAATGAGGGCATAAGAGATACAGAATTGCGTAGAAACATACTGGCTTCAGAACCGCTTATAGTTTCGTGGCTTACAACCAAACCTTGAACGTTCGGATCATAACCTGTTGGTCCATAGACGTCTTGAAGGGGCACAATGTAGTATTCTATGCCTGGGCGGAATAGAGTCAAAAACGCGCGAACACGTTCCATGCGTTCCGGAAGAGACTGCAATAGCTGGGAATTGCTCTTTTTCGTCAGAAGGATGTCATCTAGAGGTTCCCTCTCGCGTTAGAGAATACTTGAGAAGTGCATTGGTACTCACCTGTGACCCCGACAATAATCTTCTCGCTTGCTATCCACGCTGCCATGCTAAGAAGTATCTTGTGGCCTGCATGGAGGTGATCAAATGTGCCCCCAAGGGCAACGACGGGAAGCCGAGCAGGTTTACGGAGGTTGGAAGGAATTATCGTGGGTGACGATGGAGAGGATGGGCTGGGCGGATCGATAGAGTCGTGGTTTCCAGCAGTGAGATATGACTGGCGCAGCGAGGATAAGTGCGCAGGAAGTGGGATAGGAATGGAGTCTGGTAAATTATGATTTGATCAGATAAAGAATGACCTCGAGGAAGAATTACTTACCTCCAGCAACACGGAATACGATATCAACTCCTTTTCCAAGCGTGCTTGGAACGTCTCCATCAAGACCCAGCAGCAAGACGTCGATCTCCATTAGAACCTTGTCTAAGGACTGGGCAACACTTGTCGCCTGGACATAGACATATGTCAAGAAACGGCAAACATCCTCGAAACACTCTGTACGAGACACTCCAAGGAAGGGATTGCTAGAAGGCCTAGGATCATTAAAGTGACGGGAGAAGAGAACGATTGTCAGATGAGTTTGAGTGGTAGAAGCAGCAGCAGCGATGACAGGAGAAAGGAAGTGAGGTGGATTGAGAGAAGAGACAGTAGCAAGGAGAAGGGAACGTTCTGCGCAGGTAGATACAGGGAACGGTGACGGGCTACGGTTACGATTAAACATGGTCCGGGTGTAGCTTTGAACACGACACCATCGTAAGTGTCGTGAAACAAGCCCACCACTTCACGTGCCAATGCCTTGATTACTTTCTATCACCTTGAACTCCTATGCGCTGTGACCTACTTCTATCGTCAATCCGTCTGGTCTGCGCAGATATTCCATATCTTTGCGGAAATGGAAGTTGAGAGTTTCAGGACGCCCTTACACCGACTCCAGTTTCCAGGGCTCGCTCAGCCCTTCCATGTGGCATGGAAATTTTCAAATGGTTTAGGATGCCCTTGCGGCGACTCCAGTCTCCAGGGCGCGCTCAGCCGCCGCAATATTAATGTATACTTCCATATTTGAGAGACTTTCATATGTTTTAGGACGCCCTTCTAGCGACTCCAGTCTCCAGGGCGCGCTCAGCCGCCGCAATGTGTACTTTTCCCATGGAAACTTCGACAGATGATAAGGATAAATCAGCAGTTCAATCGTTAACGATTCTGTGACATTTGTCAGCTGTGGTCGTCTTAAAACTAACTTACACTGCTTCAAAATTTGGAAACTGCCTGCGGAATGCAGCTTGCTCGGTAGAAGGGGATATCCACATACGAGAAGAGTTGTTGAAACTTCGGCAAGCGCTTTCATCTGGTTTGGACATGTGAAAGAAGCCTGACCAAGTATATAGCCGTAGTTCACATAATCGTAATCTGGACTTCGTATGTTTTTCTCCACCGTGTGTCTTATTTGACACGTGTTGACGTCTGCCAGAAAAACATGAAACTCTGCAAAAGAACGGTGCCTTAAAGCCGAGCCCAGCTGTGGGGCAAAGCTACTTCTTCGATGGAGGTTATTGTACTGCGGTCGCCTGAATAGCTCCTGTTTGACGGCGTACCTGTTTTTTCTATGGTCATCGCATGCATATGGTATCTCTAGATCTCGTTGCAGCGTAAGCGTATGTAAATACCTCCAGCCATGTCAATAGACGGCTCTAATGTAACCTATTCTCACATAAATATGTACAGGTGCATGTGGCTACTCTTGCTTGTTCAAGCGAGAACCACAATGACAGTTACTTCTCAGTAGTTATCTCCAAACCTCAAAGTATGTTCCTAACCCGACCCTTATTCAGTTTACTGACTATAACTCCATTCAGATCGGCGTGGTCTGCCGTAGTGAGTTAACACCTCTTTTCGCTAAATAACACAAATTCTTAGATTCTTAGAGGTCAAGAAGCTCTAAGAAGCCTCGAGCGCGACATTCTACCAACAAGTTGACTAATGGTTCAACTATGTTATCTCCCTTAAGCTCGGAACTATTGTATAATTACTCTCTTTCACACTCCCTTTCATGCAAAGGTACAATCTACAATCCAATCCAGGCCACGTTTCACGATTTCCAGTCGGAAGAATCCTGTTAGTCTATTTTGTCAGAATCGTAACACCTTATGTGTGGTTGGTGTGGAACTCGAGATGAATAAGCATACCTAATGTCACCTGCGATAGAAAGCTGAGTTGCCTCTTTGGTGCAATGCAATGAATAGATTCCGTTGTAGAATTCTTTTCATGATAGTGGGGGTATGAAGACCGATGTACAAATAATGCTTTAGAACAGGGTAACACTTTATCAATGGTAGTCCCTTCGGGTTGAGCGTCCATTGCTCCTGTAAGAAGATTGGCCGCGGCGTTCTTCATCCGAAGTTTCTATAGTACGCCTGCTCCGAGTGTCAGGAGAGCGAGAACGGGACCGACGGTACGTCCGTGTTGAATGTTTAGAATCCCTGTCATCAGGAGAGCGACTACGAGTTGGAGAACGATATCGCCTTCGGGGTGAGAGAGAGTGAGCTCTATGGTTCCTGTCATCAGGCGAGCGACTACGAGTCCGAGAAGTATGTTGCCTTCCGGGTGAAGGAGAGCGCGACCGACCCCCTGTATCAACTCGTCGTCCGAGTGATTCAAGTAGATCTTGAACTCCTTTCACCCCCTCCGACTTGAGCTTGCGCGCGCGTTTCTCCTTCTTTCCGGCTTTCCTTGCTTGCCGTTCCTCTGGTGTTTCATTTTTGTGCTTGCCTTTCGATTTGGACTTCTTGGATTTCTTGGATTTCTTCTGTGCCTTTGCCTCCTTCCTTTGCGCCAGCAGGTAATCTCGCATAGGATCTTCAGGGTCGATAGAGGGAGCGGACGATGCATCAGAGTCGGATTCCTCATTGTTGGCTTCAAAGACGACATTCAATGAGCTAAAACATAGGCAATAGGAGATGTACTCACCCATAATCATTTCAGGTTTCGCGTTGAGGCTCTGTTCCTCGGCTTCGACCCATTCTCCATCTTCTCCCTTAGTTTTGGGCTGCTTGTAATTTTTGACATGGTCCACACGGAGGGTTTTCTCTAAGATCTTGGCCCCATTGAGGTTATCGACGGCAAGTATAGTAGACCGTTGATCCTCGTACATCAGAAACCCAAATCCTTTAGTCTTGCCTGTCTCTTTGTCCCGAGGCAGGTTCACGTCCATCACCTCACCATACCTATTGATTCAGGAGTGAGCGAAAAGAGACACGACACCCTGTTGAAATTCTTACTGAGAAAATATCGTTATAACGTCGCCTTCAGTGAGATCAAAGTGTAAGCCACCGACGAAGACATAGGCAGAATCCTTGTATTCGTCGTGCCAGGATGCGCCGGCAGTGCCCAAGTCAAGTTCGAGCTGGTTTATTTTATTAATTTCCCTTACAACACTGAAAACGCATCATGTTAGCACATATTGGACGGGTCACTGTATGCAACCAACTCACTTCATGATTGTATGGTGTGAACAGAATAAAATTCCCACGGCCTCTGTCCACCCACACTAATTTTTTTGAGCATCGTTCGCGATTATCAGCAAAATGGCTTCATTCTCGTTGCCGCCCATTCACGACAACCCAGACGGCGGATGGGGTCCCTCGTCATCTAACCTGCCTGGCCAGTTCAAATTCAAGGATATTCCTTATGCGCCGTACTCAAAATCCGATAAACTTGGTCGCTTCGCAGATTGGAACGATGCCTCGTCTGACGGTCGTCCTAATGCTGCCGGTGCTCCAGTTTCCACAAATTCCCGAGGAGGAGGCCCTGGAGTTCGCAGAGGAGACAGAAACCAGGCCTTCGGTAGCGGAACTGCGAGCGCATTCGCATATTTCCATGTTGAGGATGAATCTTCCTTCTCTCTCGTCGATAACAAAGCTGCGGCTCCTCGCAGGGGGACTGCCTTTGCTCGCGGTGGAAGAGGTGCTGCGCGTGGCGGACCAGCTTATCCCACGAGAGGAGGGACGAGAGGAGGTCGTGGGGGCCCAGTCGGTCGCGTCAATCAAGCGCAGCGAGGTGGGAGAAAAGGATGGAGAGATTGGGAAAAGGTCCGTTGTCATTGAGTTGCCATGAAATCAAGCACAACTAACGTGCTGTAGAACAATCGTACCCGCGAGTCGTCGGTTGTTATTTCTCCTCAATGGGCCATGTTGGAAGAAATCGAATTCCACCGTCTTGCCAAACTTCGTCTTGAAGTTGATGACCCAGAGGAACTGTATGCCACAAATTATTTTAAAAAAACTGCAGTGATTCACACAAATCATTTCATAGGGAGAGTTACGGCCGACTGTTCGCATATGACAAGACCTACGATCGTGTTACCACCAAGACGGAGAGGCCTCTGCAATTGGTCGACCGTATCAAATACAACACCACAACTTCGGACGACCCTGTCATCCAGGAGGTAATATTATATATTTACCTTTTTTATCGTCTAGTCCCTGACAGGAATATTCATAGCTCGCTGGTAAAAATGTTGCCAAGGTGTACACTACAGATGTCATTCTCAGTGTTCTGATGTGTGCTCCCCGATCTGTTTATCCTTGGGATATTGTTATCGTCCGTGAAGGCAACAACCTCTTCTTTGACAAGAGAGATGGTGGCCCCTTCGACACTGTCACGGTCAACGAAAATGCCGCTGATCCTCCCCAGGATCCTGCGCCTCCCAATCCTAATAATCCCAACGAGAAGTCTGCCATTCCTGAGGTCCCCTCGATTAACTCTGCTACCTCTCTCTCGTTGGAGGCGACCTACATCAATCAGAATTTCGGATTCCAATCTGTTATTGAAAATTCACCCCCACCTGCGGTTGATTTTGCCAACGCCAACCCGTTCTACGGGCCCGAAGAAACCGAGCCATTGGCATCCTGTGGATATCGATACAGGCTTTTCGACCTCGGCATCACAGAGGACGAAGATATCAAGATCTGTGTCAGAACTGAAGTTGATGCTTATTCGCCAGGACAGGGCAATCCCCGGGATGGGCAGGGCCTGGTCACGATTCGTGCTCTTAATGAATTCGATCCCCGAGCACAGGGTGCCGGCGGAGCTCCCGATTGGCGAACCAAGCTTGATACTCAGCGTGGGGCTGTAGTTGCTACGGAGATGAAGAACAATAGTTGCAAGCTTGCCAAGTGGACGGTGCAGAGTGTACTGGCTGGGGCTGATCTCATGAAAATCGGGTCAGTGGATTTCTTTCATGAACATTCGGAATCAATAGGACGTGTTCTGAAACCATCTTTCGACTGAAACTTTCTTCCTCACAGATATATCTCTCGCGCTAATCCTCGCGATAACACCCGTCATGTTATCTTGAGCACAGCTTCGATGCGTCCTTCTGAGTTTGCTGCGCAGCTCAACGTTTCCTTAGCTAACGGATGGGGCATTGTCCGGACCGTGACTGATATGTGCATGAAGATGCCAGAGGGCAAATATGTGTTGGTCAAGGACCCCAACAGGGTATGCCATGATTTTTGTGCGGCTTTTTTCACATTTAATAATGCCTTTTGCAGCCCGTGATCCGTCTCTACTCGGTGCCTTTAACAACCTTCACTGGTGATGACGAAGATGGGGAAGGGCAAGAAGAGGCTTTTGAGGAAGAGGAATAGTCACATTACTCACATCTTGACTGATACTGTCAATTGTTTGAAACCCAATTTTCATAACCCTTGATTATGATACTTGATCATTGACTGAACTTTGAAGACTTTTCTGCGCCTCATTTCCATCATGGTGTTCAAGCCTGTGAGCTCAGCAATGTTTCGACAGCGGCTTCGATGTTTGTACTGATTCCAGAAATTCTGATGAGCTCCACATATGCTAAATAAAGATCTTGGGCCATACCTGCGTTGTAAGGCGGCTACTATAACATCTCTTTGAACGTCCGGGAACATCGTCGTTAACTGATTGATTTCTGCCTCAGGGGGAACCCGAATGCCGGCAGCAGCACGGTCAGTCCGACCTGTTAGTTCATCCACCCACTCCCTCATCACGGAACTGGATCCCGTAGCTGCACCACTGGCGCTCGTTTCAGTTTGTCGATGGCGTGGAGTAGTCGCTGCAGAAGGCCGTGCAGTGGTAATTACTTCTTCATTTTGCGGTGTCACGGTTGTGTTTCGAGTTGAAGATGCCCTCGAGTCATCAGGAAGTGCGCGGTTTGATCGACGTGGTGGACGAAGAGACCCTATGAATGGAAGCAGAAACCGTGTAGCAAAATTAACTACGGCGGGTGAAAGACGATAGGCCTTGAGATTCGCCAGGTCTGAACGATAGATCTGTCCCACGAGAATGCCAATGATAGCCACAGCCCCAGAACCTGGTAAACGACTGATTGCTGTCTGTCACCCAGAACTAGTTGGTTAGAGTTTAGGTCGCTTTAATGTCAAGGAAAAGCTAAACCTGGAGGGCAAGCAAATACAATAGACTTTTGTTGTTTAGTGGAAGGCCGAATATTCGATAGTTGTAAACAGCAGGGACGAGTCGAGAATACTGGTACAATATGCTGAATACGAGCGCAGATGGTCCCGTCGCGATATGATTGAGACCAACACGGTTGAAGAGCATTAAAGATAGGAATTCTAGGATGGTTGCGAGTATTGAAGATACCATAACAAACGACTGCCCCGTAATCGTGAATACTCGAATTGTTACATAAAGAAATCACTCACAGCGAACTTGATGCTACCGAAGCGGCGCTCAACATGGACTCCAGCATTATACAGTAAGAGTTGTGCAACAAAGAGGTCACTGGAGCTAGAGAATGCCAAGTGGTGGAGAACCAGTCTCCAGTACTGAAAGGGTCTGTTTCAGGATTCGTCACGTCCAGCACGATCCCAAGAGAAAGAACGCTACCTGGTGGTGACGAGACAAATGGGGGACCAGCTAGGGACAATCTGAGCCTGTACGGGTCTGCAAGACGATGAGAAAAGTTACCTGTAAGTGGAAGTAGTGCTTGACGTCAAACAACCCAGAAAGTATGGACGTAAGGCCGTAGCCCACCATGAGGCCTGAACACCATGGGGTCAATAATCAAAACAATGCATTTCTTTTCGAAACCACCTTTTGTTACCGAGGCATTCTCAAAAGACATATGGTCTTGTGAGGGAGGAAACAGAAGAGCGTGGGAGTCATCTAGCGTGTTGTCGACGACGCGTGCATTCAATCACCTGAGTTCTATTTCTCCAACTCCAACCTCCCATGCCATAAACCTCTTCTTTCTAAAGTGCCTCGACCCGAGTTCAATTAAACTTGAGAAAGACTCTGGAGAACTTCGAAGTCCACATGGTTTAACATCTGCCGAAACTCAGAACTCGTAACACCCCAAATCTACCTGTCTTAACCTTCTGTGGAGTCTGCCAATCTCGATTGTATAGACTGCCATTCAAATGTCTTTGAAATGTGTTAGGGCTCTTGCCCCACATCGACTTAATGCCTTCGGCCGGCATCATGCATCCATTGACGTGAGTGAGCGATTTTTAAATATGCCTCTCCTGAGAAATGTCTATAGTAGTTATGCTGTCAAGATGTTTGTCCAAGACACTCATACCTTTCGACATGACGGTGGCACTCCGAGGGACTTTTGGTTCGACTTCTAAAGTATTTGTCTGGATTCCCACTGACTCTCTTTAGTCTCTCAACCTTACGTAGACTACAACATTCAATACCAGAACCGTATGCCTTCTTATGTCGCGGCATTGACCGAAGCCATGTGTTGAATCTTGTCCCTTGTTGATTACATCTTGCTCAAGCCCTCCACGAGTCTCCTGACTTCGCGTCCTGGAAGAAGCTCTGCCTTTGCACGCCTCCGTTGTTGAAGGGGAAACTTAGCGTTCATCTCCACCGCCAAATGTCCTAATAACGTACTTGCCTCAGTAGGGCTACTCTCAGGGGCCCGCAGAAGATTCGCATTCCGTTTGCAATTCATCGTGTCATGGGCTACACTGTGACTATGCCTATTTGACTTTGGGGAGTTCCACTTGTGTACCCCGCAACGTATGTTCGGGGCCATGTTTCCATATCTGTGACTGGATTTCCCCGAGCGAGACTCAGCGACCCTGCCAGTAAAGGTGATGCTATGCTGACATTCTAACAATGGACTAACATATATGTTAACAAGTGGACAAATCTTATCTCCGCCTGTATATATCGATTTTTGCAGTTAACAAATTTAGGCACTTCCCGCGAAGTACGACCTCATCGCTAGCGTTCTACATAGAGTTTGGGCATGCAATGCCACTATTCTGCTCTTGTGAAGTAGTGGTGGAGAGCACTCGATTTTAACTCCTCGGTCAGTTTCTCACAACCGAAACTTATTCTGTCTCTTGCATTCTATCTCACGAGAAAGAGTGTCCGTCGGAGTCGAGCCTGACTCAGGTGACCAGGCTACTTCGTCATGATAATTACTATTAGCCCCGACGGAACATAGCTTCAAAGTGTGGCTTTCTCGCCACCCCTGTCTTCATACCATTCCGCGATAATGCGGTGGAATGGTTCATACAATTTACGATGAAATGGTGAGGGTGTGAAAGGAAACTCCTGCTCATATGGGCCAGGAAAATGCCGACATTCAATTCAATTCTTCCTCTCCATTAGTTCCACACGCCGAGGATACGCTAAGAATTCCCTCCTGTTCAACTGTCGAAGGTATGCGCAGTATCCGAGTCGCTGTTGCATACTGTGTTATACGTATTCGCGAATTCTCGAACAGCTTTGACATTGACAGGAGTAGCGCCATTGGTTTGTAAGTGAAAAAAGCATTGAACGTTTCGAATTATTGTGGAGCGGAGCATGGCAATGAGGCATATAACAGGATCTTCATCCTAATTGGCGACTTACCAGGGCTCTAAATCGTTATCTCACGCATATGGACATGTTTGCCAAAGGCGGAACAATTGAAGGAACATGAGGAATGGTCATATGTTAACGTTGTTGTGAAGAGACTCGTCGGTGTACGTGAAGGAATGGATCGCTGTTTAGACTTTACCGCCCAGTAGCTGGTATCTACTAAAGTATAGCACAAAGTCTGTCTAGTCTATGTAAGTACAAAGTTATGGTTCATATCGGCGCCGAATGGGTTCCATTTGCAACTGACATCCAGCGCATTTAGTGTCGAAATAGCGCGCTTGAGAAGTGTCTCAACTAACCATACCTGCAGAATGACGGCATTCTTCTAGAAAACTAGAGAATGAGGCGCTGCACCTACCCAAGGTCATCATCTCCCTTAGGCTGTTCAATCTCATGTGCATGCGCGCAGCTGCCGTGACATTTCATGTCACAATTTTACCACCCTAACGTTCCATTGTCGCCGTAGAAGATGCTCTAGGCGAAATGAGCGTTCCTAGCAGACTAGCGACATAGAGTCATGGAGTGTAATCTCTGTGGAAAGCTGGCGGGGTCTGGTGATGCCGGCGTCCATATGCTTTGCCGCCACCAAGGCGGGCCGTCTGCAGCCCTGAGCATAGCCCTGACACACCAGCACGCCATTGTAGGATCGCTGTGAAGATCAACCAAGATACGGTTTCTGGCAACTGAGGAAATAACTTCAATAGGCTATGCAATTCGAAGAATACATTGCACTGGCATGCGAGAGATATTCCATCTGTTCCAACGGTTACGGAAAGGTTGGAACGTACGAAAAAAAAAAAAAAAAAAAAAAAGCAGAAAGTTCGGCGGGTGCCGCTAGAGGCCGCTAGACGGATGCAAATGAAGGCCACGTTCTTTGGTGAGCGCGACATATGTTTTGGCTTGGATTTGAAATCTCCCTCGATCATGAGATCGGACCTTCGGATTGATTTCGGCTGTCCATGGGGTTATTGCTGGTTATTGACGCAATCGGGATGATTTAATCGTTCCGTGCTCTCACGCTCATTAGCATATGTCCTTTTGAGTTTACGCGTTTTGAACGTGCGCTTGAAACTGCAGACCGTATTCAGTCTATATCTGGGTATGCATGGCGCATATGGCACGAACTGGGCGGGATCCGCATACTTTCTGAACGTCCGGCGAAGCTGTTTCCGAGGAGGATGACGTGTGGACGTTTCTTCTGCTTGTGTACATGTGTGGCGACAATCTGAGTGTGGAGTTGACAAATGACATGGGATATAAGCAGGTGTGTCTTGTTGACCTTGACTACATCAGCTTTTCATCAAGACTCAGAGAATCGTATTTTGTAGGCGAGTAGGTCCAGGACACGGTCTGACACTTGGTTGCTATCAGCATTCCGTTTCTGTACCGATTTGAGCTGCTCTGGCCATCCTCTGACGTGACTTTGCTCCTCTCTTGGCCGTATTTCTGGAATCTTGGTCCTTCCGAGAGCTTCCTTGCTTATGGCCTCGCTGGCTAGCTGTCAGTTGAGATTCAACTTCAGCCACAAGGCGCCAATCGAAAGAGGCTGTGTCCCGTCAGTTCAGCCGAGGTGCGTTACTACAGGTGTCAATTGAGTGCAAAAATATTCCACTTGGTGTTCCAGAGTGAGAATTTATTTGAAAAAGGCTCACGTCATCCACTCTTTGTATCTTCCCGTGCTTTCAAACCGGGTATCCTTGCTCCCTTCCATTATTCAAAGCATGCGTCCACATCTGCCAAATGTCGTGAGCAAAATGGATATACAGGACTCCATGCATCTATGTATAAGCTTTTACACTCGGGAATTCGAAGCCCTCCCTCTCGTCGTCGGCCGCAGTTTCGAGATTCTACATAGATTGTACTTGCTAGCACTTCAGCTAGATCTTTGAGCAGCCTCTAGCTCCAAGCCACTTATTTGTATTGTGCACGAGTTACGTTTAACTTCCGCATGCCTCGGACTCTCCTGCTGTCTCCTGCTTCGTCTCCTGGAGGACCCAAAAACGGAATGCCTTGGCAGCTTTCCCTCATTCCTCGTGTGTGAGGCGTAATACATAGCTAGTCTGTGGGCGCCGAATACTCTAGAGCGAACAACGCATTGACTCGTTCCATTTACCATTCACCATCGAAACCCGGTGGTGCCCGACTCCGGAGAGTGGCGCGCACGAAACATCCACGAATCATGTCTGCACTTGCGAGCTCGGACGCGTCATCTTTTCGAGGTATCTAATTACCTTTTTGTCTACATATGCGCTTCCATTGGACGATCTACCTCCCCGCGGCTCAGACGCTCCGTATCCCTCGCGACACGTCTCACATTCCGATTTTGTTTCATGATTACTTTTAGACGGGACCAAGGATCGGCATGACGTGTGGCTCGACGCGACGCGACGGTGGCATGCACATGTGCCCGCTTCGATCTCTCCCCTCCTCCTTCGCGCGCGCGGCGGCGCGTGGATGGAATGGGAGGAAATCGACTCCAACTAGAGTATGGGCTCCGTATAAGGAGCCTATGGGAGCCTATCACATCGGGACCGGCCCCTGTATGTGTGCATATCTGCCTGACACCGCACCTCCGAGTCGTCCTCCTGTCTTCGCGTTCACGTACACATTCCGTCGCCACTTGTCTCTGACGCAGGCACACAGAGCCACGCAGAGCGGGTGCGGACGCACGGTGCCGTCACTCAAGGATAGCTAAGGCTTCTATTGAAAGGCTGGTTTCTCTTCGACGTATACAGCGGCGTGCATTGCATAAAGAGGATAAAAAGAACAAGCTGGCACCACCACCACACCCACACTCTACGCCGCCTCCTAGAAGCTCCGAGTCGTCGATTTTTTTTACTGCTGCTTATTAGTCTTGAGGTGCGACATCTCCACATTATGGGCGTATACGTACTATTAACCACCGATACTACGGTGCTCCTCTAGCGGAGCCTGAGAGGCTTGAAGAAGCGCGGGATGCTTGCGGCTCCGAGCACGGTCCGCTTCCGAATCGACGAGAGGTTCTTTCTTCCGATCGTGTACCCAAAATGAGAGTATGCGCGTCCTTTGGGCTGGTAGGATGTTCTATGAACGACATGAGGAATCGGAATTATGTCAACTACGCTCCTGCAGGCCTCGACCGTTGTTAGACGAGCAAGCGTGTATCTAGGGATGTGATAAGGCGAGTGTCCTCTCGCGAGAAGCCTAGTTCCGAGAGGGACTTGAGGTGCTTCGTGCATTGCTGCACTACGCCTGGACGCTAGATGTACGGACTTCTTTCTGAGCCCTCCTTCTGTGTTTCTGACTGCGTCACTGTACCCCCTTTCCTGTGGCGATAATCTTTCTATAAATTAAAATTAAGATTCATTTTCTTCTCTCTTCTATGCGCGTCGTGTCCGCCTAAAGTGCCTCCATTACGAGAGCAGTGTAGAATTTGAGCTAAGCATAAATATCAATCGAAATTGGGCCTATATGATCAAACGTCAACCGTGGGCGGACGCGCGGGCACATTGTGCATTCCATTCCGTCGTCAAGTGATTTAGGCGCGCACATAGATGCCTCAACTCAGTTCGTCGGTGGATGGTTGACGATCATGATCGACGGGGTGCTACGGCGAGACGAGATGCTACATACGAGAATATTATATTAACTCAAAATTGTGAATCGTTAACGCGTCATCAGTTGGCTTGGTGGCGGATTGGGGTATTCATTATACGTAGCATAACTGCATTTCATTGCTTCTACTGGGTCAGGCTATCTCGGGAAAGGTATCCTGTTGTGGTTTAGTGTCACTATGGTAAGTAGTCTATTGCATAAACTGAATCCAAAGCGCCATGCCGTGAGGGGCCCGGGGAAAGAGCCGAGGTCGTGACTCACTATGTATTGTAGGGCGTAATGCTAATTGAGGCGCACAACGTTAGTCTGAGGAGGCGGAGGCCGACGCATGGAGCAAAGGTGTGTTTTAATGAAAGCGTTTGTGGGTGTGTGCTCACAGACAAAAGAGAACAATGGCTATGCATTCCAAAAGTTTAGAGTGACGAGGATTGCTATACTGAACCCCTGGGTCATGGGATTGTGTGTAAGACGGGAGTACTTCGGTGAGGGAGCAGAGTAGCGGCGGGGCAGACCGGCTCGATTCGGTTGAACCAATACAGCGGAAATGTTTCCAGGAGAGGGTGGAGTCTGGGGTCCTAGTAGTGGGGTCCAGATCTTGTAGGGTGATTCCCGATTTGGAGTGTGCCGCATTTGGGTAATGGCAGCTCTTGTCTTTCTCTCTTAATGGGACGAGCAAGACAAACCCAGGACGGCCTCTTCTCCGTCTGTCATGGATTCCCTTCACTACGCAAACACTCCTCGTACCCCTTCTCCTCATAACATCCCCTTCTTCCCACACGACCACTACAAGCAGCAGCCCATTGATATGGAGCCTCGGATCTACGAGCCATCCAACGACGACGACGGTCTCGTTGTCCCCGTAGACACTCAGTTTTATCCTCAGCAATTCAACTCTCGTGGTTCTCTTCTTCAGGAACTCTATGATCACGATCTCGCAGAGCAGCAACAACAACAATCTTATCTAGAGCCAGAACAGCCCCCTTACCAGCCACAGGATAACCAGTGGAATCACCAGCGCCACCATGAGTACCACATGACTCGTCGCGCAACTTTTCCCTATGTGCGCCACGATCGCGACGACGGCATGGTCATGCATCAGTATCCACCTTTCATCCAGCACCACGACTCTCTTCACCCCTCCTACCCACCGCGTCCAGATGCACTTTACGGTGAACCCATCTCAGAGGGTCACGAGTTTATGCCGTCTATGACCAACTCTCCACACCAATCTTATCACGAGTTCGACGAGAACCCTGCTATTAAGCTAGAGGACACTGGATCTATTATGGTTCCTTCTCAGCCCGGTTTCTATAACCGCCCTCCTTCATCTGGTCCATGCCATCCCATGAACATGCCCTACATTTCTCCACACACTGGTCTTCCTGTTCAGCACACCGATGACGCCGCTTCGAAGGAGACTCAGTATCTCCGTCGCCGCTGCTTCAACTGCCATACTACTGAGCCACCTTCGTGGCGTCGCTCCACTCTCAACCCTGGCAAGATCGTCTGCAACAAGTGTGGTCTTTATGAGCGCACTCATCTGCGCCCTCGCCCTCTTCGTTTTGACGAGCTTCGCGCTGGTAACAAGGCGCGTACCAACAAAACAAAGGGCGCCGTTAGCCCCAAGGCCAAGGCTTCCCTCGTCAAGAAGGAGCCTCGCGAGTTTGGCCTCGTCCGCAGGAGTTCAGTGTCCTCCGCGTCGTCTGTTCACTCAGGCAGTGGCGCGAGTGACTGGGACGATAATGGTGTGTCGCTTAAAGCCGCCCCTGTTGAAGCGATCCAGTGCTAAAATCACTTCTTCGCATTACAGTGTCTGTCTACTCCAGCGGATCTGCTCCCCCTACCTCCTTCAACTCCCCCGACTCTAACACTTTCCCCCTTGACCGCGATTCTCAATCTCCTCCCCTCGACGGCGGTATTCGCCTTCCTAATGCCCCCCTCTCTGACCTCGGCGCAACTATCGCGCCCGCTCAGGCTCCCGTTCCCCTGTCGCCTCGAAAAGCTAATACCGTCCCGCTCTACACGCCGCCTGGCTCCTCGGGCAGCGACTCTCACTTCTTCCGTCGCGACTCGATTTCCGGGTCCATGCCGGACGCCACAGGTTGGCAACCTGTCACCGCTTCTCCTCAGAGTCTCACCACGGCTCTTGAGATCACGCTGCCGTTGGAGGACGTGGAAAGCAGTCTCGCCACTGCCACTCCTGCTTCGGTAGTGGCCGCCGCGTCGTAGAGGACGCGGCCATGCATCAAAACGACAATCTAATGATATTTATTATCAACAAAAATATATCCCCCCCCCCACCTCATACCAGCGCGACCTGGGGTCGCTGGCGCGATACCACAACCTTCGACAACCTGATATGCTATTTATTGGCACTCATCCCGACCGACCGACCCCACTGTACTTAAAAGACCCCTGCGCACTTGTATCACTTTTACTCACATCTTGGATTTCCTGTCTCTCTATCTGTGGACTTCTTTTTTTTCCTCCCGCTCGTTCCATGTTTTGAACTCACTTATTCCCCTTCAGTGTCGTATTTATTTCTTCGTATACCACTCTCACCTGTCTCATCTTAGATGCTTACGCACATTTATATTGGCTTATATCCCGACTCGCAGCCCAGCCACATCTGAAGTAGTATAGTATTCTGTACAACACAGCAGCAGCAGAAATGAAATTTGCTCACTACTACTCTATTGTGTGGACGTAACGACAACGACAGTAGCGGATTCGAAACACCGCCGACACTAGCACATGAAAAGACCCTGCGAATTCCCCACACCAATAATTCGAAATTACTAACAAAGGCTAAGCACTAGGCGTCGCGGCAACAAGTTGACGCGTTCACCCACGCCCCGCTTCCCGCGCCAATAGAAAGACCCTGACAAGAGGACTGTGGACGTAAACTTCGCTGTCTCGTTTACTCTCGCCTGCGCAGGGATGCCCTGGCCCCCGTCTCTGAGTCTGAATGAAAAACAAACATCGCTTGCCCTTGACGCGCCTACGCGTGTGGTTTTTTGAGGTATCCCAGTAAGGCAGGACCACAGGTCACGCGGGGGTGAACAGCGCATGTGCTCCACAAAGGCCGGCTGTTTATCGGGGATTTCGGACATCCAATCCGACGCGTCGTTGAATCTCATTTCATATGCATGACTGTACCACACAGCACAAGCTCCCGTAGGACTGGCCTCCTGTGGGTGTGTGCGCATGCTCGCGTCGTCTTATCGCATGTGGAGCCACTTTGACGCGGGAGGAACGTACAGGCCAACTTATGCCGTATCTTCTTGAGCTCACGGCCTGAAGTTTGCTTTTTTGTGGTATGCGGGCCCCCTTCGGAGGCTTTTCGATGAATATTCCGTTTGTAGGCGGGTGTTGTGGACGGCACTAGGCTTCTAGCCTAAGAGAAAATGAGCCAATTTTTTTCTTCTCACCCTCTCTCCTTGCGCCCTTTTCCCTATCGTATACTTCCGAAGACGGGCCGTTATCGTTCTTCATATCCTCTTTGCAATAAATTTTTGCTCCCTCCTCAAACTTTAGGCCGGATGTCTGTGGAAATGGAAGGAAGGACTGTGGGAAGTCAGTATGTACTTAGAGAAGAACGGCATCAGGCCGTTGAAAATAAATGACTCTTGAGTCTTGTCTGTCTGCCTGTCTAGAAAATTAAGTTTTTTTGTGGTTCATGAAAGTTCGCAGTCATGAATGCAAATATCTTGACCTTTCTTTGTTTTTCTTTTGTCGCGCCACAAAATGTGAAGAGATAACACAAGTCGTCATCGATCACAAGACTGTAGCGTATCACGAATGCGGTCACAAAATATTGAATCGCGTTCCTGATTTTCGAGGACGTGGTCAACTGAAGTGTGCCATCCATTTTTATTTCCAAAATTACACCAAGTCTCCATTCCAGCCTGAGTGGCATGAAGAATGTAATGAATATGAACAACACGCGCACAAAACACTCAAGACACGGCACGGGCACAGCGGGCGCGCGTCGTATTGAATTTGGTGCATATATTGAATTCCCACTCTTCCATAATATCGCATAAATCAAATACGGCGTGGGTGTTACTTCACCTAAATTCCGGTCAACGTGTTTTCTATGTTATCGGCCATTTTCGCCGCCGCCGGCACAGGGGAATGGAAGAAGGGCCCTCCTGGGTGAGTAGTGAGTCGTGAGCCTGGGTGAGCCAAGCTGGAGGTTTTCATATCTAGAGGTACGTCATTGACCCCTGCCCCGCTTCCTCGTCTAACACGATTAGGCCCTGCCAGCTGGACCAGCTCACGCCGCTATTTTTTTCACGATTTCCCGAATCCTTTTTACAGGATGGAGAAAGGAGTCTAGGAAGCTTCTTAGGTGTGGCTCAGATCATGTCTATATCGTAAATGAGTAATTTGCGAATACGACTCGGACGCGTTGTCAGTCCTGGAGGTTCTATACCTGTCTGCTCTCTGAGTGCTTTCTTGTTTCCTTTTTTGTCACACTTCCGCTCACTCGCAGGGCGCCCTTGTCATTGTAACTTTTATATGAGGTCTTCAACCTTCAACCTTCAAGGCTAACGCTAGTTGTTTGTTGCGCGGGGCGCGGGCTGTCTCATCCCGACCTTTGCGGTCTTGTGAAGTGTGGGTGAAATTCTAGAACCATTCTTGAACAGTGCGCTCCGTGCTCCATGGGACTTTCCACGCGCACCTTGTACATATGTGAATCCATATACTTCTACATACGCCGCTCTTTGCGAAGGCCAGCCCCAACATCCGCCGTTGTCGGAAGATCACTAGACTGGCAGACTCCATGCTACTATAGTGAGAGAAGGTATTGTATCGGGTATGTGCATGATTCATTCGAAACAAACCTGAAGAGAATTCGAAGTGCAGGCACCCCCTGGCGGCTTTGTGGCATGCCTTCATGGCCCTGCCTACCTTGAACACCTTCATCTCATCATAGGCTTCTCTTTTACACAACTCGCTATTCTTTGAAATTACCGCAAGCCCTTGCTTCGGTTTGTAGCAGGTTTGCAGGTCTTTCAATCTTTGCCGCCCAGTTAACTAGGAATTCTTTATATATGCGGAGGCCGAGTGGCGCCAACGCTGGTAGGTTTCTGTGAAAAGTAAAATTGCGCTCACCGTTGAGATAGGTTTGAAATTGCAGGGACGCCTGAACTAGGCTCTTTCTGAGGGGTGGCCAACCCGATCACAGATTACACCTTGCAGGCAGGGCAATGCTGATATGCCGAATATGGAACTTCTGCATAGAACATTGAACTAGCGGGCGCTAAACAGTCTAAATTGTTGTACATATCGAGGGCGGTCCGGGCGCGGTAGGGTAATTTGTTAAGCAGCCATAGCGTCATAAAAGATACATCATTTCGCTTAGCCAAGTTTTACGATCGCACAACTGCTGGCCGATCGGCGATAACTTGAGGCAAAATGAGCATAATTGCTCTACGAGGCAGTCTGTGCAAATGGGAGATGTTGATTGTATTGAAACGTGTAGGTAATGATTCATAAAAGCTATTCTGCGATAGTCATGGCTGTCCGTGGGCATGAAAAAGGTAAGAATGTCGCGAAACTGGCGAAACACATCCATCGCATCGACGTCAAATGCATCGTGGGGAAATCAGTCCCTCCTGCCTTCTTGGTCGACTTTAGAAGTCGACTATTTGGCTTTGGATATCATTTATCTGCCACTGCCACGAACCCAAGTCAAGCTGGAACACGGGGTCCAGTCAAGCGTCATCTACTTGGTGTGGGAGGCGTTTGGACTTTGCCGCACTCAGTAAACTCCCAGGAAGAAGCTCGAGGCACTGAATTGACCAATACATTCAGAGGCTGAAGTACCGGGTCACAAGGCCACCATATGAAACAGCAAGAAAGAGAAGCTCGCCTAAAACAGTATAAGCCTACCCTGTCGCCGACGAGAGGGGCTCTGCTGGCTCTGGAAGCTGTTTCTCGGGAGTTTGTACTTGTCATCATATCACAGCGCTATAGGTAGTATCTACAATGCAAACCTGACGACTGACATTCGTGAACATTGCGGTACTAGGTTGACGTCATGCTCAAGCATGGTGACACTGCCGACAAATACGCTGGTAATGCACTTGTACGCGTAGGACGGGATAGAAGGAGCACTCAACGAGGTATTTACACCTACACGTACCCAACACATTAGCAATACAAATCGCGGGGTTTTTGCCTTGGTGGCTTATAAGTTTTAGAGGTTCCAGTGAGAATCCGGAGTGCGAGGAGAATTTGTGGTATGGTCAGAATTTAGATATCGTCAGGTGGTCGCACACTGAAATGACCAAGTGGCTGGAAGCCACTAGACTGAGCTCAGTAAAGCTCTCTCTTGCAAGATTAACCTTTGTACCACACGCTCTCCGCCAATGTCGCTATACGACTCGCCCTAAGCCTGGAGCAATGAAGCTGTATGACACATAGTCGTTTCTGTTCGCATCCACCAAGCTGGATCCGGCGGCATCCATTAAGGGGATAGTATGACTGCAGTAGAGAAGAGATAAACCTTGAGCTTTGTTAGTAAATTACTATGGTCACTGAAGTGAGGTGCAATCTCTGTTGCTCATATCACCTCGGACGTCTTCTGACATAATAAGCAGTGCAACGAGTGAAAAGACGTATATTCGACAGTTCCTGTGTCGTATCCTCTTCTCAAATGTTTTGAAATAGAGCCTGCCTCCACATGCAATCTAAACCAAGGCACCAGCTGCAGAAGTTGAAAAGCTTAAGCATGTGCTTGTCAAAAGGGAAGCCGACGGTGGTCTCCAAGATCCGGGGCTCAGATGTCGAGAATCATTGTACACCAGTATGACCCTGCTCCCTTCAATCTAGCTCTATATACTTATCTGTGGTTACCTGCGGTATCTGTGAGACTCCGAACAGGAGCTGGACTGGAGCTATACGACTATCTGGCATTTTTTCGTTAACGGTAGACCCAATAATTCAGTAATGAAACCATACTGGCTTAGGTAGCAGCCGTCTGTCGATTGAACGAAAGCTATCACAAATACATCAGCCAGCCTACGCACGGTTGCTGTCTTTCACGTTATCGCTGAAGCCGTCCACACATCTGCACGGCATTTCGCGACACCTCCACACCCTTCTTCTGCACAGCATCGCCCCTTGAATCGATCGCGTCAACAAGTTCCCAGAAGTACCGCTCAGCTGTCAAGATCACCTGAGATCTGGCCAAACCCGGGTAAAGGTGACTTTTAAGTGACGTTACTGGCATGCGAATTCTATGCCTGATTAGGTAGAGAGCACATGCAGCGACCTATTGATCGCCCGAAGAGTCAATAACGATTACGTCATTCACTAGCCTCCTAATTGAAAGCAGAATTGGACAGGGATGATACGCGCTGCCAGTAGACGCGGTTGAAAATCAAGAGCCCGTTTGTGCTTCAAACCCCATTCAACATGAGCGCATCTTTCGTGGGGGACGCGAAGTCTGTGGCCTGAGAAACCGCAGAGGTCACGTTAAGATCACCTTCTTCAGCTGAAGCGGTTTCCTCTACCGAATGTAAGGCTTCACCAGTCCAGAGCTTGGATGCATAGGATAATCCTAGCGCAGCGATCCGAGAACCGACCCATTGAGCTAGAGAGACGCCTGGAACCAGGCCAAGTACATCCTTTACATCCCAAAAATCGCGGTGGTGGGTCACCCGACCTTGCTCATTGAAAGAAAGGCGAGTCACTACATGAAGCTGAAAATGGAAGGGGGATGGTATAGAGAGGGATGTGCCAGGAAGACGAATTGCAGGGGAAGAAATGTAAGGATGTAAGGTCAAGAGTGGACTGAGGGCCGAGACGAGAGAACCGCTGGTTCCTTGCAATCGGTTTCCTTCACAGTGGATCCCAGGAAGAAGGAGGATGTTGAGAGTATGCTCCACAATTGCTTTTTTGTGCCCGTCTGAACTGACGTGAGGCAAACTCTTCTTCTGCAAGGCATCGTCTGTCACTCACCAAAGCTTTCATTCTCACAAATCTCTCCCATCTCGGACCAGACACGGAGGCCGTGGAATAATACATTTGCGTTTCTTGTGCGTTCTGGAACCTTGAGACGAAACAGAGTGCAAAGCATTGCGAGGGGCCGAGGAATGTCGAGTGAGCTTAACTGGTGAGATAGTCGGTGAATATCCAAAATGACCGATCGCGAGGTGGCTATTAAGAATGGGTTTTCATAGCTATGGATGATGGTAAGTGTCTGTGCTGCACACGAATCATGAGCTTACGCTAGGAAAAGTCAGATTAGCTGGAAAAGAAAAACTTTAGCTTGAAGGACGCGAACTCACTGGCATTTGGTTCATATAATCTGGCGATTCCATCTACCGGTGTGTCGTCTCCGTAGACAAATTCGCAGATATCAAGTGAAGTTGCTCGTACAGACACAACAGACATGATGAATATGCGTGTAGGGAGGTTAATTATCGTGCGGCTCTGAGGAACAATTTTGTCATGGAAGATGTGGAGTAGCCTCAATTGACGAGTCACATCACAATTGAACGGATCACAAGTTGATCAATTATCGCATTCCATTGAGGTTCAGCTGTCCAGATACATTCTCCATACGCGCAAAGCGCCACTACAACTAATTAAATGCCTAGCGATGTGGCATATAACAAGTGTGAAAGGTGGCGTCCCGAAGGCTCTTGTAACGTAGAGCCGATTGCAAAAATTGCTTCGGCAGGAGCCGAAATTTATGTAGTGGAGGGATGAATTACAAATTACAGCGTATAAGATTGTAGTGAGTTTGTGGAAACCGAATGAGGTGTGCTAGACAACGTGGAGCTGCAACAATTTGGTGTCAGAGCACAGAGGGGACGATGTGTGCCAGGCGAAATCGCCGGCGCTAGTATATAAATTTAGAGGGACAGCACAAATGGAATTGAAAATTGAAAATACAGAATACAAGAAATAGATGCTATGCAACATGAAGTACAGGATATCATAGGAAGGAAGGCTGTCCCGCCAGCCGACAGCAGCAAGAATCACAGCGAACTCTGCAGGGGATGTGCATCAGCCGAGCTTTTCAAGGCGTGATTTGTTCTCTCAGGCGAGATGTACGCTGAAATCGCCTAATTCAGTTTTTCATGAAACATCCTAATACTTTCTAGCGAAGTGACAGGGCCCTTTTGGAGACCATAAGCTTGTGAACGCCACATGGGGTGGGCAATGTGGAAGAAAGAGCTAAAATGATTTGCTGCAGACCAACAAAACTGTAGGACACCATGCTCCAAGTACACAACAGGGAATGACGGCATTTCTCTGATTAGAAGGCGGCCATAGGATGGATGAGATGACAGATGCAGAGCCAGCACGCAAATCCTGCCTGGTTTAAGGAGATCCATGATGAGCCAAGAGCGGCAGAGAAGAGCCTTAATGTTATGGCCAATCACTAACCTCTGATTCATCAACAGTAGTATATCTGTGAAGGACTCACCCTGGTCCTAGAATGTGATGGTGTCGCGAGGGTTGTGTAATATCATCGCCTCTGCTCAGGCAACCAGATAAGGGTTCTGCAGTCATAAAGCTATATCAGTGATACTTGGTACGTGCAGTTGAACTTACCCCTCCCCCAGCTTTATACTCGCCATGAATGTTGCCTGTGCATAACTGGTCTCATTGAATGGCTCAGTGCGGCCAGTTCCCAGCTACTAGCTGGTGTTTAAATACGTCATTAGCTATCAGGAGGTTCAGTCTGTCGTCATTGCGCGGCTAGTCTTAGAGTGACTCAGTGCGGCCTATTGCCAGCTGTAGTCGACTGGTGGTGGTCAGGAAGGGTTGTGCAACAGCTTCGTGACGTGATCAGGAGCGTTGTGCAAATAGATTCGTGACGTGATCAGGCCCAAGTTGTTGACAATCGCTTCGTGACGCCTGCCAAAGCTATGAAAGAATCCGACGTAAAAGGAACATGGTGGCATCCCTTGCGGCTTGCCATGACCTCCTCCTTATCTTCCCTTGCCTTTGTCTAGATTTTACTTGAGAAAACAGCCGTACTTTCGTAGCCCCTCCTACTAGTATGCACTTGAACTCTCTTCATCATGTTCGTAACGCCCAAAGGTAAGTATATACACCAATTCATCAATTTCTACTTCTCATCAGAGCTCCAGCTCTACTGAAAAGAGCGGCAAGTGCGAACCAGCAGAGCCCGCGGATACAGTGACAGACCGCCTCAACAACCTCTTACAGAATTCTGGTCCTGGATATACCCTTCAATTATGCCCCAGCCAGACCTATATGATACAAGCCCCCTTAGCCTTTGGTGCCGCAAATCAAGAAATAAGTACTCAAGGATACCCTACAGACAATAAACGAGCCCTTCTTGTTGTGAATGGAACAATCAATGGCGATGGAACTGGACATTCAACTGCTGTAGATTCTTCTGGATGCGTGGCGTGTACTGGTCTTAAACTCCGCAATATTCAGGTAAAGTCGCTCTTCGACGCCTATATCGCAGCCTTACTTATCGGCGTATTTTCATAGATTGATGGGGCACGAAGAGGTGCACCGGCCCTTAATGGAGGGGCCAATATTGAAATGGGTGGCGAACAGAACACTAACCATGTCGTCGAGTTTGTACATTCCTTTGACCCGAGGGGCTGGTCGTGTCTCCATATCGCAGAGGGAAGCCTCAACTGCAACAACGCTCTCGTTCAGAATAATGATATCGGACCATGCGGCTCCGATGCATACCAACAGTGGGCCGATGGAATTAGCATGAGCTGCCTGAATAGCGTTGTGAGGAATAACATGATCCAAGGTCCGACCGATGGTGGTATTGTCCTATTCGGTTCTCCTGGAACCCAGGTGTACAATAACACAATATGGGTGCTGAACGTAGGTTCTATGCTTCTGGCAATAGTATCGATTTAACTCTCTTGTATTTCAATTAGCATACCCTTCTCGGAGGTATTAACATGGTTGACTACGACCCATTCAAGGGGGACTTTACGGGGACTGTCGTCACAAATAACACCATTCTCGGCGGCTTCGCGACCTCTCCGGAAGAAGCAGGCGAATCCGATGGCAGTAATTCTGCAGACGCCATCATCAAGTGAGATCTATGAGTTAATATCGCCTGCTACTAATGCTATTTGTATTAGGATGGGTATTGCAATTGGCCCCCGCACCTGGTTTGGCGACAAGTTTGGCAACAATGTCAGCTCCTCTGGAACCGTCATCAATAATCAATTTAGTGGTGCCTTCACATATGCGATTGCTTTGGCCTCTGCCTTCAACTTCACCATTGAAAACAATGTCCTGATTGGTAACACATCTTTCATTGGTGCTGGTGGACCGAACTGTAGCAGCACCGATAGCCCTCCTTCTCCTGCGGCATTTATCGTCGACCCAAACACCACGAAACAGTCAACTCTCCAATCGGATTTCCAGGACATCGGTGATGGTGATGCCCTCACATGTGTTTTACCACCAAATGGTGGAGACTTCTGGCCGTTCGGCTCGAATCCTTCCAACACTACAACCCTGCACGCCAGCACCTCAGGTCCCTCAACAGGCGCCAAGGCTGGAATTGCAATTGGTGTTGTTTTTGGCGTGTTAGCGATTGCTGTCGCTGCATTGTTAATTCGTAAATGGGCAATTAAGAAGGCTAGAGCGCGAAACCTTCAACCCCGCTACTAAATGCCCAAAATATGTTCATGGATATATTGACATTCTCATTTTGTTTAGATCTCTAGGTTACTGTTAGACTGCCACCCCACTGTTCTCTCTTTCTTTCGCCCTGAATACTTTCTCGGTTTCATACATGTTATATGCAAAATTTGGACTATAGATTGGACAATTCCTGGAGGCTGGTTTTGGGCTGGATTTAGGATTATGCACACTTTCATCGTTTGTTAATACCCCAAACATACATTTAGTTTCACATTGTATTAGCGAACTCTGTATGTATATATTAGAATGTGATGCGTAGGCTGATGATACGTTTTGAAATTGGGGAAGATGCAAGATGCCGAGTCATGTGACTGTAAAGCTTAAGAATCATCACTGACATCGTCTTTGTTGTCTGCGACCTTGTTCAGGACTTCCTCAATCCCGTTTCCTTCTTATATAGTTGCTACTGTCAGTGCCGAATACACTCCATGGCAAGTCAGCAAGGGTGAGCAGTGTTCTGTCCGGTACCCGCCTGTATACAAAATCTTTTTCTCCAGTTTTTACGGTGTTACACCGCCCATTTCTACAAGCGAATCCAGCGAACGGGAAAAGGAGGTGACGGCTACTCTTATGGAAGAGCTTAGGAGACAGAATGTATTTGAATCCGAGTCAGAATCACGGACGAGGTAAGCATCTATCCTCAACGGTGTCCAGTGGTCCCAGTTGCCATCCCCGACGGCCCAAATGAGACGATGATCCTACGAGACCTGGTCCCTGTATCTTTGAATGACATGTGCACTTCTCGGCTTGGTGACGCGTTGATCATGCATTTTTCGGGGCCAGGAGGGTGTCTCTCATCAACTCGCCTTCGGCCCCGTTTCGCCATAACAGACCCTCAACTCTTCAATTCATAGGGAAATCGTGTTGGGCCGTGTCGCGTCTCTCGTGAAAAAATTTGTCCGAACCGTCTCTTTGTCACGAGGACTTTCAGAAGCTGGGGCCAACGCTGCTGGTGGTAAAATATTCACCTTTGGATCTTACCGCCTAGGGGTTCATGGGCCTGGCACTGACATTGACACACTTTGTGTTGTGCCGAAGCATGTCTCGCGGGAGGACTTTTTCGATGTTTTTGAAACGATGTTGAGGGAAGCTGAGGGTGTTACAGAGGTTTCAGTGCGTGGTTCATCTACTGTTATTTTTCTGTGCTACACCGATAATTTAGGGCGTACCAGAAGCATACGTACCAATTATCAAGACTAAGATTTCTGGCATCCCGATTGATTTCCTGATGGCGCGGTTAGCGCTCTCCTCAATACCAGATGACTTATCTCTAGCCGATGATAATCTCCTTCGCAACCTGGACGAAAGATGTGTGCGCAGTCTAAATGGCAAGTCAAATCCTTCTATCATAGTCGTCATTTCTCATTGCTTGACAGGTTCTCGAGTTACTGACGAGATCCTGCGCCTCGTACCAAACGTTCAAGTTTTTCGCGATTCTCTACGCTGCATTAAGCTTTGGGCAACACGTCAGTTCTATCTGTTTTCAGTGGAAGTATTGGGCAGGATAAGCTCATAATTTACTAGGAAGAGCAATCTACTCTAATGTAAACGGTTTTCTTGGTGGAGTTGCATGGGCCATGCTTGTCGCCCGAATATGTCAGTTATACCCCAACGCCATAGCAGGGGCAATTGTTAGCCGCTTTTTTATTATCATGTACCAATGGCGAGTCATTCGAATCCCCTTCTACTCGCATATAACTTACCTGTCCCCGTCGTAGGTCATGGCCTCAACCTGTGTTATTAAAACAAATTGAGGAAGGGCCTTTACAAGTGAGAGTCTGGAATCCCAAACTTTATCCTGGAGATCGTTCGCACCGGATGCCCATCATTACCCCCGCTTATCCTGCTATGTGCTCGACGCACAACGTCACAGCATCTACGCAGATGATCATGACGGAGGAATTTAAGAAAGGTCAGTATCAATGTTACGTCCATAGCGGACCACTCATTAGTCCACAGGTGCTGCTATTGTCGACAATGTAATCATTGGCAAGTCCAACTGGTCGGAATTGTTTGGAAAACATGATTTCTTTCGCAAATACAAATACTATCTTCAAATTATTGCCTCGACTGGTGATCCAGAGCTACAGATGAAATGGTCGATATTCCAGTTCTCTGCAGGTATTCTGGCCGTTGACAACCCCGTTTCCTAGGTCTGGAACGGTAGAATCTAGGATACGCCAATTGGTGATGAAGCTTGAATATGTCGATTCTCTGACGTTGGCACATCCTTTCATCAAGGGCTTTGACCAGGTTTCCTATTGTCTTTCAGATGAAGAAGTCCAGGCTGTGGCTCAAGGCGAAATTTCGGATGTGATCGCCAACAGAAATAAAGAAGAATTTGAAGGCAAGGAGGGAGCAAGCCCCGTTTATTCCACAACATTCTATATCGGGCTCGCCATTGAACCAAAGCAACGTGAATCCCAACCTGGTATCTTCTTTTTTTTGTGCAGTACTGACGCGTTATTCTGGAAAAGCGGGTGCCACTGGCGTTCGGAGACTGGACATATCTTATCCAACGACCGAGTTCACAAAAATGGTCAAGCAATGGGAACATTTCAATGAATCCAAAATGGGCATTGTTGTTCGCAATATCAGGAGGTGTGTTGGCTGTTACATGTTTTGCCTCACTCATGTTGGGTACCGTTCAGATCTGGCCTTCCCGATGACGTCTTCGATGCAGGTGAAAGGCCTCCGAAGTTGGTCCAAAAACGCGGCAAAGTAGGCATCCTAGCTGCCTTGCTGTGCGGTTCACTAATCATTGATTTTCAAACAACAAGGGCCCAGGAAAATCGAGCGATGCCTCACCGCACAAACCGGCCAAGAAACCACGGTTGGTCTACTGCCAAGCTCGGCTACTCCCTGTTTCCATTCCTGATACCGTGTCTCCATAGGTCATCCAACACTACGCCGGAAGTTCCTCTCAAATCAACTATGTCATCAAACAGCCCTGTATCAACGCCAGTCTCACTTACTGCTGTGGCCGAAGGCTACTCCAAGGAACTCAACGTCAAGTCACCTCAACTTCCATTTGGCGAGAATGTTGCCGTCGTTACCTCCGCTTCATAGGACAACTGGATCACCATCGGGTAGACCAAATCAAAATTGTCTTGGGCATTCCTTCAAAAGCCTGCCATCTCTTTTCTGTTATGGTCATCGGGTATTTATCCGTTCGTTTTTACAGGAAACTTGATTCGCCCAAACAAGGTTTCAAGGAGCTTGTTGCGACAAGGATACTCTACCTTTCACCTATATTTTCATTTTCCCGTAATCAGTTCATATATTCCTTGTATTCATCGTCTTCGTATTGAGACACCACAGTGTATTTTGATAGACTATATGCTATAAATATTTCTGAACTAAGTGAAATGGTATATGTAGTGAATTGAAAAGTTGACCCTTGACAGGAGACTGCAAGGTGATCAATCCTCTTCGGATTAAGCCTTCAAACTTGCTTCAAACCCAAACTATCTTGCCACACAATCAGTTGACCAGAATCAGGTCATAATAAGAAACGACGTGCTGTGTTGTTCGGAACGTTGTTGCTATTGCAACCAATACTTTATGTAAGTAACAACTTTCTTGTCCATTCTTTTTAGCCTTCTTTTCAGGAACAAAAGGACTTTATAAACGCGTTCTTTGCTCGCCTTGAGGCTTATTATTTACATCCTGGCTGTTTCTACCGACTATGGCACCGACATTACGATCATCTCCCAAGGCCACAGGCCAACAAGAATTGCAGAGTGTAACTCCTCGTAAAACGCCTATCTGCACTAAATGCAAGCGGCCCAGAGCAGGTCATCCACGTTCTGGATGCCCCTACACTGATTCGCCAACAAAGACTGGAAAGGTTGCGGCTGAGAGGAACACTGATAACGTCGTTGATGCTTTGCGGTCGATGCAGTTGCAATCTCCAGTCCGTGAACAAGATGACGATAGAGCCGCTATTCGCCAACGTCGTCGATTGTCACAACATGCTGCAGACCTAGTCAATGCGCAAAGCATGGCATCTTTGGATACAGCATCACAGGAGGTCATGGAAAAGTTACTCCAGCCGGGTATGTTCGATGACTTGGATCGTGGACGCAACGCAACGGCCAAAGTTGTTCAATGGAAGGATACGCTTACGCCCACTAGAGCGGCGCGCAACAGAGTCAAGATGCCGTGCTCCTTATACTCGCCATCTCCGAGCAGCAGTCAGGCATCTATTAAGCTGGAAACCATGCCCCCTGCATCTTCCGCGGACATCGACGACCAGAACGACGACACTGGATTGCCCCCAGATCCCACGTCTTCTAAATTAACTTTTCCTGTCGAACCACTCTCTCGATCTATGAGTGTCGAGGAACGGAAGTCCTTTCTCTGTAGTCTTAACAACACTTCGGATGCAACTGTCTATCGCGTGCCCCGCGACGACATTCACAGTATTCATGCCGACGCAATCAGAGTTGGCTTTCATGCACGCATTATCCTGGGAAAGGACACTCGCGATCCCCAAGGGCTTCTCATTCTAGGACATAATGAAGACGCCGTCAGACGTTTATACGAACAGGTGGAGGTTGAACGCAAGAAGTCCATTGGTTTCCGTACTGCCGCCGCTGGGGCAGTGGTCGGTGCCGTCGGTGCATTTGCTGGACTTGCATTTACGTGAAGCTTGCAAGCGTGGGGTATTAAATCTTGTTTTTTTTGGACAAGATCCCGCCTGAAGGCATCGGACTTTTTTTGTAGATATTGCGATACATCGAAGTTGGACAGATTCTCCATCGCTTTCCAGAATCATCTTATAGTCTACCTTGGTCTTCTCGAAACTCGAACTCTCCATAAATTTCTCTTGGACTAAAATTTCCATCATCATCATCTCATATAACCAAAACTATTAAGCCCCATTATCGTAACGTAACTGTACACTACCATATCAATATTGCTCATGTATCAATGCCTCTAAAAGGGCCCTCACTGCCTGTGCATCAGCTCTGCCTCGAGTTTCTTTCATCACAAGGCCCACGATCTTGTTCAAAACATTTTTGTTCCCCTTTCTGACAGCATCAACCTCTGCTGGCAGTGCCGCGATGGCGTCAACACAGATGAAGCGAATTTCTGGGGAAGTCGTATCAGAAGATGCGAGGAAGGCAGTGAGTTGTAGTTCCGTAGCAATTTGTTTGGAAGATGCCTGTGACGGATTGGCAAGCATATGCCGCAGTAACAGCTTTCCAGATGTGCCTTGAATGAAAGCATAATTTTAGCGGGCGCTTGGTTCATTTATATAGATAGAATGTAATGCCTCACCAGTAATGGTCTTATCCTGAACCATATCGATCAACTCGCCCAGTTGCTCAGCAGAAAGATGATTGTGTTGGAAAGTTTCTTTGCGCGCTGCGAGCTGACCCAATAGCTCATGTGTCATCCTGAGAACGACATCATTAGCGAGACAGTCACGACCAAAAGGAGAGATGCAAAATTACCAGTTTGCAACAATCTTTGGATCGCGCTGCCTAGCATTCTTCTCACCATGACCTGTGCATAGTTGATCAAAGTATGCGACAGCACCCAGGTTAGTCCTGTTAGTCTCGCCATCGCACAGAACCTCACGACCGCTATCTACGCTCAAAAGGACATCAATATCACGCTCTGACAACCCATAAGATGTTTTGAGTCGTTGGCGTGTCTCCCATGGAAGTTCTGGAAGCGTATCGTAAATTGCCTGAATGCGTTCCTAACAAGGAGCAGGGTGAGATGTGAAATGCAGTTTTATTGTGATCTGCCGACCTTGCTAAGGACCAATTCTCCCAAATTTGGGTCTGGCATGTATTGATAGTCAGGTGCATCTTCTTTAGAACGTAATTTGTACGTCTCAAAACGGTGCTCGTCAAATCCACGCGTTTCTTGAGGTACCGAAGCTTTGTCCAGGTCACCGGCTGATTCTAAAATGGCTCGTTGACGGTGAATTTCATGGGCTAACGCGTTTTCGTAAATATAGGAAAAATACTGGTGAACAAAGATGGATTTCGCACTCACTAATGGCGGCCATAATGTATCTGACGCTGTTGAGGTTTTTAATTTCGCAGCGAGTCCCGGGAGGATGTCCAACGCGGTTTATGGAGACGTTAACGTCACAACGCAAAGAGCCCTGGAAAAGCGAGGCGCCAACTAAGTGACACGTAGTAAAGACACCAATATTTCGAACCTGACCTGTTCCATATTTCCATTACTCGCACCAACGGCACGGAGCAAGGCTTGTAGGGCACGAACATAAGCACCAGCCTCTTCTGGAGAACTAACACGCCGGTATAAGTTGTGTGAGCTGTTGGTCTAGAGCGGCATACCGTAAATCGGGCTCGGATACTATTTCCATGAGACCTGTACCTGCTCTATTCAGGTCTATGCGAGAAGTCAGAGTTCGCGGGTGAAATGTGGATTTAGCTGTATCCTAATTCAGGTTAACAAACACGTTACAGGTATGTGGGATTTGTAGTACAAACTTGTTCAAGCTGAAGTTGTTTTATTCGGACGTCGAAGGACGTTCCCTCGGCAAGAGCTATGTTTAATCTTCCACCAAGAGCGACGGGAGCTAACGGAGGAGTCAAACATAGCCTGTTGGGCGTGTAGGGTCACTAACCATACTGTTGAGTTATTTGGTAGCCCGAGGGAAGGTCTGAATAAAAATAATGTTTTCGGTCGAAGGACGAGTGCGTTTGGATATCACACTGAAGTGCTGTAGCGGCACGCAATGCTAAGTCGACGCATTTGTGATTTAGGCTCTGTTAGGCTAGTCAACCTAGAAGTCATGTTTGCAATGTGATGAATACTAACTGGCAATGTACCAGGAAACGCGGCATCAAACAAAGATACGTGTGTATTCGGCGTTTCTCCTGGTTCAGAAGTGAACGATTCTAGCTTTGTGTAAAATCAAACACGTCTGCGTAGAATACATGACGACTCTACCTGAGAACAATTTCTGACGCGATTTTAATTGCGCATGGGTCTCTATGCCGATAATTACTTGCCATCCAGGCCAACGTGGATCTTCTGTGTATATGCGGGTGTCATGGAAGCGTCTTAGGAGCTGAAAGGATTTTACTTGACATGAACGGAAATGGCGCAGCATGAGCGGCAGAATTAGTTTATTCTTGAAAATGTCGGCGTGACGTAATCTAGGATTCCGTCAGCACGTGGCCGTGGTCTTCAGATTTGACAACACGCCGCGGGACCTGTATCACCACTTAACGCAGTGGCTTCGGACCTCTTTGTCGTCGTCGGGAGACGATGCTCAGCCTTTTCTCCACACCTGCTCGATATTTGACTTTCATCTTTCTTCTTTGTCTTCCTTATGTCTGCGCAGACCCAGCTGTCGTTGCTTTTACAGACTGTTTCGACCCAGATGGCAACGTGACCCAAAAGTTGGATATTTCAACTGTCTATGCCCAAGTTTTGAATAACGATGACATGGGAGCATATCTGAACCTCACAGTCCTGGGAACGACTCCACAGCCAATTCTAGGATTCACCAACTCCAGCACAAGCCTTGGTGAGCTCCGTTATACCGGCCTCTTGTGCCCGCTAATCGCTTCATTTATTTCTGGAAGCCACGCTCTTTACCACGACAAGTGTACTCACACTCAACGCATGGACAAATAGTTCATATCTCTGCACTACTCTTAGGCCTCCATCTCCTTTACCGGCAGAAAATTCCACCGATGGAACCTATTGTCCAATACCAGCGGGGCAATTTGCATTTTCAAGCACCATACCTTGGGGTGACCACCGTGCCCTTACGACATTGTCTACTCGACTCCGAGCTGTTGATCCTGATATACAAGAGCTAGTCTGCATCGATGTTATTACGACCCCACTTGCCCCACAACCGAATTCTCCCTATGGAAAAGCGAAGATAATATTTTGGTCCACCGTTGGGCTTGCGATTGCGTACTGGGCGCTTGTTGGGCTTGCAAGGATCATCTCTGCGTGGGGAAGAGGCATTACCCGCCACGATGGATTATGGTCCAGAGCGCAAAGCGCTGGATATATCTTGGCTAGCGCTATCAGCGGCGAGAGGTTTGCGACATCTCCAGCTTTGATGAGATTCTGTAAGTATATGGTCTTACCAACATTACTCTTAACTAATGTCATCCAGGCACCCCTTCTATGCGAGATGTCGTGTTCCATACGCAATGGTGTGCAGTGCTAGCAATGGTCGCCGTTGAATGGCCACCATCCGTTTGTGAGTACCTGTTGTAGTCTTATGCAGATCGGGCGCTTTATGTGTTTTCTCTTCATCATTAGACCCAATATTGACCCAAACTGCTTGGTCTACGCTTTCGTATAGTAAGGCAATTTCGGTTCCATCTGTAACAGTCACTTATTTTTTCAAAAAATAAGACATAACTGTTCTCTCGTCGTCCACTTCCCACCATTGGAATCCTTTCTCGACGCCACAGTACCCTCCCGCCTCAAATTTTACTGACCAGCTGAACGACGCTGGATCGGTGTTGTACATTGACCCTTCAACACCGAATACCCTGTTTACCCTTCCCGATGACGCCACAAATGGGATTTCATCCTTCGCGTACACTGTTGGAGTGCGCCCACAGGATCTATTCTCCATATGTTTGATTTTGTTCCTCAGCATCATCGCGGTAACTATACTCCTTACCTTCTTCATTTGGTCAATTGACCATATAGCACACTCGATCGCTAATGTTATCGGCGGCTCTGGAAATTCTGGCCCAAATGCAGTCGGGAGGTTGACTGGTACTCGAAGCCCTGGCTTTTCAAGCATCAAGGAGGGGCCAGATACGCCTAAGGTGGGAAATCCAGACGAGAACAGATCCCTCAACGGCCAAACCGCTCAAAGTGCCAATGGATTATTCAGACCGCCTTCGCGGTTTGGAATTCCCATGTCTGCTGGGGGTAGCTCCACAGCAGAGAGGGGCATCAACTCTCAGAGGACATGGTGGAGAATACGTTCTGACCTTGGATCCTTCCACGTCAGTGTCTTGCATGGCAATCTTGTTCGCATTCTGTTGCTTTTCCATCTCCCAGTCACAATTTTTTCGGTCTTCCAGATGGTTATGTCGCGAGACATTGCAACATTATCGTCGAAAGTACTAGCTGCACTTTCATTTGCTCTCTTCTCCGTCCTTATACCCGCTCATCTTGTCACTCGAGTGACTTTCACAACGACAAGCAAACTCTACGATGAGACCAGGACCCTCCTTGCTCTCGGCCCTCTCTACAACCACTATCGACATGGTTCTCAATTGTTTGCCGGTTTATTTTTCGCCACGAACCTGGTATTTGGCATCACCATTGGTGCAGGGCAGAAAAGTGGCACAGCCCAAGCAATCATCATCTTAGTCGTCGAAATAGTGTCCGCGCTTGTGACCAGCATTTGGCTTCCATGGGGGACCGGAGCGAGTATGGGTTTGATAAGTTTCTTGTTCTGTGTTGCAAGAATCGTCATTGCAGTTTTGCTCTTGATTCTAAGCCCAACTGTAAGTTGCATGCTTTTTCGTTGGTCTGAACCTAAAATGAGGTTTCCAGATATCCATTGGTTCTGACGCAGGTGGATGGGTTGCATACGGCATCCTCATCATCCTTGCTCTCGTCTACCTCGCTTTATTGTTGATGCTTCTCGTCAAATTCGTGGAGGCTCTGGTTCGGATATTTGGGACAGTAGGGTTTGATAAAAGCAGACACGTAGTCGATAGCGGTCTGCTTGGAGCATGCGGGCTTTTAGGCTGCTGTGGCTCGCGAAAACGGAGTGGGAACCACCGAAGTCGGGATCGCAGGCACGCCTATAAGATTGCTGAGCTTCGACCACAAGCCCAACCGCGCGATTCAGATGTATCATCATACATCCCTCCAGCTTTTCCGAGTGCCGGAGGACCTCGTTTCCTTGGCAGTGAGTCTAGGAAAGGCTCTTCAGGCTCAGGACCACCTCCCTCTGTCTTACGTCCTGAACATGCAATGAGGCCATATCGGGAGGACAGCGACGATGAAGGGTATATTATGGGCGCTTGGCAAGCTTCGAGTTACACCAAGTCCGGATATGCACCGGTAGTTAGTGAAAGTCCTCAGGCGGCGTCTTCAAAATCAAATTTCACGCAACAAAACCTTACGAAGCCATCTCAAACTACGATAGCGACTGCGGCACCGTCTGGCTTTTCGCGTGTTGGAGGGGGCAGGGCTCATATCGATGCACCATATGCAATCGCAACTGGCTCTACCCATACTTTCCCATCTATTGGCCAGAACACAATGCCCCCCCCTACTATCCTAGATGACGATGAATCACCGCCTCCGTCATTGTCTAATGTTGAAGGTCGTGTACCGAACTATGCGACACTTCCCCCTGGTGCCATGCGACCTTTGCACACCCGAACAAAATCGCAAACTGCCATTGTCGAGGATGCAGGCATCCTGGCTGCTCTGCAGGGTTTTGGCTCTTCCCCTGCAAGAACACCGCAGCACGAAATAAGTACAGGTGGACTTCTCAGACCTCCTGTCATGACTGGCTTGCCCGCAGACTACGACGATGAGGATCCAGAAGAGGTGACAACAAAGAAGAAATCTTGGTTCCGCCTGGGCCGAAATCGTGGCCATAGTAATGAGGACATGGCTACGGCTGGACCATCGACGACTCCGTCGACCTTGCCCGTGGATGAGGAGATGGGAGGCCTTGGTGCAACTCCTCGACCAACACGATCATTCGTGGTGATTCGAAAAGCACAACCTGGCTCGGCTGGTTCCCGACTAGCAAATGCTACTTCTTAGACGATGATTTTTTTTTATTTTACACGCCATGGACTATCTTTATCGTTTCATGGCCCTACAGCTCTATCTTGGCTGCCTGATACTGCACACTTCTTCGTTCATGCACCTTGCTACACGTATTCCCCTCACATCACTCGGACAACAGACTTGCATCGACTTTTCGTATTTAGTTGTATATTAAATAGTAGCTACTCTGTTATGCTTTGTACGTTGACTCATGAAATTTCATGTCGTAAGCTGGTTTTGCTAGATTCTCAGATTTTCAAAACCTAAACCAATATAGACATAGATAGGTACAAGTATCAAATAGCGTCGTCACATAGTCGCAAACGGTGCAGGTTAGGGACATACTTTGTTCTCGTCGTCGTAGTGCCCAGTGTTCTTCATTACAACCCCATGCTTGGAGGAGCCAGAGTCGGAGGACTTGAGGTCATGAAGGGGGTGTAGTTGCCACGGATAAAGCGGGCAATGGTGGAATGGGGAATGTTGACGAGGTCGACAAGGAGGCTGCCAGAATTGCTTCAGAGTCGGGGGGATCAGGCGCAGGAGGAATCGGGGGAGATGGTTCTGGCGCAGTGGAGGATTCTATGTTAGGCGGAGTCGGGAATGGTGATGCAATCGCCAAGACTTGGACAAGTACCCTACGTCGAGTGGGTGTCAGGGCACACATGAGTTTCGTCACATGCATTGTAATCTGTTTCTCCGACATATTGGAAGCGATAACGATGCTGTAACGCGGGGGAAGTATCTGCTGCGGTCCCTTCATGCGCGATAGAGTCTCCACTAGTTTCATCCGATGTTCCCAGGGAAGGTATGACAAGCTCCTGAGGATATGGAACTTGATGGCATCGTCGACATGCTTGCGTGCTAACCCGGCGTTCCTGTGAGCGATAAATCGTTTCCCCACAGTTACTGCCACACCACAGCCAGCGAGGAAGGAGATGAAGGCGCTGACAATGTCGCGGAGGATGCTTGAGTAATCCTCTTCTGGGATCACGTATCCACTGAGAGCTTCAGGGCGACGGCTAGGAGGTTCCTCGTGATGGGCTTGAATGCATTCAGGTGTTGAATCGATAACTTTCTCGTCGGATGAGCCTGAGAGTGGTGAGCTAGAGGGGACAAAGCAGTTGACAGGAATATCTTGGCCGGGCGACTCAATAGTATCACCGTGGGGTAAACCAAGAGTCAGAGAGGACATATTGAGACCAGGCAATAGACCATCGATTGAACGTAGGACTTCTCTGAATTTGTAAAAGGCTGAGCGGTGGTCTTGGTCTTGGAAAACAAGGTGCATCAAGTCATCCATCACAGCTATGGTGTACGTCGTATCTACGGGGAGCCCAAACCAGTTGGCGACAGTGTGAAGACCCATAGATACTAGTGCGGACGTATCCATGTGAGCAAGAGCAGTCTTGAGCCATCGATTGACTTGAGAAAGGCTTGGAAGCAGTGCTAGAGCTTGGCGAGTCTCGTATTCAAGGTCCTCTAGAGAATGAACACGGTCAGGAAGCCAGAGATCCAACAAGGTGATATTAGACAGGGCGAGACTGAAGCTATTGTCGTTATCGGATGGAGGAGATGAAAGGAGAGGAAAAGACTGCCTCGCGAATTTGACAATGGCGATGTCACTCGAGACCCTGAAGAATGCATTGCGTAAATGAAGTCCGTGACCAGGAGTGAGCGAGCGAACCGTGGCGCGGAAGGCGATGTTGCCAAGAGTAGCATAGTCCAGAGATCTGAGAAAGGGGATAGTTTTGCGGGCAGTATCAAGGAGGAAACGCTTAGACAGGTCCTTGGCGCTACGAAAGTTGTCAGAGGCGGAAAGGCTATTGTTCCACAAACGCGTTGGGAGACTCAAGGACGGGAAAGTAAATCTGCCTTCTTGATCTTTGAAAATAGAAAGGCCGGGGGGTGTCGCCTTTTGAGGCGGAGAGATCCAGTTCTGGTTCTGGGGAACTGGAGGCGGACTCGGAGTTGGAACTGGGGGAGGGGTTTGTATGAAGATAGGGATTTCGGGAGAAGGAGGCAAGAGGACTAGGACTGTTTTAGCTAAGGCAGTTGCAGAGATTGTAAAGAATACTAAACAACGCATACTGTGGTATTTCTGAGATGAAGATGAAGAGCTGTGTTTAACTGTGGCGTCGTTTATATGTCACTTACATAAACAGCACGTGACTCATCCACATTTTGGCGTTTATTGACAGTTTTGTATTGGTTACTACAGATCCTTATGTTTGTTTTCTATTCTTTCTTTCGCAAGGACAGGTCGCAACGGATTACATGCTAAACCATTTTGAAAATACAAAAAGGATCATTCAATTGTACTATTCCATTCAAATTCAACCAGCGATACCAACTAATACCCATACATGACCGAATACGATTATTCCCCAGAGGCTTGGGAGGAGTACGTTCGTCAGCAGGAAAAGATCTCTCTCTGGGCTCACAAGACAAGCCGTGCTCCCCAATCCAACCCATACATTGCAGCTACCCCTGCCGGCGATGTCCCAAGGGAGCTTCTCCCAGACGCTAGGATCCATGATCCCAACCCACCTCCAGGGCCAGGATCACCGTGGGTTGTGACCATGAAGAACGGGAAGCCTAGAGTCAAGAGGCAGAGGACACCCTCAGAGAAGCAGTTTGATAGGGAGAGGAGGGATGATTGGAAATATAGCAGCCATCGTCAATATAAGGAGGCGGTTAAGGCCAGAGAAGCTGCCAGGGCACAAGAGGAGGCAAAGATACCGACACAAGCGCCAATTCCGAGGACACGCAGGGCTTCGTACGGCGGCACACGCGCTGAACAGCCACCGCCCTTGGCCTCGGCGCCACGCCTATCGGACTCCCATGCTGCTACCTCTTTCTCCGGTACCCATTCTGCGCAGCGCAAACGATCCCAGTCAACAAGTACTCCCCCGTACAACTCGAAACAACATGTTGCTGTCCGCGTATCTCTTCACGGCAAAACTTACTATTCCTATGACGGCGAACTATATAATTACGACCCGACGGTGAATGCACAAGTTGATACCTCGATCGACCCATGGCCCACGAGGAAGAAGCCTACACGGTCGCAGACTGCCCCGGCTATTCCAGCACCTGAGCCCTTGCCCCCGCCGCCAAATAGCGCACCTGCGACTACGGGCTATCCAGGATATCACCATGGGCGATACGGAAGCTCGAAATCCTCTGTACCACAGCAGCCAAAGATTATGCATAGCAGTACTTCGCCATACCCCAACCCTTACCCTTACACACATTCTCGCTCGCAGACGCTCGCCCATGCTAGCTCAAGCGCCAATCCCCTTCCACAACAATATCCGTACCCATACACCACCTCGCCACTTGCTCCACCCAACTCGGCCCCTGCACAGGGGCATGGCTACGGTAGCGCAGCAACTTTTCCACGCTATGTGCAGGGCGGTATGAGGGCAGCGACGCCTGAGGCTCAATTCACATACACGAATCCGAATTCGAACCCGAACTTAAACTTGAACTTGAACCCACCGCCGAAGGAACAGTCGCAGAGTAAACCACTATACAAGCGCGTATTTTTCTGGAGTGGGAAGAACGGAGGAGGGGCCACATCTGGGTCTGCATCTACATCTGGGTCTACAACTACACTAACCCCCCCTACAATCGCTTCTCCACCTAGAACCCCGACTAAGCCTAAATCTCCGTCCAAAACAAAACCAAGTTCGCTGGCTCGCCCATCGACACCAACACCAACAACACCCACCACCATACGTTCCCTATTCGGCCCGCCGACCCGAAATAAACTCACGAAACATCCGCATCCCCCCACCGGCGGCTCGCGAATGTCATATGAAGGTGTTATGACGCGGGAGATGGGCGGCACTGGGAGTGGAGGTGCGGACATGGATGAGGGATGGGTGCGGCTTTCGTTGGATGGCGCTGGGGCCCGAGAGCGAGAAAAGAGGGAGAAGGAGAAGGAGAAGGAGAAGGAGAAGAACCCTGTACGGGAGGGGAGAGATAACAAGGTCAGGGATTGGGATGAGGGTAGTAGGGCCATAGATAAAGACAGGAGCAGGCCTTCTGACAGACATCGGAGCAGGCATCACGAGAGGTCGTATGAGCGCGACCGAGAGCGTGAGAGGGATAGAACGAGAGAAGGGGAGGGTGCTTCCAAGGAGCGAGAGAGGGAGAGGAGACGCTAATTAGTCTCAGGTTGGGATCATTGTATACTGACATCGGAATTGTCATCATTGCTACTACCACTGCTACTCCGTACATAGCACTATTATCATAACTATTATTGTGTATTTGAAGATCCCCAAGAAACTCTAACGAACGAAAAAAAAAAAAGTATCTAAACCTGAGCAGTATTGATAGCAATGACAGATCGCGAACACATGTACTCGCGAGAAGGAGACAAATATTCAGCGTCTCTACTAGCGATTGACCATGAAACGATAGGTCCCGTACCCTCCGAGCAGAGCAAACGCTGCTAAGCATGACACGATGCCAATGAACCATCCATAGCCCTGAATAGAAAACATGCTCGTTAGCATCCGTACGCCATATCACCATATAAACCATACGCACTTCCTCATCATTTTGTCCAGGTACATGGACGTTCATGCCCCACAAGCCAGTGATCAAGTTCATGGGGATAAGTACAGTACCAAGCGCGGTGAGCTTGGAAAGGACATCGTTAATTTGGTTGTTCGCATCCGTCATTTCGATGGAGATTTGAGCGAGGTAGTTGGAGTGCGAGCGGGATAAAATCTTCTCGTAGTGATTCAAGTTTTGAGTCATGGTGATAAGATGGTCCTAGATCCAAGTGAGAACGAATCAGAATTCTAAGGGCAAATGAAGCTCACCTGAATATCCGATAGGTAGAGTCCCTTCATTGCGAATGAATATGAGAAAACACGAAGTTGAGTGTAACATCGAGCGACGTACAATATCAGACGTTGGAGCCACCCTCCAATTCTCATTGCACCTTTTCGCCAATCCCTTCACGACGTCCGCCTTGTTGCCCATCAACCTCAGCAACCCCATGACCTTCTTCCGACAAGTACCAATCCTCCTCAACATGTCGCTTTGTTCCACATCTTTGAGGATAAGGACCAACTCATCAATGGAATCTACCTCATACTCGATGCTTTGAATCAGGGGTCCGAACGCGTCGGTAATGTCATCAATAAGAGCGTATGAAATCCAGTCTGATGTCACAGCAATGTAGTCCTTCAATTGCTTGATGCGCCTCCGGACGTTTTGGGGATGTGGAGTGGGACGGAAATGGAACTAAGTCAAAGGTCAAACGAGTCGGAAACTCGTGCAAAGTTCAATACACGCACAGAGAGGATGCCTTCACGAAAGACAATGATGTACATGTTAAGGGGTTCCAGGTACATCGGGCTGTAGGAGTCCTGATCGAAACTGCGGAAACAGACCAAGTAATAGTTGCGGAAAAGCTCAATCTTTTCGCGAGTCTCCTCCATCTGAATATCTTCAGTCGTCAATGGATGTATACCAAACACCTATCATGCACATTAGTCATAAAGATGATTACGACAAACTTAATACATACTTTACTCAGCATCTTCATCTCCTCATCCGTAGGCGACGTCACATCTAACCACCACGTCTTGTCTCCTGAATCATTCAGATTTCCATTCCCACCGACCGGACCGGGCCCCATGGCCAACTTCTGGTCAACGTTTTGGGGTCTTCGATTTCCATTCGGGACATTCATGCCATTGAAATTTCCCTCGGGGAATGCAGGCGGTGGGAACCCGTCCATGTTATCGTGATCCTTCGGATGCAACCCGACAAACAGTTGTTCGAAAGTCTGGCCATCGGCCGGCAGTTCGCTCAGGCTACGCGCGTGGATTGTGGCAGCGAGAGCATTCGAGTAGAATGAGAAGCGATACGGTCGGTCATGCCCTGTATTCAGAATGCTACCTAAAACCGGCTGCGTGCCTCCGTCACCCGATGTGGGGTGCCGACCTATGGAGAAGCGAGAGGCTAGACCATGGCCTGTAGCGGTTGGTAGAGCGACAGAGAACGGGTCATGAGGGTTCTCAAAGAGAGCCATCTTGCCTCCAATACCCTTGCGCTGGGGGCGTGGATTTGGATTGGACTGACTGAGTTTGCGTTGACGAATAGAGCTTATGCTGGCCCTAGGAGCGGCATCTTCACCTTCAGGCTGAGATGGTAAAGGAGTAGGGGTAGTTTGATCGGCACGGTTTGAAGGCCCTGCTTCGTTCTGTTGTTCATGGGATAATGGCACTCGTCTAGCGGGTACATCCAAAGTGAACTTCGTGGTTGGGGAGAGACCAAGGTTTGCTTTCTCTACGGCAGCAAACTCCTCCATGAGAGAAAAGTCAAATTCCGAGCGCGATACATTGGCCTGGTAGGTGGGAAGACCAAAGAGAGACTCTGTATTCGGATCATGGTTGAGAGGTGGTGCGTGAGCAAGTAGGGATGCATCATGGGCCTGGTCAAGGGCTCTGTTGAGGGAGATACGAGAGGCATTGGAACTGTGTACAACTTCATCCTCCATGCCAGTGTGAACAACATTGTGGTTTTCCTCCTCATGAGGCATATGGTCTGGCAGGGTTGTTATTTCAGGTGAGCCGATAATGGTAGTCTCTCGCCGTGCACGAGAAAGGTGCATGGCCATGTCCACGTCCATCGTGCGTTGGCGCTCCTGGGCCTCAGGGTCGAACGATCGAGACAGAACAGGGGAGTGGCGAAGACTCGCAGTTACATCACTGGCATTACTATTGCGACGGCGGACGGGACCCGAGGAAGTTGACAGGATATTTGTTGGGTCATTGATAGAGGTTGGAGACGAGGAGAGGGCGTTGAGTGTCACCGACGACGGCAACGCTGACTCTCGCGGGTCGCTCATGGTGGTGAACAGAACAAAGAATATATTATAAAAGGTACCAAAACTAATTTGATTCAGAAATAAAACCAAGCGCTATCACAATTAACTATATCCGATGAATAACGCGCCCCCGTTGTCTAATGGTTATGACGTCAGACTTCTACCCAATCAGGTTATCTGGAGGTTGCGGGTTCGAGTCCCGCCGGGGGTTGTGGCCAAGTTCGCAATTTTCTTTTGAACCTGACTCAAAAACAATACATTACAACTAACTATCTCGAAGGTATCAGGCAATAAATCAATCCATCCAATAGAAAACTACACTACTTCCTTGCTCGTAACTGCGCCCTCAACTGTCCATTCTCCGTCTGCATCGAATTCAACTCATCCAGCAGAGCAATCCGTTGCGACTGTTCAGAGTTCCGCATTGCCTCTACTTCATCTCGCGCCACTTCAAGGTCCGCCCGTGTCTCAGCCAGCTGTGCCTCCAGCTGCTTCCGTACCATTTCAGGAGCTGATGCTGCCTCCTCCGCAAGCGTAAGAGTGCGCGCGCTCAAGGTGTTATTTGCCTCCGTTAGCTGCGCACACGTCTCTGCTTGCTCGCCAGCGAGCATCTCCAATTGCCGTTTCTCATTTTCTACACGGTCTAGTGAGGCTTGAAGCTGCTGAATCTCGTCCACTCTGCAAATAAGATGAGAACGTATAAGTGTTAAGCCCTAGAACATGTCATGGTACCCACAGTGCTGCCTGCTTTGAAGCCATCGTCTTATTCCTCTCGTCCATTGTCCGCATTTGCTTCTGATACAGTTCCAATGCCTGATTGCCTTCCTGCGCCAGCTTCGTTGCACGCTCAGCATTCTTTTTCAGCAAATCATGGGCTTGTGCAAATCGCAGAAGACGTTCAATCAATGCACGATCGTCCTGAATGAGTGCCTGTACACGCGATGCAAAAGCCTCGATTGAGAACTCGCCTCCGCCTACGGCTGGTGACATAGGCTGCCGTGTTGAGTCGTATAACGATTTAAGAGAGCGCACATCCAACTCAGAAAGTGACGACACCGATCTGTTGGGACCTGGGCTATTTAATGTCGTAGGGGAATCCGTCCGATATTGCCTGCCAGATTGGCTGAACTTGGCGGCGCGCGCTTCGGGGGAAGGTAGGATGTTCCAGAGAGGCAGGAGAGCCTGTAACATACGGCCGGAGGAGTCTGAAGCAAAAGACTTAGGAGATTGCAAGGCTTGATTTGGTTCCCGGCTGGCGTTTGCCCGCTCGGATGCCATACGAGCGTCTTGTCGAGCCTCGTCACGATCCTGCCGCGCCTGTTCGAGATCGCGAGCAAGCGCTTCACGTTTGTCTAGTCCAGTACGAACGTCTTCTTCAAACTTCCTCCTTAATGAGTCCCAGTCATTCTCCGTCCGAGAGTGTGCCTCTAATTTTCCATGGACTGTCTCTAGATGTGTGCCGACGGATGATAGAAGCCCCTGCAGCGACGGCTCCCGAGAAAACAGAACGATGCCGTGCTGCTTCACCAACAATCGCAAGGCTTCAAGCCCGGAGTCGAGTTCCTCATGGGCGCGTTGGAGAGCCTGCTGGTCTTCTTCTCGGGTACTATCCATCTCCTGTTGTAAGCGAGCCAAGTCATCCAACTTCTCATCCTCGAACTCTGCCTTCTGCCGCTCCCACACATCTCGCTCCATTTTCCATTGCGATTGTATTCGGGCAATTTCCGCCTCCTTTTCCTGCAAAATCCTTTCGCTTTCGCCTTTTTCTGACCCAGCCGCCGCCAGTGCGCGAGCCTGTCCTGCCTCCTCCACCTTTGCTACCTGATCTTGTAGCCTCTGACTTTCCTCCAGCCATGCATTCTTCTCCTCTTGCAACTGTTGAACTGCAAGGTCCAAGTCCTCGAGCTTTGACGTCTCAACTCGTAAAGCGTTGATCGTCTCTTCCGCACTTTGCAAATCCAAGCCCATCACGGTCTCGACCTCCTGCTTTTCCAACTTGAGCATTGTCAACTCCCTCGTCAACTCGACCTGCTTCCTACCCGCCGCAGTTAATGACTCCATTGCTGCCTTCAGCTTCTCTTCTAGAGAGCTGATCTCTGCAACCGCAGCGTCGCTAGAAAGGTATCTTCGAGGAACAACCGCATCCGCATGCCCAGCAAACAAATGTGGTCCATCGAAGCGTGTCTTGACAGATGACGAAACACCTGTCATACTGGACGAGGCAGGACTCATCAATGTGCTTCTATTGGAAGAATCGTACCCAGAGTCCTCCCCTGCACCATTATTAAGAGCCGTCACGTTCTTCTCAAGGTTTCGCACCGAGTATGATAGTACTCCAGCGCGGTGCTCAAGTAGGCGGCGATACACCTCATGGGAATGTTCCGACAGCCGCCAAACTTCTTGCTGGGCAGCGTCCACGCGAGAGTTGGCGGATATGAGTTGTTCCTCAGTTTTTTTTGAGCTTTTATTGACTTTGGAGAGAGATGATGCTGCATCACGAATCTTGGTCTCTAACGTTAGCTTTTTGGACATGGCTTCAAGTCGAGTAGACAACCGTTGGTATTCCTAAAGAAGGATTTGGCTGAATTTATGAGCTCACGAGTAAATTGCATGGTAAGTACCTGTGTCAACTCGTCAACCTGTTCAGAGCTCAGGATCTCGCAGTCACGACTGTCGACAACTGCTTGCGAAGCCATGAGACTAAGCAGTAGTTCATCGCGTGTTGTGACGCCTGAGATATTACTTCCGCCAGAACTACGCTTGTCTGAGAGACTCTTATTCCTAGTAACTAGTTTACTGAGAATAGGAATCCTTGGTGGTGGGGCTGGTGAAGATGAAGGAGACGAAGAGTCCGCAAACTGACGAAGAGTTTGGTCTAAATTGGAGAAACGTGATTGTTCACCATATGCATCTAGCGGAGGTGTTGACTGGAAACGTGGTACCACAGAATCCTTCCTGATAGTAAGTGCAGGGGTGGGTGGCGTGACCGTTGTAGTACTGGGAGAAGGTGGCGGCCATGAGGGTCCATTAAGAGGTTTAGCGTTGAAGGGTAAAGAGGAATTCGGTATATCTGTCGAAGCTGACGGTGGCGGAGAGCTGGTCGACGCCGCGGCTGTCCCAAGCAGCCTACGTACGCCGTTCATGGCGGTTGCTGGAGAACGGGCACCACGACGACGAACAGAGCATGACCCTAACCCTAACCTCAGTGTAGTCGTTCTGCATTCCTGCCGTCTGCGACACTCGCTCTTCGGCATCGCCTATGACCTGCTAAGATCCATGTCCTTTACATTCAACTGGCCTCGTTTCTCAGACCAGTTTCACTATGATGCCATCCAGATGCTCAACACTGCCCTCAACAAGGGCAACAAGCCACCCATCATAGCAGACCGTATCGAAGTCGTTGAGCTTGAGATGGGAACTCAGGTATTCCGCTCTTTTGACCAACATCTTGTCGTATGTATAACGCCCTACAGCCTCCGGAGCTAGAAATTCGTGACATCGGTGAACTCACCGTAGACCAATTTCGAGGCATTTTTCGTCTCACATACTCTGGAGATGCCCATCTGGTCCTCAAGACCAAAGTGCAGGTATGTTTGTAGGCCTCTTGTCTTTTTTCGACATGTAACCTATTAATGAACTAGGCAAACCCACTAAACCACAAACAACCTGACATCCATCTAATGGGTGGTTCCAGGGGCATGCTTGCAGCAAAACAGCCCCTTGTCGTACCTATGCTCCTCCGCCTGTCGCACTTCAAGCTCAACTCTTATGTTGTGCTCGTCGTTTCGAAACAAAAGGGAATCACGCTGGTCTTCAAGACTGACCCACTGCAGAATGTCGACATCAACAGCACATTCGACTCTATAGCTGTCATTCAAAAATTCATACAACGCGAGATTGAGGGCCAACTTCGCCAAATGTTTCGCGAAGACCTTCCTGGCATCATTCATCGTCTCAGCCAACAATGGGTCAAGGCAAAGGTTGAGGCTCCTTACCTACAGAAAAATCCCCCGCCACCTGTTCACCGAAGACAAGAAAGCTTCGACACGCGTTCGTCTGCTGATAGCGCTTTCAACAGTATCCCCCTTGTTCCACGCATGGAAAGCGTTCCACATTTACGACGAACACAATCTGCTGCTGGGAGCTTCTCTTACCCCCAACGACCACGCTCGACATCTGGTTACTCCTCGAGATCTGTTCCCAAGTCCAAATCACCGAAACCCGCTACGCCTGCGATCCATCCTGACCCCGTGTCATTTCCCGATCTTGAGAATTTCGATCCTACGTATGGTTTGCGTCCAGAGGGGCTCCCTACAAAAAGTGTTTTTCGTGGATTCGGCAGCTTGTTCACGCCAAATAGAGGTCTTGCGGATCTTGCGGAGGATGAAGAGGAAGAGGAAGAGGATGATGACGATGGCGCAGCTTCTTTCGATATGGTCAACTGGGAATACACACTCCCACCTTCTACCCTAAGTGTTTATGACGACGCGCAAGAAAGCGTGGCACCAGAATCTGAGTTTGAAACCATACCAGCTGTCGGTGGGGGCACCATTACACGCCCACGAATATACCATTCGCAATCGATGATCCAACCGAATGCTGCAGCGTCGCCGTCGAAACACCACCAGCCTTACAGGTCTATGGCTCTACCACGATCCGGTTTCACTACACCTGGCCTCTCCAGGCCATCACCTGGATTGAATTCATACTTCGATGGGGGTTCGTCTGGGTTCCATACAGCTCCACCTTTCGGCTCGACACCAGGTCGACCAGTCACACCTGACAGTATAGAAACACAGCCTTCCAGGTCCAGTAGTGGACGTGGTTTAACTACATCAACCCCTCCCACAGAGCATGCAATACAAGACGACTACCATGATGATTCTGCAATGTACATGCGATCCCCTCTTCGCAGTCCATCAATCGCCACCCCATCTTCACGCCGCCCTTCTATTTCTTCCAACTCTAACTTCGACCCCTCCAACTTTGGCCAAATATCACCGTCCACATCGCCTTCCCACAACCCTAAGATCATACTCCGGCCTGCACTCAATAACTCTCTCCATCAACTATCTGCCCTTTCACACTCTAACCACACATTATCACCCTACACACACAACCTACAACACTTCACTGTTCGCAGTGTACCTCCACGATCCGCTACCCCTGCCGGCCCAATAGATCATCGGCAACCTGTGAAAGCCAAGCGCAAGCGCATCTTCCGCCTTGGAGGTACAAAGGCGTCATCAACCGACTCTGACGCTGGGAGCAAGGAGAAGTTATCAAGCGGCAGATCGGCCGAGTTCGACGTGTCGGATATGGATCGATACTTTCCGACCCACGATGATCATAATATAGACGTCAACGAGCCTTCACTGGCTTCCATTGGGCCGCTATCATCTGCTGCTCACCGGTTATCGCCTGTATCATCGATGAATCACCAACCTATCTCTCCCACACAACATCTGCGGCACCTTTATAATGCCAACAGTTTAAACCTCAAAGGTCCTCTTCTTCCGTCGGCGTTGCCGCCATAGATTCACTTCGGTGCAATCCCAGTACCTTTCCAGTATACAGTGTAAATCATCCATCCCCACTACTCGTCCGTTTTTTTCATGGTCTCGTTTCACATTTTCGTATTTTTATGGAATGTAGTTTATCAAGTACTTTACAGTTCAACTTTTCCGTGCACCTCAGTTTCATTTCAGTTATACACTAGCATACATCATTGACTATTTCTGCATGTTACGCATCTTTTATCCGACCATCTTGCTAAGCTCGCAGAGAGCCTGACAATCCAATAATACAGCAAAAATAGAGGGAAATGAAAGAACTAACGATACAAAAGTTACATGTCAAATATACGAAAAATCTTCAAAATCATTCTATGTTACAAACTACCCTACAAATCCATATTGATCATTGGTAGAACCCCAGGGAACATGTCCAAGTCTGGCCCTGGCATCAACGGCACAGGTGCAGCGGGCATTGGATTTTGGAAATCCTATTGTTACAAAAATGTCAGAAAAATCTTACATATGTCAGAGGAAATAGCAACTCACATCCACTACGTATCCAAAAGAAAGCCATACAAATAGCATGAGAGTGATTATGGCCACAAAAGCGAAAAGCACGCACCATGCATACTCGGAAGTCGACTTGTATTCTGGCGCGCCGAAGGTGTCTGCCGCAGCTGGCGGAAATCGTTGTTCATATACGTTTTCGTCAGACCAGTAGTTTCCACTTGGGATCGAAGGATCGCAGTAGGTGGCGAAATAATGACACCAAGAATGTCGGGGGTGTTAGCGCCATTGGGTGGAGTCATGGGTGTAGGAATGTCTTGCCGCATGAGGTCGTCAACGTCATGAATGGATAATTCGAGTGTTTCAGGGAGGGTGTTGGTTGGTAGCGGTAGATATTCGTTCTCGTCCACTGTGAATATGCTCTGGAGGGCTATAAGGGTAGTATGATCTTCAGGTGGCAGTGAGACATCCAAAGCAGAAAAGAGGGTTGCCAAAAGAGTTGTAGAGATGCCGCAGAGAACAGCAAATTTTGAATCGACCTGCGACGATAACCATTGAAGTAGTGAAAATACACTTTGAGCAGTATCATGGTCCATCTCCCGCTCCGCTAAAACTGCCAGAACTGGTCCAATCTCCATTCGTAGCGGTTCTGGTGATATAACATTGGTTGTCAGGCCTTTAAGGACGGTGGACGCTGCTCTGACAAGCGGCTGTGGGTTGGGTATTTCGCGTGATACCCGCAACGCAGCTAGCAAGACTGTAAACTGCAATTCTGGTTCAAAGGACCCAGCTGCTGGTGCAAGTAACGTTACGAATTCGTGCAGGCATCCAGATGTGTATCGTCCCTCCAGCAATGCCATGAGGCTACCGCTTAGTGCAAGCGACAAGTCAAAGGTACTCGAAATAGCGTCCAAGCACCACTTTGAAGAATCCGATGGCGGCTTGACAAGTTCAAGTATGAACCGTAGAGAGAGCGTCGCCTGGTACTGCAGAACGAGCTTGTAGTTCTCCCGTCGTGTGTACCCTGCCAATCTTTCTATCGTCCTTGACAAATCCTTTAATTCCTCTACGAGCAACCAGGCGCCGACATTCAGCACCCCATCATCCAGCTTGATTAAGCGTTTCACAACATGACCTCGGTTCTTTGGATCCAGTAGGCCAAGGAAGTGTCTGAGCTCGTCAAGTACATTCGGAAGAGCAGCTGTGACCCAGTAGGATGGCTCGCCCTCGTCGTACAACATCGCATTCGGTTCGGGCAAAATGCTGTCAATCATAGTGAAGACCTGCAGCACGTGGAAAGCAGGATCCCGATCGCCACACTGGCCCCCGTGCTGTAACAAAGCTCTGAAGACAATTTCAGCGCCGACTCTACCTGGCTCTGCGGCGAGGCCTGGAGCGGAAAGCGTGTGTAAGAGGTCCAAACAAGATTGGCGTGCATCCTGGGAAGATATCGACGCCCGACACGATGGTGAGAACAGAGCGCTCGCAGCCGCTGTACAGGCAAAGATATCTGCCGTAGCTACAACTAGTGTCCGCATCATGCTTGTTGTCAGCGGATATACAGGCGCTAGTTGTATGAAAAGCTGAAGAAGATCAATTGCTGTGAGGAACAGCTGGTTAGCGAGGGTTTGGTCCATGGGTGGCGGTGGGAAAAGGGAGAAATGCTTGTTCAGGTCATCGCTGACGCCGATGAGGATATCGAGAAGACATGGAATGATTCCTGGCGCGCCTTCGTCCCAGAACGACTCAAGGGTTTTCCATTCGCCTTTAGGAAGCTCGAACTCGCGTTTTACAATTGCCAAGGAGACGCGCAGCGTGCGTAGACGTCGAAGAGAGAGCGGATGGTCGCTGGTAAACATGAGCTCCTCAACGGCTGCTGGAAGGCCGTCCTCAGATACCAAGGCAATTTTGCGCATAGAAAGGAGTTCAGTATCAGTGATAAAGGTTAGTTTTGGCTTTAGGAGAAGGATAGTCTCCACAAGATCTTCGCTGAGGACAGCATGAGGATCTTTAGCAAGTTCGCAAATAATCTTTTCAGCTAGAATTCCAGATTGTCTGGGTATTTCTTTATCCGAGGTTATCCAGTTTAGTCGTCGTGTCAGTTGGCGTAGAAGCAAGAGATGGTTGACGATCTTCACACAATTTAAGTGAGCATATCAAGACTACAGATGAAAAGCAATTTACCTCGCGATACCCGCCTATCCCTTGCCACAAATGTATTACGGCCGATGTATGTTCGCGACATATATCATTCCCAACGCTGTCTGTCCAGGCCCATACAGCTAAAACACTCGCCACACCAATAAAGGCTCGAACAAGTCCAATAAAGCCATCGTAAGAGGTAATGTTCATTTTGTTCCGGGAGTCAAGTGGGCAATGAGCTTGAACAGAAGTGTGAACAGGTTTGCTAGCCAATTTGGTGACTAGGCCTTCATGATGGATCATGGACTCTAGCCATATTGCCGTCGATAATTCCTCGGTACCGATGTCCCAGAGCATACTCCATGATTGATGAAAGTTTCCTCGAGGGTTAGACAAAGAGTCTTCAAAGCATTGCCAATCAGCAATCCTACTAGAAAGTCGTCGTGCTGCGGATTGCTTGAGACTATCTGTTATATGGCTATCTTGGATGTGGCGTAAAGTGTTTAAAAAAGCCTCTGTGTTCAGACTTTGGGCAATCTCAACATTTGATGCAGCATCTGCAAGGCAAAGCAGAGTTTCTTCATCGACAGTCTGTGCAGTGAATATTGACTCTAGTTCCAGATGACGCTATCGAGATGTGAGGCTCAGTTATGATACGTTAGGTAATAGGACAGACCAATAGAGCTCTAGCTAAGCCAGGGTGTTGAGAGGCCGATATGCTGAGCATTCTCGCAATTGGATAAACATCGTCGCTGTCCTGGAAATATCTCAGCTGGAATGTAATCAACATGATATATAACTAACCTTGGGTGTTAGAATGCATTCAGCAACCTGTGCAGCAAATGACGCCAATTCTTCTTCTGTCGTATCATCCCGTACAGGCCTGAATAGCAGGTTGTTAACCCCTTCTATGTCCAGTTCTCCATCAACCATAGACTTTAGGTCAGCATGTAGGTAGGGAAAGTCAGGAAGATCCCAGTCGTCGTTAGAAGGCTTGAGACAGAAGATCAAGCGAACAACGAGCGGCAATGGTGGCGCGTCCGGAATAAGAGCCAGTAGTTGTTTTGCAAGCAGCGTAGGATCTTCAGACATAGAAGGATCAAGAGCCTTTGATAGAGGCGTCTTTTCTATTGAAGGAAGAGGCCGCGTTTCGCGTTTTTCCCTCGAAATAGGCGCATTGGAGATAACTTCTCCATAGACAGCGATCGAAAGCTTACTGAAGCTGCCTTTTAGAATCATTAAACGGGTTGCATACTAAAATTTAAGTATTAGTATGTAGAAGGGGCTTCGAGACCCCTGCACACCTCAAGGCCCATGTCAACAGGATACTCTGCTTGTTTGCCCGCATACGCGATGAGTGTGGGGACAAGAGCATTTGGTACGCGTGGCTTTTCCTTTGCCTCAGCCTGTGGTATTGGATGGGCATTGAGAAAGACGTCTAGATAGAATGCATCGGGCTCTGTTTCACTGTACACTGTTGAGTCTACATCTGTGGGGTTAATATGGCACATACGCGAGAACATCTGGGGCGTTCGCAAAGGGAGCAGCACCCGAGGGAAATATGCGAATCGAGGCTATACGGACAGGTGCAGCAAAGCGGATGGCGGCAAAAGACTGAGAGCCCTGAGGCTGGAGGGTGCTCCAGTGCAAGAGCATAATCGCGACTCGGCAAAGTCCGACGTGGCCCAGTCATGCGCAGCCTTTGCCGCATATTTCTCTGTCTGCACATTCATGAGTCGCCCGACTACAATCAAGCTCCCTGTCCTCGATATCCCCCCATCCACACCACGTTCTCCTTCAATGCGAGGCAGACAGCGTAGTGGTAGCATAGTCAAGGTTCAAGAGGTTGGCGACAGCTCTATAGAAGAATCTCTCGATCGTAGTGCATACGTCAACATTAATGCAAACTGGGTCAATGTAAAGGGTAAGTACCGAATTTTCCGCCCAGTTGTTGTCCGCTCACACTGCGCACAGGTGCATGGCTCATACACGTCGTTCTCATATTTTTCGGAAAAGTTGTCATCGATACAATTCCAGGAATGACACAACAAATTAGTTGGACCACGGTTAACCTGGCATATCTTACTGTGCGTGGTACTAGACCCCATCCACGCCCGTGCTTATCCCCTCCAGCTTACATATCTAATGTTCCACTGGGTTACTGGTATACCCTTTGAAAATGATCTCCATGGCGGAGCCTATGACGACCTCACGCTGTGGGAACAAATTGACGACGGTGCCCAATATACGCCTGCGAAAAAATGGCTGTTCACCGTTCCCATTGGCCTGTGAGAATCCTGACATCCCCGGTTGCATAGCGTGGATACTAACAATGATCAGGTTTCTTGCATCTACTCATTACACCAACTACGACCCATGGTTATTTGCAATCAACCTTACTGCGCTTATTTTCGGCCTTATCCCAAAACTTCCCCAGGTAAAGCACCGCTTACGTGTTGTTCTGACCGCAGCTTAATTATCGTCTCCGAAACTGTAGCTTCATCGACAGCGCGTTCGGTTCATGTCAGAAGACATTTCTGAATCGACTACACCAGTCACCCCCGATTTCCCCTTGTCTGGTACTCAAACCCCACTATCATCAGTGCAATCCCCACTTATCCAGATAACGGAAGCACACTTCAATTAATAACATGCTTCAATTTGCGCATCTTCTGGACTAGAATGCAGCAGTTCGAAATTCTAACTATTTCGGATGCACAAACGGTCAGGCAGGCCACTATTTTATCATCCATGCATTTCTGGATATACAGCATCACTCTTTTGCATCCATCCAAACTAATATGCATTGTATTTCATACATAAACAACTGGAGACTGACCCCTCATCCATCTACAGTCGCGCTTTCTATATCTGGCTTCTCTATAATAGATTCGTCTAATGTGAAGACGCCGCAGACGCTTGTGTGTACTGTTGCAAGCGCAGCCTGTGGACAATGCACGTTAATGGGAGTAGGCAAATGGGATGATGACAAGATACGCACAAATTGCGCAGGAGCATCAATATCGTGACTTTACCGACAGCTGGGATGTACAACGACGCCTACGAAAAGTGTTCATCAGGAATCCTTCGCTTTTATCGAGCTTAACTTTACCTTGTCGCGCACGTCTTTCTCGAAGTTCTTCTCCGTTGCGATATTCACACATATGCATCCGTCTTTAAGCCATTCAGTTTTAACCTTATATGACGTGCTGGGAACAGCAGAAATCACGACATCAGATTGTGCTAAGCATTCTTGCAGCGTGAGGTTGCTTGGCCGCACGACATGGCGTGGGTGGTAACGACGCGTAGCCTCAGACTCCGTGGAGCCGTTCACGCGTGGTCGTTTCGTGTATTCCTAAAGACAGTTAAAGTTCTTGTGAAGCATTTCGTCTCAAGGGTATAACTTGCCTGTATCGAGTCGATATCGACGGAAAAGACGCGTGCGCCATCGTTAGAGAGCAGTGCAGCCAGTGGACGACCGACCACTTCCGATCTACATCAAAATTCAGCATATATATGTGCATGGTATTAGGCAATATACAGACCGGTTAATCACAGTGATAATTTTTCCATAAGCGCGGTCGCCATATGGGAGGATGGTGTTGTACACTCGGACATATTCAAGGCATTTGACGATGGCCAACGGCGTGCATGGTATGATCGACTTGACCGTTCCAGAGGGAGGCTGATCAGACTCTAAGGCTGTGATCGTCGGTGGGGATGGTGGTACAGAAGATAGTAAAGAATCGGGTTTAATAAAACGAATGCTAGAAAACTATGGGCAGGCGATTCCTCGGAATGATTCCAATGCTCACTTATGATACAAGTTGTAGTGAAATTTGACATGAAGGCCCTCGACGTCTTTAAAGGGAGATACAATCTGGCACAGAATAAGCAACGGAAGGAGATGATTTCATCGATGTTACCTGTTGCAGGTAATGATCCTGATGTTTGTATGTCGTTAGGATACATTCACCATTTAGGAAGACCTCAAACCTGTTGCGCTCCGAATATGGGGAAATAAACCTTTCAAAAGGCAGAACCACAACAAAAATAATTTATTGACTGTTTCTGACCAAAGGCGAACAAGGGTGCATACCATGATGCCGTTGACACTCTCGTCTTCATTTGCCTCAATGATGGCCTCCTCCACACCCTCTCCTTCGCCAAGGTCACTCGAAGCAGCAGCCCCAACCTCCTTGAGCACGAAGTTGACACCGAGCTCGGTGCACTGCTTCTTTGTGAATTCAGCATAGCTCCTGCTTGGTGCAGAGGATGTTGCGAGGATCCCGACGAGTTTTGGGGCTCGTGTGCACTGGGTGAGGGACGCTTTGACCTCGTTCCGGAATGTGGCAGCAATCGGATCTGCCTTAAGGAGGAGTCCCTTTCCTTCGACGGTTTCTGAAGCCATGGTGCTCGTCCAGTGAATATGAATTAGGAACTAAAATTTTGGAATTTATTGGTGTCAAAATTTGGACGACAATCTAATCTGATCGGTTTTCCCCCTATGGAAAGTTTGACAGGATATTGATCTTCTATCTGACTGCATGACTACTTATAGGCTCAAATCTTCGTAGCCTGCCTCTTAGCTCTACTAGGACTTGTCTATGGTTCATAATCATCTATTAACTAGCGTAAATATTGCCGTTGTCATTTAAGAACCACAGCAGCAACGATTGAAAAAATCGTATCCTAAGTGCCACTGGGTAGGGTAATACGTGAAATGTTACAATCGTACAAGACGAAGGAGTCCATAGTCATACACAAAATCATGACACTTCGAGGTCAAGAATGCTTTCCGTTAGGAAGGGCAGGAAGAGGTGGCACTGGAGGCACAACACGGTTCTCCCCACCTTCTTCATCTTCTTCCTCTTCGTCGTCCATGAGCTGGGCAGCACGCTGAAAAATATATGGTGAGTTTCACACCGGAGGACCGCTAGCTTGAGAAATACCTTCATAGCCTCTGCTTCGTTAGAATAGTGCCTGCCTCGTGCACGCACAAAGGCTGCATGCTTCGCAGCAGCTACAGCATTGCGATTAGTTGCGAATAATCATCAGTAGAAAATAACAACTTACTCTCTTCATCCATTTCTTCCTCAAACTCAACTTCATCGCCAGGCTCACGCCCATCAGCTCTGATCTCTCGTCGCGCATCATTAGGCAAACTAAAGCTAGTGCTCCTGCTAGATGTAGAGCTTCCCCGTCCCGAAAGAGACCCAGATCTCCCGATACTCGAGATAGAGGTACGTCGAGAGGATGGACCTGAGGTGTCCGCGCCAGTGGAAGATATGGGAGAACTAACTTCCCGAGGGGGCACGTAGTGCCCATCTAGATCTAAGTTGGGGATGTCTATGACGATAAAGGTCATAAGAGTAAACAGATCAGAAAATATAACATACTCACCGCCTTCTACTTCGTCTGTTTCAGCATTGTAACGAACATAAGGGGTCTTGGGCTCTGTTATCTTCATCAGACTATCCTTCTGGATCTCGGTAAGAGCAATATTCTCCTCGTCCCACTGCAGGCTGCTGCATATAAAAAAAATATTGGTTAGATTGGCACACTACACTTGAACAAACTAACTGAGTAGGTGTGCCAGCTTGTTGCGGCGCATTCTTCAAGATGCCTTTAGGTTTCGGGTTGGAAGCTGAGCGAGGGAGTGGTTGGAACATGGGGCGATCCGCTTGGGGGGCTGGTGATATTTCTGCAGACATGATGTAATCGATGAAAGCGTTGATGTTTGGTGATAATGGAGGCTGAAGCAACCTCGAGGACGTCGTCACGGTTGTGCGCCCTAATTAAGACCTGCAATTACGTAACGTGTCACCTCTTTGACCCAAGATCACTGCTTCAGGCATCCGACTCTTTACTTCTCGCGTCTCGGTTTGGCCTCCGATACATTAATAAATAACCAATCTTCAAATTCGAGAACGCAATATCTTAGACAGCATAGACATCTAGCTAGAATCTCCGAGCCTTAGAGCACTGAGAACTCGACGATAAGTTTGCAGCCCTTTCCAGACTCATTTGTGTCATAAGAACCATGTGGATGAGTCGATGTTTGAGAGCGCTTGTAAATAGTATTCAGAGAGGATTGAATTATTTTTCCATGGGGCATCGGAAATGAACAAAGATGCCACTGACTCGACATACTGATCTGCCTGGAACTGTTAGGTAGGCATCGCGAGATTTGATTGGCGTTGGATAATCTACAAGAGTCCAAAAAGTTTTCAGCGTTTGGAGCATCCATAGCTGCTGACACGTTGATCGAGCAAGAGGAGTTTTCCTTAGAGTTTTCCACTTCAAAGACCAAGAGACTTCTGAATTCTTCAAAATCGTGACCGCCGAGTTGGCGCCTATCTATTTGATTGATTTCTTCTGGCTTCTCTAAGTTTTCTTTGCCTTAGCCGCCTCGACTAGACACGAGCCGCCCCTTGGTTTCAGCGCAATCCCTAACCTTTTGTTCCCAACCATCGGTGCATGCTACAAATGCTGTTTTATTGGGATCGAAAATCTAGCGTACCGACGACGAGTCTGGAAATCTGTTTGCAGCAAAGGCTTGGCAAACGCGACAAATGAGGTACGAAGCCACCACTCAGACTTCAACTGGCGTCCTCCGGGCTGTATCAACCCTCGTACCAATTTTGTTCGAGTTGATTGGCCTCTGCTTGCTCCCCTGCGCTCAGAAGCAGAACTTAGATAGGTCGCTTGCGCTTCCACGCTCACTATTCAACCAACTAGTGACTGCACGTCTGCTTGTGCATCGTTTTTGTTGGGACTCGGAAGATTGTGGTTTTTTTTGGGGGGGTGTCATATAGAAAGCAAGCCATGGACAAACCTTAACACAGTCATGGGGGCGTATTTTGCCGATGGAGACAACCAGATATGCACGCCAAACATTGAAACATTGAAACATTGTGGGTGCATCGAGTCAGAACAACCGCCGTTCAAAAATATGGAAAGTATGTGGCTGCATTGATTCAAGAATACAACAAGATTTCATTAACCAGTCATTCCGGCTTTCTAACTGATACATTTGCCTTCCGTGTCAGTCTGTCAACCTAGACTGAGGCCGAGTGACTATATTTTCAAAGGAGCTATTATTTGCCAAACATTGGTACCACCTTTGTCCTCACGAACTCCTCAAGAGTTCCGCATTTGACGCCGAGATCAAGAGTCACCTGAGTGGGGAACGTGACGGTCGGGTACAGACCATGGTTGTTCTGATAGATAAACGCTTTTGTCACTGCAACAAGGGCTTATCAATGAAGTACAAGCTAGAAAGGATGCGACGTACGTTCTCTATTCCATCTTGCGTCCGCGTCCGGTCTAAGTGGTCCTTGGATATCAGTGCTGGCTGAAAATCGTACAGAATTTGGACACTGACACTACAGTGTGGCTTGTTTCTATCCCTGTTTGCTTCTGGATCTCTCGCGATACCTCACCCCACGTTCCTCTCCATGATCCACAAGGCTGAATTGTGTGATTCAAGGGATGTTCCGAGTTTGGCTTGCCAGAGTTCCGGAAAGACTCTGCTATGGCAAGAGCAATTCGGCCCAAATCGTGTTCCACCCACTACCTCAAAGTGAGTTGTTGTAAGTTAATCAAGGTATGAAAAGCTTACCAAAAACACGACTGGATTCTCCTTCTCCACGAGATAATCCCAAACTAAGCGTGTATGTCGAAAACAGGTCAAATACATCGATCAGAGACGACTTACATTCGAGTCGTGCACCACCGTCAACTGCTTTGACCAATGGCCAGGAATGAACGTTATCGATGAAGGCTGGGGTACCAAGGTATACACCAGGTAACCCAATCGAGGTAACATAGTCATTCGTGCGTGCTTTTGCTAATGTAAATGTTGATTTTGAGCGATCTTTGCGAAGGCGATCATGGTATCGTGAGTCGTACCATCGTAAAGCTCAACGCCGTTCAAACCCATATAATCAGGGCCAACATATGGCAACGTTGAAAAAAGGAATAGCTGAACGTTTGACTCCTTTGCCGCATCTGCTTGAAGGACACCTTGAGCATACTCTCCCAACTTGTTGGTGTATGATTGATGCCATGGAGGAATCGTGACACTGTACACCTAGAATATGGCGTAAGCTAATACAGAGCTTCAGATTCAAATAATATATGCATACCGCGTACGCTCCTTCAAATGCCCGCAGAAGGGATGCCTTGTCTTCAAAGTCTGCCTTCACGATCTCCATACCGTCGTCTTGAAATTCCGTCGCGACCTTGCCATCTGGATTACGAGTAAGAACACGGACGTGCCATAGGCCAGAATTGTGGAAGGCACGAGAGACTGCTCGGCCCTGGGCTCCAGTCCCAGTCACAACAGCCTATTAAATGCTTCAATATGGCTGTTCGCAAGGGGAGGTGTTAGAGGCGCACAATGATGGGCTTTGATGACGGCATCGGTGAACTCGTGAACATCTTAACACGATGAGATCCTTTGCTATTTAAAGGAAAAAAAGCTGACGGCGATAAGTATTCAGGTTTTGATATCGGGAGTATTGCATCGTTCCACGTCTTCTGCATCACAAGATGATCAAGTTACATACAGATCGTTTCAATCAGAACTGCTATGGATGGTGGAGAACATTGTGCCAGTGATGGGTTCCCAGTTCGTCATGTTGAGGCACCATGGAGCAATGAAGCTTACGTTGGAAAACATTGGCTTGAACAGGCACGACTCACACGATGGTACTAAGGTAATCACTCGTCAATGTTAAATGTAAAAATACATGAAATAGATAACAGAAATAAATTACGGTCAACAGTCCGAGTCTATTTTCAAACATACGATTGAACGACGTTAGTCTTAGTCTGAACAGCGAGGCCAGAAGATACGGTCTGAGAAGGCGTCGAAAGCTCATACGATTCCTTCTGCGGCCTCCACAGAGGAACCCTCTTTGAAGCATCAGTGCCACTTTGGGCCGGGGAGGGAAGCAGGTTGCGCGGTTTACGGAGGTTAAGTATTAAACGACAAGACATGATAATGTTCAGCATGAGGGTGGCACTATGCAATATTTCAATAACATGATGGAAAGGACAGAGGGGTTTAACTTACGGAAGGTTTATCGCCTGTAGTGTTGAGTCCTGAGTAACAAAGAGAACAACATTGATTAGATTCATTCTAAAAATGAAATTAGTTAACTTAGATAAACCTGCAAGGGGAGAAGCGACATACGAGAAGATGGCTGCGAAGTAGACAAGGCCATCGCGGAATAGCAATGACAAAGTCGCAGACTCCACTTGATTCCGCCAGTGTTCAAGCGACTTATACAAGGTCAAGACAAAGGTGACGGTATCGAACGCAAGTGGCATCGCCTGTAAAGGGGTAAGAAGAAGAAGGAGCTTGCGAACATTGTCGACATACCCAGAAGACGACGAGAAAGTTAGTTGGTCCGATGGCTATACACGGAATTCCAACACCTGGTGCTGGAAAGACTTTCGTTAAAGTATATGCTTGCACAGCAAACTCAGCCGCCACAATAACCCCAAGAATGCCGAGGACAATGTTTGACTTTCCATACAACTATCGATTTTGTTCATTAACATCCCACATCTTGCAAGTGAATTGATGATCTTACAGCGTAAACCCGGCTGCCCATAATCACCTGTGATAGGAAAGTTGAGATGAGAGCACCAACAGGTTCCCAACGAAAGATATCTAGAGCCAGTGCGAATCAATGCCAGGTGTTCATGTGGAATAAATGATTGTTGACTAACGTTTGCACGTTTCAGGAGAAACGGCATTGGTTATGGGCGAGGTCAATAGCCAAATACAGACGGCAAATTGAAGAAGGCCATAGTATCTGTTAGCCACATAGAGCCCAGAGGAAATCTACAAAAAGACTATTATTCGTGACCAGTAGAGAACGCCGTGAATTCGCACAGTAAATTTCTTCTTCCAGATATGCTTGATTTCCTTGGGCAGATTCATGAAATAGTCCCATCCAAAAATACAAAACCTGAGCCGAATTGTGAGCATTCGAACGCAATATCCAAAGAAGAAATGACAGACATCCCGACGGTCCATAGGACAACGGCCTGTCCTTCTTTCTGCGCCAGAGCGGCGGCAGCTTCTGCGGCCGAGGAAGTCGAATTTGTGGCCATCGTAACAAAGAAGAAGGAAACAAAAAAAAAGAAAAGACAGGTATTAACGCCTGCAAGAGCGGTGGAAAAGTAACGAGGTGCGCCTCAGACACGGGTATTTATAATTCATTCCTTCGCTAACGACTGTTTTCGGTTTCAGTCTGCATGTTCTCTGAGATTGTTCCTGTCAATAAAAAAGGTACTGGTAATGAAGCAGGAAAAAAAAGGGTGTTTCGAAAACCAAGGCGGGTGCAGGGCACATGACACCAGACAATCAACTAGATGCGGCGCAGGTTTGAGCAAAAGCAATTCAGCCGTATACTCCAGATGTGCCACATCATAGATCTGTCAAAGTTAATGTTTCAAGAGAGATATATTTACACTTCACATCGCTCCATCATCAACAGCAAGAGAGATTAGTGCATTTGGCAATAAGTCCGCAACAATATACAGTGAAATGCTCGATGGTGAAGATGATATTGATGTCACTTTCGATGAAATGCTCGATGGTAAAGATGATCTTGATACGTTCGCATAGCATCAAGGCCCAATAGATATCTTTGGTAATGCCAGAACTACTCAAAGAGAGTGGTTGGGAAACCATATGACACTTGAGTCGACAGGAGCGCTGACGCCGAGAACCCATGGAAACTCGGGCATGCAAGTGGAATTCTGTCAGCATTTGAATTGAAACTCTTGACACATCTAGATAAGAAAACCCGAAAGTCGATGTGATACTTTGAGTCATGATGATACAGGTCGCTTCCATTTCTCCAAAAGTGCCAGATATCAGCCAGGCACCTATGCCATGTGCAGAGAATGGTTTCAGCAGCCAAGTTTGACCAAATTCCGAAGAGCACGCGGTAGGCGAAGCATATCGTCAGCCCATTGGCTTCCATTGAGGAATTATGCGACGTACGACTTATTGGCATTCCATAAAGGCGACGTATTAGCACTCAAAACGCGCCTACAAACATATCAGGGAGCATCCTGTAGGAAACAAGTCATGGGATAAAGAGTTCGAGGTGGCTGTGCACTGTAACTTCATCCACACATGCATTCAAATCAACCATCCGCCATCACAAGCCATCTCGCAGAGATACAGCCCATACCAGGCTAAAAATCACGACAAGTTTAATCACACAATCATACTGACTCCCCAAGATCTATGTGTAGGAATTGATGATTTCTCTCAAACATTGATCTTCCTAGCTCTCCAACTTCGATATCATGATGGAAGCCCCTTAAGCTTCCTCAACACCGTTCTGCAAGCGCCGGGCGCCTTCTCCGGACACAGCCAAATGCCGAACTTGCTACACTTTCGGCTATATTAACCAACCAGGACGTTTACTTCCGTCATCATACTACTTTGCAACCTTCGTGACGTGTGCCATGTCGACCACTCAGACTCTTCGTGCTAGCATTGAAAAGTTCCTAGAGAAAGGTTCTGGATCTCAGCCCAAAGACATCTATGCCGCTCAGCAGTGGGAGATGGCAGGTGCACATGCCATGGTGATGAATGCGCTGTTAAATGTTTACGAGGTAAGAGCATTGGAGACTTCCAAGTTCATATTGACTCAGACTTTCCTTAGAAAGCAACAACTGTACCTCAGGGTAAAGTTCAGGATTTCGTAGAATACGCTCTACAATGGGTGGCCGTACTTGACCACCACCACCAGTGAATTCCAAGTTATAAGTCTGCTCAAATTCTCATACTCAGTCTCCCTCGTTTGCTTTAGCTGGGAAGAAACCATCTACTACCCACTGTTTTCTCCGAAATTCAATACGGATACAATCGTTGCAGAACACGAAACATTTCACGCAGGTATTGAGAAGTTCAAAGCGTATCTCGTATCATGCCTCCCAGCAGGCACTACCTGGGGTTATGGCCAAGTCGCGGGCACGCACGAACAACAGAAATTCGATGGCCAACAGCTACGGGCTCTAGTTGATGCCTTTGTAAATGAACTATCGACTCATGTAAGCGCCTAGTTGGTACCTGGCTTAATCAGTCATTGACCATTGCAAAACTGCAGCTTATTCAAGAAATCTCATACCTCGAGCCGAGCACAATTCGTGCCTCAGGACTGACGGAAGCTGAGGTCAAGCATATTGCTGAGGTTTCTGAAACTCATATGAAATCTATGGTAACTCAACTCTGCATCTACAAGAATATGTGTTTGATTGCCACTTCTTCGCAGCCCCCAACTACATTCCTCATATACACAATCATTCATACGCCAAAGGCATCGTTGTTTCCTCCAGTTCCTTCCTTCGTAAGGAGCATGCTCGCTCCTTACGTTTTCTACGTTCCAAACAGAAGAGTAAGTAGCTCAATTGTCTCGAGACTATATCTGAGATATATTCCATGTCATCAGTTGTGGCAATTCGCACCCAAATAATGCAGAGTAATACCCACGGGGAGTTCATGCCGAGTACCGGGATCATTCGTTTCCGTGCAATAAAGTAAAATACATGTATTATCCTATGTACCAGCTTCCTGGACATTCTTTTCTATGTCATCCTGGTAAATTGGAAGCCCTCGCAGCCTGACTGCACCAACAGCTCTTCGAAGACGATACTACCGTCTTTTGCCCACGACGAGTGTCAGTTCGTGATCATGCCTCTGCGGCGTCCATCGGCGGTTATCAGATTCTGTCGCTGTCGCTGAAGACAGTCAAATCAAGGATAGCCTTCATTAACCGCTGTGCCGCATCGTCAGGCTCCTGGCGTGCCATCTCAATGATGCTCAACAATTTCTTGACACCGATTTGGAACTTTGGTGACAGTTCCTCGCTCTCGAGGCCTGCACCAGATAGTGTGTGGATAACCTGCCTTAGCATATCCGGGTTCTCGAAGAGCTCGACCTCGCGTAGCACACATTCGAGTTCACGCAAGGAAGATATGGGAGAAACACGGTGCTCTGAATCAAAAGTTTCGGAGAACCCGATGTCGCTGAGGACCTTGTGTTGTGATGAGGTTGCCAAGATAAGCAGACGACGTCCCTGAGGAGCAAGATATCAAAATGTGAGTAACATGAAATATATTGCGGAAATTTACCTTTGGTGGTCTCCGGCCAAGCAGTACTAATAGTGTCTGCAGTACCGCGTTCGAAAACCGTGCTCCCATCGGTGTCCAGTCTGATCATAACTTGAGTATGTCAAGCCAATATGTAGAAAACGTGAACTTACCGATAAGTCGCTCAATGTTATCGACAACAATGACACTCAATGGACTCTTGTAGCTGTCAGCGAATACTTTCGTGATCGCAGCGACTTTCTGGCTCTCCGAGTATCCGACCATGGTATCCGGAGAGATCAGCTTAATGAAGGGGAACTCCGATGCTTGAGCAATCGATGCGCCCAATGCAGTCTTTCCAGTAGCAGGAGGACCATAAAGGAGGACGCTAACGAGAGGCGTACGTGTCGATGTTCGCACCTGTTCCACCAAGAGCTCTCCAGATCGCAGTATGTCCTGAAGATAAATATCAGTAAAATTCGCATTACGTATAAAAAGCCTCAAGCTTACATCGACCACTGTCCCATAGTGAATAATGCCATTCTGGATGACTTGCTGGAGTTCCTCTTCGGAGACACCAAAAGCAGGATGAACCTCGTCCAGAGCACTCATAAAGTCGGCTCGGTTGACACGGAGGTTTTCCACATCATCCGAGATACCAGCCAATGTCCCGACCTTGACATGGCGGTTGAACGCGAAACTCGTCGCGCTCTTGATGAGGCCGCCGATTTCAGCACCAGAAAAGTTCTTCGTTGCCGCTGCAAGCTCGAGAAGGTCGACGTCATGATCCATTACGCCGTTGGTTCGCATCTTAGAGGTATGAATATTGAGAATTTGGTAACGTCCCTTTTCATCCGGAAGCGAAATTTCCATGTGAACCTCGAGACGCCCAGGACGCAGAAGGGCCTCATCGATCATATCCTTACGATTGGTCATACCGATAATCAGAATATTGTTCAGTTGGTCGACACCATCCATCTATGATACCAATATTAATGGCGCACGCAGGTTTAAAAACAATGTACGCACTTTAGAAAGCAGCTGGTTGACAACGGTGTCGCCAACACCAGTGCCATTGTTTGTAGAGCCACGCTGCTTGAAAATGGCATCCAATTCATCGAAAATAATGATGTGAAGGCCACTTTCATCGCCCTTCTCCTTGTACTGTAAAAGCTATATCAGACCACTTTCAAGACAAAGAGTAGGTGCGGACCTCTTTTTCTGCATCGCTGAAGAGTTTACGAATATTCTCTTCAGAGGCTCCGACATATTTGCTTAGAACTTCAGGACCGTTGACAATCTTTGGTTCTCTCGCATTTAGCATCTTGCCAATTTGTCGTGCGATGAGCGTCTTTCCAGTACCCGGGGGACCGTGAAGCAAAATTCCTAGTGTATCATGTCGGTTACAAAATGTTATTCTGAAATATCTGAACGTGTACCTTTGACGTGTTCGATACCAAGTTTCTCGACGAGGCCGGGAGGGAACACACGGGACGCAAATGCACGTCGGAAAATCTCGCTGAACTCTGAATCAAGACCACCAATTCCCATGTCTTCGAATTTGAAATTAGGTGCCAGGATTGCGTTTGGTGGGGCCCTATTATATCATCAGCTGCTATGGTCGGTGTCTTTTCGTGTAGCTTACTTTTTGGCGCTCGACTTGATTTTGATGGCACTATCTGGAGCCTTCATAAACGCTACATCGGTCTTATCCATGAGGATACCAAAATGAATAGCAGGTCGTTGACCAGCAGGAATTCCTCGTCGTTGCTCGTCCGCCAAGTCTACTATAGTAACATCCTTGATAGTGGCCTTAAGTTTCTGGCCATGGAATTCAAACACAATAATCTCATTGGTAGACATGACGATTCCACTGTAGGTCTTGACGAAACTCTTAGCCATATCATCAGCAGAGAACTGTTCTGCAATTTCATGTGACCGGCGAAGGAAACCAACTTCAAGGACCATAGATTCCAGGTAAGCAGGGGCAGCGGGATGTGGTGGTTGCGGAAGGGTATCGACGGAGATCATATCTCTCATAAGAGAGAGTTCAGCCCATTCACGTATTGGGTTAGACGCGGCGACTGTTCCAGGGTGCACTTTACCAGTAGGATCATGCCTGATTCACGTTCAGTGGTAGAACGAAAGCGAGATGAACCACATACCTCGCAGTTAATGCATAAGTTCCCTTTAAAAGTAGGTGCTGGCCTGCCTGGAAGTCTGAAGGGTGAACTATAATGCAATTTGTCATCGGAAGTGTGTCATTGGGTGAGGCCACTACTTCGTAGCTGATACAGATAGTTAGCCCTTGATCATGATATATATTCAAGACATACCTTGCACCTCCACGCGGCGGTGGAACACGCTCGCGTCTCTTCTCAAAGAATGCGTTCGAAGGAGGATCGTTGTACTGTGTATGCGGTGGCGTGTGCTGCATAGACTGCGGTGGTGGTCGCCGGGATGGTGGTTGAGGATAATCTGGAACGCGATTATAACCACCGTGTGGGGGTGGGGACGGTGTATTGGAACGGCGACCAAAGAAGCTCATGATGGTTGAAGATTAAGATGCAGAGAACGTATTTATTATCAAAATTGAAGTCGTCGTCTCACTGCCACGATCAAACTCTAAGATCATTGCGGAGAGATGGCTGCTTACGTACACAACAACTGCTTGAGATGCAAGCACGTTCCATTTAACCTCTCTTCACTTAATTACAAGGCAATTATTGCCCCAATGTCCGACTCCCTACCAGCAGATGAGTCTTGCGAGCTGCTCGGACCAACAGCGCTGGTCAGCGCATACTCTACCTCCTAGCCCTATTTCTAATCATTCTTTATATCATAGGTCGTACAAGGGGTCCTTGGAGTTTTCGTTATTGTTTCATTAGTCTACAAACGACACAGGGAGCCACGTAAACGCCCATGGAAGATATGGTGTGTTGTTCGTTACCCATGGCATAATTTGCCCATGTTAATTGCGCACCCAGGTTGTTTGACGTATCTAAGCAGGTTGTGGGCCAAATGTTCGTCCATGGCGCCAATGTTCTCGCATCTGATATTATTTCTGGATACACATCTGGAAATGCATGTGTCTTTTATTTTCTTCATATCTTATTGGACACCACACTTGGTAAGCTGCTCTTTTTTGCTACTGGCAAGTTGCTCATGCTGCAGCAGGTGTCGGAATAATATACGTTATCCTCCATGCCCTTACCGACTTCATCACGGAAAGGCTGAAGTGGCAGGGTTTTGTATCGGGTGTATATGGCAAACCCCCCTCCATCGCACACTGGGCTCGACAAGCAGCAATATATGTCCTTGCCCTTACGACTATGAAATTCATTGTCACAACATTAATTGTGTTGGTTCCTGGCATATTTTCTTTTGGGGAATGGCTTTTGAGCTGGACGCGCATTGGAGCTGGCGACTCTGTTCAAGTCATCTTGTACGTCGTATCATCGACTTGGTCTATCCCAACTGATCCATCCATCAGTGTTATGGGACTATTTCCAATAATTATGAATGTTCTTCAATTCTGGTTAATTGACTCCATTGTCAAAGCATCGACGAAGCCTGTTGCATTACTTGACGATTCTCAACCCCCTCACAACCACGACCGAGAACCTTTGTTCAACGCCCCATCAGATGACGAGGACGAGGACGTCCATGGACCTGATGACATCGAGCAAGCACGCTCACGATCTCCTACTCTCCACAATTCGTCGAACGACTCAGGCTACGAACACAAGTCTGGGTCCTCTTCTCGCGATGAACCCGAGGATCACTCTTACCCGCCTAGCCTCTCCAGTAGTTTCACATCCAACAACTCACAGTCTAGACCTGCTAAAAACCTACTCAAAAACAGCAAGCGGCGGACCGCACCTGCTCCGCTCGGTGTATATAATGATTATCCCCCAGCAGTTAACTCTCTGAGCGTTCTGTCATCCACCACAGCAGGTATGGCTATGCCTATCCCCCCTACACGGAAATCTGAGGTGGATGCGGAAGGCAAGGGCGATGCGTGGACGCAGTCATGGGACGATCAGGATGACTGGGAGAATCGACATGAGGAGGAAGAATGGACTCAGCAAAGGACAAATCACATTGCGTCATAGTTATTATGGACAGGTTTTTGGGTTAGAGACTACTTTCTTGTATTATTACAAAACGAACGACAATTAATACGGGCGAGTTTCAGATCGTAAGCTGAAGGCTCATTCACGCTTCTGGGATGATTGCGGGATAAGACTTACGAATGGTTTTGTCCAGTTTTACCCAGCCTTTGTGTCGTCGCCACAGTTTCATACAAGTATAGATGCGGCGCAGAAGTACAAAAAGCTAAACCCCTGGCGGGACTCGAACCCGCAACCTCCAGATAACCAAATGGTAGAAGTCTGACGTCATAACCATTAGACAACAGGGGCTGTTGCTTTCAGTGCCTCCAAGAGCTTACAGAGCTGCAGGAAAGGAGGAGAGTATTCCTTGAATAGGAAGCAAGTTGGAAGCAAGGAGATCTTCAAAAATCGACAGGAAACAAGGCCTCTATGACATTTCTCAGTACACTTAAATCAGTGCATACCATGGCTTTCGCCTTTCATTCCAGGCCGAAACTTAAAAGTTCACTAACGAGAGAGGAAAACAAAGGTATCAGGCCGCTGAGTTTGATCGGCCCCACGTGAGCCCTGACGCGTCGGCAAAAATTCTTGCAATTACACTGCCTGTAGATCATACCCTCCATCCACGTTGTTCCCAGCCTTCACTTGGAATGTCCGAAACCCCCTCTATGGTAGAGGACGCCAAGCCGGGGAAACCTAGTGCTGGATTCAACTTAGAAACCATTCTGAGCGACAACCATGAAGCAATTGAGCACCCTGGAACGGTTGAGAATGGTGTATGCGCCACCGGGTGGGATGAAGAAGTAACTGAGGCTCAGGTTGCCGATGGATTCTGCGTCGAGTGCGAAGGTAAGTTTACCTGTTTACGTTCCGCCTATGTATGATGAGCTCATGGACTTCGATGTTCGATAGATCAACCTGCCCAACTATTCTGCGAAACGTGCTCTGATGCATATTGCGAAGTGTGCTTTTCCGCGCAGCATAGGAAAGGCTCAAGGAAGCAGCATACGACCAAGCCTCTGGCTTCCCCCAACGAAAAGAAATCGACAAGCAATGGTGTGTCTGCTGATACCACGAGGGATGACGCTGTGAGATAGCTCGTCTTTATCCTCTTGACCGTGGGTCTTAACCCTTTTTATAGATGGACGTGGAAGAAAGTGGTGATAACGAGTTTGATGACGAAGAATGGCAAGGTATTTCCCCAGAGCTTTCGGGGGAGGTGCCAGTACTCGGCGCACAGCCAGCCGTTGGTGCCAAGGTTGGCGATTGGTTTTTAGAACGCGCCAAATACATCCCCCTTCGTCTAACGCTCGGAGAGCGCAAATATCTCCGCCTTTTGGAGGCTGCTCTCAATGTTTCCGAGTACACCGACAAAATCGATACCATTGGCTTCGGGCTTTCCAAGGCGAAGAGGATCGTCCAACAAATCCGTGAACTATGCGCAATCATGTCTGGCCTCCTTCTCGCGGCGGATTATAAACAAGGACAGGAACTTTTCACGGACCGAGACTTTGAATCAAATGCAGAATTCTATCAACAGATCTTTGAACTGGGCCGGAGACACAAGATCATGAATCCTGACAAGATGCGGACCACGTATGGGAAACTTGTGTACCTTCTTCAGGTAAAAGATGCCTTTTCTGACATCTGCCTAACAATTTCCTGACTTTTTTTTTACAGGACAGTCAGTCCCCAGATGTGAAAGACCTGTTGAGCTTCTCCTGTGTTCGACCTCTCAAGACAGTCTACTCAGTTTTGGAAGAGCATGAGGCGCTCGATATTTTGCGAGACGATCTCATCACCATTGCGACCAAGGAAATCTATTCTGAAGGGCGGGCACGGCGAGAAATTCAGAAAGATATTAAAAGTAAAGAACGAGCTATTGAAACTCTGGCAGCACGCTACGAGCGCGATGGACTCTCACAGGAAAAGCTGCGACAATGTCTCTACTCCATAGGTGACAATCACGCTTTCCTACGTGTGAATCGTGACCCATGCGAGCGGATGATCAACTACCTTAAGGAGTATTTCCATCCTACGCAAGCCAAGGACAACAAGAGCAGCCTTGCTATTCGAAGTGGCCGAGATGGCGCAAGGCTTTCTCATGATCATGGCAAACAGTATGCCTATGTTCTCCAGAGCTTGACGCTTTGGAGAGAAATATTACACGGTGCGTTGATTATCTCAATAACATCTAAAATATCAACTTGACCTTTCTCCATAGACATGTTCCATCTCTGGTCCTTGGCAGAGCAAGATCTACTTGCAGAAAATGTTCCTTACCGGCTTCGTGATACGGGCCAGGGCTTGAATCGGGTGCAAGCCTCACCAAAAACATCTCGCATGATGCACAACATCCTTCACAAAGCCCAAAAAAGTGTCGGTACCTGGATAGGCTCAAGTGTCATCCACATGGGTGACCATAATGTTCCCAATGCTCTGATGTTCATCGATAAATACACTCAAATATACCGGATCCTCCTCCCCATCTGCAACACTCTTTCGCACATACCATCACTTGCAACAAAACCCGCCTTGCGGTCTTACATTGAGGACGAATTTGGTTCGACAGATAACCTCATGCGAGAAATCCTGGGTGATTTCTTCCGCCATGGTTTCGATGGTTCTGGGGCCGACAACTTCTTTGATGCTGGAAGCTGTATAGATGGAAGACTCACCAGTGCTTGGAATTGGTGTGCCTCGTTAGAAAAGAAGAGATACTTCCATATCTTTTTGCTTACAGGTATGTCGATGTGTCACTTATAAAGTGTCTAGTACTGATATAGCCACTCCAGGTTTCGTGGGCTTCGATGGCGAATGGTAATAGATTGTACGTATGGTATCTGAAGCTATCCTTTCAGAGTAGACGTAACTGGGATGTATTACCCATAATCATAGATATCTATAGACGCATGTTCCACACAGAATGTCCAAATTCCTCCACGATTCAGATTGAATGACTTTCTGCTGCCTCAATGTCGGTAGTATTGCGGTCTGTCAGCCCTGGCAACATTTAAATGTAGAACGGATAATAGGCATGAGCATATGGAATCATGACAAGAGTGAAACGGAAAGATCGGACGTCCTAGAAATGCCACACGTTGAGGCACAGCCAGAAATAAGTTGGAAGGCGAAACAAGAGTGCAAATTACTCCATAGGTATGAAGACACTATCCATTAGGCTACATTTTGGGGTTGTCCAAGACCTGCTTGCCGCTTAGCGTTCACGACGACATCTAAAACCCCGTTGAGGCCAGACTTCCATGCCAACAGCCTCTTTTCCAGCGCCTCCCATTGCTCCTTCTCGAATGTCCGTGCAGTGGCTCGTGCAACGTGCAGGCTCTTCGTCGTCTGCGAGAGCTTACCCCAGACTAGCTGTGCCCTGATAACTGTAATGATTGTCAGAGCATATACTTTCCTAATGATATTTGTAGAGGCAGTACCATCGATAGCCCATTTTTCCACCTCTGCAGCGTCGACTTGAATGGTCTCGGCCATCTTGGAGTACGGCAGGTCACGACCGATGTATTGGAAAGCAAGCGATGCAAGCGTGAGAAGGCGAATTTTACGCTCTAGTTGCGAACTCTCTAGGTCTGCAGAGCCTGTGAGTACAGTTCGTTAAACTGATCGAAACCGACGTACTGTATTTCTCAAGTGAACCTAGGTGCGAGTCAACCCATGCTTTGAACTCTGGGAGACCATTGCTGAGGAATATTTGAAGGAGAGAGTAGAGCTCTTGATCTTTTATTGCGATGACTGCGTCTAGCTTGAAAAGAGGGTCAAAGTCAAAGACGTTAGGGAGCCTGAGGGCAGACGCGATCACGTTGGCCGCGCCATCTTTAGCAGCAGGCGTCGTTGGCGGTAAGGTCTGAACATAGAGTAGCTCATACTCGTAAGCAATTTCTCTGGAGAAAAATATGAACAAAAAGAAAGCAGACAACAGAAGGAACGTACGGCTGAGACTCTGCCTCATACGCGCTGGAGATAGTTTTAACAAATGAAGCCTTCTCCTCTGACGAAACGTTCCACTCTGAGAGCCACTTCTCGACAGTGCTACGGGTGACTTGGAGAGTGTCGAGATCGCCGTTGGCACTTGTTGTTTGTATTAGGGCACTGTAAATCAATGAGCGCAATGGCGAGGTGCGTTCCGTAGCGTTGAAAAGATTTGACAGTCTGCACCAATAGTGCGTTAGTGGATATCCATTTCAAAGATGTGATACCATACATATGATACTTAAGGACTTTTTGTGTCGAGGCCTCGTGCGTGAGGAGTTCAATGAAGCCATTGACATATGTTCTTGCATCGGATCCGTCAGACGCGTACAAAGAGTACAAATGGGAGAATAGCAGGTTGAAAAATCCCTCAACCTCTGTGTTGATCGTGAGCTGCCTTTTATTGTTCGAAAAATATGTGAACGCACCTTTCTCTGTTCCGTCACCAAGGCTTTTAACTTCAGCCACTACCATCTGGAATATCCTGCATTTCCGTTCAACATCATTATCAAGTGGCTTTTGTCCTTCAGAAGTTTTAAGGGCGTCTTGAAACGGGCGAATAAATTCAGCGCGTTCTTCGTCTGATCGATTTCGAACAATGTAGTTGACTAGTTCTTGGATCTGGAATGAAAATTAAAAATTGGATTGAATGTAGACTTGGATAGAGATTCTTGCCTGCTCCTCGAACGTGCCTTCAGCAAAAACCGATACAGAGTCCGTTCCAGCCATATTGTAACTGATAGTGTTTATACCGCCCTAATCGAAAATTCTGCGTGAAGCTTTAGCAAAACAAGTGCAAACTGCCCTCGCAACTGACGCGTGAAATGATTTGACAATTGTCAACAATGTTATGGCAGCTCAGCGTGGCTCTATTACTTACGGCTCTATGCTCTCTGAATGATACCACATGGCCTTGAAACCTTGGAGTTCGGCAGCGAAGCCCCTGTTATCGTCCACCTGGTACTAATTGGGTATCTTAGACCACGCTGTTGGCCAAACTAGTACTACTAGATCTTGTTCGGTTTCAAAGCCGTGAGAAGTGGTCAAAATTCGTGATTGCCTGCTGAAGCCGAATACACAATAGAATATGTGCCAAGAATACTTGTGGGATTCTCCCTATCCGAGAAGCGTCCAGATGTGAGATGAATTTATGGATTTACTTATACGCCTGCGGTATATAACCCACCATTCTACCCGAAGAATTCATTGGCCCCCACCATGCGAATCAGGTCTTTAGGTGGATTACTTTTCGTCCTCTGCCTCGTTCCCTCGAGCACTTGGGCTAAACCATCTCCTCACAAGGTCAAGGAGAACATTCTTGCCCCTCGCGGATGGACGCAATCTGGTGCTCCCCCTGCGGCCCAAAAGATTGTCCTTCGCATTGGTCTGCCACAGCCTGACTTCCATATCCTGGAGAAACACCTCTACGAAGTGAGCGACCCGTTCCACGAACGCTACGGCGCCCATCTTTCCAAGGAAGAGACAGAAGCACTAGTTGCCCCCCATCACGACAGCATTGACGCTGTCAACGAGTGGCTTGAGTTCCATGGCATTCATGAAGACGACCTTGTTCGGTCGCCAGCGAAGGACTGGGTAACGATTACGATACCCATCAGCTTGGCTGAGACCTTACTTGACACGGTGAGTAATCTATGACTCCCTTAGAATCTGAATTAACGAAGCAGCAGAAATACAGTGTTTGGAAGCATACTAGTGGCGACCAACTGATCAGAACTACGTCCTACAGTGTACCCGAAAGCGTCTGGAGCCACATTGACGTGATACAACCCACCACGATGTTTGGACGTTTCAAGAGGGATAAGTCTACCATCGTCAGGCTCGACGAAACCGTTCAAAAAACGGCTCAAAAAGTACAAGACTTGACAACCACAATCACAGATGCTACAACCGGCGCTGTTGTCGACGCTAGTTGTAATACTACAATTACCATCAGTTGTTTACAGCAACTCTACAACGCTGTTGGTTTTACTCCGAAAGCCAAGAATAATTCAATTGGAATTACTGGTTATCTTGAACAATACGCAAACCTTCACGATCTCCAACTTTTCTATGCTGATGAACGACCGGATGCTTTGAAATCGTCATTCAAGTTTGTCTCCGTCAATGGTGAGCTTACGTCTCTCTCTTTCTCGACCTCTCCTCTGTCTTCACCGTTATAGTTTTGTTTGCTGAGTGATCTGATTCTCCAGGTGGAATCAATAACCAAAGCGAGGCAGCTGCTGGTGATGAAGCAAATCTAGATGTGCAGTTCGCGTTCGGTTTGTCTCATCCAATTCCGGTACGTAAGGACACTGTTAAAGACATCGGGTTTTGATTTTGGCACACAGGCAACATTTTATTCTACGGCTGGTCGTCCGCCTTTCAACCCTGATGTCCTGACTCCGACAGACACTAACGAGTACGTTTTTCGATATGCCTCTTTATACCATTCTCAACGACCTTCTCTTAAATAGGCCTTATACGGAGTGGCTTGATTTTGTCCTTGGCCAAGATCATTTACCTTTAGTCATCTCTACCAGTTATGGTGATAATGAACAAACAGGTAAGCAATCTTCGGGAGAGAATGTTAGTCGACTTAGACTTGTCTCTAGTTCCTGAAAGTTTCGCAAAGCGTGCATGCAGTGGCTTCGCTCAGCTCGGTTTGTTTGCACTCCAGGGCCTTTTGCCTCATAGTATTCTGACTTGCCATCCATGGACCAGGTGCTCGTGGGGTATCCCTCACGTTCTCATCTGGGGACAGTGGTGTTGGCGACAATGATCCCAATCCAGCAACTCAACAATGCTTCTCTAACGATGGCACAAATACCACTAAATTCATGCCCAGCTTTCCCGCATCGTATGTTTAATATTTCTTTCACGGCGTAAACTCACGAAATCTATAGATGCCCCTTGTAATCTACTTCATCGTTCTCAGTCAACTTCTTCTCATCTTTGTTTAGCGTCACGACAGTAGGAGGAACGACTAACATCAACCCCGAGGTAGCTGTGTCACGATTCTTCTCCGGTGGTGGCTTTAGCAATTACGTTAGTAGAGGGGCAAAATCTTGAGTCTTGTTGCTCACAGTACTCACAGTTTGACCGACCATCATACCAAGATAAAGCTGTCAAGGGATACCTTGCAAACCTTCCTAAAGGACTTTACAAAGGTCTCTATAACCCGTGAGTTTAGCACCTGTTATCCTTTCCCTTTATCTCATCCAAATATTTGATCAGTAAAGGGAGGGTATGAAGATTTCTGGCTTTTCAGAGAACATGTTTTCATTCCGTATTATAGGCCTACCCTGATGTTTCAGCGCAGTCCGACCGCTTCAAGATATTTATTGGCGGAAAACCTATCCATATTGGCGGAACCTCGGCGTCATCACCTACATTTGCAGGTTTTGTGTCGCTGTTGAACGACGTTCGACTTTCGGCGGGACAGCCACCCCTGGGCTTTTTGAACCCTCTCTTGTATTCAACAGCCGCAAGTGGATTCAACGACATCACCATTGGACATAACTCAGGCTGCGGTACAACCGGCTTTAATGTATGTACTCTCTGTCCATGCCTTAGCTCGTACTAATTTTTTATCTCAAGGCTACGAAAGGATGGGATCCAGGTACAGTTGAACCTCCACAGTATATGTAACTCCGGCTGACGGGTTTGGTAGTGACCGGACTGGGTACACCCAATTTTGACAAACTCAAGAAGTTAGTACTTTGAAGATTACGTGCATGTCTGCTTGTCCTGCATTAAATACACTTCATTTCGTACGCTTGGTATTTATTACTAACATTCTCTGAGTGTGCGCGACACATGATACAAGGACTGACAGCACGACCGCACAAGCTGAAACCGACCATTACTTGATCGCATGGCGCTGCAGAACCCACATGTATGATCCACCATTTTGCGCGAATATGGTGTGCAAGGTCCAGGTGGACATCATGGGCCAAGGGCAATACAGCCGCTTTGTGACCCTTGACACTTCAAACTCCATGTGCTGACACCTAGTAAGTATGTCATGTTCATCGTTCAATAGCCAATCCGTGATTAGTTGGCTTCTATTGGGGGTCCCATTTTGATCAAAGGGCCACGTCGGCAGGTCGGAATTCAGGAGAAACACGCAAATCCTAATTAATATTGCTGCCTATCTTTGACGACTGCGCCTTCTGCGATCACCGTAGACATGCGCGCACAAGGATCCGACGGCTAACAATAGAACAGACAGTTCTGTTGCATATGCATATACTCCATGCATGCTGACTTCGTTCACTAATGACACTTTCCGTTATCATGCGATTTAGTTCTCCCGGCCCATAAAGTTCATGTTCGTCAAGATGAAGAGTCCCAGGTCGTCATGCGCACGATTTCTCGTGATGGTCTTCTAAGGCTTCTTGCTCTCATTCCCTTCGCTGTAGCGTCTCCTCGACCCTCTGTAATCAGGCTCAAGGAAAGCATTACTCCTCCCCGCGGCTGGACTCAGCACAGCACACCCGATGGTGACCACAGAATCGTTCTTCGTATTGGCCTTCCCCAGCCCAACTTTGACGTTTTGGAAACCCATCTGTACGAAGTGAGCGACCCATATCATCCCAGATATGGTGCCCACCTTTCGAAAGAAGAAGTGGACGAGCTTGTTGCCCCTCATCCTGACAGCGTCAATGCAGTCGATGAATGGCTCCGGTCGCACGGCATTCTAGACAGCGATGTTGTTCGATCTTCTGCTGGAGATTGGCTTAGTCTTACGCTTCCTGTCAGTTTAGTGGAAAAGATGTTGGATACGGTAAGCACTCGTCGTGAGTTATTCTGATTGGTGCTGAACGCATGTGGAATAGAAATACTATGTCTGGAAACACGGCGAAGGAGACAGCCTCGTTCGAACCACTAGTTACAGCCTACCTGAAGATTTGCATGATCACATCGATGTCATTCAGCCCACTACCATGTTTGGCCGGCTCCGTGGGATGAAGTCAACTATCGTATGGTCCGAGGCGGCTGAAGCCTCTCCCATCGTTCAGAACCTGGCTCCTATTTATAACGCTGCCACTGGTATTACTGTTGATGCCAGCTGCAATACTACCATTACTGTGACATGTCTTCAACAGCTGTATAATGCCGTTGGTCTAACTCCCACTGCCCACGATAACTCGATTGCTGTTACGGGCTACCTGGAGGAGTTTGCAAACTTCCAGGATCTTCAATCTTTCTACGCAGAACAAGTTCCGGCCGCTATCAATTCCAGCTTCCAAGTTATATCTATCAGTGGTCAGTTAATCGATGTCCTAGTATAATCCCTTCTTATGATAACATCGCCATACAGGTGGCCTCAACAACCAGACCCTATCTGAAGCCGGTGATGAAGCCAACCTTGACGTTCAGTTTGCTTTCGGCTTGTCCCATCCAACCCCAGTAATCTACCTCTGGCCTTCGCTCCATTCGCATCTGACGTGGTTTCTATAGGCCACTTTCTTCACCACTGGAGGGAGACCACCGTATATTCCTGACCTCGGCACACAAACTAACACTAACGAGCATGTGCGCCCTTCTGATTGTTCCATCCATTACTAAGACATTGGGTAGACCGTACCAAGAATGGCTGGACTTCATTCTATCACATCCAGACCCACCTCTCACTATTTCGACTAGTTATGGTGACCATGAGCAAACTAGTAGGTCTACTGTCTTTTGCTTTTGTCTAGAAATTAATGAACATTTAGTCCCGAAAAGCTATGCTGTGAGGGCTTGTAAAGGCTTTGCCCAACTTGGTGAACTGCGGTTTTTTTCTCTCAAATCCAGGATATGCACTGAAGATACGCCATAGGCGCTCGTGGAGTTACTTTGACATTCTCTTCAGGAGATTATGGCGTCGGAGATGGCGACTCTGACCCTGCAACTCAGACATGCTTGACTAACGACGGTAAGAATGCAACCAGGTTCATACCCACATTCCCTGCAACGTACGTGTTCCACCTAGAGTTCATGATCAATTATCACTGAGATGCGAACTATACTCGTAGCTGCCCCTAGTAAATCTTTCGTCCATTTATGCGTCCTTCCACATAATCTAACATGCCAATAAGTGTTACTTCTGTTGGCGGTACTGTTGGCATTCCTGAAGTCGCTGTCAATCGCTTTTACTCAGGGGGTGGATTCAGCGATTATGTGCGTCACGTATTCAACAGCACCGTTGTCTATATACAGATTTTCTTTCTTTTTTGCAAATAGTTCGATCGCCCAAAATACCAGCACCAAGCAGTCAAAGCGTTCTTGGACACCCTTCCCGAAGGGACTTATACAGGCCTCTATAACCCGTTAGTCCACAATCCCAAATGACTGCTGCGTTTGTTAACTACGTCGGATCGACCTTCAATAGTGAAGGTAGAGTGAGTGGCTTCAGGTCGTGTGGTTAAAGGCAATGCTAATAAGCGGCAAATAGGGATTCCCTGATGTAGCTGCACAGGGTGATCGCTTCCGCATCTATTTAGCGGGAAAACCAGTGAAGATAGGAGGCACATCTGCTTCCTCTCCTACATTTGCTGGCCTTATTTCTCTTCTCACCGACGCTCGCTTATCTAAGGGTCTACCTCCACTCGGTTTCCTTAACCCGCTCCTGTATACCAAAGGATTGGAGGGCTTTAATGACATCACTGTAGGACACAACTCAGGGTGCGGGACTACTGGGTTCAATGTGAGTGGGGACCTCGGTATGCTATATAAGATTAGACTAATTTTTACGACAATGTTTAGTGCACAAAGGGTTGGGATCCAGGTTCGTCGAGTTCTTCTAGATGGTTGCATTCGATTCTCACCGTTTTGTTGTATGTAGTTACTGGATTGGGCACGCCCGACATTGGCAAGCTCAAGGAGCTTCTCGTTGACAATTAAGAATGTAATTTTACATTAAATTAACTTGCTAACACCTCGACACGTTAATCTAATAACTATTTGTCACGGAAGGTCCGTTTGCTTGAGTATACGCATTGACATGGGCGCATAATACCTCGAAGACAGAGTTTATCAGAAGATGCGTGAAATGTTTGGTGCACGACGGCATGTGTTGATACCTTACAGAAGCCCCAAAGTATCACATCGAAGGAGCGCGTGAAAGTGACGTTGGCTACCTTGCCCTAGTTCGTACTAACAGGGAGCCAACGCGGCCACGAGCTTTCCATTTATCCCAGTGAAGCTGCCTATGATAGATCAGTGGAAAAGTCCTTGGAGGATACATAACGCATAGCGCTGTTGAAGCATCAAGAGTTTTTGTGATAGTACGTCGAGTCTCGACTGTTAACCCGGTTTTGTGAATTTCTAAAGAGGGCGGGCAATCAAAACACTCTGACCCTTGGGTTCCCTGGTAGAATTATTGAGTATAACATACGAATACAAGAAGGATTTACATTATAAAGCTATTTTCGCATCCTTTTCTTAAAGCGTTCCATGACCTAAAAAGATATCGTTGAATGAACAGAATGCAAAGTCGAATGCTACGACAGACCAGTTCGTCTGTAGCCATCTGTTGGCGGTCATGAGATTGTCGTGGCTCATCGTCCTGCGGAGGTAGCCCCATAGCCTCCAATTTAGCATCCCGTAAAATGTCGGCATCCGACTTTGCCTTGAGATTTGGCCGGTAAACTGCAAATGATGTGAGAATTGAGCACGATAGAACAACTTCTGGACCTCACATCTGGTTGCCACAAGATGTGCTTCGTCGTTGTTGGGTGTCCGATGGTCCTGCCTCTCTTCAGCCACAACCCGCTTAGCCTTCTCCGTCTCCTCGATGTTTTTAAGTCGAGCGCTATATATCATGTCAGGCCAGTCAACTGAATCAACAGAAGCAACTCACTCCATTCCAAGGTCTACCTCTGGTATGGCGGTCAGCATTTTCATACTGTTTGTGACACTACCATCTTCAGTCGGTTTCTGCTTGTCGAGTTTCCATCGACCAGCCAAATCGTATAGTGCTTCTTGTGGATCCGGAGGTCCTTTCTCGTCGTCTGAATCGTCTTTAGGCCTGCTCCGAATCTTTAAATTCTCCTCTATATAGGCCATCCTAAATGACACATGATATTTTATCAGAAATTGAGTAAGTTTGTAATGAGAATGCCATACATGTGCTTGTCAACGTCAAGAGCATTCGTCTGCTGAGTGAAATTATTGGCGCGGACAACCCTACGAGCCTTGGCATCTTTATCTAAATCTTCATCTCTTAGAGAAAATGCATAAGCCAAGATCGACTTGTCGAATTGAAGCATACGTACTCCTCGTCATCGTCTCGGGCACCTCTTCTGAGCCCTCCCTGTTCCTCCTCAGTTCTTGGTCTCTTCTTCTTCTTCTTCTTGGCATCTCCTATGTTAAGTCTTGAAACGTCTATTCCTTGTCGAGACTTCCTCAACTTCCGGATTTCAATAAGTTCGGATACACTACGAGTTTGGCAATTCTTTGAGCAACAATATTAACGTCGTCATTCGACTCTAGAAACATACGGTATATTGTTTTCGTAGTCGTCGTCGTCTTCGTCCTCTCGAGCCTCCTGCCTGTCTGGGGATACCTCTCGGACGCGTGGTTGAGGGCGAGTGCGTTTCTTGATCATGGTCACTGGGAAGAGTGATGCGAGTGGCTGTGCACCAAAAACCTCTGCTTCCACTTCCAATGTGCCCTTGTGAATATGGACGTCTTCCAAGCCTAACGGTTATCTGGTTAGAGTGAAAGCAACGCAATAGGCCTATCTGCTTACTGGTTATGTTGAGCTTTTCTCTCGTAGCTGCATCATCTGCAACTTCCTGCTGCAGTGGTAGCTGGACGCAGGGTCCTATTATGTGCTCTGATTTTGATTCATTGGGAAAAACACTAGAAGCTAATATTGACAGGTAGCATTTTGCCACATCGAGTCCTCCAAGGGTACGCTAATGGTAATTGATGTGTCGCCCATCGCTTTTTGAACCCTCTTGAGGTCCTGCAAGGCTATGAAGGACAGTCAGGGTGAATATATTCACATGTAACGGCTCGTTGTTCTTCTGCATGTATCATATCATTGTTCTATCGTTAGAGTTGTGGCAAGGTTTAATCGCACAGATTAACCTAGCTATCACTGGCGCCATGAGTTCTAGGGTTGCCGAAAGGGTTGTGTGAATAATCCTGTGACTTAGTCGCCAGTACATTTATTTCCCCGTTTGAGGCTTTTGTTGGGGCTCGCTTGGAGCACGGCTGAAATTTCAACTGTACTGTGTCGCCACCGCAAATGACGGGAGCAAAAAGCGCATAGATCTGATCGGTCATCGACATCTAATTGATGGGATTCTCAAATACTCTAAATGTCGATCAGCTGCCTTCAGCCGCCATGGACTTGGCTTTGCAGCGCTCAACAGCATTTTTCGCTCGGAAAAGGAAGGATCGTACAAAAGTGCAAAAGGCTTTCTAATTTGTTTTATGCCGTGTAGGTTTTTGTGCAGACTTCCACCAGTCAAATCAAATCTGACTCTGTCGTAAAGCAGTCTAGTCTAATCGTCTAACAAAAAATGATGACTCGTATTTATTCTTAAAAATTCCTTAACCAGCCCACAAATTTCCCATGAGAGGTACAGAAGCACATTGTTATGATGCATCCGGCATATACGAGAAACATTTCAATGGTGGTTATCCTTGTTTACCTTGCGAGTGATTGGCATGTGGGGATTGAGGGTGTGTTTGATGGGAATTGATTCAAAAACAATAAAGTAGGAGCCTGAAGCTGGACTTTAAGCACAGATATATCCACATGCGACATGTGCTCCAGATAGAGCTATTCGCCACAGGAAGCACCCATATATACGGGTTCTGGCTTGCAACCGTGGCTCTGAAGTGTCTGCAATACAGGAAACTTCTGGTCCCGTTAGAGTAATTAGAGTTCTGGGGTATGGACCTAAGCTAGAATGGGATAAGTTGAATCAAACCGGGTCAGGGCAACATTCTGGAAGGTGTTGCGGGCAGATCATGGACTTCTGATCATCATTTGGGCCATTTCTGTATTTGCTTTTTGAGTTAACCCCTATATGTTTAAGTTAAGCCTCTGACCTCCACCACGCCCACACTTCCTCCCCTTTTCGCTGGTGCCCATGCAGCACCCTACACTCACCAATATTCGCATTCGGTCTACTCTGGATGCCCACAGAATCTTTTATGCTGTACAGCAGGGTCGTTTGGAAAGGGTCAAGAGGCGCCTAGACGCAGAGGAGAGGAACTATCTACATTCAGGCTGTGTCTACGTCTGGGAAGAACGGGGATCGCATACTGTCGATGTAACTGGCCTAGGGATTGAGCGGTTCACGGAGGGAAAAAGATGGACTGCATCGCGCGTTCGAGAGGTACGTCACTCACTAGAGCCCAGGTTACTATAGTCCTTATGATCCTTCCAGGAGTTTCTCTTCTATTATCAGCTCAAGTGTGTATAACGCCCGTACAATATTTTTTTTAGGGTTTAACCGTCTTTTACAGGCCCAGCGATGCTCCTCACGATTGGGACCAGTTGATCAAGCAAACCTACTCGGTCTGGGTGGATACAAAGAATGGGAAGAGGAAATGGCATCTCAGTTCGTTGCTTTTATGTCTCTTTTTTGTTTGTTATTCATTGTCATTATCAAAAGCTGCGTATTTTTCTGAGAAAACAGTCAATGATCTTGAATGCATCGACGATATACCTTTGATGCGTCAAATGATGCCGCCTCCAGGATTATACCAGAGCAGGAAGCTCGCAAAGAGTCGGGCGCAGCCAAAGGGACGTCCGAACTCTTCCAAAAGGACCAATATAGACCGCACATATGCCCCATTCCATAGCCAAGCTGTGTCAGAGCCTGTGGCGATGCATAACCCGTACAACTCGGTAGCCAATCAGTCCCTGCCTCAACCAAGTCCTGGACCATCTACTCCCCCAACGCTTGCCACACCACAACCCTCCTTACATCACCACAGTTTCAACGCTGCTCCACTATTCACCCACCCCAGCACTCACGACACTTTTGCGTCGAGAAGTCCTGCAAATCCTTCAACAATACCAGGATATGCTAACCACACCTGGAGCCCTGCATCCTTAGCTTACCCTGCTCCAGCACCCATAATCGCCTCCCCGCAGACGCGGGGGACCATCAGCCTGCCGCCGGTAAACACGATGTACGATGAGCAGCAACTCTTCCCGTTGCGTGACTCCCTTGGCCCCTCTCCTTCACAATTCGCATACAACCATCCACAGCCCTTAGGGAGTGCAGCGCCAGCAGAGACCTGGTATGACTATTCTCCTTCGCAAGACGGCAATGATTCCGATGTAAGCAGGGAAAGCCAAGGCTCTGGCCTTGCTTTAGCTCCTATGCACGACCTCGAGAGAAGGCGCTTTGTGTATCGCCGAGACTCTCTGGACGACAGGGCCCTTCGGAGCCTCCTGTAACAAGCCAGCAGCGTGGACTTCTGATGATTTTACTCGTTTTGCGAAGCTGTACCTTTGTCTTCGTTGATGTGTCGCGTTCGTTTTTCCGGGACACAGAAACGTTATATTGACTATATCAAACTAAGTAGTGTATTTATACCTTCTTCACAATAATGTTATGTACATGGTACTGCAATTTCCTGCAGACCAAATTGAAGCGTGCAGAATGTACATATGGAACTCGATTATTACTAGTACCGTCTTTGCACATCACGTTCAGTTATAGTGCTTAACTACAACTTCGTTGATCAGCTCCTCCTCAACCCCTTCCTCCACTCCCTGTTTAAGAGCGACTTTCCCATAAGACTCTGTCCGAATCCGGCGCCATTCTTCCATTGCATTGTCAGTGCATCTTTGGGATCACACATATAAGTCATGTCGGCCTTTTGCAATACAGGGCTGTCTTCGAACGGAACAAACTCCGTGTCATCATCCGGCAGTGCGAAGTAGACAACATCCAGATGAGGCACCCCGCGCTGCTCAGCTGGTGGTTGAATGAATGACACAATGCCAAGTAGCAGGATAGAACTTCCCGCAGAGGAATTCCGTGACATCTCCAGTATTTACAACCTGGTTTTTGTGTTAATCAACCGGGGATAAACAGGCTGCGAATGCGGATAACAGAGCATTGTTGATATGCCAAACCCATTGCCATTTACCATCCAGAGAGAGAACCTGAAGACCACTGATAAGCTGAGACCAGAGAATTGTAATAGAACCAAAGTCTATCGTAAGGTGAAAATGGAATCAAACCTCATTCGCAATAGATGACGAGAGATAGAGAGCACTTACTATTTCATGAATCTCACCAAAAAGGTATCTCAGCATGTCATGCAAAAAAAAAAAAAATGAAGAGTCGTTGACCCACTAGCTGTACATCTAGGAGCTTCATGAAGTTCTGAGCCAAGCGTGAGGAGCCTGTGGAACTTCATCTGAGCTGCGATCTCTGGAGTCAGTTCGAGGTAATATCTTAACTCAAAACAGGATGAAGAATGTTGAAATGGCTGTGCTGCGCAAAGTCGTCTAACTGAGCGAGATACGGCACAAGTCGGACAGGATGAACGCGTTGGCGTTCGACCGAAAATAATGAGGAAAGGTTGCATCAAGCCAAGGTTGTACTAACTGTTGTAATGTTCAATGCTATCCCGAATACCACCATCGATAAGCTACACAGGTTCAATTGATTGGCTCTAGTACTGACCCAAGTTTTTTGAGGCTTACATTCTTCAAAAACAGCGGGACACTTTCCCATGTACTCGTTCTTCTCGTCACTGGTAATCCCATCAAAAGTAACATTTGCAACCTGAATATCTGATGGGTCTGAATAAGATGATGGCCCAATCCTCAGGACGGGCTATACAAGGATAGATCTGTGGACCAAACCTGCTCTAGAGTGTATCCATGATTTATTGCGTAGAAAATCCACGGCTTGGACGACTTGTGCAGAGAGTTCAATGCGACCTTGAAGTGTCACAATTGGCTTTCGATAGATCGATGATAGCTAGATCGGCATCATATTCAACTGTCGAAAGGTGTGAAAGGTATCGGAGAACAAGTTCAAGAATAGCCAAAGTTAGGCCGTACAAGGCTCGTTTGTGGGTGGGCCATATATGCGGGCGGGACTGCGCTAGCCTCAGTAGCCTTCAGAGTTAGAATAATTGTCATGGGAGCACTGATAACCTGGTAACAGAGGGGAGAATCAGGTTGGGGGCGTAGCTGCAGTCCATTAACGGTATTATATAGCATTGTGGCACAAAGAAGAGAACGCGGGACTTAGTCAGAGAGGATATCTCATGCCGAAGCTGGCTGGTCATGGGTTGTTGAGATCGTAAATCCAACTAGCCCTCGCAACTCCTCGGTATATCTACTGTTTGGGCTAGTTGTGTGCTAGGAAATAATCTCCACTTTTGTCGATTACCAGTTGAACGTTCTCTTATGACCAATAACTTGGACTAATGATGTGTTGTGATTCTTTTCCAAAAGGACTTCAAGCTCCCATATCAAAGACATCTCTGATTGACAATGACAGTTGCAGAACACAATCAATCGTATGACCACAGAGAAGCCTTTTGACATATATCCTTTTGACATATATCGCCGCGTATCCATCCTGTGTGGCGGCTAGCGGGCATAAGTAGGAACTTGCAAATAGCTGGTTACTTACCAGAGTACATGAGCTAAATTAGCAGGTCCCTGATTTACACTGGCGACAAGGGAACGATCAAACTGATATTCTTTACGTTCCTTGCATTATTTGAAGGCCAGTTGACTGGTAAGGTATCTTGTCCTGCAGTATTGTTAGTAAAATGAAGTTTCAAGAAGGTCACGTACTACCAGCAAGCCAGAAAAAATCAAAAAAAAAGTTGAAAATGATCTATAATGAACATAAAGGAACACTGTCACAGATGAAAGTTGGTGGTAATCCGAGAAGCAGCACCAAAACTCCATGTTTATTCTTAGATAGATACAACAAAACTAGACATGACGATGGCATCTTCATTACCACTGTGCCACTGAAAGTAGATACAAAGGAGTAGCTTACGTGCGGCCCAACGCATCTGAATCATCAGTGAGTGAGCTATCTGGGGCTTAGCCTAATTATAATGCTTGACGACTATTCCATTGATCGTCTCTTCTTCAACACCTTTCGACGCTAGCTTCAACTCCGAACGTCCATACCTAGACGTTCTTCCCTTCCTCCACGCCTCCATTTTCGGTGCAACATCATCGTCAAAACGCCGCGATATTCCAGTGCGTTCCAACACGGAACTACCGGATACAGGGACGAGTTGTACGTCGTCATCAGACAAGCAGAAATAGAACACGCCAAGTCTAGTGGCATGGCACTGATCCACAGGAGGCTGAATGACCCTTGTATATAACTCAGTATCTAGTATACCATGTTAGGAAAGTCAAACCTATGAATCGTTGCACGGTAAAATCCCCCAGAAAGGAACTCCATGGCATCCCCCGCGTTGATAACCTTGAATTACCTTTTAAAAGGAACACCCAAATAAGAGGCGCAGATACGCACGAGGGCATTATCAATATGCTTCACCCATTTCCACGCACCACTTCGCGTGAGAATTTGTAGACCAGAGACAGGTTGACTGTAGAGGATTGTAATCGTCCCAAAGTCTGGAGGCGGATGAGTGGGAGGAACTTTTGGAGTATACGGCGACTGACCCGTGTGACCTTTGAGCCAGACATTCTTAGTCTTCTCTTCATCGTCTTCCGACCTGGGATAGCTGCACCAGTGCAAAGACATGAGCCAAAAGAAAGGTTTCTCCAGGTCATATTATTTACTATTTCATAAATCGTACTATGGCCTCGAGGTGAGTCGTTGTCAATGGGTACAGAATGAAACCGTACCATAAGTCTCTCCAACAGCATCAAAGCCATGAATGTTTACGAAGGTGTCTTCAGGGATTTCAAGCCCGAGGGCGAGGAGGCTTAGAGTGTCAATGAATAACGAAACAAAATGTCGTACCAGTGGACATACCGAAGAATGGGATGCAAAACATTGAAGTGATTGTGCCGCGCAAATTGAGCGATCTCAGGCAAGAATGGCTGAAGCGGTTGTGGATGCGGGCGCTTTGTGATATCGCGATTTACTGTTAAAGGACGAGTTGAGAGCCATCTGCTGGATTTGAAGTACGATATATAAACTCGCTGTTGTAGTTCTCCAGCTGGTCAAAGACACCTTGATCAATATGCTAAACTGCAATAGTTAGAACTAGACTGGGATACTTGAATGCACCGACCCAGTATTGCCGCAGTTTGTAGCCTTGATAAGAACCCGTATCCTTCATGGTTCCTACAAAACCTACTTTCTCCTCTGGAGAGACATGTTCAAATGGAATATTGGCTACGTCGAAAATCCTCTCGGACTACTCTTGTAAATGTAGTGACTTTTCAGAAGACTGGCTGTGCATACTTGAGCGGTTGTGTAACCGTGGTTGGTGACGTAAAAAAATCCATGCTCTGTCATGGCATCGCGTACTTGAACAGAAAGCGCGATCCGTCCTTCAAGCGTTGAAGCCTTAGAGAGGTCTATAATAGGGAGGTCTGCATAATCAACTAATGGATGGCAAGATTAGCATTGTTTCTCGAGGGGAGGCCAACAAGGGAACGCACGATCTTCTCTTGTCGCTGGAGCATGAATGTAGTGAGGGCACTCAGGCTGGGACAGGCTGGACATTTTGTGGACTTGAGCGAACGTAGATATGAGAACGTACCAGCCGTGGGACTCAAGACTGTCAATAATGGCGACTTGGGTCAGGTGGTATGATGTCAAATGGTAACTAGTTATTGCGCCATTACAATGTCGTGAATAACTGGTGCTGGATGTGGAGTGGGCTTGGAAGAGTGGTTGATGTGATGATGGTAAAACATAAGTATCAGATGACAAGACGTAACCAAGTAAGATATCAATGACAATCAAACATACATCCCATAATGAGTGCAGGTAAGGGGATCATCAATTCTAGAGCGATCATGTAGCATAGGAGCCCTTCTGCATCACTACTTTCATCGACCAAATAGCGAAGATATCCGGAATCATTCTGGAGCAACACTCGGGGTGCATCGAATTCCACCTGTCATAGCGAATATTAGAGGGAAAGGGAGTATTACGCAGAGAGGAAAGCAACGCACGATTTTCCCTGCATAGAGCACCATCTGACAGTTTAAATGTTAATACTTTAATAAGTTCGAGCAAAGAAATATGGACATACAACTCGATCTGCATCCATGACAGTCTAGAGTCGATGAGCAATGGTAATAATAGTTACATCATTGTTCAGGCAGCGTTGTTTGAATTATCGCGTCTGTCTTGTAATCGACTGGAGGAAATCTATCGAGTTCAATAAATAATTCAAGCGAAAGATGATGCACCAACCAATTGCAGACGTCGCTAAAAACAACAGATAACTTGTAGAGGTATGGAATTATAAACGATATGATGTGCACCTTCATCCAAAATGAGAAGTTTACTCTCTCTGACCATTGCTCGCGCAAGTGCAACAATTTGGTGTTGTCCGACTGAAAGATTGCTTCCAGCACGCGTAATCGTGCTATCGGGCGTGATATCGGACTCCTGGTCAGCCTCGTGAATCAAATATAGCCCAACATCACGAAGGCTAGCGGTTAGAACAGAATCATCTGCATGCGGCCTGTCAGCAGAGCGTTACGAAAGGAAGCTGAGCAATGTTTCAGAAGTGATGAGAGGATACCATCGCCAGCAACTATGGCATACACACCACTTGTGGAATGATTGTCACTTTCTGTCGCATTGCGTCCAAATCGATGTCAGCCGTACGAATGCCATCGCATAAGACATGCCCCTGAGTGGAAATGCACCGCAGGAGAGCAAGGGTGAGCGTCGACTTTCCGCTGCCTGTGCGACCAACAATGACAATATGCTCGCCTGCCTTTACGTTGAACGAAAGGCCATGTAGCATGTCAGGACCATCGAGGGAATAACTAGTTCCAAGGTTCTCAACTCTGAAAGCTAGGGTTCAGCGGGCGACAGTGAAACAAGGAGGCTATGACACACTCTCAATAACATTTTCGATACGGTCATCGTCTTTTGCAGAGACCTCTTTTGACGTGCCCTGCCGTAATTTTGTTACGTAGACAGGAATGGGCATGAGGGATGCCATCGCTGCAAATCCGACCAACGCACTAGTAATGATGTCATACATCAGTTCAGCCAAGGAACGTAAATGATTTGGAGGTACCTCCACCCTGGTATGGTGTACAAGAACCCGATGGACAGATAAGCGAGCCAGCGAGAAACACCTGCATGACCTGAGCCTCGTGTGATCGATGATCTGTAGGTTAGTTGAGATAAGGTTGCTCGTCCTCCCAACGAGGGATTTGGCTGTATCCGTAGGGTGGCGTTGAAGCAGGCACAGTTTGCTGTGGCTCAGACCTCGCCTCGGAAACGACACGGGTACCGAGGGCGTGCTTAAGGATGAGGTGAGTCAAAATTGCTTCGAGATGAACAGTTCCACGAGTGAGATTTCTTTGGTATTGCTGGGATATTAATGTACGTACCCGCAAACGGAGCAAAGAAAAGCTACGGAAGCGGGCGTCAATGGGCATGAACTGGGGGGCAGATTAAAAAACCTACCGATGCAATCCAGACCCATGGTTTTACAGTCGCGTCCTTTCCATTGCTCTCCAAGTATTCTAGCAGTCTCTTAAGTCCGTCCATATGGTTCGGTCAGGCCCGTGACAATGTTGCCCAAGAGAAGGAGGGTGATAATAATTACATGCCTTCGAAATACATATGCGTTGTTAGAAAACATAGGATAGGGTTGAACCCTTCTTTGGTTTGTTTCGCCTTTTCCATTGTCGTGAAGGGGATCGAGAGAAGGTGATGCAGAGATTTTTGGCACGACCCAAGTCTGAGAGGGTAGGAAGTTCTGAGAGATTGAGGCGAGGGGATTTAGATGCTTTCCAGACGAATGAATTGAAAAAAATTGAACACTATCAATGACAGCAATGATGTGGTTTGCTCGGTTGTTGGGAGGACCAAATCCTGAATAATATTTGATCAACGAAACGATATCGTCATCTTGGGACTGTGATTTACAGTTTGATTAGGAGGTACATAACGTCGGGGTGAGATGAGAAAGACCGACCCCCGTGAACGTGAGCACTCCAAGTAATTCCCAAAGTAGATACACTGAATCTGCAGGCGAATGTGTGTATGTCGCCAAGGAATGAAATAAACAATCCACGAGAATGCGAGAAATACTCGAATATGGCATGAGACGGTAGAGGGAAAGGGGTACAGAACTGAGAAAAACGTGAGGAGGGTGGTGAATGCTTCTATCAGCCACTGGCTATGACATAGGCTCAAAGAAGGAACTCACAACCGGAATGACTGTGATAATTAGTACGACATTTTGCCAACCACCCAGCGCTTGCGTCCTTAAGGTGATACATTTAACAGCTCAAGGCTACCCAGAAGGGTCGGTACCTCAGCAGTGGCAAAGATGACGCGTCTTCCATGTGCCATTATATGTCCGTTGGCATTCTGCCGAGGAACTGAATCAGATTTTGCTATAAATCCAAACCATTCTGCACATTCTGGGGTGAAGGTGTAGACGAGGAGCTAGGCTGCTGATATGATCGAGACATACACCGGAATTGCATGTTGGCTTCTCCATGTCAAAAGAATCTCCATCGAGTGTGGTGTTAAAAGCGACGGGAAGCTAGCCATGCCCTGCAGGAAGAGTGCAGGGGCCATGACTTGTACGGAGAAGAAGACTTGTGTATTTAGTTAACTCCGCAACGCGGGGAAGCGCGAGAACTTCAAATGCCATCATGATGGATACATGGAGAAGACGGTCAGAGGAAGTCAGAGGGCGCTTGAATTGTTTGTTCTCCCTTAACTGTTCCAATTACATGCTTTGCATCTGGTTCCAATTCCCAAGCAAAAAATGATGTGGTAAAAGGGTACGAAAAGGCCAACATAAATTATAAAACATAGGTAAGGCAAGGTCCATGGCGTATAGGCATATCCGTACACTCATTCCACATCTTTACGTCAAATCTAAGCAACAAACTCATGTTCAGTTGAACCAGGTGTAGGATACGCTGCAGGTTCTGATCGTGTATCCTGTTCATCGAGTGGAAGGGCTGGATTGTTGGCGGGCTGGTCGCCAGAAAATGTGAAGGGGGGAATGGGAGAAGCATGCCGAGATAAGATGGATTCTGGGGCACGCACACCACCACGGCGAAGTCTCGGTGCAGCCCCAGTATGTGCTCGCTCATCACTGACTTCTGCATCGACTAGTCCCTCATCTATCGTCGCAGGTTCTCTGGGGACAGGAGGGGTTAAGCCGAACCATGGGGCCGCCGAGGGCTCTGATGCATTCGAAGATTCTGCTACCGCAAAGCCGACAGATTCTTCTACTGGAGAATCGGAGCCCCATACATCGGGATCAAGGCGTCGGGTACGCAAGAAGGGGAAGAAACGGCGGGCGCCTTGAGGGTGTCGTAGCGGCTCTTGTGGTTCACTAGGCTCACCCCGAGATACCGCATTTTCCCTCGTGGAAGATCGACGGCGATGGGTAAAGTCATTGAAGTCTACAGTTCTCGAACGGGGAGCGCGACGGATAGACGGTTGGCGAGTTAGGGAACTGGGACCACTAGAGACCATAGACCAAGGCCCACTACGGAAATGAGCTTGGGTTATTCGCTGAGGCGGTGGAGCTTCTGCTGGCGGTGAAGGACTAGAAATTGCGCTCGTGCTCTGTACGCCTCCATAAGCATCGTATAAATCTGAGTTGATTCGAGCGCCTTCAATAGACATTCCATGGTCCAATATGCGCTCGAAAATGTCCTCATCTTCGTCCATGTCCATTTCGAGCGGAGGTGCACTGAGGTAGTCGGTCAGGGTTGAGTGTCGCCTAGGGATAGAATGGTCGAAGGAATGGCCCAAGGTATTTTCACGGTAAACATGGTGACGTGCTAACAATTGACGTAGGCCTTTAACAGAGCGGTCACCAATGAGTTTACGGTCGTTATTTATGTTTGGTCTGGTGCGTCGTTCCGCCAATTCCTGGTGCCAATTAGCGCGCTACGCTATATAACGAAGTAATGAGCTCACCTTGACAAGAACTTCAACGAGAGAGGTCGTAAAGGAATCACCGGTTTCCAAATCATGGACAAAGTCTTCATAGCTAATCGTTGGTTCTGTCTTTTCAAGAGCCGACCGCTTAATGGCTCCAGACCTAGCCGGAGTATGCATATGAATTACGAATTTGACACCAGAGCATGCTTAGGTTTGACATACACCAAGTTTTTAATTTTTGAATGCAATACATCGTCGATATAGTCGGGAGTCCTGCGCGACATGCATGAGTTGTATGGATAAGCGCGCTGTGTACGCTGCGCACCATTTGCCCATTGTAGTAAGCAAAAACAAGGATTATAAGTAAAGTCGAAGGTTTACAGCAGCAGTAGCAGGTGGTTGAACCCAGACAACGACAAGGGTAACCGTGAGATGGTGGTCAAGGACAAAGGAAGAATTATCAAGCTCGCGACAACACATGTCAACACGTCGGTGTGGCTGGCAATTTCCATTTTAGGTCACTCCGCCAACTCTCATGCACTACCAGTGTCCTCTGCGCCACTTCCACTCCCATTGGTTTTCGGCGCTGTCGTGCGTACGGCTGGCGCTGTAGCAGTACGATCCTTTGAGCTGAGGAGACTCTGGAAAAAGTTCTGTAACACCTCATGCTGGGTTTGGCCACCGGTTGGGCTTGCTGGTCCTCCTGTAGGTGTTGGCGACCCTGGGCCCCGCCCAGCGGATGGCGCCGATGTACCAACTGACGGTAAACCTGCAGGCCGGCCTTGCGGTACCACAGGATTCCGTGAAGCTCGTTTTGAAGCGTCTGACGGTGGCCCTGCTGCTGGCCCACCGATAATGCCAGTTTCCATTTCCGTTAACGCGCGCTCGACATTAGGCAAGTTGAAACTGCTGCTTCCCAGTGGTCCGACGATGCCGGCGGATGCGCCTGTAAGGTCGGTCGGGTTGCGGAAGGCCCCACGAGGATCCCGATCGGGCTTCTTCGCATTCTCGTCGTAGTGCTTCGCCAGGAAGGCTTGCTCTGGTGTAGGATTATTAAACTGAGGTAAGGGAGGCGGCTACGGACGTGTCAAAATAACATAAGATAGAAATATTACAGATCACACTCACTTTGGTACCCTGGTCTGGGACAAGAGATGCATATAGGTTCTTGGCTCCACTTCCTTCACTGTGTTCGCCTGTCATGTCCCTCTCCCAAGCTTCTCCCCATAGTTTGGCATCAAAGCCATCTCTCATGACTGAAATTTTCCCCCAGCTATCCCATCCAGCTGGTACGACAATACGGTCACGATCCAGCGTGTTTGGTTTGTGATTGAAGGGGAAGATGTTACGACTGGGTGCTTGAGGTTCTGTTCCTGAGGCGACGGGAGATGGAGCAGGTGGCACGAAGAGAGCATGTAATGCATAGTTCCTCAATACCTGTAACGTCGAGGGTACTGTTGTTGTGTAGAATAGTGAAGCGCCGTCTGTTATGTCGAATGAAAACGCTGTAATTATACACCAACTTTCAAATGACTCACATTTTAGGCATATTGTTCGAAGTACTTGCATAACCCCATCGGTTCTTTCCTCCCATTCTCCTCCTTTACCCTTTACCATGCTCCCCATTCCTGAAGCGCCTGCTGCCATGTCGTTGCCGTCATCAATTAGGTCCGCCTTTGTACATACGACTATAATCGGGATGCCCGAGGAATTATGAGTGAATGTGCCTTGTCCGAGGGGCAGAACGGTGCTAGATAGGGTTGAATTTGCAGGAAGCGTGTCGGCGGAGGGCTCAGCGTAATGTTGCAAATAAAATTGTACTAAGTCGGAGTGATGAAGTCAGCGAGGTGCATCGAGGATATCGCATACCTAAACGTACATCGTTCACGACCTTCCTCTCGTGTCATGTCTAGCTCACGAGAGCCATCACCCTTTGCCCATGTCTCCACCCATTGAAGCCATGTTTGTAGTTCTTCTACAAATGACCAGGGACGCGTCCAATCCAACGCGATGATGACAAGTGTGTGAGGTAACGATTGTCTTGGGGGCAGAAAGTGCGGTAGAAGAGAAGTATATGTTGGAGATACAGAAGGAATGGTATATATAGATAGGCGTGCAAGGGTATCTGCGGCGCTGGTCAGATGTGGTAGCCACTGTTTCCAGATGTGTAAGACTTGCCTTCATCGGCGTCGTCGCGAACATCGGCAAAGTCATATCCAACGGCAAAGTCGCTCTTGGTCTCATCTTTTTCTTCGTCTGAGAGAGGTTTCTGGAGTAAAGCTGATACAAGATTTGACTTTCCAGTCAAAGGTTGACCTAGGAGTAGTATCTGTTTCGATGGTATAGAACGCGACTTGGATACAGAATCAAGGATTGAGGACCAGAGGTCCTGAGGCGGCGCATCTGGCGTCGAAGGCCGCGAGATATCCATTCAGCGTGAGGTAGTGCAGACGTGGTGCAGACGACAACTGGATGAGAACTCCAAAAGAGGACCAAATTCGAATTCCGACATTTTGCTTGCTCACTGTGCGCAACAGCGACAAGAGTCAATCCTTTCCTATACAATCAAGACTCGAGACTGCCGCGACTACATACAGTGAAAATCATGTCTGCATCTGTCTCTGTACCTCAACACCAACTTTTCGAATCACCCAACTCTCGGTCTATTCAAATATTGGACTGGGTCATCACTGCATCTACTCATCCAATTTCTAATGCATCCGAATGCGATACTCTTCATGCTTCCTTGGGATTCCCTCTGCCAGAAATGACCTTCGGACGCAACAATTTGACGCTGGAGCATCGCCCGACAGGGTGGAAATACTCATTTGCGACCGAGGCTGCCCTACAATCTGTTAGAAATGGTGAACTGCAGGAAGGTGACGGTGGTGTCAAGGTCGGATATGCTGATGAGTGGTTACGGAGTCGGTAAGTTGCATGTACGTGTTGTTTCATTGCAGCTTCACGGAGAGAGACAGAACTGGACCATCATCCAACCTTCCTATGCCAAAAACTGCCCCCACAAAAGTGTATGATTGGACATATACAACGGCGTACAAAGGTAGTGAACACTCAGATGCCCCTCCACATGGGTTCATCGCGCCATGGACCCAGGCAGATCCCAGTAACCCATCGCATGCCATTCCAATGGCGGAACTGACGCGTCCCGATCCTATTCTTTTCTACGCAGAGGTCCGCCTGTTTGAAGATGAGCTCCATGACAATGGTTCCTCTAGCTTCCTTGTCCGGATAGTAAGGACCTTTATTGCTCAAGCAACTATCGATACTTAATCTCAACGCGTCACAGCGTGTAATGCCTACCTGCATCTTCATTCTGGGACGTTTTACTCTTCGCGTGGACAACGTTCTATTTCGTACTTATGACACGCGGATATACCATTCTTTCACATCCCAACCTCCCGTAGTTATCCGGGAAACTAATGGTTGGGAGGCCCCATATGATCGCGTGAAGCGGGTAAGTAATGTCGAATCCATCTTACAATTTGCGTACCTAATGACAGACACAGCAACTCCCGAAATATGATGATCTCACGCCCCTCACAGATCCAAATTTCATCGCCAAGGTTTTAACTGGCCTCCCTACCGAAGTGTCACAGGAGAAAGGCGCAGGGACTGGATGGCGGGAATTGAAGCATACCGTGGAACTTGGCGTACTGAATTAGCGCGGGAATGGTCACGAAGTATCAGATGTTATATCGTATGTAGCACATGGAGAGTTTGCTGGTATTATAGTAGAACAAAGAATGTAACAGTAGTAAATGTACACAAAAACAACCCATAGAAGATGATTTTACATCAGTTTCGCTTCTCTTTTGGATTGCGAAACCTGAGCAAGGCGCTGACTTCGTAGTGTCATCGATGTTCCTTGTATATTCTTGCCTTTGGACGCTGCCGGAGCAGCTGGGCCAATGGTCGATTGCGAAAGTGATATGCGAGTCTCATCCAAGGCAAAACCAGGTATGCGAATGTTGTGGTTGCGTTCTGAGTAGGCTATCAGTTTGCGGTGCTCAAAAAATCTGGTATACCGACCTAAATGTAGCTGCAGGTCCTTGACTTCTAGAGAATCGCCGCCCCGGTGTTTGGCAAGGCGGCAAGCAAAGTTAGTGACAGAATCAATGAACTCATCCGCAATTGATAGCAGAAGCTGCGAAAAGTCGAGTTAGGAACCTAGCATTTTAAATGTTTTAGCAATGCCTCACGTCTTCAACTTCGGGTTCAATTTTGACATTTGGGTCTACACTCGCAACTAGATCTTGAATTGTGCGCCGCATGCTTTGGTCTCCTGGGGTATTCTTCCGTCTCGAACGGTTATCATCCAAACTGAGCATCGTCACGTCGTCGTGTGGTCGTGAAACTTGAGCAGGCGTACCTAACAAAAAGTCAATCAGGGCAATGCCAGCAATAGGCAGACCCCAGGATACATACCAGATACGCGTCCACTAGGAATGCCTCCTGTAAGCGTAGGGCGCGTCTGTGTCCACTGGACAGGCCCTGGATTTGTAACGTTAAGAGTCTGGCTTATTGCAGGATAGTAATCAGCCGGATTAGTCGAGCCAAGGCTCGGCGGCTGCGAAACGTCGTGGCCAGTCGGTTTAAGCGCTGGATTTGAGGGCGTCTGCGGCTTGGAGATGATATATGAGGGAATTTATTCACTTATGAAAGAGCAGAAGCACCTTCGCAAGCGTGGAAGCAGGGGTGCCTGCTGGCTGGACAGCCTTATGCTTATCAGCGAATTGCTTGAGCTTTAAAGGGTATAAGGTCATCGACTGTATGAAATGAATCGGATATGAAGACTTGCCTGCATAATCTGGCTCTGGTTGAGCTTTCCTTGCTTCACCAGGGTTGCCATATTTGAAAGAAGAATTTGAGCCATTTTTTCGTTTGAAACTGGTTCCCCCGTATGGGTCTTTAAGAGATTGCCAAGGACACCAATCATATCAACCGCTGGTGTCTCCGTTGTGGGTAATGCGCTGGTGGTAGCTGCTGCATTGGGTGTGCTGCTTGACGCCGTAGGAGTTGTATTCATGATTGTCGATGACAACAAGGATAACTAAGTCTAATTAATGGATTCTGTGATCAAATTGATGTTTATTTACTTTATTGTCAATTGACTATCAGGATGTCTGACGACGACGACTATTCTGACCTTACCGACCTCAGTGAGGACGAGGAGTATGGCTCTTCAAAATCCAAGAAAAAGCGTGCCTCCTCCCCTAGCGGTGGGTACCGTATCCGGAAAGCACTTAAAGTTCCCCGTGCAACTACCTACACCGCACAAGCGCTTTACGGTGAGCTTTTCGAATCAGGGCTCCCTGTTTAAGCTACTAATTCCCCGCGGTCTAAAGAACAGATGCACAGTGATGACATCAAGCTGGATCCAGAGTATCAACGTGACGTGGTGTGGCCAGATTCGAAGATGGTTGGCCTCATTGACAGCATTTTCCGCAATTTTTACGTGCCTCCAGTCATCTTCTCGGTCGTCTCGTATGACGATGGGTCTGAAAAACGTATATGTATTGATGGGAAGCAGCGGTTGACTTCCATACAACGGTTTATGGATGGGCTGGTATGTGGTTTGATATAAGGCTTACCAGTTTCTTACTGCGCGCTTTTACGCGCTGATTACAGATTCCACGTATGTCATTATTTTGTTTCGACTTGGTTATAAATTAAAGGCATTTTATTTTGCTAGACAAGGACCCGTAATTGTCTTTGGCTTTTATGGCAAGTTCAATGCTTATATATCTTTTTTTGGGGTGCAGAATTACGAGTGATAAACTCTGGTACACGGACACGGGTAGCAGCAAAACAAAGCGAAAGCTGCTCCCGGTCAAGTATCGCAAACTTTTTGCGAACAAGCAAATCGTTTGTGTAGAATATACGGACGTTGGGGATAGCGATGAGCGCGAAATTTTCCAGGTGAGCCTACCCCTCATTCAAATCTCAGTTCAAGTCCCAATCGCATCCAGCGCGTCCAACTCGGAATGGCACTCACTCCCGCTGAAAAACTCCAAGTCGTTAATACTCCCCGGTCTGCCTTCGTACGCGAACTCCTCTCGCACTTCCTCGCATCTTCTCCCTCCGATTCCTCCAACGGCGCTGGAACATTGTCACTTTTAGACTGGGACCGCGGGCGCGGAGCTGACTACCGCGGTCTAGCGCAGATCGTCTACTGTTTACATACTTTTCCCGCCTTCCCCCCGCCAGGCTCAACCAAGCCCATCGACCTCAGCAAAGTCAATCCTCTCAAAGGCCTGGGGCCAATAACCACCATCGAGAAGTTCCTTGACGCACAGGCCGGGTTCACCAAACATTTTGAGGATAATGTTCGTGCCACTTTGAGGGTGGTTGGTGCAATGGCGACAGATAAATCGGTATTTGGGAGTGGGAAGGATAAGATGGAGGTGAGGAGTGTGTTTAGGGTCCCCGCGAAGATGTCACCTGTGGAGATTGTGATTGTGGGCTTGTTCGTGGGGGTGCATATGACGTCTGTGGGGTGCAGTGGTGGTATGGGGGTTAAGAAGGAGACAAAGTTGGAGAGGGAGGAGAGGGAGGCGAGAGAGGCGAAAGGAAGAAAAATTTTGGCGAGTGGGATACACAAACTGAGGGTTGATGTAAGGGTTGAGCACCTTGACATACGGATGAATGGGCGTGTGGCAAAGACGTTGGTCGATTTTGTGCGGTCGTGGAGACCTCCCTCTCCGAATGACAGTCACACAGTCACAACCACCACCCCTGCTACGGGAAAGCGCAAGCGCAAGCGCGGGATCTCACCTGAAGATGGAGAGGCCTCAGACTCAGTTGAGGATGGAGAGGTTGAGGTTCCTCTTCGCCTTAAATTCACGAAAACAGCATCAGCTTCTAGGGCGCCTCCAGATCCCCAAATCCCAACTCAATCTCAAACTCCTACACTCCCGCCACCGCCCAGTAATGCTTCCCTATCCACACTCGCTCCAAACTCGATAGCGCATTTATCGTCTTCCCTCCCAGGAACGTTGGAGCCGGTGCCAGACAGGATGGCCGTGCTGCGGGCCGCGAAGATGAAGGCCTTTGGGGGGGATGGTATGGAGCCATCTATGCCATCTCCTCGGGGTTGGCCTAAGTAAGTCCTGTTTTGGCGGAGCCATTATGGCTCCTTTGTCAGACACAGACAGTCTCCAGAAATTAGGCCTGGAGGGTGAGGATCGACCAGATGAGTGCCGATGGCGGCTAGATGATATACCTCGATTTTGTGTTGCCCGTTCCTTTGCAGTCACTGCGGCTTTGTGTTGTTTCGACCTTTCTAGTACGTAGTATGATGTTACCTGGGTCTTCTACATCTTTATCTTCAGTGCTTGTGTATATGTCTGTGCCTAGGCCTCTTGATGATACTGACTATCTCAACGTTTACAGCTATATTGTGTTTGATCATACTCATGTACATATCTCTGGCTTCCCAGTACCTGGCAGGGTACGCTCGACCTTGAATACTTTACAGTGGCGACCACCGTGTGCCAACCCTCTCTTCCTCAAAGCACCACCCACATGGAACATCGGGCTCCATAGAGTTTAAACTGGATGGCTCATTTAACATATTTGCGGGACTGAGCGGCGCCAGACATTAGGATAGTTTTGGTTTGGTTCTATGACCATAATGTCGTTTACACCGTATTATCAGCAATCCATCCATTGTAAGGGCATGGACTACATTGTTCAAAAATCAAAGTAGATGGAATAATACGAATAAGGCGAACAAGGAAGACGGTCAACGTCAGGATATTATTTATGATCGACGTTCGTCAATGATTTCAACAACCCCTGAGCGACTACATTCTGACAAGCTACTCCACTCTGTGATAAAACTATATTCAGTTAAACCCTGGAATGTAGAATGAGCTTGCATAAACAACATACGGTGCATGTCAAAAGAACCCCCAGCAAAGGCCTTTCCACACCCACTGCATCTAACGATTGGATTGACGTTCGCGATTAAATCTTGAAGTGTCTCTTGCTGAATGTTCGCGATCGGCTCGTTCAAATCCAAATCACCCATTTCCTGAACAGGCCCATCATCTCGAACCATTTGAGCAGGAGAACCTGACAGCGAAAATTATTTTAAGCTTGACCGAGCATCTACTCGGAGGCACGGACCAGATATTCGTCCACTTGGAAAACCTCCTGTAAGGGTAGGTCGAGACTGTGTCCAGTGCACAGGTAACGGCCTACGTTTGTCGGAGACATGGCTGGGTGAATCGTCTGTGCGTGAGTCACTGGTTTGAATATCATGATAATGGTATTCTGTCTCGTGAAAGTGGACATGGCTCGATTGCAGCCAAAGGTCTTCGAATATATCCGAGTGCTCCTCAACTTGAGGTAGCATCATCATTGGGGACGTGGGATGCTTGCAGAGGTTAAGCGGGCATTATGAATGCTAAAGGCAATGTAAACACCTTGAAAACGTTTTGGGCCCACAGAGCTGAAGAATTATCCAGTTGAAAATCTGAATGAACATCTGAATAAACGATTGAGGAAGTCGGTTTACGCTTGTCGACAAGCAACTTGAGCTTCAAAGGGCAAAACAACGAATCGCCAGTTGTGCTACATGAGATGTCCACAAGGACCTGCCTGCATAATCTGGCTCTGGTTTAATACTCCTTGATTTTGAAGGGTTTCCAAGTTCAAAAGGAGAGTCCGGGCAAGTTGTTCGTTTGACATTGGTTCTCCTCCGGAGGTGTGGAGTAGGTTCTCCAGGTTATCAACAGTGGGATCGGGAGTGCTGGTAAAACTGGTCGAAAAATCTGAATGAGAAAGCTGCATAACTAGATGGAATGTAGCTATAGAGTGAAGAGTGATTGAAATCTAAAGAGATCCACTGGCATGCGCCTTCTGACGCTGCTCAGCTCAAGTGACCGTGTGTGGCAAGAGCATTGAAACCAAATCTTGAAATTCCTATTGATCTCATCAATATTTTTCCTTGAAGGTGGAAGAAGTTCATCTGCCTCTTGCAAACGTCCTTGAATACAACATGGATGTTTCAGACATCCTTGCTTCGCATGCTGCGAAATAGTAAGTCCTTCTTTTCAAGGTGGACCGCATCGTTAATTTTTCTGTTACAGTGCATCTGTTACAGTTGAGAAAGAGACGCCTCTCGAAGTTGATCCAGGCTTCCTCACCGTAACGGACCCCAACCCGATAGAAGAAGAGAACTACAAGTCAGATAATCTCTTGTTTCCAATGCGAATTTTGAACTAAATTTATACACTAGTGAAAATCTTGAGAGCCACCTCCAATCTCTTGCCCGAGATGGTGTTCAAGCCCTTTTTGCCTCCTTATTTTCCCTTCCGACTCGTTCTTCGCCAGATGGTCCCCTTGCTCAACTACCACCCCCAACTACACAACTTCCCCGTGCCAAGCCTTTGCCCAAACCTAAACCACAAACAAAATGGGAGGCGTTTGCTGCTGCAAAGGGCATTCAGCACAAGAAGCGTGACAAGAAAGAATGGGATGAGGAGAGGCAGGAATGGGTCAACCGTTGGGGAAGGGATGGAAAAAATAAACAAATCGAAGAGCAGTGGATTACGGAGGTACCTCTCAATGCTGGCGAGTCCTTCCACAAAAATTCAATGTGGTATATTCTTCTGACCTCTTTCCAGATGTGGATTATGATCCACGAAAAGTTGCACGGGACGAACGAAAGCAGCGCGTCACTAAAAATGCAAGGGCACATGCTCAAAATGTTGCTCGTGCTATTGCCGCATCCAATCCGCGTGATGCACGAAAACAAGAAATAGACAGAACGCTTGCCACGACAAGAACCAGCACCGCAAGCATGGGTAAGTTTGACAAGAAGCTCGAGGGCGAGAAGAAGATTCGAGGTCTCAAGCGGAAGGTGCGCTTTCCTTGTGTTCTTACTTACTTTTTTCGCTGATTTTTAAAACGCTACCAGTTCGATCCGACAGAAAAGTCTGTGGCAGATGAAGCAAAAGCCTCAGTGGCACTTCTATCACGAATGGACAGCGACACAAAGAAAATGAGGCGAGAGCCCCAGGCAGAGGAAAGTGTTCTCAACACACGGAAAGCAATTCGGTTTGCGAGCAAAGGTCGCGGTGGACTGGCGATGGGGAGAGGAGCTGCGGGCGGGAAGGCAGGACGCGGCCGTGGCCGTGGTCGCGGCGGCAAACGATGATCAGTACTCTGATGTATTCTTCTTTTTATGCACGTCTCTCACTAGTATTTTGACATCTCGACTAAACAATCGAGGTGGATGATTAAATGCCGATGTTCTTTATGATTGCATGAATCGCTAATCTAATAGTAGAAGCTATAACCTGGCAGACTTTCGCCATCTCCTCCCTGAAGATCTGCGAGACTGCCACCGACCTGCTGAATTCCCCTCCATTCATTACCTTCAGACCAGCGGAAATCATTTCCTCCCAAGTTGATTTCAATTTGAACAGCACTTGATAGCTGCATACGCATCGTACTCATACCCGCAGCCGAAGGTATCACCTCGGTGAGCCTTGACACCCGCAATTTAGCCGCGGCCCCCAGTACTGCCTCCGAAGAACTTCCACATATCATTGAGGCATAAACCTGTACTAAGCCTATTCCAGCCTGGCAGGCGATAATTAGGATATGAACGGCAAGCCATTCCTATAACACTATTGTTCAGCAGGTACAATGTTCAGCAGGTACAAACGTGACGCATCGCCACACGCGAACTCACCAATCGCAATGACTCTCTCGCCGATTATTTCGATAATTTTTACTTCATAGAACGCACCTTTTCTTCCCCGAGGTATTTCATACAGTCCAGACACTACGGGAAGATCGCTCATTAGACAAGTGTGTCGCCTTCCAACGTCGTAACTGCACGTCCCCCTTCTGTATCTTCAGGGTTGGATATTCTTCTTTTGAAAGATTCAAAAAAAGGAGTTTCGATATGCCAGACTCTTGAACCGATGGCTAGGATGCGTTCTGTGGGATGAGACAGAGATTTTCGACTGGATGTTGTCCGCAGAATTTTTTGGCGCTGATGCATTCCTCCTCGGGTGCTTTGTTGATCAAGCCATAAGTGTCCTGTTTCTTAAAAAATGGAGAATGTAGACGTTCAATATATATTGAACTTTGAGGATCCAAGTCGAACGTACGTACAGATCGCTGTGGATCAGGGTCCCAACTGGAAGGATCGCGCCGCGTAAGTCACAGGCGAGGCATTATGGTTAAGAATAAAGGCGCCTACATACTATTTGTTCTTGGAAGCTACCTCACGAGTGGGTTCTGATGTGCATTGCCCAGTGCCAAGCGCCAAGATAAGATTTTGTGATAAGATTCCCGCGGACGCCGAAGTGTTTTCATCGTTTCCACTCAAACTCAAACCCGTTCCTTTGTTAACCACAGACATCCAACATGCTCTTCTGTCCAACATGCGCTAATCTCCTTGTAATATCTGCTGAGACTGGCTACAACAAATGGGCTTGCAACTCTTGTGCATACGAGTTTCCCATAACGAAACAGGTGAAGTTTACAAGGACAGCTAGGAGCCCTTTCTTTGAAAGCTGAAGTCCAGAATAGATGACTTCTCGAACCAAACTGAGGCGCAAGGAGATTGACGATGTTCTTGGAGGAGAAGAGATGTGGGCACATGCGGATTCCACTATGGGTGTGTAATCTTTAGCGTGCCAGCCAATCCCTCTGACGCAAAACGTTGACGATAGCTTCGTGTGATGCGTGCAACAATAACCAAGCCTACTTCTATCAGCTACAAATTCGGTCTGCCGATGAGCCTATGACAACTTGTACGTGTCTATCTTTCTACAGCCTATAAGATTTTTGACCAGCGTCCTATTTCTAGTCTACCGGTATGTTCCTGCCATAAGTACCTCAATTTGGAGGCCTTACCAAAATTGATAGCTGTACTGCGTGTGGCCACCGATGGCGTGAAAATTGATCTACGCCTTTGTGGAGTTTGCCAAGTTTTCATCGACAGTAAGCCCCTTTACTGCCGATCTTGATTTGACAATCCATAACAATCGATCTGTGACAAAGGATTCGGAATACAAGTCAGTCGAGAGGGATTTGCCCTGTGCAACGATTTGCCAACGTCGACGATGGCCTTGCAACATCTCAAGCAGGGACAAGCATGTGCGCCACTTTCAGCGACCGTGGGCCACAACTGGCATAGGTGGACAGAGCTGGTTGACTTAGGTAGACCTCTTTTGGATCTTGCCCTAGATAGGTATGTCGAGTGAAGAAGCTCCAGATATGTGAAAAGTAATTCGCCATGCCCATGTGCCTTTTCACAATTGGAATCGACACATGATATGCCACAGAGCAAGTGATATCACACGATCATTGTGGAATGAATGCCCATTGGATCGGCGTCGTTAAAATTACGCACGAAATACCAATGGAGGGGTTGATCGCGACAACTCGGCAATATGAAAAGGTAAAAACATGGAGGAATGTGGCAAGGGTTCGAGATGACAGGCTAAAATGGGGTAATCAGGAGAAGGACAAGGTAAAAAAAATGAGATAAAGTCGTCACGGTCGATGTCACGAACCTGAGGTCGAGATGACGGGTAAAGTTGGTGGTTAGCCATCAGTCACACCGTCGCTCATTCTTTGTTTTTTCACCACGACCAGCACGACTGGCACACCTCTTTGTTCGCTTGACTCTTTCACAATAATGGTGCGTGCTTACTTTCTACTAGCTTGGTTTGGGCACCTGCCAACTAACCTCCGTCCTTGCCGCAGAGGCGAGATAACTGACTACGTCACTAGTGAGATGACGCCACGTGACAATTAAAGTTTATTGTTTACTGGCCTGTGCGTGGGAAAGAGGTATTTGGGTTGATTTGATTTTGCTGTGACAGACCCCAAACTCGGGACCATCCGACTTTCTTTCACATACTCTCTCGATCGCATATACTCGAGCTCATCGCCGTCCGCGTCGTCTAACCACCCTTGCTCATCGCCACCGACGTCGCACTCACCCTTTCTCTATCATCTTCGCCCCTTATTCCCGTGCATATTTCACTACTACGCGCGTTAATATTTGCTGCCTTTCATTTCGCTCGTTTTGCGTTGGTTGATGTGCTAGACCCCATTATTATCTCCACCCCCCAACGTTTGCCCACACTGGCGGCCTCTATCATCTCCCAGCAACCCGACGAGGACTTTATTAACAAGTCTCTCTTAGACTCTCTCGACGCCCAGGCAGACGCGGAGCCAATTTCATCGTCTGACTCAGAGCAGGCTCCCCGTTCGTACGGTTCTAATTCTTCATCAGCCGGCGGATCTCCCGCAATTCCTTACCATCTCCAAATGCATGCTCATCATTCTCAACTCACCCTACTCGACTCTTCAGAGACCCTTAATCATCAGCATCTTCCTCCATCTCACGACTCCATGTATCTTCATCAAAACCCCGTCTTTCTTCCCGATACCATGCACAACATTCACCCAGACTATGTTGCTGATCATGAGTCGAGGAAGTTTCAACAGCAACCCCAATCCAAACTTGAGAACTTGAACAACAACTTCAGGACCAACACCCTCAACCATTTCAATCCAACGCGGACACGACACCAGGCCGCTCGATCCGGACTTCCAACAAACAATTCTTTCCGCGACACCCCACAATACTTCCCTCCCTCTGCCTCCGAGGTGTTCTCTCCAATTATGACATCTCCCGTTCAGCAGCATATGTCCGCTTTCGAACCCCGTGCGAGCTTTGACTTCAATGGTCAAATCAACTTGAATAATATGGGTCCTAAATCGTACATGGATGCTTTTTCTTCCCAGAATGTTCACCCATCCCACCAAGTTAACGGTAACAAGACTCATCACCAACAACAGGCCCAACATCCTGGCTATTCCGCATATTCTTCCGCTCCTCATTCTTCCGCTCCTCACCTTTCGTCTCAGACGCCATATGGTCCACACGTGCCTACACCACAAGCAGCGGCTTCTGGCAATAACGGAGCACCTCTGGCAGCCCCGCCAGCCACGTCTTCTGTTAACGCTTCTGGCCCATCTAATAGTGAAGAAATATCAACCATCTTCGTCGTTGGTTTCCCGGAGGATATGCAGGTATGTACCCCAGCTTTCTTTTTTCTTTTCTTTTTTTTTTTTTCTTCTCTTTTTTTTTTTTTTTTTTTTTTTTTTGGAAATTGAGCTCATGTCTTGTAGGAACGCGAATTCCAGAACATGTTTACGTTCTCACCCGACTTTGAAGCCGCTACGCTGAAAATTCCAAATAAAGAGTACACAGCCTACGGTGGTACGACTGGGAGCGGCACTTTAGGAACGAGAAATGGGTACCCATACAACGGTGCCAATGATCCGTACAACATTGTCACTGTTAATCAAGGTGGTGTTGTTGTCGATGGAGGCAGGGATGGAACCACTTCTTCCTGGCCTGCGAATATGCCTGGAGATGAACTCAATGGACCTTTCGGCGCCGCAGGCAATTCTCAGGGAGCCATGCCACCGCGGAAGCAGATTATTGGTTTTGCCAAGTTCCGAACGCGAGATGCGGCTTTGCTCGCCCGAGATGGCTTGCAAGGACGCCGAGTTGACATTGATAAAGGCGCAGTTTTGAAGGCGGAAATGGCGAAGAAGAATCTGCATACGAAGCGAGGAGTCGGGCCCGTTCCTGGTAATACAACTTCGACGTCCGCCGGCACTGCGAACGGAGCAACGACCGCTGGGCTACAACAAGCCTTGGGCAACCCTACAGCAGCAGGACCCGAAGCATTCAATCTCGGTCAGAATGAGGCATTGAGCACCAAAGACTTGAACGCTCTCAATTCGATACCGCTTGGCAATGGCCGAGTCAATCACTGGAGGGAGCAGCAACAACAGGATCACATGCATCTCAATCCCGCCAGCGGTATCTCTGCCGAAGATGAGGAACGTCGAGCCCTTCTCAGTAACATTGGTGGGCTTGGCACATATGGAACTCGTGGCCCTCGTGAGCGTGCGGAGGACGACGAGAGAGAGCGTCGTAGGAGGGATAAGGATGTGCGACTTCGTGCAGGTAACATGTCGGCATACGAAGCTTTCCATTCCGTTCCACCTGGGCCTGCTTCACTTCCGAGGACATTACCAGGAAATGGAGCAATATTGGGCGCTGATCAGGATATCGCAAACGGGTTCGTTCCTTCGCGCTCTCTTCAACAGAGTCAGGAAGAACTGCCTGGCCCTTGGGATCATATAAGGAGCCGAGGCGTTGCAATTCCACGTGCCCCCTCTCAGCGTTCTACATCTCCTCCACTTCAGTCAAATGGTGCCGTACTCGACACCGCTTCGCGGTCATTCTCGCCGCCCGAACTTCATCAGTTCGTCGACCACTCTCAATTTACCACACTGAGAAACCATGCGTCCTCTGAATCCAGTTCGTCTAGTGTTGCGGGTGGAGTGCAGAGTGCCGGTCACGGCACCATAGCAGGCGACGAGTCTGATTTGTCGCATGCTCTCGGCGGACTAGACCTTAACACTGACGGTGGTAAAACTTCGCCACAGCTTCCTTCTCCTGCATCCGGTGCAAGTTCGCGGAATGGGGTTGATCAGAATCCTCCGGTATGTCGAACAATTCATGGCATAATCTAGTTACTCAAACCGACATAGATTAACACGCTCTACGTTGGCAACTTACCGACTTCGTCTCCGCCCAACGGTTTCCCACAAGATTACCTGGAAGAGAGCCTGCGGGAGCTCTTCTCGGGGCGGGCTGGATTCCGTCGGTTGTGCTTCCGACAGAAGAGCAATGGACCCATGTGCTTTGTTGAGGTGCGTTTTTACTATTTATCTTCGTTTCTCAAAAGCTGACACATTGTCATAGTTTGAGGACGTACCATACGCTACCAAAGCGTTGAATGAGCTCTATGGCGACACCCTGAACGGCCTTGTAAAGGGTGGCATTCGTTTATCGTACAGCAAGAACCCTCTTGGTGTCCGTACTCCAACGAGTGCAGGGAGTGGCGTGCCTTCTCTCCAACAACAGCAAATGCAGCCAACTAATGGTGCCCCTCCTCCGCCATCAGTCAGCGTGGGACAAGAATTCATACCCAGGAAAGACGAACAGCAATCGCGTCTCCCGGCGATGATTCTTCGACGTGAGAGCTCTGTTGTATCTCCGCCGCCACCATCTGTCCAGTCTCCTTTTGCTCCGGAGCTTCTGGGCTCGTCACCGCCACCACCTCGATTCTTTTCTTCTTCACCACATGGATTCGCTGCCTCATCAGCGGCAAATCTAACAGGTGTTTCGAAAGCCTCGTTCACGCCGCGATACGGGTTTGGTATGCAACCGAGCTCGAGTCTCGGCCCGTCCCCAACATTCTCGCCATTCGGGCTTTCAAGTACTCCGCCCCCACATTCCACAATACCCGACCTTCAGTCTGACGGTCACCCTTCATCACACCCCCAGCATTTTCACCACAATTTCGCACCTGCCAGTAATCTAGAGGCTGCAAGGGCCGGCTGAGGGCAGCATATCAAAATGAATATCCTGCACGCTTTATTATCTTATTTCATCTCTGCACAAACAAGAACGCATCACGCACATATATTCTAAATCGCACGCCAACCGCAATCTCGCAATCTATCTATGTACTACCGACGATCGCAAGCCATTTACCCCTTCTCCCCATCCCACTGCATCCTACCTTATTCCTGTTCATTCTTGTCGACTGCCCCTGCTTTTATTTTATTTTGGCTTTAGGACATCATCTTTCTGTTGCAATATCTACGCCTTCCCCTGCTCAAATTTCTGTCAAGAACAAGACATATATATATAGCCATGCCCCTTTCCTTTTTCTCTCTCGTATATCAGACCCTCATCCCTTATTTGCGCCGCGCTTCCCCCTTCCTCCTGCTCGTTCATCGCTGTTCTCGCTGCTCTGATCTCATATATATTCTGTCTCCTGTCTCTTTCGTATTCCACACTCAACAATTTTTGTCTAGTTAGCGTTTGAGAGGTTCTGGCTCTCTATACTAGCTTCTACCTATCCTGTATATCATCGAGATACCTTTCATCCATTTTCGTGAATTAATCGGATTCCTTCATGTATGCGCACATAGATTGTTGAACACGCTTGAGTTTGCTGCTGAAGTTGAGATAAGATGAAGTTCGTTGACATTTGCGCTTGTTAACTTGTCTCTGACGCTTACGTTGCCGCCATTGCCTTGTATGTGTGTGGGCGTACGCATTTGGTCATAAACTTGGTTCAAAAGTTCTTCTCTTTCCTTGCCTACCCTACACCGATATGGTGTGCGTGTAAATCCAATCGTTCCGGATCCAACTCTTGTTGAGTTGAAGAAAACGTCGAACCTGCTTTGATCGACAATTTAGGTTTCGACTGGCTGCCACTTTTTCTAGCTCCGACCACCTATAAGAACCCTCGCGCCTTTGCAATACCTCTCTTTCCTGTATACCCATGATCTGCGTGTCATCCTGTTTGCGACGACGGTTACCCTCTGTCCATCTACTCGCTGTCCTTCGTCATCTTCCATTGCCTGATACTTGGGTATCTAACATCGACATGCTAGCAATGAGCCTCGTCTAGTATCCTTCTAGGCATCGCCCTTGCACCCATCCTTCATAGGTCATGCCATGCCCGTGAATTGATAGTTCTGAACCTGATGGTGGGTATTGCAGGTCGTACCCCGCGCGTTGAGTATATGCTATCCCGCCTTGGCAGATTTTGCTTTTTTTTGGCCTTCATAAACCGCCTTGGCCGATGTTCATCCCGCAGAATGACTTCAATTTATCTTTCCTCGGTAGTTCTCGTGGGGCTTACCGAAGCCGACAAGTAAAGTAGGTGCAATAAAGAGACTGTTTAGCTTTCGTCTCACTCGATGTTTCAGATAGATCTTCTTTGACAATGATATTCCTGATTAAAACGAATTGCATTTGCGTTGCCTGTAAGTAGCCAACATCCCGAGGAGGAAAACGTCTGCTAACTGTATTTGTCTGCAGCACGTTGTGGCGAGCTAGCACATCGACGGTTGGATCCAAGGCTATCTCGTCAAACTTCCGCGAGATGTTCCTTCGACCATGATTAGCTTTTTGCTCATGGCACTTCAACTGTTCAAATCAGAGGGGACGACTTGATCGATTGACGACTTCTTGCACAGAAGTGGGCGGTTGGGTGGGTCAAGAGGCACTGTGGTTGGAGTGGGCGAGAGCGGGCTATTCGCCGCCGACGGGCGTCAATGCGTCGTGTTCTCTCTTTCTTACTCCACCTCAAATGTCGTCCTTTACTGACATGCTGATGCTTTATCTAATCGTTTCCTTTATCTTTCGTATTCGTCACCTTAGAATCTTTGTAAGATCGTTCTGGGCATGCGGCTGCTCGTACCGCATACTTCCTTATTCCGACCTCCTTCCCGCCTTTGATCCGCCTGCCCGCTTACTCCTCAGCGTTGCGTCCTCTCCTTCAGTCCCCTCCCCTTTCTCCTCTTCCTCCATACGCCCTCTCCAAGTGGCGACCGTCCCCCTCCGACCGCACCTCAGTTAGCTGTGGCAGGCGTTATTGACACTAAGTTCCTTCATTGCTGGCAAGCCTAGGTGGCTCTGCCCGCGTGTTGGAGTCTTCGCTTGAGGCTGTCTCCTTGCAGTTGTAGAATAGCTGCTTGGGTACTCAAATAGATCTTTAGATGAATCACAGGCGTGATACATGTGAGGTTCAGTTCTAGACGGCTAAAATACAATATTATTTCCTACTCAATGACCATTGCGTCTCCAGTCTCTTGCTTGTACAACTCCATGCTTTTCGCCGCATATTGATTAGGATGCGTGACGCTCTCACCATCACCAGTCCCTTTACCCTTCTTGACGCCGAACGACGCGTGCGTTATCTCGAAGACACGTGTACAAGCAACGTGATAGTGGCCGGCCTTGACAATTGACATGACCTCTGGAAGTTCGACAGATGTAAGGCCACGAGAGGAGTAAGTGGACAAAAGAGCCGTCTCCAAGTTTTCTGGGGAATAATACCGGTACGGACAACCGTACTCTGACGATGATAATAGTTGTTGACAGCTGTTCATGCAAATGAGTAGATATTCCTGAATGTATGGTAATGAGGCACCTTTTCGCAGCATAGTTTGCGCGCTTTCCCTCCAAACCGTAAGAGTGACGAATGTTGTACTTGTACTCTTTGTTAAACTTATCGTCTGTTATCCTGTCGAATGACTTTCGCCAGAAAACAACAGCTTCTTCAATCGATACTCCAAGCACCTGCAAAAAGTTCAAGTTGAAAATCATCCTTGTATTGAGAGGTGCCTTCTGTCATACCTTCAAGAATAATCCATAGTTTAATCGTCCAAAGTGTTTGAGATGGTGATCTCGTCGTAAATTGTCATGCATAGACCGCATGCACATCGGGAAGTGCTTCCTGGAGAGGTCATCTATCATCTCGGCTTTGATTTCGTTAGGGTTTATTGATTCGCCTGAGCCGACCCATTCGGACGGGACGCCGGCAAGGAAACCCTGGGATAGGTTGTCTAGTAAGGGCAGTATTCGCGTATCCTCGTCTAGTCGCGGGAGAGCACGCGCGGTTCGCTATCCAACAAAGTCAGACCACGGAGATCGAATGTCAACATCCATCCAAGTACCTCGAGAGCTCTGGTCAAGTGCACTTCGAATTCCTGGAATACAATGCTCGATTGCTCTTTTCCGGGTACGTAGGCCCAGCCTCCTCGTAAAAACACTCGGCGCTTCTCTACCAGATCAGGCACGCGTGTCCATTTCACCTATAACAAAGATTGGCGGACGAGAGTATGAACGATGGCAATAAACGCACCTTGTAGTACCTCTCGCCTTCAAAGGCTTGTTCTCGGACAGATTCATTTTTAGCTCCTTGATAGCAGGCAAGCAATTCTTTCCGGTACTTTGTCTTCTCTGCTGCGTCTACCTGTGATAGGAATGCGATTATTACTCCATTATAAACAGGTCCGAGCGCAACTCACAAGAACCCAATTGAAATCCCTGGACTGTAGAAAGAGCTCTCGTTCACTAGTCGCATCTATATCGTATCGTACCCTGAACAAAGTTGTCTCTGCCTTGACAAACCGTCGTCTGAGGTCTTCCCTGCCAAAGATCGAATTACGAATAGTTGAAAAAGGGCATCGATGATGAAGCTCACGATCGACAAAATGCTAAACGTAGCACATGATGACCCAAGTGATCCTTCCTACGCTCTGAATCTCTATCGACGGTCCGGGCACTTGAGGCATGTAATGGGAGATACTTCAGACATTGGGCGTTTGTCACTGCCTTGAGGTCATCCCAGGTGCGATTTCGCGCAGCTGAAGATTCTATTTCTGCGAGAATCCGTAGACGGTCCAGAGCACATTTCTCAAATTCCTCTACAGTGACTTCGTAGAGTGGTGGTTTGTCGTAACTGTCAAGAGTCATGAGCTGTGGTCAGACAGGGTTGAGATGAGCATACAAGTTAAGTCTGTGAGGATACTGAAGTGTGCCGTGGTTAGTGACCTGGAGAAGGCCCTTATCGTCCTGGAAGACTTTGCGGTCGTTGCTTTTGAACATCGTAGAAGAGAAAAGTCACGAACACGACTTGTCACGCGTCGCGTCACATTGCAAGCAGATCATAATGATATAACTGTAGCAGGTACATACTTAACATAAAGCAAATACAACCAAGCTAGGGCATTAACCCGTATCTCCATCCTTTGCGCCTGTATCTGAAGAAATAGGCGAAGTCGCTGTCGCAGCAGCAAGTGTATTAGAGCCAAACTTGACCTTAATCTTTTTCGGTGGATCATCACCAATTTTAGTCCGAGCCTTGAAGGCAGTCTTCTCCTTCACTGACCCGAGATCTGGCTTTTTTGCCTTGATCAGGTGCTCCGCAACAAAATCATAGTCATCTTCTTCCTCCACCCGCCGTCGTTTCTCGCGGGGCCCGAAGGATTCTAGCGACGCCATGAGACCTGGCGCTGGCGATTGGGGCCTTGATCTGAGGGCTATTGTTTCCAGTAGGTCGTCGTCGTCATTTGCTGGGCTTGGGCGCTTCGGTGGCGGCCCAGACGATGACGAAAGCACTTGGCGGTGTGCCAACTTGGGACTGGCGGGTATTTCTGGCGAAGGGGACCGAGATGAACTAGCTTGCGCTTGCGCTTGCTGTGTGAAGGCCCTGTTCGTCCGTGCCAACGACGGGGGTGGTTCGTCTTCGTCCTCATCTCCATAATCTACTAAAGCTCCTAGGATAGGTGTCCTCAACGGAGGCCGGTATCCCTTAGTGCTCGCTCCAATAGATGATCGCCGTTTTCGTTTGAGGAGGTTGCTAGATATAGGTTGGGCGGCAGGGGATGTCTTGGGCCACGCTGGGCTGACGACATGCACAAAGTCATCTTCGTCGTCGTCGGCGTTGAAATAACTTTCCTCCTCGGCGTCTAGAGCACGGCCAACTGGGTGCGAAGCACGAGAGTCCAGAGGCCTTTAAGTTTACTCAGTCAACCGCATTTTCTACGGAAACTATATATTGGACATACGTTTCGGATTTCGGATTCTCCTGTAGTGGTTCCCTCATTTCGAACTGGACCCAAGCAATGAACTGCTCGAATCGTTGACCACCCAAAGGGCTCTGCGCCAGCGTCCGAAGTTCCTTTTCATGTTTACTCAAGCAGAATTTGCCGAGTTCCTTGACTTTTTCCTGTGTCAATTACAGTCAGTTGTATTACCCTGTTTCAATATATTGCAATCACCTTGCGGATGAAATCGAAATACTCTTGACATGAACAGCTGAGCAAGTTCTCGCGCCTTGATTCTTGTATTGTGAGGTCAAGAAGAGGTTTCACAATGTCGTGCTTCAGGATCTGTGCGTGTATATTGGGATTGTTCTGTCTGAGGAGAAGGCGGAATATCCGGAAAGCAGCTAGAGACGAAAGTCAACGTAAAAATGACGACGGCGAAAGAAAGCTGCATACCATGTCGCAAATGTTTATCCCTCGCCTTAAGCAGGCTCGCAACCCGAACAAGGACGTTGGAAGACACCATGTAAAAGTGTATGCGGAAGTGATGCTGCGCTACGAAATTGTACATCAGGTCACTGAGGTACACGTAACGATTTGTCTCTTCTCGCGTCAGCGGTAGGACAAGTTCTGCAAAAACAATTGTCAGCGCAGAGAAAAACATAAAGTAATTCGGACCTTACCCTGGACGTTCCGCCACTCAGGTAGTTCAAAAAATGGCTTAAAAAGGGTCCGCAAACATTCCTTGTAAAAGTAATCCATGAAACGCTCAGTTCCTGGATCGTCCTTTCGTGGAAGTGTCTTATTCCCTCCAAGAGCCTTATTGCATAAAGTTAGCTTTGAGCAACGTAATTCAGAAATGAAAACTGACCTGCCCAGCCTCCGTTCCGGCGGCTGCGTTTGCTCCTGAAACTCCTGCATCGACGGGCGGCGTGTCCATCCACACCTTCAATGCATCCCCCACCTGACACTGAACAGCCAATTCCTGGCTCTGGGCTACAATCCTACAAGCCATCTCTAAAATCGTCTCTGCCTTGTCAGCACCCTTCCGCTTGCCTTGACGCTCCTTCTCAATCGCCACCTGCTGCTTCAGAACGTGTCCCCGTACGCCATTGAGATCATGATCCAACAAGGTGCTGAGAATCTCCCCCGCTGCACTGATCATGGGCTTGTTCACCTTGTCGCGCTCAGGGAGGCTCATCGCCCATTGTACGCCAAACAGCACGCCGCGATCGACAAGCGTCCGGAAAAGCACCATCCGAGCCGTAAGTTGCACATTTTTGCCCATAGCACACAGCTGCTGCACGAAAATGACAACTTCCCGCCTGAGCTCAATTTCTTCCTCTGTCAGATCATCCGGGGGCGCGAAGGCGTAGTGGTCTGGTCGTTTGGGGACGATTGGGGCGGGCGCGGGAGCGCTGTCATTGAGTTGTGTGGATGCGTCGCTGTTCGGTTTGGGGCTGGATATCGTTGGTTTTTGGTCGACATCCATTGCGTCTGGAGGGACATTCCCATTATTGTCAGTTGGTACGCCGATTGTTGCTGGTTGGACTAGTTTCTTGCCGTTCACAGGAGGTGTTGGACCAGGGGTTGAGGTTGCCCCGCCGCTTAGCATGCATTCGTCCACGAAAAGTTTGACAATTTGGCGAAGGCAGTTGTGGTCACTTTGCACGTAACTAATGATGTCAATCTGGTTGAAAATAATACATGAATTAAGAACGTTGAATGTTGAGTCGTCGAGTACGCGGGCCAATACAACGTCCTTGAGGAATTGCAGACGGTATGTGTGGTGAATTCGTCGCTCGATATGGATTCGTATCGAGATTGGATGGTGGAAGCGGGCGGTTTGGTTGAAAAATTCGCGATAATTAGCTTTATGATTAGGGAAGTCGGGGTCATCTACTGCAGCGTAAGTCTGCGCAAAAAAAAAAAAAAGTTGAGTAAACCAACATTCTAACATTCCGATGACGCCGAAAAATAAGTCGTCTTCCAAAATGTGTTCGTACATCGTGTGGTCGTTAAGCATTACTATTATGGAGAGAACAATTAGTTTGCTTCGGTGGAGTGGAATGAGACATCACACACGTATCGTTTGCATCATACTACAGAGAGCATGTAGGGTCTCCAGGACTTCCAAATCCTCGGCCTCGTTGAATACCTCGATCAGAGCCTTGATGTAATTCTGGGACATAGAGGAAAAACAATTATGCATCAGCTACCTGTACTGAGGATACAAGATACAGACAATGTTACTACACAAAAAAGGATAGACTATCCGAGAATAACGATATTGAAAGAGACATGTAGAGATGAGCTCACCTCTCCTTGTATGTATGTACATAGTCGTTCCTTGAGGTTCTGCGTCCGACTCAATGCCTTGATAGCTCGTTCTATGTCCGCAATATTTCCAAGGTCTGGTTTCGGAAGATGTCCACTGTCCACAATGGCCTTGGTGGTGGTGGTGGACGAACTGTCAGGTTTGGTAAGCGGCGAAGAGTCTGGGAGTCCCTCGGGGTTCATGTGTCGTTGAACTTCGTTAATGAAAGACCAAACTTCCGCGCAACCCTCGGGGTCTTGGAAGCTGAGAGCATAATCAACGCCATCGAGTTCGGTCCAAACAATGAGGGTATCTGAGCAAAGGTGTGAGAAATGCTAAGACGCCTTGAAGGAAGGCTACCCACCTTGTTGTCTTTGATACACGTCAAGGGAGCGAATCACTGTGGAAAGAATGATTTCATCGTAGTGCTTTTCTGAACGGGCAATCAGAAGAGCTTCGCTAGTATCTTCATTGAATTGGCCAAAGCAAAAGGCAGTGCCTTGATCTACCCATCTGGAGCCAACGAGTTCGTAAACCTAGTGTCAATGTATAAGCATACAAACCTAGACGTTCACGGTTGAGCATACCTTGACGCGTTTTAGTTCAGGGTCTCCTTCAACTGCCCAACCATGACCTTGATCAGCTCCAGCGTCCGGTGCATGCTCAAGTAGGTCAATCTGCTCGTCTGAAGCTTCCAGAAAAGCCTCGCTTTCCTCTTTTATCGGTTCTAGGTCGTGGTGTTGGTCAATTGCGTCCGTTGCTTCTTCGGGTGGATTGACGCCGGTGGCTGACCGAGTCGAAGAATCATTGAGAATAGTGTTTTCTGGCGCAGTGTTGAGCTCAGAATGTAGAACGTGAGTATCAGTGAAGTCGACGGGATGTGCTGTTGGCGAAAGTGGCGCTGGAGAGTCTACGGGTGATGGTTGGGTATTGGAAGAAGTGGAACCAGCACCGTTGGACTCTGTAGAATGAGAAATGAGAGAGGTTGTGTTGTCGGAGGAGCCTGGGTCTGAGCTCATTGGCAGGAGGAAGAGGAAACGGACCAAGGACGATATAACACACGATCAACGAGGCCGTGGGTACTTTTTTGCAAATCAACTTCGGCACGCGAACTCTCCGCGACCTCTTTATCCTCGCTGTCGTCCCCATCGCGCTCACTGCTGCCAACAACAACAAAACCTTTTAATGTCCCCGTTTAATTCTTCTTATTTCCTTCAAATTTCACGCTAAAGTCGACGCGGCTTCGGTGTTTTAAGAATCCTTATGTAAGCACCTGAAAAATTAGCGTGATGACAGTGTCAACTCTCCGGAGTTGACCACGACCACAATGGACTCGCGTCTGTCCAGCGTTCTCGCCATTACTGGCATTACCCTCGTCGGTGGCGCAGTTGCCTATGCTATCTACTTTGACCACAAGCGCAGGAGCGACCCCGGCTTCCGCAAAAAGCTTCGTCAGTGTTAGTTTCACTACTTTCTGCTTCGTCATTAACTTTACAGCTCAGGCAAGGAAAAGAAGCGCGTTGACAAGACCATTGCCGAGTCAAAACCCCCTCAACAGGAGAGTGAGGATGGCGAAAAGCTTACTGCTGCATTGCGGGAGGCCTTGGAACAATTGAAAAAGGAGGAGCCCCCTGCAACTCCCCAACAAAAGGAGAATTACTTCATGGAACAAGTGGCGTTGGGCGAACAGTTGTCAGCCAGAGGTACATCCCATATAAATCTATGTGCTTCCAGCTCTCCTGACTGTTGCCGTCAGGTCCTGCCTTGTGGATCCCAGCTGCTATGGCCTTCTATCGCGCGTTAAAGGTGTATCCTTCTCCAATGGAACTTCTCCACATTTATCAAAGCACCATCTCTGAGCCGATATACAAGGTTTTACCCTTCTTTCACAACTACTGCAATGCGCTAAACTTCTATCCCAGATGATTATGGAGTTAGCCAGCCTCGATGTAAGTCATAGTCCTTCCCCTGTGGGCAAGAGTTCTGGCGACATCGAAGATGGGGAGCGAAGCCCGATAAGTGGCGGGCCACCGTCAGAGGCGTCATCGCAAGAGTGGGACAAGGTCACAGACCCAGGCACCGCCCCCGCCTTATAATCGATAATACCTCCCCATTCGGTCATGAGCTCCGGGTGTTAGAGGGGAGGAATCACCCGTGGTGATGGACATTTGGATGTTATTTTGAACTGCCTCGTGCCCATTTAAACCCACCGAGCGTTATATGTGATCTAATAAAACTTTTTCCTTTTTTCTTTTCTATGTGTAAATCATTCAGGCCAAAACCAAAGCTGAAGGTGAGCCAGCGGAATTTCCAGTCTCATGTAATAAACTAAGGCGTGCTCATAGGTTACTATGACAAATTCCCTCCTCAATCAATGAATACGCGCATTGAAACGCGTGAGGGCCGTAAGGTTCTAGTCCTCAGCAAGGATGTTGCAGCAGGCGAAGTCATCTACAAGGTTTTCCCGATGAATGTTCGTCAACTTCATCTCCTAACACGTCGATAGGAACAACCCGTTGTAACGGCTCTCGATGCTGACCTCCAAGAGTCAGGCAAATACTGCACCCACTGTCTACGTGTGATCGAACCTGGCACGTCTATCCAACCTCCCGAAGCAGAAAACCCAATGGGATCGACGTACTGCTCAAATGCCTGCCAAGTTGCTGATGAGGCCCAATCGCATGATCTGCTTTTCACCACCAAGCCTCCTTTACCTGCCGAAATGGTCCCGCAATACAACCAGGATGCGCAGGAAGCTCGTCGCATTGCGCAAGAAAAGTATGTTGCTTACCTCAAGAAGGAAGGTCGTGCTGCACCTATGCTCGTCGCTCGGTTCATTGGTCGCCAGGTCTCGGTAGAGACCTCCAAGTTAATGGGTGCACCCAAGGTTAAAGGTGAATTCACGGACGCTGAAGACGGGGAATATTTGTTGGCCGATCATCTCGAACGTTTGCGATTCCTCGAGCTGAAACCCCCTGTGGAAGACCGTGAGCTCTTGGCAGGCGTTCTGCAGAATGCGTTACCCGGCTTGGAGCACTTCGTGACCGACGAATCGCACGCAGTTAACCTCGGTAAAATGACCTATAATGCTTTCGGTGTCTGCTTCGATGGTGGACGAGACGACAAGGTTAGCTTTGCTCCCACGCTCGTTTTGATATATAAGCTCATATCTAACTTCCTTCATCAGCCTGCTCCTACTGCGCGACCAGAGGATGTTGAAAAGACTCGCACTCCTTACGGCACAGCTCGCCAAATTGGCGCTGCCTTCTACACGCTTTCTTCGTACCTGACCCACTCTTGCACGCCGAGTGCCAAACCATCTTTCAGCGCCGGCACCTCCGAGCTCCATCTTATCGCTAGCCGCGATCTTACGGCCGGTGACGAGCTCACAGTGGCGTTCGTTGACGTAACCAAACAAGAAGATGAAACTACCGTGGAATGCAGGCGCAGGCGGCGCATGGAGCTTGCGCGTGGCTGGCGCTTTGCGTGCCCGTGTGCGCGGTGCGCAGAGGAGGCCAAGGAGCTGAGTGCAGAGGAGAAGGTGGCAGATGCGAATGAGGAAAAGGATGGCTCTAAAGTTGAGGTTTCCACCGCCCGCTTTGACTCCGAGGTGGAGAGCTCTAACGTCGAGTAATGTGGAGCAAAGCTTAGTGCGAATTCCTGTCAGTGGACAGACACGCGTTGGTCGTTCGTGATCTATAGAAGTCTTAAGACCCTTTACTACCTACCTATCTTAAACATAATCTACTACATTTTTACTTTGCTCAAAAGTATCGCTTGCACAATATATGTCCTACCCCCGCTCATTTTAAAATGCGAGCTGTCGACATCGATGACTCCTTGTTAATATCAGATAGTGAAATCAATTGGGTATTATTGTAAGCTAAGCGAGTAGCGATAGTACAAGGAAGATGAACAAATACAACAAGTCATGCAAGGGTCGTAGTAGCTATGCAACAGCACATGAATGGCAAGGAATCTGGATATAGTTAAATATGCGGTGACAATGACAATGACATGCCGAGGGGTACTACAAAAGCAAGAGCAGGTTTCCAGTGACGCCAGGGCGGACAAGGAAAGGCCAAACCCAATTATGGAACAAGGAAAGGTACTTATATGATATTTCATTCAATCGTCCAAGAGTGGATTGTCCATGGGTCAGTAACTAGGCCAAACTTCGCCACATTCCCGAATCTGGGATCTCGCTCCGCGCCTTGAGAATCTTTAGTGCGATCTGCCGGCTGCGTTCTCCTTCCAAAGAGGCTTCTGCTGCCTTAAGTTCATCTTCCCCTAGACTTTCCTCCTCGTCATCGTCATTCACAGATGCAAAGTCGAGAGGTCCCGGGTCCAGCGTGCGAGAGCGGTCCCTCACTGCATAGACAGCCTTCCGAATTGATGTGGACGACTTTCTCTGATTATTTGGGGAGACTAATGCTTGGGCAGCGAGTGTCTTGGGCTGGTAGGAAGCAAGTGAGAGCGGTTCACTGTGTTTCGGTAATCTCATAGCCACCGGCAAGGATCCAACAAATGCTTCAATAGATTAACAGAAGCATCAGTATTATATACCACTTATTATATGGAATGTATTTACCTTGCTGCTGCATGTATTTGGGAAGCACGTCTGGAATAGCAAACCCAGAAGCATCCGTTTCCTTATCATCCTCTCCTTCCTCGGGGATCGCTCCCGCTTCGTGGTAACCTCCTTGTCGTCGCACGAATGTCTGCCAGGCCTTGCTTTCCGGTTTCCAAGCACCTCTATGGCTGGGGGTGTCAGAAGCCAGGAGTTTCAGAATGTTGGGATCCTGCACAAGCATTTCGTGGTCATCACTGCTCTTCGTGGATGAAGCAGCGGGTCCTCCGCCTACAGAGGTCTGCGTTTGTGTTGAAGAGGGGACAGACGGCTTCGGCAGCGACATCATCATCACGGGAGGAGTAGACACATCGCCGTTCCTTGACGGGCGGATGTGAGACGGCGGAGGTAGAGAGGCAGGGCGTAAGCCTGAGAAAGAAGTTGATAAGCTGTCAGTGTTCTGCAGACGCGACCGTCGGGGTCGAACTGGTGCAGACGGTTGTTCAATGAGTTGAAGAGTGGGCTGAGTTTTATCATGGGATTCCGGTTCGATGCCTTCGAGGTCTTCAAAGTCAAAGATCATATCTAAATTCCAAAGTTGTTAGTTAAAAAAAAAAAGGACCAAGGATGACATCGAAAATACCTGTGTCGGCACGAGCTGCAAGCTCATCTTCCTCTCTTTGCTCTGCAGCAACCTCTCTCTTGATTGTAACCACTGCTGGTTTGTCTTCAAAGGTGACTTTGCGTTTACCCTTGTCGCGTGGTGATGACACAGGTAGTGGCTTGTTATTGTCGGGTTGCTTCTGAGCATCATCTGTGGCGTTCTGGATATTGGAAGAACCAGCGTCTTTCACTTCTTCAGAAACAGTCTGAGGTCGTCCACGCTGACGAGCTTTGTCTGCCTCGAGTGTGACAAAGAACCGATAGCTTGACGCCGTATCCAACCCATCACTCATGTTTCGTCGCACTTGCAGAACATTAGCGGCCGACTGTGGGAGGGCAAGACCTACTGATCCTTCGCTTGACGCGGAATGTGCCGTTCCATTTGACATGATAGAGGGTGATCGATGTTGTTGCGGAGGAGGGGATGTTGCCGTTGCCCTCGGATGATGAAACGAGGAAGTCTTGAGCGATGCCGAAAGCGCTGACATGCGAGGCGCGGGCGGGGAAGATGATCTCGGCCTAGAAACACTAGTGGGAACAAAGTTTCGTACGACACTGGCAGTGGGCGTCCCGAACGTGGTGTCTATCCCATTAACGGTAGAGCGTTCCCTCGATCTGGAGGAAGACCCTCTCCTCACGCTTGAATGCCCAGTCTCAAGCTGTATCCGACTGACACCATCTCTGAAGTTCTTCCACAAGGTGTTAACTTTCCTCCTGAGCTCCGCATCGGCGTTTTCAATTTCCGACGCTTTTAGCTTCATCTGCTGCGTCATATACTCCTCGGCAGCATCTCGTACAACTTGTGACTCCTTGGCCGCGAATTCCGCCAAATGTAGAAAGACCGGATGTGATGGCGTAAAAGGGGGTGGGAGAAACACCGGTCGAACATTGGAGAAAAAGTTGGGTTGCGGTGGAGGAGGGGATGTTGTAGATGAACGTGAGGGTGGTCGTTCAAAGATCGCTTGAGGAGGTGTTTCCGGAGAGTTTGTAGGCAATATGAGGACATTGAACATTTTTGAAAAGTCCACAGATGATGAGGCCTCCTCGATGGCATTTCCGGTCTACAGATTGAGTATTATTAGTAAGTAATAAAGGCTTAAGATGGATAGTGATGACGAAGGATTGTCAGGGTTGAATATGGTACAACTCACCAGGCAGTCCTTGTGAATTTCGATCCACCCGTTCTGGCCCTTCAAGATGTCGCGTTCAACCCAATCTTCCGTCGGCAGAAGCGGCCCCTCGTTTCCTTCGATTTCCGGAGCATAGATTTGGTAGACGCGATAAACCACCAAATGGCAGAGTAGACATGTTACAGTTGTGTATCGAGAAAATCGAGATGTTTCTGGAACTGCTCTTCCCCGCGTTCGCGTCCTGACCGTGAACTGAGGATGGACCTGAGCCGAAAAAATACTAAGAAGGATCCTGGATAATATCGCGCATCAAGACGTACGACAGAGATGCCTTCTTCACCGACAAACAGCTGTGAAAAGGCTTGGTCTTCTGGAGGCGGGGGTGCGGTGTCTTGACTGATGTCCCCCGGCCGAATTCGGATGTTAAGACAATGACAAGTATGTTCGCCGTGAACGCTGCCCGCAGTGATGGCGGGCATAGCAGAGGCAGGAGGGATGCGGGGGAGACCGAGATGGGAGTAGAGATGGAAAGGGCTTCCCGAGTCAGGTGCCGGTTTTCAATTCAGCCGCTTGTATTCCAGTCCAGTCCTTAGCGCTCTACAAAGCAAATATCCCTTTCCCCGCTTGCCACCTCCGCAATTTTATCTGACACAATTCTGTGCCTATCAGGCAGCCTCGGTTACACTTATGCAATCTCGTATTTCTCCCCGCGGATAAAGCCTACCCATTGACCCACGGTACTACACATTTTATATATTCAAACATTAAGATTATGCGGAGCTCCTTACTCTACCTCCGTGAGACCAGGACCTTGTAGCGGACAGAGCCGCTCTGGGCGCGATGAAACTTCCGTTGTCTGTCCTATAATACCCACGCGCGGAAGCGTCTGTCGATAAACAGACCTCTATTGGTTTTTCTTGACCTCCTTCTCTTCGAGCGCTACCACGTCCTCTACCATGACCTGACCATACTCATTGACTCGCTTGGGGTCAATTCGATAAATCCACCGCTACATCATCGGAGTCAGTCAACTTCAGTCCTATGAAACTGCATCACGCTGTCGCTCACCTGATACAGGAATATGAGGAACACCACGTCGTCGCTGGGAATGAACACTATGAGCAGGTGTTTACCGGGTACTTGGTCATGGAACAAAAATACCGGAAACAAGCTAAACGATGCAAGAATGGCATCTTGATACAGAATCTATGGGAATGGCCGGTAGATGTGAGCGTTGCGGAGTGATCGTAAAAAGTAGATGAACTCCATACGCAAAAAAGTCATCAACAACTGTGGAGAGTGTCTTATAGATCATCGCCTTCATCGGCATATGCGCCACACTCTGAAAATTAGTTGTTAGCAACGGACTGCGCGCACGGAGATGGCCGCCCTTACCTTCAGTTTGTAGTTGATGATCAGTTGTGGAACAAGTTGGGCCTATCAACATGGATCAGTTGTGTCCAAAGGCCCAGTTTGAGAGGACGTACGAATCCAAACATGTACACAAAAGAGGTAAGAGTGGATATCACAAAACTGTACCAGCCTCTGTGTGTATTGTACAGAAGAGAGTATATCGTGTATCCAGCAAGAAGAGGGATTGCGACGTAGGAGACATAACGGAATGCCAACTTGTCGTATCTATCGCCCAAGACAGTTGGTTAATATGGCTTCAAGGGCAGAGTAAATCGATTCAACACGTACTCTTGGGTCTTCTTCTCGTCCTCACTTAAGACATGCTTATCTGCAGCACGAGCTCAGGTCAGGTTGTGCACGTGAGTGATCTACACTCACCCTTGATATCAAGTTTGTAAGGGATCAGTGAACCAGCGGGTGCAGGTACCACGTTGATATCCACGGCTTTGGTTATCTGATGTCATTTTGTCAGGAACACATGCACGACTGGGAGCGATTGTGATAACGGACCTTCCAAGCCTCGATGACGACACCCATACCTGATCCGAATAAAATCATCCAACTTGTATTCTCGTTGTTGTCAATGAGGTAAAGGAGAACAATAAGTTGAACGAAGACGTTCGTAACAATCTAGATCGTTCCTGTGAATAAGGCAGCGCCGTAACAATGAAACGCGCTAAACGTACCGTCCTAATGGTGTGACGATGAGCCAAAGTGCAGCAAAAATACAATGTATACGCGCAGCTCCTCACCTGACGGAAACACCGACCATCTCCTTCTTTTGGCGCCAGTGGGAGACGTCGGACTTGAAAGCGAGCATCTCGAACCTGAAAGCCGAAACCCATTAAGCCCACATTGGTCGATTGAATGCAAAATATCCCGTACAATACGTGCAAGCAGCTGACGAGACCCGTCAACCCAAGGAACCAGGGATTCGTCTCAGTGAGCATGCGCTTGAGCTCATCCAGTTCCGCACCAGCACCAGCTCCCTGCTGCTTCGCGGCCTCATTGAATCCATTCGTCAACGCAGCGAATATCTGGAACTTGAAGTATGACATGGGCTGGAGTACGATTTGTATCGGAAGTGAGGGCGTCGTGCTGTTGAGCTCAATGTAGTGTTCGCGGAGATGCCAGAATTCGTTGGGGAAGATGATGGGCTTGTAGTAACCTTGAGTGGCGGTAGCATCTCGTTCGGGGGTCAAGAAGATGTCTACAGCACAGCAATGAGCGAATCATACAGAGCGATGCACAAAGATACACGAACGTTCAGAGACGGGAGGCGGAAGGGTACTATAAGGTATCTTTGCTGCGTCCGAGATGAGTGCAAGAGTGATGTTCTGATGTCAAAGTGTTAGAATGAATGGTAAAATGAACATGAATCAGTATCAACCTGGTACCAATGCGAAACAATCTGCTCGACCTAAATCAATACAAGTCAGGTCGTGTCTTTAGATTGTTTAAACCTGCAGAAAATACCTCTTCAGGCTCCTCTACCTCTGGCTCTGCGGCGTCTAATCCACCAAGAAGTTTTTTCTCTTTCCGCAGTCTTGTTTTTGCAAAGTACGGAGTCAAGACTGAATGACGGAGACATGAGGTCAAAAAATTCTATCAACGTGATTTATACGCACGCCTGCGAACAAAGTGAATGTTCTCCGGCTTAAACGATGCGTGGTTAGGATCGGGAATCGCGCCCTCTTTCGTGAGAAACACGTCCATCCACAACGAGCCGTTTCTCAAGACACTCTGAACAACACAGCGCAGGAAGGACGTTGAGCACAGCGGTTTAATGGGGAAAGGTATTATTTACCATAGGGAACTTGACATCAAACTCCACTGAATGCGCAGCGTTCCAATCTCCAAAAGTTATGTTCGACCACACGAACGTCGGTAGACCCTTGTCCTGCTCTTTGAGCCAGTTGGGTTTGTTGAAGATCTGTTGTACAGGTGCAGTCGTCAGGCGCACGTGCATGTCCAACGATTGTCCTAGAGCCCAACCAAGCTCGGCCTGAGCAGGTGGAAGGGACCATGGATCAACAGGAGGGGCATTTGGATCACCAGACTTGGCTGGTGTGACAGGCTTTTGGGCAGGTGAAAAGAACTTTGTGGCTGGCGGTATGAGTAGTTAATAGAATGAAAACAAGGTGTGTAAGGTGTGGCACCTAGCTGCAGTACTGCCCACATGAAGAAGGCTTGCTATTTCATTAGGCATCGTCAGAAACTAGTTTGCAAATCAGGACTGAGGAAACGTACCTGAGCCATACCAATGACCTTCTGGAGGGTGGATTGCTCCTCTCGTCTTGGAGCACCCGTTCCAGCAGCAGCAGGCGCTGCTACTCTGCCTGGTTCAGCCATGGTGGCAAGGTGTTGGTCACTGAGAGATGTGCTTCTTAATTGTGCCCGAAGCCTGAACGCATCAATTACCGGATGATCATTTGGTCACATGGTTACAATATTGATTGATCTCCTCTTTAGATGTTCTCTGCACCATGATGATGTACCTATACTTTCCGTTAAACATTCGAACAAGAAGACTAATATTTGAGAAAGATTTGGAGTAAGTTTGTGTATAAAGAGGTGTAGCATACTAATATCTCGCCTGGCAAGAGTATCTACAAGAAGAAAGAGCATTAGTCGAAGGTTGCCATATTTCTTTCCATACCAGAAACGTCCAGTGGGCTATGTTGTAAAGAAGCTTTACTTTCCATAAGAGCCACTATACTTGAATGTACCCTCTGTCGGTTCCAAGCGATGCTGACCTCAGCAAATGTGATACGAAAAGTATCATAACTATTTTTTAAAAAAAATCAGTTAAGTGTGCCGGGTATTTGGCCCAAAGAAAGAGTTACCGAATGGGAACGCGGAGATCACCAATGAGATGCTCAAAGTCGTCTTTGGATATCTTTTTTCGTTTTCCAAGGTCGGTGGCCCTTCGCGGCCCAAAAATGCACCAAAGATTGCGGCGTCGGCGTAAACTCCATCATAAACAAAACGCGCCGTATCCGTCTTACAGGAAGGTTTCCACTCAGGGTATGTTAGACATGGGGCGGAAAAAGAAGAATGATATCGAAAAAAACGAATGGTCATCTACTTGCGAATGCCACTCCTAGCCGCGGCGCGAAGTTTGTTTGCAGCAGCATGCAACTCTTCGGGAGGCTTTTCTTTGAGCCTTTGGGCGTCAAGTTTCGTCTCGAGGCTGCGCGCGTAATGAGCAAGCTCGATGAAGGCCTGTTGAACATCAGCTTCGCCCTTGGGCACGGGAAAGCCCATGAGGTTGTGGAGTATGTTATTGACGCTCTCGATGGCTTCTTCCTGGGCGAGACGCGCCTTTTTTTGAGGCAGCGCCTGATGATTCGCCTGCTTTTCGCTTTGTAGATGACATTGGAGAGAAATTGACGCGACAAAGGACGCGTCTTGTTTGCCAACAGTGGCTGTGATGGTTGATTAATGGATTGATTGATTGATTTACAAGTAAATAATTGTGAAATTGGGTAGATATTATAACAAAAGGAGGTGATGGTGATGTTGTTTGAACTGACCATAGTAGGCGTTGGGCAGAGGGTGACAAGAGAGACAAGTTTTGGTATCTCCCGATTAGGAAGGATCCGTGTCACGTTGGCAGCTCAACCCTTTGCCCTGATAGGCGAGTCACGTGGTGTCTAACCCTCTGCCCAGATTGCTTTTTATCTGGCTACGTCGACAACTTGTGTCTTCCCCAAACTCACACCCACACCTCCCTCTCTACTTTACACCACCCCTTCCCCCATATTACACGTAAGTCACCTACTCCTCGCTTATGGCTCTCGCTCACAACTACCACAGATGGCTCGTCCTCGTGAAGATTCCGTCTATCTCGCTAAGCTGGCTGAGCAGGCTGAGCGTTATGAGGGTCAGTTTACATTCGCGTTGTCAGTGGTACAGTTCTGACACCTTTAACTCCAGAGATGGTCGAAAACATGAAGGAGGTCGCATCATCAGACCAAGAGCTTACCGTCGAAGAGCGCAATCTCCTTTCTGTCGCGTACAAGAACGTCATTGGTGCTCGCCGTGCTTCCTGGAGGATCGTCTCCTCAATCGAGCAGAAGGAGGAGTCCAAGGGCAATGAGGCTCAGGTGACCATGATCAAGGGCTACAGGGAAAAGATCGAGGGCGAGCTCGCCAAGATCTGCGAAGATATTCTCGATGTCCTCGACAAGCACCTCATCCCCTCTGCTGCCTCTGGCGAGTCCAAGGTCTTCTACCACAAGATGTGAGTTTTCCTTTCAAACCTAGCCACGTCACGTTCTTATCGATCGTCAGGATGGGTGACTACCACCGCTACCTTGCCGAGTTCGCGACTGGCGACCAGCGCAAGGAGAGCGCCGACAAGTCTCTTGTAGCCTACAAGGCTGCTTCTGATGTTGCTGTTACCGAGCTCCCTCCCACACACCCCATTCGCCTTGGTCTTGCCCTTAACTTCTCTGTGTTCTACTACGAGATCTTGAACAGCCCCGACCGTGCTTGCCATCTGGCCAAGCAGGCTTTCGATGATGCTATTGCTGAACTCGACACCCTATCGGAAGAGAGCTACAAGGATTCGACCCTTATTATGCAACTCCTCCGTGACAACCTTACTCTCTGGACTTCAGACATGCAAGACGCTGGTTAGTACACGCGATACAACTTAAATCATAATTCTTATTGACTTGCATGTGTCCCAGGGGATGCCAAGGATGATAAGCCTGCTGAAGCTGCTGATGACGCCGAGTAGATGTTGTTTCATCCCTATGTTATTTTGACACGTATTCTCATGCGCGCCCTGATCATCATGTGTTGTCTGGCCACCGCTCGCATCCACTCTGCATTGCACACCACCTCACACCATAGTATCTTAGTTACACAATCAATTCATTCATAACATCACCATCGTATGTTGGCTTGAGTACAGCAACTGTTTGAACTTTGTGAGCTGTTCATGTTAGAAATGTTGATGCATCATGAAAAAAATATTTCGTGTCATCACTACAACAAGTTTCTCTCTTACCTATGCCATCAATATCTAATGCATTCATTCTAGGCTCACTTTCACTTACGGCACTTCTTATTTTCTACCGAACGACACTAGACATTACTGAAAACCTTTCACCGCAAGGATGTCGTATGTCATGGATGTCACCGTCTTACATCGTCCAGTCAGACTTTAACACTTCGTGGACACCACTCGCAAAGAGATATTCACTTTCCCTCTATCGAGAAGTGGGATGGGAGCCTACTGAGGTATAGCCTTGGGATCTCATCCAGCTTTGTAACCAGCTGACGTGGTGCAGATCCAGGGCACACCGGTCTTGTTCATCCCAGGAAACGCAGGCTCGTCTCACCAGGTTCGCTCTATCGCATCGTCCGCAGCGCGGCAGTTTTACACATCGCCGTATACTATTGCATCAGAATTTTCATCGGGTTCACACAAAGCGTTGGATGTATTTGCAGGTAGGCGGGCAAACCATGCGCGCCGAACAAGCTCTGACGACTTATTCTAGTGGAATTCAATGAAGATCTTTCTGCGTTTCATGGTCCAACCCTCGAATCCCAAATCATATACACTTCCCATGCGATTTCATACATTCTTTCACTATACCCTCCTGGAACGTCGATAATTGTAATGGGCCACTCCATGGGCGGCGTTGTCGCGACCTCCCTTGCCTCATCCGCCAATATTTCAGCAATTGTCACCATGTCCACCCCCCACACACTTCCTCCAGCCCGTTTCGACTCTCGCATCGACGGCATATACGCCAAAAACCAGCTTACACTTGCCTCAGATCCCACGCCCATCATTTCCTTATGCGGTGGGGCAACAGACATGATGATCCCTTCCGAATCTTGCGTCCTTCCTATCAACGCGACGAGCGATCTACCGCGGCGCACGATCTTTACCTCCGCCCTTGAGGGCGCATGGACCGGTGTTGGCCATCGCGAAATGGTATGGTGCCACCAGGTCCGTTGGCGCGTTGCCCGTGCCGCCCTTGAAGCAGCCAGCGCCACCACCGCTCGCGCGAGAAGCGTCATCCTGGATAAATGGCTACGTGATGGACATACACTCCCCCCTGATGCTTCGGAGGAGGGCACGGCATTCACATTGGTTGATCCACAGAAGTATAGCGTCATGGAGGAGGGTCAGAATCTCGTGGTGATGACTAGATATTTGCGCGGGACTACGACTTTTCTTCTTCCCCTCCCGCTGAGTACGGAGGAGGAGGAGGGTATTAAAGCTGTTCTGCATGTCGGGTTGGGATCTATCTTGTCTGTAGGTCCACATAAAACTGTGCCGCTCAAAGTATCGGTGTATATGTGCACCGATTCAGAAGCGGGGCCGGAGTGCACGCCTTTGTCACCATCACTGTTGAAACTCGTGCCGAACCCTAGGGAAGGGATGAAGTTCCCTCTGCCGGACGAGGGGGCGGATGAGTCAGAGGGGACAGTGGTGTATGAGGCGGATATTCCGGCTGTCGTTGGGGACGACCTCACGCGAAGGTGGCTAGGCATACAAACCCAGAATGGAGATGGGGGAGGCTGGGTGGTGGGTGGGGTTACCAAAAACAAATACGTGATTGAAGGGCCTAGTATGCTGTGTAAGTTATTGTGCGCTGCATTGTTGCTGGGAACCTTTCGCTAATTTTTATGGTTTCAAGCACTTTTATTCAAAGATGCGGAGATCGTTTGGCCTGATAAAACGGCTCTAAGGAGCCATTTTATCTTCCCTAACCTTCTCTCGAGCGCCTTACTTGTGTACAGATATACTCCAACCATCCCAGAGAAAAAGTCTTGGTGTTCAGGTATCCATTTTCCACCGCGAAGAATCAAATGTGACTGCTAACCAATCACCGATAGACCCAATATTGTCACCTTTGATATCCCATACATCCCAACCGGCTGAGACGCACTACTTCCCTGTCAATCCCACGATCGATCGTATTCTCCTGCACACTCACTCCTCCGCACCGTATGTGGCGTCAATTGTACCACGCCGTGGTTTCGACTTTGTGCTCTATTCTTCCGGCACTATTGGATGCAACATGGTAGGATTTAAAATCGGCATTGATTGGTCTACGACGTTGGGTCGATGGGCTTCACGCTACCCCACGACGCTTGTCACTTGGGCAGTGGGTGTTGTGGCATTGATGCAGTTTACTGCGTGGGGCGCATCCGATAAAGGCGACGGTACGTTCTTTTTTCGTCCATTCCTCCTTAGAAATTGTGCTGAGATGTACGGTCTAGCAATGCCGTCCGTCGGTGAATCTCTGACTCATTATGGAAGACATACTCTCAAGCCCTTGTTGTTGGCCTCGTTTGTAGCGGCTCTTTTACCACTCCCAGTTTCCTTGTATACTGGAACTGGTGGAGATCCCTTCTTTGCTGCTATTGCGCCCCTTCTCGTCCTAATTGCTAGCGGGCTCGTGTGCGTGATCTGGGGCGTGTTGATGTATTTGGTGTGGCCCATTGGGGCAATGTCCAATGTTATTTTTAAAAGGTATGTGGACGTGAGATCTTCATTTTTTCATCCAGAAATAATGATGGTCGTAGCCCCACAATTCGAGAACGCGCCGGTGTTCGCCGCAGTACTCTCATCTCCATGGGTTTGATATTCGCGCTTATTTTTGTATTCGTCCCGTGGCAAGTCGCCTTCCTCGGTTGCTGGCTCATCCATCTTTTCAACTGTGCCAATTCCGCGCAGAAAATATCTCGTTTGAGATCTACGCCTCGCGCCACCGCCATACCATTGATCCGAGTCCCCGATCCCGATGGTGTTGTGGAACAGAGCGCGTCAGTGGAAGTGCAAAATCACGAAACACAGGATGAGTCACTGCACAAGTACAGACTTGATAATCATAATCACAACATGCATCTCCTGCTCCTTATGACATGGCTCCTACCCCTGGTGGCGCCGGTCTTGGCGGTATGGGTGCGAACATTGTTTACTGCAGGGTTCACCACTCCGTTTGATGGCGACCACGATTTTCTGAACGCTGCGCCATTTTTAATTTTGGTTGATTTTGCGTCTTGGACCACCGAGAAACTATTTGAACGCCAGAAGTAAGGAAGGGGTTTGATTCCATCTTGTTTCCGTGTTTAACTGATTGACAGTTTTGAAAGGCGGTTATCTGTCAGATGGATTTTCGCAGCGCTTGCTGGGACTGCCTTTTTCATTGGACCACGGAGGGCGTACAGCGTCTTTGACGCAGCGAAAATAGGGATTGGTCTTGTCGTCATGATCCGTGTAGGGCGGCGATATTGGGGCGGCACGGGGTGGTCTCCGATGGATAGACATTCACATACATAGATAACTACATCGTATTAATAGACTCGTCTTGACGCCTAAGGAGGAATATGAGGCAACCACATAACATAGCAAGTTCGCGGAGTTTAAATAAATGCAGGGTAGGTTGGAGTGTGATGGAGTGTGCAAGTCTGCACCGCCTCCAAAGTTCGAAAATTCGCAACTGATTCAAGGCAGCACAAGCATCAGCAACTCATCTGGCGTATCATGACGCTTAAGTCGCCTTCCCGCGAGTCGTTCCAAAAGAAGAACAATTTGGTACTTTCGATCTGATCTGATCATATGCCACTATAGACAGACGATCCTCCATCGACATCTAGCGAATGGGCGATGTTGAGTTTATATAACATGTTTCGGTTGTCAGGGCCGTTTAGCTGTATCTGTTTTGCAGTGCCACTCAAAACGAAGAATATATTGTGTGAGATCCTTCATGATACACGCGGACAGGTAAGAATCCGGGCATGCACTAGACAATTGAACGGTCTAGCCCTTCCATTTTTTTACCCGCGTAGCCATCAACGGTCATCCGCCGCAACGGCGGTAGGCAACTGTTTCGATGTTCAGCACAAGGCGAGTGCGATGCGAACAAACGATTGAGTATTGAAAGGAATATTGCGCCACATTATCGCATCGCCCTCGATGCTTCCGCAAGTCGTCGCGCCTTGGATGAAAAGTCGGCCGGCCACGTGAACTCGGTTAAGGTTCAGGGCCAGTGGAAGCTTGCCGCAGCTGGCAGTATACTGTTGACGGCCAGGAAAAATAGGAAAAAGTGCTGGGAAAGTAGATAGTGTTTTTCTTTGGAGAATTATGCAGTCTCAAGGAGACTTGAGTGGGGCATGAGGGTATTTTGGAGGGGACAAGAAGTGGACGGGCCAGAAAAGGAAAGCTTACCCACGCCGATGCATCAAATCAAGAACATGGGCTAAGTTCACACTCCGCCACTCTCTCCCTTGTGCTTGCGACTCTCGAAACCTTGTAAAGGACTGCTTAAGTTCACCTAGAAAATCCTTCTTGGTCTTCAACTACATGCACAGCACTGTTTCCAGTGCCTCCCCACGCGGGACCCCTTCCCGTCGTGGCAAATCTCCCAAGTTTCGACCAGACAGCCCATCAGAAGCTAGTTCTAGTCATATGCCCACCGTTTTCACCAAGGAGCCTCTCACCACATTGACCTCGTCCTTAAAAATTCTCGTTGAGGGTACAACTCCAATTGAGCCCGACTCCGACCAGGACATTACCGAACCTGCGCCCCAACAGTCAACTAGCGAATCTCACCGGGCGCCCCGTAAATCAAAGACAGACGCCCTAGCCGCACTCCACTCCCATGCAAGGTCATCTTCCCCAAGTGGCGACGACGACGACCATTTTCATGACGCCGATAACTATCGTATTCCTGTCGCTCCGACTCTGGATTTGTCTACGGTGAGGCTACCAGGCCCTCGTCATCCCAAGATTGAGGGGGTAGAACCTCGTCCGTTTGGGCTTGAAGACTGCCCTGAGTATCACCCCACAGAGGAAGAATTCAAAGATCCCATGGCCTACATTCGATCCATATCCGACCAGGCTAAACAATACGGTATTTGCAAGATTGTTCCTCCGGAGGACTGGAAAATGCCGTTTGTCACAGATACTGAGGTCTGCCATAATTTTCCAACTCATTTGACCCATCGTTCACATTGTCTATAGACTTTCCGATTTCGAACTCGGCTGCAGCGCCTGAATTCTATTGAAGCATCCTCAAGAGCTAAGTTGAACTTTTTGGAGCAACTCTATCAGTTCCATAAACAACAAGGAAATCCTCGAATCGTTATTCCCACAATCAACCACAAACCACTCGATCTTTGGCTTTTACGCAAAGAAGTCCACAAATTGGGTGGTTACGAAGCTGTAAGTCCGCTTCTACGCCACAGATGTCAGACTTATCTATGTTTCAGGTTACGCGTGAGAAGAAATGGTCAGACCTTGGCCGCATACTTGGTTATCGAGGTATACCGGGACTCTCCACCCAGCTCAAACAGTCGTATGCTCGGGTGATCCTCCCTTATGAAGACTTCTGTGAAAAGGCAAAGAATATTCCAGGGGTTAGTCCGCCGACATATGACCCACAACTGAAGACACATCAGAATATTCAGTCTCTGGGAAAAGCACAGACTAGTCCCAAGAAGACATCTAGGTTGAGTTCTATCACCGCCACTGCGGACGACTCCAGTCCACCTTCCAGTCCTCTGACCGACACTTCCAGCACACTCTCTGATGCTCCGGAAGACAAGCTCAAAGGCTCTCGTGATACTAAGCCACGAAGTACGAGAATGGGCTTTCAGGAGCAATGTAGGCTTCTTTTTTCGTTTCTTCATTACAAGTTTTCTTACTTTTTCTAGCGACTCCGAAAAAAGCTGTGAACCTTACGACCCCTGTGGTTCCACCGCCTGTCTTCTACGACACGTCCAAAGTTGATACGAGAGGAACCCCCGAAGTACAAGCGAACTCTTTTTTGCACCACTTATCACTCATAATTGCATTAGCAAAGCTGTGAAATCTGCCATAAGAAAAATCATGGCACGGAAATGCTTTTATGTGACGGTTGTGATTGTGGTAGGTGTATCATTAAAGTTTTAAGGGATCAAATCCAATATATTTTCTCTTAGGATTTCACATGTTTTGTCTCCGACCGCCTCTGACAGCAATTCCGAAGGAGCAGTGGTTCTGCTATACATGCTTGTCTGGAACAGGTGGTGATTTCGGTTTCGACGAAGGGGAAGAACACAGCCTCTCCACCTTCCAGGCGCGTGATAAGGAATTCAGGCGACGATGGTGGAGAGATCACCCACCAGAAAGAACGAATCCTTTACAACCGGACGATTTAAAAATCCACACGATCGGTGGCGTACAGGTTCATGAGTACGACGTCGAGAAAGAATTTTGGCGCTTGGTTCAATCAACGAATGAAACTGTGGAGGTGGAATACGGGGCAGACGTTCATTCAACAACCCATGGAAGGTGATCATCAATTACTTCATTGTGTTCAACACCTCATTTAACTGTGCTCTAGTGCAATGCCTACAATTGAGACCCATCCACTGAATATTTATTCAAGAAATCCGTGGAATCTTAATAATATTCCCATCATGAAGGAGTCCCTTCTCCGTTTTATCAAATCTGATATTTCTGGTATGACCGTTCCATGGACTTACGTTGGCATGCTTTTTTCGACCTTCTGTTGGCACAATGAGGTATATCGGCTGACTATGTTACTTTGCATGCGTACTGAAAAAAGAAATAAATAGGATCACTACACATATAGCATTAATTACAGTGCGTATTCTCTGATTCAGTATCTCATGGTCTTGCTCACGTTATTTTTAGTGCACTGGGGAGAGACTAAAACGTGGTATGGCATTCCTGGCGACGATGCAGAGAAGTTCGAAGCTGCGATCAAGGCTGAGGCGCCTGATCTATTCGAGGCCCAACCAGACCTTCTTTTCCAATTAGTCACCCTGATGAATCCAAAACGGGTTAAGGATGCAGGAGTGCATGTATATGCCTGCAATCAGCGCGCTGGCGAGTTTGTTATCACTTTTCCAAAGGCGTATCATGCAGGGTTCAATCAGGGCGTAAGTCATGTTCCTTATGAGAAATACCTGTGTGCCTCATTGACGTTCACAGTTCAACTTCAACGAGGCTGTTAATTTTGCGTTGCCCGACTGGTTAGACTATGGCCGAGATTGCGTTGCAAGATACCGAGAGCATCGCAAATTGCCCGTCTTTTCTCATGACGAGCTGCTAGTCACAATAACTGAACAGTCGCACTCTATCAAGACTGCGACTTGGTCAGTGCTTTACTTATCGATAATACACTGGAAATCTCACGCGTTTACTCTTCAGGCTACATAAAAGCCTGCAGGAAATGACCGAAAGAGAGCTTTCTGCACGCGCTAAGGCTCGGGCCCTGGGACTCCCCGAGGTTTTGCAAGAAGAGGATCGTCCTGATGATCAATACCAATGCACAGTCTGCAAAACTTTCTGCTATCTATCTTTTATCGTGTGCTCCTGCACCTCCAACGTCGCCTGTGTTGACCATATTGATCTGCTCTGCGAGGATAACCCCCGTCATCAACTCACGCTGCGAAAACGATTATCTGACAAGGCACTTACAGAAACAGAAGCCAAATGTACGGAACGTGCCAACGCCCCGGCGCTATGGCATGCGAAGTTGGCCCGAGCGCTCAACGAGAGTAGTCGTCCTCATATCAAACATCTTAAAGCTCTTCTTGCTGAAGGAGAACGCATCAACTACCCACTCCCCGAGCTCAGTTCCCTTCGAAAATGTGTTACTAAAGCTAACGAATGGATCGACTCAGCCAACACCTTCCTCGTTCGGAAGCAAAGTCGAAAGCGTTCTCGGCGGCCTCGAGGACGCGCTTCAGTCGGCGACCCCGCTGATCTACCAGAAGACCCTGGCGATCGCCCAGATCGGAGCTTAGTGGAATTATATGCGCTCTCACGCGAGGTTGAGGATCTGGGTTTTGATGCCAACGAGATTGCCAGCCTCGTAACTTTGACTCAGAATGCTGAACGGATGAGGGAAAGAGCCAATGCACTCCTTCATACCCAACCTGTCGATGAGAGTCGGGAAACTTTTATCCAGGAATGTAAACGTCTTCTCGTAGATGCGTCCTCGATCAACGTCGCCCTAGAAGAGCTTTCCGCTGTGGAGGCAATTGTCGATCGACAACAGCTTATGAAAGAATTGCAGGAGAAGTTTGAGGAGGAGGAATCCCCGTTGACGCTCGATGAGGTTCGCCAATATCTGGCTCGGGCCCGAGCTTGCCAAGTCGATCCCGAACATAAACATATGCGCATGCTTGAGTCCCGTCAAAGGGCTGGAAGTACTTGGGAAGAAAGGGCACAAAATGTGCTTACACAGCCCGTGAAAACCATTGAGGAGCTTGAAGATTTCGCCGATTTGGATCCTTCTATCCCGATGGATCCCGGAGTATTGAACCGTCTCATGGCAGCCCGCGCGAAGGCAAAGGATTTCGACAAACAGGCCAGAGCGTGGCTCGAGCCTGAGTCCACTGCACCCAAGCCTAGGGTTGTAGAGGTCTTACGAATGGTCAGCCGAGCCGAGAAAGATTTCAGTATTCCGTCTGTAATGGACCTCAAGCGAACCGCAGAGATTGCTAAAGACTTGGAGACACGGTGTGATCACGTCCTAAGGAACACATTCCACAATACGGAGGATGATCTTTTCGTCACAATGGGACAGTGGAGGACATACACGCAGGACCATCTCCGCATGTTTGCCCTTCCTATCTTTGACAAGCTTAGCACGCAGATTAGGTTACACGAGCAGTGGCTTACAGAAATACCGTGGTATTGCAAAGAACACAAGAAACCTCATTTCAAGACTATTCTTGAGGATGTCATTCAAAGCACCGATCCTGATGACGACTACCCTCCGACCGACGAGTTCATTACTTGCATCTGTACTAATCCTGTCAACCCTCCGTCTCCTGGGGAGAAGTCTGACGCTGTTCAGTGCGATCATTGTTATGCTCGCTTCCATGGTGTGTGTGCCAAGAACGGTGGTTCGTGTCCATTCTGCGATCACCATCACTGGAATGGCGAAATTCATAAGGAGCGTAACTGGCACTCTTGCTATCTTCCCAAAATCCTCGAGAGGGCCCCGGATATTTCTAAGCACTATTCCAACGACTGGAAACAGTTGGAAATCATTGTTCATCGTGTCGACAGGGTCTCTAACGTCATTGGGCAGTTTTTGTCATTCACTTCACTGCCTGCCAACCAACATCCGAGACATATTTACCTGGTTCGGCACTACATGCGCAAGCTTTACAGGATGCAGTTCGCAGTTTCGCCCACCCCAGGTGTATCGTTTGGTCTCGACCTAGCTGGCCTACACCGCTTGCTGGCTGGAGGCAAGACATCTGTTCCTCGCCAGAAGAAGAAAAAACGCGTGCGCCTGACCTTTAAACAGGACGAAGATACTGATTGGTCAGATGGCACTCGTTGCATTTGCAGAGGTCACACAAGCTATATTCTTGACCATCCAACCATCAAATGTGAAACGTGCAGTCGATTGTATCACGCGGATTGTGTCTTCTATCCAAAAGATCTCATTGGCAGGTCTCAATTCACGTGTCCCTTATGTTGTCTGCGTAAGAATGTCGCATACAAATATTCCGACGTACGAGTCCAACCAGCAGGTAGGACTATCGCTACTTGTATTCCCTTCCGTTCTGACCGTTCCTTGTTTCAGTCTCTCCACCAAATAGTGTGCCCGAAGCCTACATTGATTTGAAGAGAATGCTAGAAACTCACAGTAAAGATATTCTTTACATGGAGCTACCGAGGCCGTCAAGGGAAACTCTCTTTGTAGAACTTGTCGAATATGGCGCCGGGGGTCTGCCGCCTACCCCAAGATCAGCAGCTGCTACACCTCAATCCGTTATTCATTCTTTGTCAAGGTCTACCCCTCCCCAGGCTGGACCTTCTAACCACGACTACCATCCTCCTCAGCGCTCTCCGCCAATCTCTCGCAGCCGCCCAGGATCTGTCTATGACTCCCCGAGATCTCCGCCCATAGAAATCCAATTACCCCGAGGCAATCTGTGGCCTTTTCGTAGGGAGTCGATCTCGGGACCTCCTCGACCTTCGCAATCTCCTCAATGTGAATATCCCCTGCCACCTTCTCAACAAGGATTTCCTTCCAGAAAACGCAAGTACACAGAAGACATTTCAAGCCCTGAAGACTTGTCTCGTCTCTCGTCAGGATCATCTGCCCCGCCTCCTCCCAAACGACACCCTCCGACCACCTCTGGACCGCATTCTTCTCCCGAGATTCCACTGCGCCACGTACAAACATTATCTCCGTCTTTGGCTATGATAGTTTCACCTGTGAATCAGCAGGTCCTTACATCGTCCCCCCGATCCCAATACATCCCCCTTCCGCTCCGCAACCCACCCAGTGGTTCTTCACCCGTGCAGCACGGGAGCAAGCCCCTTATGATGCAGTAGTGTATAACATATGCGTTTCGTTGAGATGCTGTATTTTTGTTTTGTTTTCTTGCTATCGCTATGTACTGCCTAATTGAATAAATCTTTCTATCGGACATCAAATTTCAAAGTATCGAATCAGTAAAGGATACACTGAATGGATGTCCGAACATAGTACCGACGAACGACTCTCAAGGAAGCGCCTATGCACGACCTCGAGAAAAGGCGCTTCATGTATCGCCGAGACTCTAGTAGTGTATCCATACCTTCTTCACAATAATGTCATGTCGGCACGCTATTTCTTGCAGACTGGATTGAAGCGCGCAGAATATACATATAGAACTCGATCACTACTAGTATAGACGATCTTTGCCCATCACGTTCAGTTATAGTGCTTAACTACAACTCCGTTGACCAGCTCCTCCTCAACCCCTTCCTCCGCTCCCTGCTTGAGAGCAACTTTCCCGTAAGACTCTGTCCGACTCCGGCGCCATTCTTCCATTGTTGGTGCATCCTTGGGGTCACACATATAAGTCATGCCCGCCGTTTGCAATACAGGGCTGTCTTCGAACGGAACAAGCTTCGTGTCATCATTCGGCATAGCGAAGTAGAAAACACCGAGACGAGGCACCCCGCGCTGGTCAGCTGGTGGTTGAATGACACGATGTCGCGTAGCAGGATAAAACTTCCCGCAAAGGAATTCCATGGCATCTCCAGCATTTACGACCTGGTTTTTGTGTTAATCAACTGGAGATAAACAGGCTGCGAATGTGGATACCAGAGCATTGTCGATATGCCGAACCCATTGCCATTTGCCATCCAGGGAGAGAACTTGAAGGCCACCAATAGGCTGAGACCAGAGAACCGTAATAGAACCGATGTCTAGTATCATAAGGCGAAAATGGAATCAAACTTGACGTTCTGTCAATGGTTTTTGTGACATACCTGTGTGGCCCTTAAGCCAGACGTTCTTTGTGTTTGCTTCTTCGTCCTGAGGACGGGGATGACTTTTGCGAATTAAACTCATTCGCAATAGACGACGAGAGATAGAATAGAAAGCACATACTATTTCATGAATCTAACTAGAAAGATATCTCAGCATGTCTTGCGAAAAAAAAAAATAAAAATGAAAAGTCATTGACCCACCAGACGTATGTCCAGGAGTGTCATAACCATGCTTGGTTACGAGCGCATCTTCTGGAAGTCCTAAGCCAAGCGCGAGGAGCCTGTGGAACTTCATCTGAGCTACGATCTCTGAAGTAAGTTCGAGGTAATATCTTACCTCAAAATAGGATAGAGAATGTTGAAATGGTTGTGCTGCGCAAAATCGTCTATCTGAGCAAGATACGGCCTAAGTGGGACAGGATGAGCACGTTTGTAGAGCTGGCGATTGACTGAAAATAATGAGAAAAGGCTGCATCAGGCCAAGGTCGCCGTGATTGTACTAACTGTTGTAATGTTCGATGCTATCCTGAATACCACTATCGATAAGCTAAACAGGGAAGATTTGACTAGGGTGAGCAACTTCGAAAAAGATTCAATTGGTTGACTCTAGTGCTGACCCAAGTTTTTTGAGGCTTATATCCTTCATAAACAGCGGCAGACTCTCCCATGTACTGGTTCTTCTCGTCATTGGTCACCCCGTCGAAAGTGACACTTGCAATGCTGAATATCTGGTTGGTCTGAGTAACATCACGATCAACTTCTCAGGACGGGCTATGCGATGATAGATCGATGTGGACCAAACCTGCTCTTGAGTGTATCCATGATTTATCGCGTAGAAAAATCCATGGGTCTTCATGGCTTGGACGACTTGTGCAGACAGTTCAACGCGACCGTCAAGTGTATTGGCTTTTGATAGATCGATAATCGCTAGATCGGCATATTCCACTGTGGAGAGGTGTTAGAGAAGAGTTGAAAAGTAGCAAGTTAGGCCATACAATGCTCGTTCGTGGATGGAGGGGCCACATATGCGGGCGGGACTGCGCCAGCCTCAGTAGCCTTCGGAGTAAGAGAAATTGTCATGGAAGTACTGTTAACCTGGTAATAGAGGGGAGAAACAGATTGGAGGTGTAACTGCAGCTCATTAGTGGCATTATATAGCAATGTGGCACAAGGATGAGAACGCGGGACTTGATCAGAATTTCTACGTACCAAAGCTGGCTGGTCATGGGTTATTCAGGGATTGAAGGATACAGGGGCACAAGCTTCCGTGTTGTTTGCTAGAAAATAACCCCCACTTTTGCCAATTACAATGTACTAGTTGAACGTTCTCCCGGGCACGTTTTCCAAAAGGACTTGTCCTTTGATGGCGAGGTCTTTGATACCACTTCAAGCTCCCATATCATCTCTGATTGACAGTTGTAGAACACATTCAATCGTATGGTCACAGAGAAGCCTTTTGACATATATCGCCGCGTATCCATCCTGTGTGGCGGCTAGCGGTCCTGAATTCTGCCCATCTGAACTGATCACCTAGCCTAGGTAGTTTTCGGAAGGGCTCCAACGCTGCGCGCCTTGTTCTTTAACGTCACAAGACAAAAAACGGCGTTCCGCGGTTTGAATTGCGTCCTGAATGCGATTGGACAGGCGTGTCAGGCATAGGAACTTGTAAATATAGGACTGATTACCAGAGTAAATGAGCTAGATCAGCAGGTCTTCAATTAGATTTCATTACTTTACTTACACCCTGATTTACACTGACGACAGGGGAATGATCAAACTTGATATTCTTTACGTTCCTTGAAATATTTTAAGGCCCAGTTGGCTGGTAGGGTATCTTGTCCCGGAGTATTATTATTAGTACAAGGTTGTTTTAAAGAGCAGGTAATGTACTACCGGCAAAAAATCGAGGAATGACGAAAAGGATGCGATGCGTGATAAAACAAATGAGGATTTGATGGTGGTCAAGATGATGTAATTGGCACCCATCATTCCCGCCCTCAGCGACTTGTGGTTAGCCTCGGGGTGGTTAGCGCCTATACTGAGACATTGTTCCTTCCTCCACGCCTCCGTCGTTGCAACAGTACAGGGACGGCTGTACATTGTCGTCAGATAAGCAGAAATAGCATACGCCGAGTCTAATGACAATCCGCTCATCCTCAGGAGATTCAAGAATGACCCCAAAATAGTGACCCAAGTTCAAGGTATATGGTTTATTGCGCGTAAAATGTGACCCTTTAACCGGACACTCTTAGTCCGTTCTCTTCCTCATCCTTTGACGTAGGATAGCTGCAAAGATATGAGCTACGAAGAAAGAATTTGTCAGCCTGAGGTTACTGCCATATTATTTACTTATTTTATAAATCGTGCTATACCCTCAAGGTAAGTCAAAGTTATAACCGGGTATAGTACCGACTTGGAGGGGCTCGAATTGTCTAGATGTTTGTCTAACTTGTGCAGAGAAAATTACGTTTGTTCGGTTGGTACACTTAAACAACTTATTTGTTGCCGTCATCAATGCGCCACACATACAAGTCAGAAGTCATCGTGTCTTTACATCACACACAAGTATATTTGCTTCCGCAAGGTAGAGAGGCATAGAGGTCCTTGAAATTGCCCATGGATTGCCCACCATAACATCCCAAACAGGTGTTGCCGTCTTAAAAGTGAACTAGTCCCAGCTGCGCCGCTTTAATTTGTAGGGCCTAGTTTGAGATTGAATGATGGATCTAATTTGGGCTTTGAGCCTGCGAGCAACACTCACGAGGTGCTTGGACGAAAAACGGGAATTCGCGAAATCTCCTGCTCCGTACCATAACTACGGGGAAGAATAAGTATCCAATACAAAACACAGTGATGTATTTGCTTACTCCGGGATGGCCGGTAGGTCTATAACATCCCCTTAGTTCTCCCTCCGCGTCTAAACCCCAGACTTTTCCTGTACGTTCAATCGTGTCTTCGCCAAATATTTCTTTCATTGTTTCGCGAATGTTATGATATCCAGTTCTAAATCAGAAGATGGAGCTATAACAAGTTTGAAGCCTCGACGACAAGAAGATACCCACGCAAAGATAACAACGTCAGCAGGTAGGTCGGAGCCATCACTGAAGATGAGAGAATCCTTCGTAAATGATTTCGGCTCGACTCCTTGCTTGATATGGACCTTTCCCGCACTGATCAACTCAGCACAGCCAACGTCGATCCCTATTAACAAGTGTAAAGACAGCAAAGCTCAGGTTTCCGAAGAAGTGCTTCGACAATGGATGGACATACAGTATCCTGTAATGATGAGATTGCCAGGAGAAAAAAACGAGACAGTAATGAAAGTCACCTCCAGCCCGTTCGAACACCAGTGAAGCCAAGCCAGCACCATCGATGCCCATGTTCAATTTCAGTCCAGCTTTAATCAATCCTTCATGTAGGTCCCTATCTCGATCCCAGGCTTCCTGTTCAAATTGGCCTACCATCGATCTGAAGAACAGTAGCGGACAGGATGCAAATATGAAGTCTGATACTTCTGATGGAACCCCCTCTGGCCAAGATCGCGTGACGGTGGCCTCTACAGATTTCGGAGACACCACGCACGTAGATGACCGTTGGACCATTGTGACAGATTGTGCGCCTTGCGTAACTAGGTCCTGACAAATATCTGCAGAAGTGTTTCCTGCCCCTATGACGACTGCACGCTTGCCAGAAAATGGGAGACCGCCAGCATATTCAAAGGCGTGCATAGTGGTACCTTGGAAAATATCCTTATCGGCGACTTCGGGGATTCTAGCCTGCCCAAGGGTCCCTGTTGCGAGTATGACATGAGCTGGGTTGAGTGTGACATGAGTTCCGTTTTTATTGATAATGATGGTCCATTTCTTAGCGTCGAAGTCATAGACCGGGGTGGAAAGAGGAGAGGAGTTGGTCCAGATCACCAAGTCCTGACAAATGGCATAATGTTCCAACCAGTCAGCGAGCCGGTCACGAGGCGTAAAAATAGGCCAATTCTGAGGGTAGGGTTGGTACAGGACTGATTGGTGCACCATAAATGTCTAATGATTCGAATCAAAAAGATACAGAGGCTCACAACTATGATGGCTTCGTGGGGTATGCAAGGTCAATGTGGGATAGCGTTGTCTCCAGTTGTCGCCTACTCGAGAATTCCTCTCAATCATGAGCGTCGATATGTTCATCTGACGGAATCGAGCGGCAATATGAAGGCCCGTCTGACCTGCGCCAACTATATATAAAAACAAGTGTAAGAACGAGGTTGTGCAGGGATTCGATGCCAGGAAACCGACTGATAACAACGTGGGGGTCCTCTTCGATTTTTTGCCTTCGTTCCTGTTGAATGTCAATCCATGCTAATGTATGACCACCATAGACACCCTGCTCTGGGATGGTTATCTCCTCATGGCCCATGAGATCGTTCACTGTCATCAAAACGAGCTGCGCCTTCCAGACACCATCAACATTTTTAGCAAGGTGAAAGTAGCCCTTTCCAATAGCTATAAATGTTGTGAAAGTGAACCCGCTTCCAATCCATTCCGGATGAAAGGCACTTTGTTGAGGGGACAAATATGGACCTTCGTCTAGTGCAACATTGGAAATCTTTGCGGTCGCAAGCGTACTGCGGAGATAAGCCGCTATCTTTTCTTGGCCAGCAAGTGAGCGATTATTCCAGGTAAATGTTAGCACGTCCCGAAGCCATCCAGACGGAAGGAATGATGAAGCAACGCCTGCAACATTCGCTGTTTCCATGGCTTCAGCAAAGGCCTTGAGCCATTCAGTGGCGATTTCACGGGGGAATTCGGGCGACATGACTGAAGAATCTGAACAGGTAATGATGATAGATCATGTGGACAAAGGAAATCCCAAGAGCCCATGGCCATGCTGTCATGTCAATGGTTGGACTATCAAGATCCCTAAGAAGAAAAGGAGCCCCAGATTTTGAATGAATTGACGCCAATGCCGAATATCCATTAATGAGAGTATCGCAAGAGCCATTACTTACAACGTTGGCGCATTTCAACCGTGCGCGACTGGTACCACGTTATTTGTCATTATTTTAGCACTGCTTACTCAGCTCCTCGAGATTGTCAGAGACTCGCCAACAATTGTGGTAATCGTTTCCTTGTCTTGAACCGTCACCTTTGTCGTCGTTACAGACGCCGGTGGACTGGAAAATACCCCCTGACTCAGTGCTGTAGCATTTGCTTGCCATTCAGCAGTATGTTTTTGTGAATTAATTGATTATACTCCATTGCTGCACAGAAATTTTACAGGAGTTTTGTTTCCGTCGATTGCCGTAGAAAAGAACTAGAGCCCGAAAAAACCTTATTGGACCCTCCCAGACTCCCGCCCGAGTGATTCATTGCATCTCTTCCGACACATGACAGCCTACGCTCAACCTTTCCCCCTCGCACAACCCCAGACAAAGGTCTTGCAGCAACCCAATTATGCGCCTGACCTTGCTGTTCGTTTGATCTGCCCAGACTGCAGAGACCCGAACCCCAACATTGTCGAAGAGTTTGGTAGTGGTGACCTCGTTTGCGGGAACTGTGGTTTGGTTCTTGGAGACCGTATTGTCGACACGCGAAGTGAATGGCGTGTAAGTCCTATTTCTCTAATCCTTTCTTTTCATTGTGTGTCCTACACATTGCTATAACCGCGCCAATGCCTTTTTAGACGTTCGCTAATGACGAGGGCGACGATCCTTCTCGTGTCGGTGCGGCGTCCGACCCATTAATGGAAGGCATGGAGCAGCTGGACACCGTTATCAGCTTCCGAGACGGCGGTTCTGGTATTGCTCGCGAGCTTCAGCGTGCCGCTTCCCGCTCGCAGAACTCGCGCTCTGAACGTAATATCCTCACCGCCTTCCGTGACATAGCCAGTTGGTGTGACCAGTTTTCACTCCCAAAAACGATTAGCGATATTGCGAAACAATTATACAGGCGCTCTGACGAGGAGAAGCTTCTGAGGGGGAAGCCGCTCGACGCCGTCATTGCAGCATGCATCTTCATCGCCTGTCGCCAGGCTCATGTACCCCGGACGTTCCGCGAAATTTGTAACTTGACGCATGTGTCGAAAAAAACTCTTGGGCAGTGCTATAAAGCGCTTGAGCAAGCATTCAATTTATCACCAGGTGCTACTGCTGCCAGCAGCAATTCAGGTTCAACTACTGGACCTGAGAACTTGCTGGTCCGCTACTGCAATCATCTTGACCTTCCGCCAAACGTGCAATCTATCACCTCTGATATCATTATTGCTGCACGCTCGTATGGTATTGCCGCGGGGAGGAGTCCCGTGTCGATTGCAGGAGGCGCGATATACTTTGCCTGTCATCTACTGGGCAAGGTCAAGTCGTTGAGGGATATCAGCGCAGTCGCGGGAGTCAGCGAGGGAACTATAAGGCTGGTCTATCGGTTGTATTACGCGGAGAAGGAGAAACTTGTGAAGCAGGAGTGGATTGACGAGGGCAAGGCGAATCTAGATCGTCTGCCATTTGACTCTACTAGATAAAAAAAACTGGGACTTTGTATATGTAGTACTTTTGGAACAATCCATTAAATTAAAGACGTCTTGAAAAGAATCTTCATATGTATAGAACAGAGAGCGGCTTGCTCTTTCTTTCTTAGTCTTGCTACCTGAGCATAGGGCCCATAAATACACATGTCTATGAGAAATGATACAATATTGAAAAGAAAAACAAAGGTCGGATTCTACAGAGAAGAACATTGCCGTTAAGAGATGAACGTTCAAAGTTTTAGAGATAAGTCTTACAAACTTCCTGTTGTCATAATTAATACAGTAGAATGAAGTGAAATTAGGTATTATATACGATGTGCATAGGGTCCAAACAAGTCAACATCTAACACCAAGGCCGTCAGAAAGCCTCTACCTAAGGTGTAAAATAAATGAAGCTCACACAAGTACAAGAAACCATCACAGAGAGATAGACATAAATGGGTATCGCTTCTCAAGTCAAGTAAACCCTCAATGTAGCGCCTTCATAGCGCCTACAGTCCCAGAGCCAACAATGAACCCAATGAAGCACCAAATAGCTATCGCCCAAACAAGCGCTTCAGCGAACCGCATCCGCGCTCGAGCACCCGCTTGAGCAATCGAGTGCGGTGAGCGGGGGTCATAATATGCATACGATGTGAGCGGTTGTACGCTGATAGGAGTAGGTCCAAAAGAGTAGTGCTGATGAGGGTATGGACTTCCTGGTGAAGGGGGCAGAAGCATTTGGTAGGGGTTTTGGTTTGGGGAAGGGGGATTCATGGGCTGGGATATTGTGTATGGAGGGGGAGAATGTGCTCTGGGACCAGCGTAAGCTCCTGCATTGGGTACGCCGTACGACATGATGGGGGCAGGAGGAGAGAGGCTGCTTACCTGAGCAGCATTTGTTTACTGATTCAGACCATCATCATCATCTAGCTGATTTCTTCCAAGTGGATTCGGGCGTTATCTATGGTGCGATGTGAAGAATGCTAGAACAGTGGCTTCAAGTTAGTGGATTTTTCCGTGTTTGTGTCAATCGTCGTTGGTAATGAAGATTCGCGAAACTCAGCAAAGATGACGAGGAGCCAACGGAAGAAATTAACTTGGCAACCTCTGTGAATATGGATTCCACTTCTGCTGCCATTCTAGGGATACATTTGTTTACTTGCATCGATACAGCTTTCTGAGGACACTAATACTTCTTTGTTGTCCATTCCATCCATCAATTGGCTTGTCTAGTCCTGGTAGTCCATCCGTGGAACGACACATTTCTCTGATAATTATGTTCCGCTGGTTCATAGCTCATGCACTGGCTATGATACGCCCTAGACCAACGCCCGACATATGTGGGCATGCATTGCTGATATCTTTTGGATCTTGAGTTCCAAGTTCTATTTGTGGCGTTGTGTTCTATTTATTTAATGCTCACTTGTAAATTTGAGCCGAATTGTGTAAGCCACTATTCCATCTAGCGTTATGAAATGGATATCAATGACAGGGGACTGCAGACCAGTGTGGTGGCAGCATTGGCAAAGGAACGATCTGTATTCAGTGCATACACAGGTTAAGAAAAATAATGTCGCGTGAAAGAATCCATGGTATGGTATTCGCATTTCTACAATGGCAGTTTTTACAGCAATATCCATGTTTTTGTGCTCAATCATATGTGCAAGTGTGTGGTAAACTAAGAAGATAATGTGGGTTAGATGAGGAAGGCTTCTAACGACCTATGTAAAAGAGGAAGTCGAAGAGAACCATGCCAAGGAGAACCTAGGGAAAAGAAAAGCTGTGTTGGGGTAATAGAAACGAGGTCTTTACGCGGGTAGAGCCTTCTTGATCCATACTCTCAGTTCATCTAGCTCACGCTGGTTCGTCGTGTGACCTATACCCTCATAGAGGTGATATGACAAGCCGTTGAACTCATCTCCAGTCACACGCGGGATACCTAATTCTTTCGTGACAAATTCGACAGACTCTTGCGAAAATTGGAGTTTGACCAAGGGATCGGTAGAACCGTGACCCCAAAAGATCGGCGTCGATGTTGCATGCTGAGACACCAGCTACGATTAGGGCGTAAGCGAGGACGAGCAGGTGAATGAGATGTTCAATACAGACCGATTTAAACTTGTTCCGCATCGGCAGCCAGCCACTTAGCACGGCGACGCCCGCGAGTTTTGTCTTGCCCGTCAGGCCCGTCAACAGTGACATTGTCCCACCCTGACTAAAGCCACCTAGGACGATGCGACTGGAATCGATACCAGATGCGACTTCGGCTGTGATCAATTGGTTGATCAAGCCTACGGAACTGAGCATGCCCTTCTCGTCTTCTTCGGTATTGAATCCAAAGGAATATATGTCAAACCTGGACATAAATTGAAGATTTTATGAAGAAAGGATGTCTTAAGTACTCGCCATGAAGGCATTTCCATGCCCATATTTGCCCTAACACTGCGCGTTGGTCTTTACTTTTTGTTAGATATGTAGCTGGGATTGATGATGAGTTGGAAGGAACACACGAGTGAGGGAGTACCCATTTAACATGTGAGAGGGCAGGGTCAGATTGAAACATGTCTGCTACTGGTTTCCAGCCATAACCAGTGTCTCCAAGGCCCTTTGAAAGGATTAGATGCATGGTATAGTTGTTGTAGGATTTTGCTTACATGTACGAAGATGACAGTGGCTGTATGCTTTGCGATGGGAGGAAGGGTGATGAACTTGACGGCAGTAGCGGCCATGTTAAGGTAGTGAGAGTGGAGATAAGAAGCAATAGCCAAGAGACAGAGCAGCGCAAGCAGTCTCAAGCGTCTGCTTTCCGAAATAATCGATCTCAGAACCATCGGCATCTACCGGTCAATTCTTTTCTTGATCTCCATGCAGTCCCAACCTCCAGAACAAACTCTTTCCAAGAACGCACAGAAAAAGGCTGCAAGAGCAGAGCGCCATGCTGCATTCAAACTAGAACGCAGAGCTAGGGAAAAGGAGGCCAAGAAGGAGAAAAAGCGAGTACTTCAGGCCAAGCGCGCTGCCGGTGAGATCGACGATGAAGAGGAGAAGAAGCGACAGACCAAGAAGCCAAGGCTCCATTTTGGCGGAAGAATTGTCGTGGATCTGGGCTTTGACGACAAGATGAATGAGAAGGTGGGCTGCGATCGGTTTACAGTACCTGTATCTTGTCCTATACACCCGTTGGATCTAGGAAATTATATCTCTGTCCTCCCAACTGGCATACACCTACAGTGCGAACCGAAATGCTGCGTATCCTTTTTCACTGCTATACACTTCGCTCAATGGCCGCACCTTTACTCGGCTTGAGAGTATGAACGACGCCGGCTACAAGCGATGGACTAACACCGAATGGTGGACTGAAGGTTACGAACGACTATGGCAAGACCAGGCATCTCTGCTCACGAAAGACAAATCAACAGAAAAAGGCGCAGATGAGAATCAGGATGCGCCCACGGAGCCTTCGACAAGCGAGGCTCCCACATCCCAGCCAGAGGAGATCAGGCAAAGCGTTGTCTACCTCACAGCGGACTCTGAGGTAGAACTCACCGAGCTCAAGCCCCACGAGACCTATATAATTGGGGGTATCTGTGATCACAATCGCTACAAGGTTAGCTCTTTTCCACGACGTTGATCCTCGTCCGGCAGTTAATTTTGAACGATCCTTTTACCCAGAATCTCTGTCTGAACAAAGCACAAGAGTCTGGAATCCGGACCGCTCGTTTGCCCATCGGACGTTACCTCGCCGCCCTACCGACACGAAAAGTCTTGACTGTCAACCAGGTTTTCGAGATTCTCCTCAAGTGGGTTGAGACGAAGGATTGGGAGAAGGCGTTTCATTCCGTAATTCCCAAGCGCAAGTTCAATGCAGGTGGGAAGGGCTCTTCAAACGCGGCGGCAAGAGCTGGCGGAGAAGCGGTGGAAAGTGGAGGTGAAGAGGCTGAGGACAAGGACGTAGCTGAGCCAGATCCTGCAGCGCCAGCAGTGGAGAACCAGGCAGAGACAGCAGAAGGCGATCGATAAATCATGGGGTGGACCCACAGCAGGAACTTATGCACCCAGCGACCACCTCTTATCCCGGCCGATTTGATGCACGGTTGAAGGTTCTGTCATTTTTTTTTTGTTACAAAGGGAGCTCCTCCATATAGCGATATCTGCTGTATGTCATAACATTTTTTCTATACGGGAAAATGTTCCGATAAGAGAAAATTCAAACCGCAATACCACCACCTGTCAGGCAGACTTTTCTGTGAGTACAATGGGCGCATTTCTGTCGGTTTTTGTCTCCCGTATTTCACGGAGAGATGAAGGCCATAATACATCTGATGCTCATTAAGGCAAGGTCAGTGCCCAGTTACGGCCGACCGGCGGGAACTCAGATCAGCTGAAGAATTTTGCCGCCGGCAGAGGCTACCACGAGGCTTCTCCAAGTGCCTGAATAAGTTGTATGTAATGTCCTCACGTCCCTGGAACACTTCGTAAAGATGTTAGTGGATGTCAGTGCATATGTCGTTCAATCGGCCTTCAGGTTTTAACGGTTCTTAACGGCATCATCCGCAAGGGGATCACGATTCACCAGGGATCACATTGGACATTACATCAACATTCTAGGCTCTAGCTTCCAGAAAGGACCTCCTTTAGGTTGACCTCGCCTGTTCCTCTATCAAGGGGTTTGGGCTGAGTGGGAGCAGGCTTCCACCCAATCTGGAGTTTGGGGTGAGCAATAATCCCGTGCTTTGGTACCTTGCACTGACCATGTAGATGACTTGGAAAGTTGCGGGAATAGTTCCATCTTTGTTTCCATGAAGTTCTAGATCGCACGGGTCGGAAACATAAACTCCTCAAAAAATTGCCGGGCTGTACCTTTATAGATAGCAGATGCAGCTGCAAGGGTATCTCGTTTGATCATATTCCGCCTATCAAGAGTGTAAGCCAAGAGCTACCGCAAGGGCAACTGACGAACCGTCCAATGACGGCGTTTCCTTCGCCCATGTCTTGAAGGTCTTCAAGCAGTTCCCACATACTGGGATACGCAACCTTAACTTCATCGATGTCGACTGTCAAAAGCGTGAACCCTGCACGCCCCAGAAGATTCGAAACGTCCCTGGTGTCTAGACTCGCTAAGGTTCATGAAAAGGGCCGCAATAGATGTAAGGGCGTACCAGTCATGGGGGAGACATGAGGTGATATGCCACCTTCTCGTTCTACCTCCGCTAGCTGAAGCGCGGTTCTATTCATATCATGAGAACAGGGACTCTGTAAACATTACAATGCATACCTGAGCTCGAACAGGGTTTCACCTCCAAACATGGCCCCGAGGAACAACCCATCAGGTTTCAGTGCTTCTTTGATCTGAACGAGCACTCCTAGAAAACATCTATATCAGAATATCACAAATGACGAGGTAAGGCAAGGTGCAAACCTGGAAGATCATTCACCCAATGTAGGCTTAAACACGAGACAATTGCTTCCTGTGAATTCGGCTCGATAACTTGCAAAAGATCTTCCTCTTCTGCATGCATTCGTATAACTTCGACTTGAGATGGCTTCAGAGGGAGATGCATCGTTGATTGAAAAATGTATATCTAACCTTCGAATTCAGAGTCTGGTTCTCGGTGTAATGTCTCTTCTGTGAAAAGTGTTTGTTATTTTACAACGCAATAGTATCGGCTACTCGCACTGGAAGCGTCAACCATGATAGATTTGGCTGTCTTATCTGACTCCAGGAGCCTGGAGAAATGACCGGGGCCAGAACCCAGGTCGAGAATGGAATTGAACTTGCGTTTGATATCCTACACAGTGGTATGGTATCAGATATATCATAGGCTAGAATCAAGTGAACGCACTAAAAAGCGTTCCATCATCCTATCTGCAACCTCATCTCGTACATAGTCCACTGTCCTGCTTCTTGCGCCTCCCTCACGCGTCGCGGCCCGGTCTTTCTGGATTGTTTTGACGTTTCGGTCGAATACTTGGTATGGGCCTACAGTACCCGTCCGAGGCGGTGGACCAGAGGATGAAACTGCTGCGAGTCCACGAGAATGTGCTGCTCGTCGAGCATTATAATGAGCAAAGCGAGCAAAAGACATTTTGGGTGGAGACGTCAAGTACCGCGCGTTATTTGGATTATTTGTTTTGATGTGTTAGTTAAGACTTCGACTTACGTTTTGCCACCACCACCACCAAGTACTTGGCTTTCCCCTCGCTACCCTCCGTTTTTTTTTTCGAGAAGGAAATGTCCAATGGACCTTCAAACTTGCAGAACTTTTTCCCGTCAAATGTCAACACTGTGACCGTTATTGAAGTAAACGAAGAGACATATTTGCTAAATCTTGAACGAGCCAAGGAAATGCAAAGTAAAATTGACGAATTCAAGGCGTGGAACGAAAAGGCATATCTCAGCTGGAAACAGCAAGATCGTTTGAAGAAGATTGAGGAAGGGAGAAAGGCAGAGTACGCGTCTTTCACTTACAAATCCGAGTGATATTGCATCTGATTATACCTTCAGGATGGAATACATCGCTGCTCTAAACCCCCCTCAAGAGTCTCGGTAACCATGTTTATTTTTTACCAACTTAAGACCTAAAACAACCTTTAGAATGCTTGCCATTGCCGGTCCTTCAAGCCAAATGAATCCTTCCGGTAATCAACAAGGTCGATACGCCGCTCCTCAGAATGGCATTGTTCAGAATCATGTAAGTGAAAGTCTCCTGGATAATTTGTCGTTTTCTATAACGAACCTGGATAGACAAGCTATACTATGGCACCATATGGATCGCAACCGACGGCTTCCTATACTCAGCAGTATCAGCAGCCTCAGCCATATCAGCAACAACAACAGCAGTATCAGGGGACAGTCCCATACTTGACTTGGCAGGCCTACCAACCTCAGCAGCAACGCCCACCTTCACCCTCCGGAAAATCATCTCGCCAATTTGGGAAGCAGCAAGGCCAAGGAACTCAACAGCCCTTGAACATGCAGCCAGTACATGCTGGACAACAACAACAGCCACAACCTCCCGAAAGTTCACATCTGAATCAGTCTCGGCCTGCTCACTTGAACTATACCACTCAATCTTCTACACCTCCAATACTACATCACTCCCACCAGAGCCAATCAGCCAATTCTCACTACCGAATCGCTGTTCCAGACCATTACAGAATCGCTGTTCCAAACCGCGTATCTTCTCAAGGTAAGCGACGCGGTGCTTAGCAAGGGTTTTGGTTCAAATTATTCTCGTTAGTAATGTCATCGTCAACTTCCAGCCTGTCTCATGCGCTGGGGACAGGGGCCAGCGCACAGGTGTGTAGTTCTGCATATTCCTCGACAATTTTTGGTAATAAGCTTTTCAAATCAGATATCTACACATCTTCCGTCCAGCTCTCCCACATCAGTACTCGAAACTGATCTTGGTGCTACTGCTACGCGGTTGCAAGAGCAGCTGACCACAAACCACCCAATATCTAGCCTCCCTTCGCAGCCAGTTTCTTCACAATCTGGTCCCCTTTCATCGCAACTGTCGGGAGGATCAACCTCTAATCTAAAGAGCATAAAAGCTTGGGAAGAGTTTATCAAAGCAATTGCAAATTGGGCGTGTACTTCGCCTGGACAGTCTGTGATGCCGCTTGAAGGCAACTCACATATCAAGGTCTTTAAAAATGCGCACGGCGAAGTTCTTATCACGCTTCCTGATCACAAAGGTCCCAAAACCTGCTCGTTCGAGAATTTAAGGACCATAGTTGATCATTACTCCAAAAGTCAGTCCAGTAAGGAAGGCATTGCTGCGTCCCCGGAAACGCAGGGTGGGACTGACCCGGGGAAAACACCAGTTTCCACCGGGGCTCGAGCATCGGAGAGTTCAATGAATAACCCTGGAAACACTGGCGTTGGAACTTTCACAAGCGGTGTATTACCCGTGCCCTCTACAGCCCCAAAAACATCCGCGTTATCAACTTCCTCAACCATCCGTACCCCCAAGCAGGCTGATAAAAAGAGCCTTGCGAGGGACCTTTTACGTGCACTTGCGCCCCATAAACGGTCGAACCCGGATGAACCCTCCCCGACACGTGCATCGGAGCGGCCTGCGAAACGACAAGCTATTATGCCACCAGTTTCTGTAGATTTGTCTCTCGTTCAACCATCCACCCCGCCCCCTAGCACGAATGTGATCAATGTCGCTCTCACGGTTGACCGGCCTCTATCAGGCTCGAAATCAGTGGAAACTGATATTTCGTCATTGGTTGAACCTTCCATGGGCTCTCTTGACTCGTCATTGGATGAACCTCCGATATATTCGGTTCAAACTGGACCATTGTCATCGCATGAACCGGCAATGGATTTTCATCAAGCTAGACCATCGTCATCGCATGAAGCTCCAAAGGCTCTCCAAGTCGGAGCATCGATACCATCATTTCATGAACCTCCAACAGAGTCCTTGCAACTTGAATCATCAATATCGTCACCCCTGCAGTCAATTCACGAGGCAGCGCTTGAGGAGGTTTCTACCATCCCAGAAACTCACAAACGAGCCGAAGTCCCTTTATTCTTACCCTCACCATCGCCTGTTGCTGAATCGAGCAACTCTGGACGAACTTACCCCGTCCCCGATGTTACTCGAAGTTTCAAGAGAAGCCGATTGATGTCTCATGTTCTCATTCCATCACCTGCATGGTTTAGTCTTTACAAGGCTCAGTTGGAGAAAAGTTCGCGGCAAACGTCGGTTTACGTTGTCGATTCCTCGGATGAGATCGCTATGTCTTCGTCGAGTAGTGCAGAATTGATAGAAGACGAAGGTATGCCTTCGTTGTGATACCATATCCCAGATTTTACATGTTGATTGTTGATACCAAGAAATCGATGTCATTGATTTGGATCCTGCAAACCAATTCGCGAACGGTTTGTGAACTGTCAGTTATAATTGAAGCCAGTCTCGGACCCTCACATACCCTCAGATGAGGCTGAACGGGAAGCTGTTTTGCTATCGTGCTCGAGAATAAACATGCTCTCATGTAAATGGACCGGTTGTGATGCCATCCTTAATTCAACCGAGGGCCTTATTCGACACTTTGCCTTCGCCCATCAAGACATTTTTGAGGTGCGAGCACGGTTGGTGTCTTCTGCCTAATTTCTGACAGAGAACATCAGGACAACTCTATTTGTCGTTGGCAAAATTGTGGGCGACATGAGGCTCACTGGTCCAAACTCTTTCGGCATTTAAAAATGCATGCCCTCACACCTTTGCAATGTGCCTATGAAAGTAGGTCAAAACTCATGGCACTCTTTGGATTGAGAATAACTATTCTTCAAGAATGCAAGGAAACGAGCCGTACTCCACGCCGACTCGCAAGGCATTTTGAAGCCGAGCATAGGAACCACAAACTCAAGCCTTCGGCCGCGCCATTCACCCCGACACTTGAAACTCCTGTTGATCCTCCTTTGTTAGAGATGCCTTCCTACCAGCTGGAACCTATTCAAAAGCCACCAATTTCGAAGGAACAGCACGAGTTCCTACTGCCATGGGTAAATGACTGTCTTGTTTCATCGCTTTCACGTCTATTTTCACTCACACAACTTTTACGTTATCAGACCCTGGGGCAAATTATCGGCCCGACGGATTGTAAAGTGAAACGTTACAACGCTGCAGCCAAGATTCCCCTGCGATTACAATTTCAGAATGACAGTGCCAACCATCAAACCTACGAGTTTCTCAACTTTCCATCAACGAATTACTCGTCGATGCCGTCTCAGCCCGCAAAGGCCAGGGTCATAAAGGCTTTGAATTCCCTTGAGGTGTCGGAGATGATTGAAGACGGCTGGGTGCTGTGGGGCTCCCCGAAGTTGAAGGATGAGGAAGTAGACGAACTTGAACTTCGAGATGAAAAGGGATCTACGAGTCGTGACGAGGAAGAGGCAGAGCGTTCTGATGGCGACGGCGTATCTGAAGGTGAGGCGGAGGAGCTGCTACGTGAATCGCCAACACCTCCGCAAAGCAGTTCCTTAAATGAGCAGCTGGAGGTTCAGATCGAGAATTGATCTTGGTCAACATATGTAGCCTGTACACCTGTGACATGTACTACAGTATATTTTAGATGGAAACTGTTGCAAGCGTCATACAAGTTGGTCGAACAATCTCCGCGATATCAAGTGTTGTGATCATTGTTGTTGATCACAGTTGCTGTAGCGAACTACTTGCCGCATTCGTTCCAGGGCCATTGACACGACCCTACTCCACTTCTTTTCCACTGCACATCTTCCAGGGCATCTCTTTTCCCTCACTATGTCGAGCACCCTAGATAGCTTTGGTAAGTTTAAATCCCAACTTCCTGATTTCAAGGTCTAACTCCTAAGCAATAGGTCCGTCATATATTTCTGGACACTCTGCGGACGTGATTCTCTCAGAAATACGGCCAATAAAGCTGAAGATCGAGGCATTGCAGGCGATAAATGTACTCCTGGATGAATTTCTCTTCAGTATCTTGAAAAACTCGAGCTCTCTTCTAACGGACAACCTACGAGCAAGCTTGCTCAGTTTGCTTCCCACTACCCTTGGCAAAGAAGCACTCCTCGAAGCAGAGGTTGAATTACGAGCGTATTGGGATCGGACAGGTGATGTGGGGGTTCTCGAGGATGATTCAAAGGTTTTCCACCTACAGTGGGCCTTCGAGGTGCAATCCATATGCAGTTTCTTTCAATTCGTTTTCCTGACGGCGTACACAATTGTTAGTTACTGCGACTGAAATGTGAAGCATACTCGACCCTCAACGAATCTGATGAAGATCCATCAGCCGAATGTCGCACCACTGAAAGGATGAGTGCCGCAGGAGGCGTAGCGCCCCACTCGGCGCTAGTGGCACCTGCCGCTCTGTACCTCACAGCTATACTCGAGTGTGTACTCAGTTTCATCCTTCACATCCTTATACTCATTTGAAACTAGAGCGCTATGCGAGTGAGTCCTCCAGTATATAAGGTCTCATGTCGACCTAATAATTGCAGGCACATCTTGTCGAACGTCGGCCGTGTCGTTGCACGGGACAGTAGTCGTGCCAATGCAACTGTTCAAGACGTGTTCACTGCGCTTTGTGAAGATCATACTATCTATGGTCTCTTCAGGAAGATGCAAGGTGTGTCAAGGTATCACTATTCCCAACTGCTGTTCACGATTCTTTCTGCAGTTTATGAACAGATAGAGCAATTATCTAAAACCCCCAAAGTACGGCGAAGCAAGTCGCTAACAAAAAACGAGAAGTCTTCACGAACATCCTCCCCTTTTCAGGACAACACTGTAGCTAATGGACGATCTCGTGTCTCCTCAGAAACTCCAGCCATGGCAACCAATACCACCGCGATCAATTCCGGGCCTAGATCCTCATTCGAGAAGACGCGAGCCATGAAGATGTTCAGAGCGAACAGTAGTCGAGCATCGGTTGAAGGAGATAATTCAAATGGTCATAAAAGGTCTGGCTCATCTGTCAGCGAGAAGAGCTCAAGACACACATCAACACCATTTGAGGATGGTCATGCTGCAGAGGTCAGTTTTGCCATGTCGAAGTATATCACATGTTGATTTTCCAGGATTGTTCCATAGGATGAAGCTCTGCAGCAAGAATTTGATGACTTGATGCGTTCATCGTCCACAATGAAAGTGTCGCTCACACCTGATCGGTTGAAGACAATGGAGGTATGTCGGTTCCCTGACTATCCCCCTATATTAGTCAGCCCATCTTAAAAAACTTTTTCCCGAAAAGGCATACAAACAAGAAAAGGAACGCGGAAATCGGCGGCCAGGTACTGTATCATTCAAGTCTGATTCTGATTCTGCTCAACCTCTTCCACCACGAGCAACTGGTCGTCGACCATCCCTAATCCGCGTCGATTCTATCAAGGAAGACGACGAAGAGGCTAGTATCAAACCTACCCCTCCTCCTGTCACCCGCAGTCGTCAAGCTAGCGTCAGCTCAGCTTCAGTCACTTCCCCAACGCCCACACGAGTGCGGTCAGTTTCGACCTCTAGTTCCAACGCTTCATCCCGTACTCTAGGGAAATCCCGCATAACCACTCTGCCAACTTCCACTCGCAGCGCGACTATAGATCAATCCTCAATGCAGAACCGCCGCCATGTCACGCAGGCACAGGATCCGTCCTTCCCTCCTCGCACGCGTAAAATCCAGCGTAACCGTGAATCTATTGATTTGGACGACGTTATGGCAGGCTCTGATGACGACGAAGTTAACTCCGCATCTCACGCGCCAAACCCCGTTCCTAAATTAGCAAGTCCCGTCAAGCGCAATGGGAAAATGGTCTCTGCAAGCACACGAGAACTGATTGATTTTCTGGCGGAAGGACCGCCTGACATGGGAGGACCTATAGCTGTTATCACGCCTGATGCGACTGTGAATGGGAAATCGAAAGGCACAGGAAGGCTGCAAAAAATGATATCCAAACTATCTCTGAGCAATGGGGATCGTTCACGCGGTGGTGATGATCTCTCGAAAGCGCCTGTACCACCCCGTCCTATCCCCACAAAGCCATCACTAAACAATCTCTCCTCCCTTGCCAATTACCCAATCCCTCCTCGTCCTCAACCCCCTCGTATGTCACCTCCGACATCGCCGCATGAATCCAACGAAGAACGCGCCTATACTGGCACTCGATCTAGGAGTATATCCCTTGTCCAGAAAAAAACCGTGGATACAAACAACACGCCTGTGCTCAGCGTTCCTCCTGTCCCAGTATACCAGGAAAACATCGAAAATACATCGTCTCGCCGTGCGCAACCGCCCTCTTCCTACACTAATGGCCACGTTTCTCAATCTGGGAATATTCAACATTCTAACCTCAACGGGCAACCTCAACGAAAGCCTTCAGTGGAGTCAGTTGTGCAAGTCTCGTCGCCTGTCGTCGCGTCACCGAAGCCTCAAGCACGCGTGAATGTTGATCCACGCACACCTACTCCACCTGTCCGCAAACCTCCACCAGTATACGTCGATCCGAACTCCCGACCTCATCTCTCCCGTGAAGATGCCTACCATATGCACCGTCTCTTTTCACGTGCCACGACAGCTGACGAATGTCGCCTCATTTTCGATATGTTCCTCGCAAGGGCGGGCATCCCAGTAGATCCCAAGAAATATGGGGTCTACCCTCCACAAAACCAGGTCGTTACAGGCGAGACGGACCTCGAGGCAGCTTTGTTAGAATTGTTTCTCGGAGGCGAAAAGGCCAACCCCGAGTCGAATCCATCCCCAAAAAAATTGCATATGGAACCTGATTTGGGAAATGGTACGGAGGAGTCGACAAAAACTTCTCAAGATGTCCAGTCAGCTCCCAATCATACCCAGTGATGGCATATTTTTCTTCTCTTGTATCTGTTAAACCCTGATATTTGCAAATTCACTTTATCACCATCTAATTTTTAAATACCCCGTTCGTTAACTTGCCACAGGGCTCGCTAGCTTACCACACCATTCTTTTTACGTCTGTGTCCTATTTGTAGTTAGAATACATGATCAAGGAATTATGTATATATTCTGAAGCTTAAGTACTTTTCCTAGAATGATATTATTGCACTTCCACAGAGACTGCGATGCCCATGGATGCTAACTCTGCGCAGAGGTAGCGGAACACGTATGGTACGGCCACAACATCGAGATCACCACCTTTCGATGCCCTTCCAAGAACGTGCTGCGAGGTAATCGCGACATGCACATCAGCCTTCGGTCGCTGCAAGTGTTGACCTGTCACCAAGGCTTGACGCTCCCGTTCTTCCTCCTCATCTGCCGCTGCACGGCATACTCTACAATATTCACCCCCTGGGCCACTGGCTTTGATTGTCCCTGATGCCCCAACTGCCATTTCCCCAAGGCTGATGTCTTCATAGCCAAGAGAGATAAGGCTTCCACAAGTACGACACACCCAAGCCGTCGAATAATCAGAACAGTTCATCAACCTATCTTGCAACAAGAAGGATGTGCCATGCGCAATGAGAGCATCACGTTCCATCTCACCAAAGCGGATACCTCCAGCGCGTTTTCGGCCCTAGATGGAGTCAGACACTGGTTGTGACGTCGATAAAAGATGTCAGTGCTCACCTTTACAGGCTGTCGTGTTATGGGATCGACGGGCCCAGTCGTGCGAACTTGGAACTTGTCGAGCACCATGTGCCTGAGACGTTGATAATAGACGACCCCAAGGTAAATGTCTGCAGCGAATTCTTGGCCTGTAATCCCAGAGTACATCGGCTCATTGCCATAATAATTGTAACCAGCTGCAAGAAGCTGTTCTCCGAAATAGTCGATAGCAGTGTCTTTCTCTGAGAATCTGAAGAGGCTGTCAGACAAGATTACGTATGACATGGCATGGAAGTGATCTTACTTGAAAGGGGTGGCATCCTGCGCTAAACCATGCATCGCACCCGCCTTGCCTGCCATACTTTCAACCAACATTCCAATAGTCATACGACTGGGGAAAGCGTGAGGATTGATGATCACGTCCGGTTGCATCCCGCTCTCGCTGAATGGCATATCTATCGCAGGCCATTTCTGTGAACAAACACCCTTCTGTCCATGTCGAGATGAAAACTTGTCGCCGATAACAGGAGAGCGAGTTATACGAAGCGTAATCTGTATCTTTTGCAACTCATCGCCACTGTCGCTACCTGGATTAGCGGTCAGTGTGCTGTTAAGAGCGTATCCAACCAAATTCATTACCGAGAAGGCGGACTTGATCGACGAGTGCAATTTCGCCATCCTTGTACTTGACGAACTGCGTCCGGCCTTTGGTATCGTCTATGTACGCTGCTAAGGGCGCTCCAGGATAGATAGTTGCGCCTATAAATGGCAGCCCATCGTTGTCTATCGTATCCAGGCAACTGTGGGCCTTTTCACCAGCTTTAATGATGTCACGACCAAGTCCGAAATGTAACGTAGGTGTGGTCGATGATCTGATTGCACCTTTCTCTTCCTTGAGGTCGATTATTTTAGATTTGTAGACCGTTCCATATCCGAAGCCTCTTTCATGAGCGGATTTATTGAGAATCATGGCATCTTCCATGTCGTAACCGGTGTAAGAGATGACTGCCACAATCGCATTTGTGCCATTGGGGAAGGCATCCATGGCATAGGTGTTGTGTAAAGCAGGGCGAACAACTGGACTTTGACCACTTTGCAGTCGGTAGAGCTTGTTATCAGTTCGATGTCGAAGTGCGGTTGAAGGAGTACCCATTGTTTGTTTACCCATCTATGGTATTCGTTAGCACAAAATACGAGGGACCCGGCGGGAATTAAGGTTACCTGACATTGATAGATATTTCGAGGGCTCTGAGAGATTGTTAGTGATACGCAGAAATATAAAAGATGTACGATTTACTTGATTGAAATCAGAGAAAGGTGTGAGATTGGCGAGGATCGAGAGGAAGTTAGTGGGGTTGTGCTCAACGTGGGTCGAAGCATCTGGCTCGATCTCTTCAGGCGTGCATGCGATATTCATATAAACCTGTTCAAAGGGACCGACTTGATCGTCACGCCCATTCAAAAGATACTTGACGGGTCGCATCATCCTTGACCTTGAAGAGAACAAGAAGAGACCTGGATACTGGCCACCTTTCGATTCTGGCACCAGCCCAATCTCGAGATCCAAAGGTACATCATTTATCCCCTCGGTCTTCCATATACGAAGGTTTGTGGCAAGTTGTGCAGCCAATGCCGGGCGAGCCCATCCAATGACTCGGCCGTCAAGTTGCACGCAAATATTTTTTCGGCCATCTATTGAAGGAGCAAAGGCCTGGGCCATCCCATGGTTCGAAAGGAGCTGGGGAATATGAGCAACTGCCAAAGGCGCAGTCACAATGCGACATGTTCGAGACAGATGGTTAAGCAGGCCACAGGGTGATCCATCCGGAGTGTGAACAGGGCACAAGAAACCTTATCATTCACGTCAGCTATGAAAATATAAAACAAGATTTAGCCATACCCCATGCTTCGGGTAACAATTTTCGAACAGTTGTGGTCTTTAGCTCCGCAAAGAATGCACCACGATGTATGCATCTAAAATGACTGATATAACGCTGCCAATTCAGCTTCTCGGCAACGATAGTGAAACCAGATGCTTGTTGCAGATCGAGGCCAGAAGGAGAGACGAGATTGCCCGTTGCAAGAAAGTTAGAAAGCTTTCCACCAATATCAAAATTGACTTTTGATAGGACTTTTGAGAAATAGCGCTCTGCCAAGCAATTAGGGTGACAATGTACAACATCGCGGCCATAAACTTACTGTCGTTGAAATCGACAGTGGCACCATTACGCAGGTCTAACCTGATGGTAGCACGTATATTGTTCAGAATTTCGTCCATACGTTCCTTGATGATCATTCCATAAAGAGCTCCTGGAAGTAGAACCTCTTGGTGTTGAGGGGAATCAGGATTGTCAGCGCAGCATGTAGATGCTACGACCGAGTAGAGCTTGCGGAGCATGAACCTAAGGAGTGTGAGAGCGGGCAGTGAGATTGATGGTTTAAGAACATACAAGAGCATGCGGAATTTGTCTCGAGGGTTCTCCACATGTACAAGTACCATCTTCTGGATCAAGTGAGCACCCACAGCGACATTTGTCCAGTCTTCCGGCACATTCAATAAAATGCGGAATTTGTCGCCAAGGTATTCCAAGCATTGTTCTCCGGTTTGCAATGTGAATGTCTTGAAACTTCGTAGCAGTAATTCAACGCGGTCGGTCAAGAAAGTGTTTTCATAATCCTGCATTATTATTCCCTCGAAAATCTCCCGATCGGAGGCTCCAACGAGAGCCTTGAGTACGAGCATGATTGGAATAACGTATTCCTGTTTCCGGAGGCTGAAACGCAACATGGCATTTCCATTAGACAAATAATGAAGGTTGTTAGTGACACTGGTTTGATCAGGTCGGACGCAGCGTATTTGAACAGCGTATGGAGTATACGATGGTCCTCGATTGGTGAAACTGGGACGAATGAGAGAAATGACATGATTTCGCCGTGGGAGGATAAGATAACGAATGAGACGCTCATTTCCGTTGATAATGAAGTACCCGCCAAATTCTTCGGGTTCCTCATGGTGGCGAACGAGCTCCGCAGAAGGCATATTTCGGAGGTTGCATCGAACAGACTAGGAAGAAGTCTCAGTGTCGTATGCAAGGAAAGGATGTACTGTACTTACTCGAACCATGACAGGCACCAATCCACAATCCTTAGTTACGTTTTGAGTTACACCCGCTGGATCTGTCCAGCAAATTTTCATGTTCATCCGTCCACGGTATGAAGCTAAACGTTCTCGAGCCTAATCATGTAATAGCTAGCTTAGTTGAATATGAGGAACAGAAATAATTTTGATCTACCTCTGAAGGGTATACTCGTGGTTCTTTGAATTCTGATTGGAGTCTTTCGGGTACTTGCGGTCGGGCAATCGAAACAGATTCAATCCATACTATATCATGGATAGAACATTAAAGCACATCTCAGGGACAAAATCTGGCTACTCACTTCTCATCTTGTTCCCCCATCCCATGGTTCCATTTGAATTCTGTAACCCAGTTCCATCGAAGACGACACGTTCTCCAATGTCTTTAATTGCCAGAGTCAGAAGACCCTTACCGTCACCATCTCCTGCAGGTAAATGATTGTCATCGAATAGAGCGTTGAATGATTCGATATGAGGCGCCACAAATTCGTTTAAGATACTGTATGTCGAGCCATCTTTTGGAGGATTTCTGAAGGCCGCTTCACGTTCTAGCGTGTTGAATGTGGGTCCTTTTTTGGTATGCACTGAACCATCAGGCATGCTGGAAGCAGCTGCAGTATATGCCTGATGAACTTGTTTCTTGAGAACGACCAAAAAAATATGCACGTGCACGGAATGGCCGTACACGGGACCGTGGGTACCGGAGATTGAAAGACTTCGTTTCGCGTTGGTTATTATCGAGAGCTCAAGGTGGTCGATTGCTTGCACTATGTTCAACAACGCCGTCACCTCCTCGTGGGCCAACCCGCAGCAAAATCAGCAGCAACAGCAGCAGCAGCCGAATGCATTTGGACAGCCTACGAGTGGTTTCGGTACCTCTGGTGAGTCAGCTTTTGATTGTTGACACTGCACACACAATTGACTTTTTAAACAGCATTTGGATCCACGGGTACAAGCGCCTTTGGTCAGACTCAACCAGCACAACAACCCCAGACAAATCCTATGTTTGGCAACCTTGCCACACCTGCGCCAGCCACAAACACTGGTTTTGGTACGTCTTTTTTCATTAGCTGACATTCATTGCATTTCAGACTCATCCGATTCTGAAAAGGCGCGTTTGGTGGCGCTAATACTTCGCAAAGTAACACAGCCAATCCAATGTTTGGTGGAGCAAAGCCATCTACTGGTTTCGGCGCGTTCGGTGGAGGCGGTAATGCTTTTGGAGGAGGGGGTGCCTTTGGCCAGAGTAACACAGCAAGTGGTTCTAGCACGGGGGCGTTCGGGCAACCCACAACGACAACAACACCTAGCGCATTTGGAGGTTTTGGAGCAAACAAACCTGCAGGAGCTTTCGGTTCCACTTTAACTGGTACGTGCACAGCAGGTCCCTTTTAGATCTTTTATTTACAAAAGGCATCTGTTACAGCAGGCACACAGCCAGCGACTGCAGCAGTCACTACTGGATCGTCAAATCCTCCTTATGCAGTCCACACAGACAAAGATCCAGCCAATACAACCGTGACTCTTCAATATCAATCTATCTCTTGCATGCCAGCTTACACAGGTACCTCCGTGGAGGTAAGATAGAGTTTTCTGAACTTTTGTCAATTCCCTTATGACCCCGTGTTAGGAATTACGATGGCAAGATTACAACCAAGGGCGTAAAACGGCCAGCAGCTTTGGGCCCGGAGCATTCGGTGCGACTCAGCCAGCGGCGTCCACTGGTATGTTTGGCGCCCAGCCTGCTCAACAAACCAACGCGTTTGGTGCTCCAGCTCCAGCAACAAATACGGGGGCGTTTGGTGCATTCGGAGCGCCAGCTACTAACACCACTACAACATCCGCAACAACGAGTCTTTTTGGTGGAGGTGCTTTTGGCCAACCCCAGCAGCAGCAGCAGCAGCAGCAGCAACCCCAACAACAGCAACAAGCAGGGGCATTTGGGGCATTTGGATCTACAGGACAACCCCAGCAGCAGCAAACCGGTGGTGGATTGTTTGGAGGTGGTGGTACTTTTGGATCTACTGCACCTAAACCTGCTTTTGGTACAGGTGCATTTGGAAGCACTGCTGGTGAGTGGTTCCCTTCAATCTGCAGCTTCTATTACCTATTAGCTTCTAGGAACTACCGGTGGTGCCTTTGGTGGTGGCGGGGCTTTCGGACAGCAGACACAACAGACACAACAACCTCCTGGGGGTTTATTTGGATCTAACACCAGTACTACGGCTCCCACAAGTGGATTTGGGGCCTTCGGTGCGTCCAATCCTATATTAATACTGGTTCCTCCTTTGACATTTGCGCCAAATATCTAGGTGGCAACACAAATACCGCTAACAAATCGGTTTTCGGCCAACCGACGACTCAACCAACGACTGGTTTCGGCACTTTCGGTCAGAACCAGCAACAGCAGACCCAGCAACCACAACAGACAAATCCTTTGTTTGGAGGTACCAACACTGGTACCAGCCTATTTGGCCAACAACAGCAGCAGAACCAACAGCAACAGCCTGCTGCTAACCCATGTAAGATAATCCTCGATATTTAGATTGTGTGTTCCTAACAGTTTCCTTGTAGTGTTTGGTGGCGGTCAAACTAATACTGGAACAACAACTGGGCTGTTTGGCGGTGGAAGCGGCTTGTTCGGCGCTCAGCAGCAACAGCCCCAACAGCCAGCGGCGACAACACAGCCAGCTCAAACTGGTGCATTTGGTAGTAACATCTTCGGCGGCGCCAAGCCTGCTCAGACTGCTGGGTCTATTTTCGGAGGAGGAGGAGGAGCTTTTGGGCAGCCGACGAACACGACACAACAGCCCACAAGCTCACTCTTTGCAGGTAACAACACACTTCAGCCAAATAACCAGTCAACACTAGGCATGTTTACCAAGCCCGCAACACCTGCTCCTCTTGGTAATACTATGTCTACTGGTGGGGGCCTTTTTGGCTCGACCAATCAGACAGGACTTTTCAATGCCTCAGCCACCGTTCCGGGTGCTCAGGGCATGCTCACAGCGTCTATATCAGAACCTATCGGAAATGATCTCCCTATCTTCAAAGTGCTTCCTCCAGGCCCCCGCCTCTATGATTTAGAACCTAAAAAGAAAGCTGGATTTTTTGTGGACATCCCGACACGATCGCCAATGCCTCGGGTCGGATATACACCTGCAAATTCGAAACTTCGAGGATTTGGTTCAAGCTCGTCGTCACCCGCCCCCTCCCCTGCTCCGTTCGCTAGCAGCACCTCCCTATCATCTAGCAAAAACCTTTCTTTCAGCCAAACCGCTAACAGTTCGTCCGGTTTCGATGCCTTCCTTTCGGGCCGCAGCTCTAGCCCTGCGCTGGGCAGTGGCTCAAGGCAGAGTGTGAAAAAGGTTATTCTGGACAAGAAGATCGAGCCCACAGAACTCTTCACAAAGTCCGGTGGCTCTCCTGGTCGTGGAAGCAAAGTCGTCTTTAGCGCTGCTCTCAGTACTGCATCGCGCCAGAAGGATGCAGAAGCGGTGCTCCATCCAAATCCTCTCACTGAGTCTCCGACTCCTGCTCCTCGTCCAAAGCAGACTCCAAATCGATTCACCGCGCAAAGTCAGCAGCCGGTCGAAGAGGACGGTCAGGGCCGTGAACTCGAGGAGGGCGAGTATTACGTGAAGCCTGATCTTACAATACTCAAACAAAAAGGATACGATGAATTGTCCTGTTTCAAAGATCTTGTCGTTGGCCGCGTTGGATTCGGAGAGATTCACTTCCTGGAACCTGTTGACTTGACTGGACTGCCAAAACTCGGTGCCTTATTGGGGGAAGTCATTCGGTTTGACGAGAAGGAGTGCAGTGTATATCCGGAGAGCGATGACGTCGACAAACCACCTCCAGGCTCTGGCCTTAATGTGAAAGCACGGTTGATCTTAGTGAACTGCTGGGCTGTCGATAAGGCTACGCGGGAACCTATCACCGACGACAAACACCCCAGCGCCGTCAAGCACTTGAAGCGTCTCAAGAAAATTCCCAATACCCACTTCGAGAGCTTCGAAATCGCTGATGGGAAATGGACTTTCACAGTGGACCATTTCTGATGTGGTGTAACAGATTGGATTTTCTCTTTTGTATGTACACGGGTACTTAGTCAGTAGATAGTGTTTTTGAGTTACATACGTACAGTACTTCGTCCTCTAGTAGTAGTCGTAGTGTTTTCGATTTACCTGTCGTCCAATACAATGCTTTTTGTGCAGGACTCAGAGCGGAGAGGATCGTGTGCCTCTGGAGTGAACCGGAATAGTTCGTGAAACTGCTTTGTCAAGGATCCGCAATGACCCACTTGTTCTCAGGACCCTATGATGATGCCATGAGTCTCGATAAAATAAGGGACTTCATCCGAAACTGTTCCCACAAGTGACCACTCACAATGAAGGCTCGTTTTTTCCTTTGAAAATCCGTTCTGTATTGCTGATATCTGCTATAGCTCGCCACACACGAAGATCTTGAAGGGCACGCAGCTGCCTCGCGGCGTGGAGCAATCGAAGGCACAGTAGCAAGTGGCATGGTTGCTCTTGCAGGTTCATACTATGCCCACCGCCGCTTTCCCGGATATCGCGCACTTCCTCTCTCACTCAAGTGCCTAGGTGTTGTCATTATTGTTGCCCCATGTCTCTCTATCCAAGCCGAGCGCCGTGGTCTCGAATACGACAAGTCTAAATGGTAAGTCAATTCTATCAATTTGGCTATGTAGCAACGACGAAATGTTATTGCAGGGAGGGTGAAGGGGTTCGATTCTTGCATGGTAGGCAGATGGAAGAGGAGGCACGTTGGGAGGAGTTGTCTACCAAGGACAAGTTGGCGGATTGGGCGGACCGTCACCAGTACAGCATCATCCTTGGTGGTTGGGCTTCCAGCTTAGCCTTTGCTGGTGCCATCATCTCACGAGACAGGTGAGCGCTATCATTTGAATTTTATCCGAACTGTGCTTGATATCTACTGCAGGCTCCAAACTCCAGCGCAAAAGGTGAAACCATACGCTTAATATACCGATACGATGGCCTGATTCCGTAAATAGATTGTCCAAGCTCGTATGTGGGCGCAGGGCCTGACTATCGGCATTCTCATTGTCGCTGGTGCTTTAACTCAGGCTAAGCGTGCTGCAGCTGCACAACACGTATGTCGTTTCATTCCGTCCATGTTTTCGCTGCTGAAGAAACTGATTACAGCCCAAAACGGATCACTCGTGGAGGGCAATGGTGAATTTCTTATACACTGACATTTTTTACAAGCGCTAATCAATGGATGTAGCTGGAACACCAGGAACAGGAAGCCCGAGAACTTGCGACACTCAAACAAGAAAGCACACCCCCCTCCCGCCGACTTCCTGCTACAGCTGGAGCAGCTTGATTTTCTCCTCAAAATTGAAAACATGTAGGCCTGCTGTAGTTTATGGCTTGCATTATAGGCCTCATCTTTGTACTTGTAAGTACTGGCTGGATAATTAGTAATATTTATACACTACGTCATTCATCACGTGCAAACTGGAAACTAATTCGCAATTTGTCCGTTATAATTCTGTTCAGCTCAGTAAGCTTCTGGTGGTTGGTCTGCTTTCATATAAAATGTGCTTCATCTTGTTCTTACCGATCTACCGTCATCATTAGCCATGGCATCCACACTTCTTGATCTGCCCCTTTCCAAAGAAAAATTGGACGAAATCAATGCCCATCTCAGCGGCCAAACCCCAGAAGAGATCCTCAAATGGGCTGTGGATCATATACCAGGCCTGTACCAGACAACTGCATTTGGGCTCACTGGCCTTGTTGCTATCGATATGCTCTCAAAGATTACCCCCTCTCCTCCACCACTGATCTTCCTCGATACCCTCTATCACTTCCCAGAAACTTACGAGCTCGTCAATGATGTCAAGGCCAAATACAGTGTCCCAATGCACACATACAAACCGGAAAGCTGCAACGATGTGAAGGAATTCGAGGCCAAGCATGGGGAGAAACTGTGGGAAACTGATGAAGACACCTATGATTTTGTCGTAAAGGTTTGCTGCCATCACATCAACCAGGTGATGTTTATTCTAATCTCTGTCAACTTTCAGGTAGAACCGGCTCGGCGTGCTTATGAAGAACTGGGTGTGAAAGCTGTGATTACTGGTCGACGAGCATCACAAGGTGCCGATCGCGCCTCTTTACAGCCACTTGAAGTCGATTCAACGGGTCTTCTGAAGCTTAATCCCTTGTATCAATGGAACTTCCACCTCGTGGAATGGTATATCAACGAAAATAATGTTCCGAGGAACAAACTGCTCGCCCAAGGATATCGGAGTGTCGGTGATTGGCATAGCACCGTGAAGGTGGCTGAAGGTCAGGACGAAAGGGCTGGTAGATGGGCTGGCAAAGAAAAAACGGAGTGTGGGCTACACAAAGATTATTTTGCCATGAAATTGCAGGCAAAAACGGCTAATGGTGCGTGACAATCATTCTGCCAAGCGTGTTCTGTACTCACCTAAACATTTATAGCATGAAACTTATTGGATGGCATCTTGCTGTTGACGTTTCTGAGCATGTTGGTATGTTGCAATCGGACCCACAATGCCCATAGCTTTCCGATTGATCAGCTACTTTGATTAGATTATGTGGTATACTTTATTGTGTACATCGTTTGGAATACAAATGTGATACCTGGCCTGATACTCGATGTCCGTTCTACCGACACGTCAGACTGCGCCCCGCGACAAAGATGAGTCCCAATATCATGTGACCCTGCTATCGATGGACAATTACGCGCGCGGAGTCCAAAGTCGCCTGTAAAGAGGGGACAGTCATCGGCATAGACCAATTTGTGTCTCCGTCTTATGCCATATAGTTGTATCAAAGCCCGACATTCTTTCCTGGACCGTTTCATCAGAACTCAACTTTCTCCCACTCTCTCTCTCAGGTCTTTCCCTTTTGTTCCATACCTGCTCAGAAATCAGTTTCAATTAACACAGATGCTGCTCAAGTAAAAACATCGTTTGGTCTATCCCATGATCTAATTATCGCCATAGTCCCGACTTTGGATCAAATAATCGTGATTTTCCCTCTCTCCCGACCATTCGTTCGTTCGAGATAGAACAACGAGTCTTTACTCATAGGAGTTATTATGCTCGTCCGACGCACGTTTTCGAAGACCATCCTACCGATCCTAGTCCCGACAACGAGAAGTGGGTCTTTGTCATGGTTTTAGATGTTTATCGCACTCAATATACAACTAGATTTGAGCACCTCGGCGACTCTGTTTTGGGCCTTTGTGTAACGAGCCTCATGATGAAAATGTATCCTGGACTTCACGTCGGCCCTTCCACGGTAAGCGCCCTGTGCTATACGGCATTAGCCCATGGTTCTCCAGCCAAATGAAGTCAAGCCGATAATAATTGATCCTTCTCTGTCTGTTAGAAAATCCGGGCAATGATCGTCGGCAATGCCACTCTTGCCGACATGTAAGTCTTTTCTAGCCTCGACGGTGGTCAGCTTTTGACTTGTCATCTATCTCTCAGATCTCTAAGGTATAAACTTCCCGATCGCCTGAGGCTTCACCCTGCACAGGCGATTACGTTGCGTGCTTCCGTACACATCCAAGGTGAGCTTCGAAGTCCCACAAGTAAATCAGATCATATATTTATTCAATTCTCGTGTGAACAGCCGATGTCTTTGAGGTGAGCGATATACAGTTATATGGCACTCGTGCCTTCTCTAATAGCATTTTAGTCCTTCATCGGAGGGCTTTTCCATGAGCAGGGTCTTGACCCGACAAAGCGCTGGCTAGAAGCGCTCTTTGCCCCATATACGACAGCGGCATACAAATTGGTCCGCTTGCAGCATGGCCTGCCCCTTTTGCCCACCCCAACATCCACGCCCCGGTCGGCCCCCAACGACCTACCTCCCATGACAACCATAGGCCACCTTGCCCTCTTCAACCAGCACCTGCAGAAGTCCGAACGTCTCGTGGAATGGATTTATTCGGACGTTGATGAAGAAGGGACAGAGGGTACTGAAGAAGCTCCTGCTGGGTCAAAGACGACTCCGATCTGGTACGTCAAGGTCCTCGTCGATGGTGAGTTCTATGGCAAGGGGAAGGGAAATACCAAGAGAGCGGCAAGGAACGAAGCTGCGAAAGTTGGTCTTCAAAGAATGGGCATTTTTGTTTGGTATGTCAATCCCTGTGGTTTTGGTCGTCGGGCAGAGTTTTGACAAGTCTGCTCTCCTTTGTTCCCACTTGTAGACCCTTGTTTTTCCCTTGCATGATTTCTCCAGACTTGTGCTGGATGCGCTAGCCGCACGCTAGCTCAGGTGTGTAGAGGTAGTGGGTTGGGGTTAATTTGGAACCGCCTCTCGGAACGGTCTTCGCCAGTTCTTGGAGATGATTATCGCTGTCGCTGTCCATGTTTTGCTTGTTTTCTGCTGCTGTGTTTGTATTTGATATCCGCGAAGTCTCAAGTAGATTCTATGTAGATGTTCTTCTGATGCTGAGTTGATTATTGATGATCTATGTTTTACTCAAGAGCTATTTTACTTGAATTGACTGAAAGAGGCAACTGAAATACGTGTCCCTGCCAGGAGGACGCAACACATGTGATAAGAATAAAAATCTATTTTCCACGTATTAGTGTCTACAGTAGACTCCTGGGCTGGCGAAAGGTACCAACAACAAAGGGCTATCCTTAGTTGAAGACACAGGTACCAAGAAAGGATGGTATAGTGTATAAAGAGGGACGGATAACACCTCATGCACCGTAATACCTCCAGGCGAAGTAGGCACCCAGGAGGGAAAGAGGTACGAAATACATCAGGCTAGGGTAGATGTCAGCGCCTAGGAAAAAATGTACAAGCGGTTGACGCACTTAGAGGATTGCTCCACTGCATTTGACACCCGTGATTGCTGGGCAGCAGCAGCACCTGACTTCAGCTTGATATCCTGCGGGTTCTCATGAGAAATGTGAAGTTGCATAGCAAAGTGGGCATCACGTACACCACCCTCGAAGTCGCCAACAAGCATGTCAGGGAGGAGGGCGCGAGCCTCGTCAGAGTGTCCGACATCCTCGAATGCTTCAGTTGCGTCCTGGCCTGTCAAAGGTAATCAGGGTTCACGTCCGAATTATACCGCGGTCCGAGAAAGTGCCACGTACCACCCTCAGCAAGTATAACCTCATCTCCTCCAGGATGCTAATTGAGTTGAATGGCTAAGGATAGGCTAAAGCAGGATAGTTATTGAGTTAGTCGCACCTCGTCAATGAATTTCGTTGCATCGTAAACTATATCGCACAAAGTGAGCCGACAAAAACAATGACCCTGATTGGCTGGCGCGTACCCTTTCCGTGAATAAGGATGTAGAAGCTCTCTTTGGATTTGTGAGCACGGAGCTCGTCGATGGAGACGGTTTTGGCGGCCATGGTATTATAGAGAGAAGGAATATGGAAAGAGTTGCGTGAGAGGGTGGTGGTAAAGTACAATTGAGCAGATGGCTTCCACCCTTTTAAAAAACCGAATAATTTTTCCCACGTGCGGGACGGCTTGTCATGATCACATTTTTTTCAATACCCCGTGTGCGTTGTGCGTTCACGTCGCAACGTCCGGGGGTGGCGAATGTCTCTTTCGAGACAACAGCTAACTCGGATACGCATCAAATCATCTACAATGACTCCAGGCGTCGAAAGAGCGATCAATAAAACTGTATTGCAAATGATATACATCTAATATAGGATGTCTACTCGGTTTAGTACTCGAATGACCATGGAGAAACTGGGTACAGTTGGACATTCAAGCGTGGACCAGAGAAAGCTACAAAGGTTGCTCTTCCACACACAAGTTGAGGTAACGAAGGCACTGAAGGCCATGTCCCTAGGCGATCGCGAGTGGGTCGAAGGAAAGATATAGAAAGAGAATAATTAGAGCATGGTCCAGCAAGAAATGAATGGGTTTGCATTGTAGAGCATCAAGGAGGCATGGTGTGTATTAGAGGTAAAAAAAAATTCTTGCAGAATTTATACTAAACAAGTTTCAGTCTCCGACTAGACGCAGGGCCAAACACGCAATGTGGCGGAAACGCTTGTCAAGCTTCGCCTCCTACCATCACATCACCTCTTTACGCGGCCAGCGCCTCCCCGCTGTGCCCTTCTCTACCCCTTCTTCATGGACACCGATTTCTCGGATATTCTCGGCGGCCCTACTTCTTCCAATGCGCGTGACAACCAGTCTGGGTGGTGGTCAAGTATGCCCTTCGGTGGAAAATCGGTTCTGGTTTTACTAGCCCTGTTGGTTCTCTATCTCATTGGTATTCGTGTCCAAGAGAGCTATCTTGTATGGCGGGAGAAGGCCTACAAGTTGTAAGTCCTGTTTTGTAGCGCCTCAAACCTGTGAGTTCAACTTTTGTCAGGGCTATGCGAAGGAAACATGGCATACCAGACAATGACCATCGGCCTTTTAACGTGGCCTATGCTGCTGTCATGCGCTCACGTCAGGATGCTGAGGAGAAGGCGAGAAAAGCGAGGCTTCAAGAGATACTTCAAGATCAACAGGACGCACCACCTGACCAGAATGTCCGGCAACGTAATAGTATGTCATTCTTTTTGCCGTAGTTTATTACTACTTGGTTTAACGCAATCTCTCTACAGCGAGACCGTCGAATCTACTCCCCGGGCGTTACGAATCCGCAGATATTTTACAACCCACGTTCGCACTTGCCAATAACTAGTATGTTGCAGTTTATAATGGGTTAAGACAACAACTAATTTTCACTGGATTCTAGTACCCGTGCCTCGGTTGCTTCTCAACGTGCAGAAGAGCACTACAACCCACATCCAACTGTTCGCATCGCCGATCCCGAGATCAATGACATTCGACCGAAATCAGGCCCTTCACGCCGCAATGCGAGAGACACTGACGACGAAAGGCGTAAACGTGGTTTCAATGGCTCTGATGACTCTGATGGTCCAGAATATATCAAAAGGACCAGAGTGAACGGCGATGTTGAGATACGAAACCATAATGGACCTGAATGGGTTGAGGAGCGTGGATCTCGGAGGGGCGCGAAACGTGGTCACGGCGAGGACTATGACGATGTTGACGTGAACACACGAGAAAAGCGCCAACGTAAAGTTTCTTTGGATAAATCATCCACATTACTTAGTGAAGGTGAAGATATGGATGTCGATGAGGCTCAAGACGAAGTTGGTTCACTCCATTCTAATTCACGGGGGAAAAAAAGAGACCGTGCGGAAGCTGGGTCAGCTTTTGGTGGCGACGACGAAGAGGGCAGTGGCCATGAGGAGGATTCGGAGAAACGTCGTCGTCATCATCGGAAACGCAGAAACTATGCGAAAAGGAAGTCGGATGTTGGAGTGTCTGCGTGTGGTGACAGTGAAGGTGAACACGTGGATAACACGCCTTTCAAATCCTCTCGCAAGAAAAAGGGCAAGAAAGCTATTCATGCTTCACAACAAGATGACCGAAGTGATGTGTCCATGGATGAGTCTCTGGTATCCTCTTCACGCATACGGCCTAGACGCAGCGTTGGCGACGAATGGGAGAGCAACGGTGTCAAGTTTAAGGTTGGGCCTAATGGTCAACGCCTGCGTTTAACCTTGGTCAAGAAGGAAAGGCAGAAGTTCAACATGGTATGCTTATGCTTCATAGTTTCCTTCATCGACTATAGCTGAACTCTGTTTCTCAGCCCGAGGACTCTCAACATCCTGATCGAAAAGCAAACCTTGAGGTCTATATTGAGACCTGGCTCACCGAGGAAGAGTATCAAGAAGCAAAAGACCAACAACTTTTAGCCTGGCAAGATTCAACCAAAGCATCTGACGAGCCTCAGACTCCCACAGTCGAATCACCACCAGTAAGTTTCTTGCATTAATTTTTTTCTTCGTCTACATGATTTACTTTTTTATATTTAGGAAGAGCCTCCTGCTGGGAAAAATCTTTTCTGGAGGTCCACATCGGGCACTGGAACGTCGACACCTCGCCAGATTACACCACCTCCTGCGGGCTCTCAAGCACAAGGCAAACAACGGAACGCCGACCTGTATGGTTCCTCTGTTGCTTCCAACGTTGGGATTCATATCAACCCTTTTGTGAATCCTGCTCCGACAGCCAGGCGCATTTCCTCCGTTTCCCGTCGTTCTTCGGCTTTTGGTACCACATCAGTTCCGCCAAGTCCAACTGGTCCCATTCCCCTAGGTTTGGGTGACAGCACAAACAATAGTCCACGTCACAAGGCTTTCTCAAAATGGGAGAAGCAGGATCTAGAGGCAAAGGCTATGATGAAGATGAGGGAAGCTAACCGCCTCAAAGAGGAGGAGAAGTTGGCGAAATTGAAAAAGGAACAAGAGGCTGCAGCGCCTCCTAAACCGTCCATTATTCCCACAATTACTGTGACCAAGGCTGACGAATTGAAACCTACTGAAACGAAGGCGTCTCCCTTCTCCTTCGGTACTGCAGCACCTGCCGTGGCTGATGCTTCCAGGAAAGATGCTCCACCCCCATTATTTTCAGCTGCTCCCTCCAAACCGACGTCCCAAGGGCCTCCACCCCTCTTTGCGCCATCTACGGCCCAGTCTGGAACAAAACCCCCATCTACTTCTGTTCCAGCAGATGCTGCGAAGCCAGCGGGAGGTCTTTTTGGTGGAAAACCTGAACCAGGGAGTTCGTTTGTGTCCTTCGGACCTACCCCAACCACTATGCCTACAACCTCTGTCCCCGCACCTACGAATACTGTACCTACTAATCCTGGCATTCCAACTTCGAAGTCTGCGTTCTCATTCGGCCCCACTCCTACTTCGTCCGTGCATTCTCAGCCAACGCAAGGTGCGCAGACAGGAGAGAAGAAGAGTGAGCCTGCTGGTGCTTCCTTCTTTTCTAAGCCTGCTGCTATGCCCGCTCCTGGCGCGCCTCAGCCAGCCACTCAAGCTGTACAAACTCCATCTTCCTTTGCGTTCGGCAAGCCCTCGGCAGGCGAAGCTCCTAAAGCAGCTTCGCTCTTTGGTAGCACCTCACAGGCGCCTTCGCAGTCTACTGCAGCTCAACCTGCTCCTCCATCTATTGCAACTACGACCCCCAAATTCAACTTTAATGTGAAACCTGCAGCAGCTGCCCCTGCTTCAGCATCCTCCTCGACCCTTAGCGGTGCGCTGGGTGGATCTGCACCTAAGCCTTCCGCGTTTGACTTTGCTGCTCCCTCGACGTTCGCAGCGAAAGGACTCGCGCCAGCCACCGGGACCACGACTACGGCTACACCTGCCGCTGCTTCTGGTAGTACCACAACAGCAACAGGACCTAAGTTCAGCTTCTCGATTCCGTCAACTTCTCCGTCCAATCCATTTGGAACAAAGACCTCGACAGCGTCTACTGCTCCACCAGCCAATGGTACTGCCGCCGCTCCAACATCAACTGTATCGTCAGCTCCTTCGGCACCGTCTGCTTTCAGCTTTGGGACAACGCCTGCCACCGATAAACCGATGACGGCAACTGCTACTCCATCAGTCTTCGGTTTTGGATCCAAGCCTGCTGGTGATAGTTCGTTGGCTGCTCCTGGTCCATCGGTGTTTGGTGCTCAACCCGCTGCGTCATCTACCGCTGCACCTACTCAGTCGGTGTTTGGTGCTCAACCTACCGCGTCGACGCCCAGCAGTCAGTCAGGCTTTTCGTTTGGAATGCCTGCAGCTGGGAATTCCTCAAGCTCTGCTTCCGCCTTTAGTGCGTTTGGGAGCCAACCTGGGACTGGAACTTCGTCGACGAATGGCGCTGCAACATCGGTTTTCGGTGGTGGTAATTCGAACGGGACTTTCAAGGTAACCCCTTCACTGTTGGGCAGTAACAACAATGTCGATGCTAGTAAGGCGCCAGCTGCTACAAAGGATTCTGCTTCAACAAAACCTGTCTTCTCATTCGGAGTAACACCTCCAAACCCAGCCCCCACTACTACCCCAGCACCGCCAGCTGCTCCTGCATCGGGGTCCGTCTTTGGCCCGTCAAAACCGTTTGGACAGCCAGCCGCTCTTGCATCGGGGTCCGTGTCAAACATCTTTGGCTCATCGACATCCGGGACCTCAACAAATGGGTCTTCGGCATTTGCGGGATTCGGCAAGACTACCACGACTGATTCGCCATTTGGCAAACCGGCTGATGCTAGTGCATTCGGATTTGGCGGTGGGAGCGCTTTCGGTGGATTTGGGACAACTCCTGCGGCGGCTGGGCCACAGCAGCAGCAGTAGATGATAGTAAAAGACATTTAAAAGTCGAATTCGGATAATTGTATTTAGAATATTGAATAGTACCCGAATGGGTGTCATGTGGTTGATGTATGTTCACCACTTGTTTTACACTTCCAAGTTCACTGCAGATGGTCTGACATAGAAGAGGCTGACTAGAGTCTCAAAATTCATCCTTTTTCAAACTTGTCCCCCTTTCTCCATCTACCATCCCTATAATGCTTGCTGCTACCGTTAACGAGACTCCCAGACCCCGTCCTCCTGCTAAAATTCGTCGCTCTTCTGCTGCATTGGCATCAACACCACCACCTTCATATGCTGCAGCGTTCACTCTCACCCCAGACGGTAAATCTCACATATTGGGGTCTCCTGTAACTGCCACGTTGCAACGCGTCGGATGGGACAGCGAACGACAAATGTCACCGACAAGAGAGGAAGACCGAGAGTGGATGAATGAAAAATCGCGAGAGGAGCTCACAGAACTCCTTGTTAAGGCTGACGATCTTATCAAAGAACGGGAGAATGGTATGTTTCCTCTACGTTCCATGCATCCGGCTCCTCAACTAACTTTCATGTTTGTTTCCACAAGAATTGGGCGTTGCCTCTGCAGTGTGCAAGAGCCTCTATGATAACAACCTCATGCTCAAGTCAAAGCACCAGCTGCTCCTCTCGCGCCTGCCTTCCTCTCCTTCTCCCTCGCCTGAGCCCATTTTGCACACATCTTCACGATACAGCGTCAGCCTCAATAGGCCGGGAGCAGAGTACGATTCGCCCATTGCTTCGAATGCGTTCAAGCATGCGCGCAAGATATCCGTATCGACTGCAGAAATTTCTAACTTGGCGGACCAGAATGCTGAGCTCCTAGAAAAGCTTGAGCGCATCGAGTCAGAGTCTCTCAACGCCGACCAGTCTGGACGTCGGGCTCTGAAACGGCTGGAGAAGGACATCCAAACCTTACGAGAGGAGCTTGAGAAGACTCAGGCTAGAAGCGAAGAGTTGGAGCAGAAGACCAATGCTAAACTGCAGTCCCAAAAAGCTGCTCAAGACGCTCTGATGCGGAAGGAGGAGTTGAGGGCTAAGCGCAACCTTGGCTATGCTGATGACGAAGACGAGGACGAGGAAGTCAGGGATTTTGCGCCCGAAGGTTCAATGTTTGGAGGACCAAGAACTTTCTACCCGTCGAACGAAACTCCAAGGAGGTCTTCTGGCCTTCTGAAACGCCCTCCACCTACACCTCTCACACCCCACCCCGAATCGAATCTCATCGGCCAGTTGTTGGAGAAGATCCAGGAGTTGGAGGAAACCAACGTTCGCATCATCAAACAGCAGAACGATACCTCGAACCAACTGAATGCTATGCAACGGGAGACGGAACACATCAGCAGAGTGTATGAGTGCCTCACAGATGCTAACTTTGTTGAAGCAAATGGTGATTCAGTCTCAGATGGAGGTGGTGAACCCACTTCAGCGTATGATGAAACCATCAGGTTCAAAAGTTTTGCGCGAAATCTTGCGGCGGAGTACTCTTCCTCGCCAAATGCAGATGACATGCACCAGTCTCTTGGTCTATCGACTGTTCCTAGAGTGCGTAAGTCTGTGGTAGGGCTTTTCGATGGACACGACGGCAACCTGGACAACAGCCGAGGTGGATCCACGCCTGAACAGCTCAAAGCGTTCAACCTTCCTATTCCTTTTGCTTCACCAGAGGGGCGCCACAAATCATTGGCCGAACCAGCTGGACCAGCCTCTCCTGCCCTCTCGTCTATTGGCCTTTCTCCCTCAAAAGCCAACTCCGGTCCACGCACTTTAGAAACAGAACTGGGCAACGCGTTCAATGACGGTTGGGCTGATGGGCAATACCATCGCAGAAATAACAGCCTCTACGACCTCAGCCCCATCTCCACCCCGGTATCACCATCCCCCGCCTCCGCACACGCCTCCGTCGATTCGAGGAATGTGGGTTCGCCGTACGAGCAACGTGATGCACTGCCCACACCCGTCTCCATGTCGTCTGGCACCTCTGCCCTCCGCCTCTCTGTCGAGCCTCCTACACCTGACAAGGTCGCAATAGCAGCCAAGGCTCATACAGCAGGCTCTGTGCACTCTTTGAGGCACCTCCGCATGACGGAAACTCTTCGATCTCGCACCAATCGTTGGGCCGATAACCGGTTCAAAGACTCGTTGACTGGGAGGCTGGTGCCTGCCGACTTTGACCACGAGCAGAAACAACATGAACAGAAAGAAGAGGAAGAGTTTGAAGAGGAGGTCTCACGGCCTTCCACGCCGTTACCCGTACGGTTGGCGAGTGCATTTGATGCTGCCGTGGAAGAAATCACAGGGAAGCCTGTCTATCTGACTGACGGCAGCGGACAGGAGGTGGCAAGAGCCTCAGGAAGCAAGGTCCAGAAGACCAAGCCGAAGGGATTCGGGGCGGTTATGTTGGAGCTTTGGCTGTGGCTTCAATTTGCGGTTATCATCTTGGTATTCCTGTGGGCGATGGCGAAGAGGGGCCCAAAGTCAGTTTTGGGTGATACCAGTGGGCACAAGCGATCTCGTACTATGTCGTTGGCCCGTCGTTGAGATGATCTACTGTATAATATGTTCAATTTTTTTTTTTTTTTTTTTTTTTTTTTTTGCATAATTATTCCCTATACCCCCATGCTTCTATGCTTCTATAAAACTACGTATTATAGATCGATGTACCACCTTCAAATATACATTATGGATATTATGGAGATTTCAAAAGGATCTTCATGATAAGATTTGTCAGCGAGGATATTCGCTAACGATTCAAGCCATCAAATAATTTCTTCCACTGTCAAAATGAGCTCCTCGTCTTCAAGTAGCTCAAGTCCAGAACCATCGTCTCCTGTACAGAAGACTCGAAAAAGAAAAAATGAGGTAGCTCCCGCCAAAGATTCGGACGACGCCGACTCAGACGCTTCGTCGGGCTCGGATGTTGAGGAGACACCCGAAGTACCTGTTCTATCTCATGCCGAACGTCGAAAGCAGAAGAAAGCAGAGAAACGCAAAGAAAAGGAGGTCGAGGAAGAAACATCTGTCCCTACAAAAAAACGCAAGCTGGAGAATGGAAAATCGGTGCCAGGTGCAGGTGGTCAGCGCAAGAACTCCGTCTGGGTGGGGAATATGGCATTTAAGACGACTCAAGAAGACCTCAAGGAGTTTTTCAAAGAAGTTGGAGAGGTTGTACGGATAAACATGCCTACGAAACCTGCAGGGAATCCGGGAATGAAACCACAAAATCGCGGGTATGGTCTTTGTCTGTATCACACAGAAGCGTGTATTTACGTTTCCTTGCCCTTGGTACAGGTATGCGTATGTCGATTTTGCCAGCGCGGATGCGAAGAGTGTTGCTATCGCGCTTTCAGAACAACCTCTGCTTGGTCGCAAGTTGCTCATAAAAGATGGTGTGCTTCCTCCTTGACTTCACTTCAAGTGCATATTTCTAAGCTGATCATAGGCAACGATTTTACTGGTCGTCCTGCAGCACCAGACGCCGCATCTGCCATTACTGGGGCTGTCACACACTCTAAAACCGCCCAAAAAATTCTCAAATTGCAAAAGCAACCCCCAGCCCCTACACTTTTCCTTGGAAACCTAGGTTTCGAGACTACAGAACAAGATATTCGACAGCTATTAGAGGCACACAGACCAAGACCTAAAAAGAAGGCTGAAGAAGGGGAAGAGGTTGCTTCTGACTCTGAGGAGAAAAAGGAAAAGGACAAAGATGTATGGTTGCGGAAAGTTCGCATGGGGACTTTCGAAGATAGTGGTCTTTGCAAAGGGTATGAACTTTTATCATACTCGTGCTCCTGGGCTTACTTTTATGGAACTAGTTTTGCATTTGTCGACTTCACAACGATTGAACATGCAACCGCCGCACTCATCAATCCCAAAAATCATCAACTGAACGGCCGAAAGCTCGTCGTGGAGTACGCTGGCGCCGAAGCTGTACGGCGAGGTGCACCCAAGGGTCAACGCGAACCAGGTTCTGCTCCTCCCAGGAAGCGTATCGACTCTACACATTCGAGGGGGGCTGAACGTCCTGAGCGTAAACCCCGTCAAGATAATGGCTGGTCGAATGACAAGGTGGAAGAGAAGGGAGGTGAGGAGGACTACAAGTCTGCCAAAGAGCCACGCACCCATGAAGATCAAGAGGGTGTAACTGATGCTAGCAAGGAAAGGAGGCAGAAAGGCCCACGGTCGCGCCCTAAACCAGGAGCAGCACTTGCCTTGGCGAAACGCGAGTCTGCGGCGATTGTACCAAGCAAGGGAAACAAGATTACTTTCTGAACATTGACTTTTCGGCCAAGGAACCTCGCGTATCCTACCATGGATGACAACTTTTATATGCGAAGTACAAAGTCATATGAGCGTTCATCCCACTTGTAGCAGACCCATCCAATTGATATCCCATGTGTGTGGATTCAATTCAACGCTGAGCACTCAAATGACATGAGAATCAATATCGTGAGCGGATTAGGCATGTGCGTCACAGATTTGCAACAGCAATCAACAGTGCATGCGTAGCTTCTCGTTGCTGTATGTATCCTGACTTTATGCCTCACCTCGTCTTTCAGAGAGGATCTATACCGATCGCCCAGCCCCTATATCGGGAAACATTGAACTTTATTTGATGAAGAATGACTCTTGGCAGTATTTGCTGCTTTCCACACTGGCACTCAGTGGCAATTGAACATTGTCCGAACAACTTCACATCTCCTTATGCTTTCACTTCGGGTTCATTTACAGAATGCGCAAGGACAAGATTCAAATTGTACAATTAGGAGGTTCAAATGAGTGTGATCGGGAACTGAATGGAACACGACCGTACCACCGTTTCGTCGCCCACTCTGTCGGGTTGTTGTCTTACTTGGGCGTTCTACATATGCTCCGCTTCCCATTTAACTCTTCACTTTCGCCATGTCAGCCGACTCCTCCCCTAGAGCCTCTTTGCATGAAAATATGACCGGGGTTGCAAAGAGAGGTTTTAGACAACAGATACGGTCAGCGTGCAGGACAACGTTGCATCATTTGAAGCGACACACGGGCGTTGGAATCGTTTGTGCTGTTGCATACTTCGACCCGTAAGTATCAGTTGTTCTTCCCCGGTCAATAGCCAACAGAAAGTGGAATAAATACTAGAGGAAATTGGGGAGTAGATTTGCAGGCTGGTTCTCAATACGGATATCGTCTCCTTTTTGTTGTACTTCTTGCCGGCATTTTCGCTGTCTTCCTTCAGGTTGGCGTTCGCCATTTACCTGGATGTGATTGATTTCTAAATTATTCTACAGGTACTTGCAAGCAGGTTAGGATGCGTAACGGGGCTCGGTGAGGTGATATCGTGCTGCGTCTATGGCCCATTACTCAACCCAACCCCGACGTTTTCGTAGATTTAGCATCGCATTGTCGTCTGCTGCTCCACAGCCGCCCAAAGCATACGCTCCTCTTCCGATGGCTGGGCTTATACCCACTCTATATCCTGTCCGAAGTCGCTATAATCGCTACGGACCTTGCAGAGCTCCTTGGATCCGCAATTGCCCTATGCCTACTCTTTCCAAAGCTTGAACTCTGGCATGGTGTCCTTATCACCACCTTTGACGTGTTTCTCCTTCTTTTGTTTGGAGATCCACTGCGAGGCCGACCTGTTCGTATGTTCGAATTACTGATTGCTGGCATGGTACGTTTATCATAACATGGAAATGACATTCCTGATTATAGTCTCCTTCAAACAAGGTTATTGGAGTCCTGATTTGTCTTGTAGTCATCATTGCTAGGGTTGACGTCAACTGGGGGAAGGTTTTCCTAGGTTATCTTCCGTCAAAGAGTATCTTCTCTTCGGGGGCACTTTACACTTGTATGATTTGAAACGTTTTGCAGGAAAAGAAATTAATAAGGCACCTTAGCTGTTGGAATCTTAGGCGCTACGGTTATGCCTCACAGCATATTCCTAGGTTCTTCCCTCGCCACTCAAGACAGAATAACACCTGCTCCTCGGCGTACTGAAGGCATTTCGAGGAAGGACACTGAGATCTCTCAGTCGACGTACCTTTCGGAGGTCGAAGCCCCTAAAGGAGGGAAGGCGAAATTCTACCAAATCGTTGGCGAGTTCCGACAAATGATCTGCGCTTTATTCCGCAAACCTCTTGCCAGTGAAATTGCGACCAAGGTGAAGCGACACTCTGATCGAGACAACCGATCGTACGCCTTTGTGAAAGCGCACATCTACCATGGTATTGTCGACATGGTGATTAGCCTACTAGGATTTGCAGTCTTGATTAATTCCTTGTACGTGATTCGTTTTACTCTTTCGAACTCCTGTCTCGTCTACTGACTCGCGCGTGGGCAGGATCCTCATATTGGCAAGCGCAGTATTTTTCTATGGAAATAACCAACACGGGGATGAGTCGCCTGCGAGCCTCTTCGATGCATATGACCTTATCCACGAGGCAGTCGGAAAAGGTTCGTTTTCAAACTTCTCTTCATGCACAAACCGAAACCACTTTTGCAGGTGCTGCGACGTTGTTCGCCATTGCTCTTCTCGCCTCAGGACAGGTATATTATACACCTTTGCTAGCATCAAGCTCTTACAAGTTTCATAGAGCTCTTCTATAGTTGCTACAGTCGCAGGTCAAGCCGTGTCGGAAGGCTTCCTGCACTGGCGAATCTCTGTAAGTTGAACATCTAATTTATCATCCCGCACTCATATTCATACCTTGAAGCCTGCAATGCGCAGGATTGTCACTCGTCTCATCGCCATGATCCCGTCCATGGTAGTCGCTGTTGCAGTTGGCAGATCGGGGATAGATACTCTCCTTGTTGCCTCACAGGTGGTGCTTTCGATCGTCCTGCCCTTTGTCATCATTCCCCTTGTTTACTGCACATCCTCAAAGTCCATTATGAGTGTACACAAGCCTCGAGATATTCGTCCATCCACACCACCTGATAGCCTGTTGCAGACAACAGATCTACAGCAGCTCGAAACCGCGCCTACGGACGAGATAATTGACTTCAGCAGTGGATGGTTCGCAACTGGAATAGGATCTGCCATATGTCTCGTTGTCGTCGCAGCAAATGTCTATGTGATTGTAAGTCTTGGGAGGGGAAGTTAAGTCTGGCGTGCTTTGCTTCTTGTCGGTTTGATACGCGGTAATATGAGGTGTAAGATACAATATACTGTAATTATAAATAACATCTCAAACGTTCAATATTCAGTGAAAATAACCAAAGCATCGCGACTCACTACACCGGTGCTTGTTCTCTAGCCGCAGTGCTAGGCTTGGCTCTAGCGGCTGTGTTCTGCTTCACGCCATGCAACTCGACGGCTTTTCCTCTACTGCGATCTGCCCTGCATCCCTCCGTTCTGTCGCCATCATGTCCCTGCTTCTATTCGCTTGTCTTGTTGCTTTGCTGGCACTTCTCTGGCATATTTTTTGCACATGTCACTCATTCCTTCAGCCCAAATGGATTCCGAGGACTCGGAGTATGACAAATATTTCGAGGACCTCACCTCCTATGAGCTTCAGCAATTGAATGCTTTTGAGGAGCAGCAAAGAAATCTTCTCTTTTCAAAGTAAGTTTTTCTGCTATTGGACCATAACGATTATTTACTAGCCAATACAGCCTACCATTAGTTACCGAACGTAATATCAACCCTTTCAACACAACTGCCAGCCCAATCGCACTACCATGCCCACACAGCGCAATTACTGAACACATTTCCATCACTAGTACCGACCACTCAACCGCTGTAAGACAACATGGATATCACCGAAGCTCAAAGAACCCTACAATGTTGCGGACTCAGAAAGGGATGGAACCGCTCGGTCGACCGCCGGGGACGGGAAAAATACAGCTGGCGATAGCAAAAGGAGGGTCGGAGGCAATGCCAAAACAGGGGCGAGGTCCCCACACACTCCAAAATCCCAATGCACATGTATGTTCTGTCGTACATTTCGCCGGGGTGACAGCGCTGACGCTCAAACACTTAGACTCCTCTGGGCGAGTATTTCAAGAACTACGACGGGTTTGATTATGACGCGTCCCAACCTGCATGGAAAGAATTTGACCGCTTGGCCTACTCTCTACGCTGGGACAGGAATGTCAAGAAAGAAAAGCGAAACGGATTCAAAGATGCGCTCGTAAAGGCCTTTAAATAAACTTACGGGACGGACGAAAACAGTTTAGAATTATGGCAGGATTTGTGCCACGTTTTACGTATCACTCCTTTGCCCGATGGGTTATATGCTTGCCAAGTGGTTTGTGGACCTTCGAAAAGTATCGATGTTTTGCTGAAGCTGGATTTACATAGGCTGTTAAATCAAAATATGTCAACCTCGTTGACTTAGTTGACTATCCGGAATCTGAAAAACCCCTTCAGCTATTCGAAACGGAGAAGGAATTGAGCAGGTATACGCTCAAGAATGATAAGATCTTTCCTAAGGAGAACATTCATGCTGGCAGCCTCCTTCGACACCTGTTGCGTCGGATCCTTTCCCCCAGAGAGGAGTCAGAGGAAGCCAGGACGAACCACCATAGGCACGGCGCAAGTCAGCGATATAGTCCATATTGATTTCCTTTCCTCGGGCTTGCTACATACCATCTAAAGAACTCATCTTGGAGCTGACTCTACTTTGACTCTCCTTTGTTAGTTGTATTGTCTCTTAGCGCTACCGAATGCGTTGTTTGTTTCCTTTCCTTCCCTACACAGGTTGATGGTGTCTACAGTAACAGATTACACTGCCATTACATACGTGGATCTGGAAGAAGACCTATTACCAGTATGGTATACGGTGAATATTACGAGCATTCCACTTTTTCTCGTCGTCAAGCCTCGTTCCGAAGGGGAGCCTTCTCGCCATGCGAACACAAACACTACTGGGCCCTTGCTGGCGTCGCTGACCAGCCATTCAATCATCTGCCTTAAGAGCAGGGGGCGTCTGACATGGGTCCACTGCTCCATGCTCACGTTCACTGGCCTAAGCTTGACCTTTGAACCCCAAACATTCAAGCTCACGAAATTGATCACTGTTCCGGTATGGTGAGTGTGGTTAAAAAGAAAGGTGGCGTGCAGGATATTATTCTGGCAAAATGCATCTGTATCGTTTAGGGCAGCGACAAAACTCGTCATGACTCCAGCAGCCCCCGAGTATTTGAATGTCAACGCAGACTTCACCTTGGTATGAAGCAATTTTGTTGAGTTCTGTGGTTTAATAGCTTCAAGTGCCACGATAGACTGGCACCCAACAGTCTTCGAGATTTGGAACTGCCGCACGACGTCTGGCACCATGGTACCAGTGAACTCGCCGGACAAAATTGAGAGCCTCCAAGGAACCGCGATAGACTTCATCTGGACATCGTCTACCGGCAGAAGCGCCTTGTGTTTCAGATGCCTTAGGTTGGTCTGCGACTCCGCTTTGGTAATATGGCCAAAGTCGGGTGGCGCATTAAGGGCAGAGGTTGGAATGTAAGGTGGGACAATGGCCTGGCTGAAGAATGGATGTTCTACGATCTCAAGCAGCTTCAGCCGCCTTCTTGGGTTCAGGATGAGGATCTTTCGTATGAGGGCCTTCACATCCAAAGAAGGGCCATTTTCAGTGGGGAAGTCGTAGTGACCCCGGAGAATCTGCCTGCGGACATTCTCTACGTCGGGTCCAGGGAACGGCGGGAAACCGACGACGAGGACGTACAGGATAACACCTATAGACCAAATATCAGCCCCAAAGCCATGACCATTAATTTCGTCGAAAATTTCTGGCGCCATATAGTCGTATGTCCCACAAAAATTCGTGTAAGGCTTTTTAGGGTCGACTATGATGTCTGCCAATCCAAAGTCTGCAACCTTGATATTCATGTTTGCATCCAACAGAAGGTTGCTAGGTTTGAGGTCGTGATGGATTACTTGATGGGTGTGCATGTAATGGCATGCTCCCACTAGTTGAACCATAAAAAAGCGGGCCTCAGGTTCAGTAAAGCGACAGCGCTTAGGAAGCACTTCCTCCAACGAATTGTTGGGACATAGGTCGAGCGTATGATATACATATCTACCTTCCCAAAAATCGTCGTAGAAACGCACAACGTTGGGATGATCAAGAGACCGATGTATCTTGATTTCCTTCGATAGCAGCTGAGTTACCAGTTAACAATGAGGTTATTAAAGGACCATGAGCGCCTACTCTGTTGCAATCTATGATCCAGAATCGCTTGTGAATGACTTTACATGCAAGGTGCGTTCCGTTTATTTTCTTGACTTCGTAGACCTCGCTAAAGCTGCCCTGATGGGTCGTTAGGAACGGGCCTGTTAAGGCTTGACTTGAAGACACTACATACTTTCCCCAGAAATGCAATTGCTTCATACTGAACTGAACCGTCTCTGTTATGTATCAGTGGCCTAGGGAGGTTGCCGATTGCTCTTGGGGCGTCCTGCAGGTCTAGAGACATGGGCGCTTATTCACAGTTGGGCGCTTGTCGCTCAAGTTTAACAAATGGGGAGGGTCAAGGTCTGAGACGATCAACCACAACTTGAAATACTGAGCATTACTATGACTCGAAATGCTGTGAAGAGATGGTCATATGGTACGACGGTGGGTCCAGTTCATGGTCTTAATGAAGGGCACAGTGGTCGCGGAATCAAATTTCGAGTTGCACAATCAATCACATCGATTGATCAAGATACGATTGCTTTGAAATTTCTACGCATTGATTATCTTTGGAGCAACTTTATGTAGGAAGGATAGCAACCTTTGTTTCTTGAGTGCATCTCTTATGCGTTCAACGTATGATTGAATTTGATTTTGTTTAAGGCTTGTGCGGAGACCATGACTTACGCCAATTAAGATACTTGTCCTGTAGATGCATGGCTTGAGATGCTGTGAAGAGGGTGCACGCACGTGGTACCATAACGGGTCCAAGACCTCTCAGTTCACATCTTTGGTCTCAAAATCTTTAACCGTAAGAAGTGGTCAATCAAATCGTTTAGAATATCTAGGTGAGCTCAGAGTCTGAGGATATTCTGATAATTCAATCAACAAACATATGCCGTTCTTTTCGACGTATTAAAAAAACTTTCCGAAGTCATAAGCTTCGCCATCCCCAGAGCCCGCACCTTTCGTAGGCGCCTTGCCTTTTGGTGCAGCATTAGCGGCTTTGCGTGCTGGTTTCGAAGTGACAGATGGCTTCGCCTTCGAAATGGGTTTTGCTTTTGATTGAGGTTTCTCTTGTGTTTCGCCCTTCCTTGATGCTGCAAGTCTAGCCTGTTTCGAGCCCTTAGGATCAGGTCCAAATGCAACCTTCTTGCTCGGGCGTGCAACCGTCGGTTCTTCAGCCCGTTTCCGTTTTTGTTTCTTGGATGATGGTGGAACTACTTCAGCTTCCTCTTCCTCTTCCTCCTCTTCTTGGACCTCATCATCTTCGTCGTCATCTTCGTCGCTTGCCTCATCCTCCTCATCAAGATCACCAGCTTCTCCACCCTCGTCTTCACTCTTGTCACTGCTCTCTTCTTGTAGCCAAAGTTCTTGCAAGGTCGGTTTGCGAGAATCAACTTCACCCGACGTGATTTTCACAAGACTAGCAGACTTGCGCAACTCTTTCCGAGGGACCACAGTCTCCAAAATGCCTACGTCAGACTCATACAGTTGCTTAAGTGCAGCGTCTTTAGTCTTGGGGACGGATATGTCTGATGTAGTTGGTGGGATGGAATACCGCGCAAATTTGCCTGTGCTCCAGTCACGTAACAAAATGCGAGACGCGCCAAGAAGGTCCAAAGCACCTCGCTGATAACGAAACAAGTCAGGGGGCAAGCACGAGCGGGGAATGAATCATGAGCATACCTTTTTGACAAGTTGACTTGATCGGGCAATGCCAGCAAGGAATGATGATGAATCTCCTTGAGCAAATGCAGGCAGGCTATAAAGCAGCATAAGATCTTCTGCACTCGACCGGGCCACGATATTCGCCACTATCAAATAATGTTAGGATGTGTCTCGGTCACTTATACGCCCCAGAGACATACCCACGGAGGTTGGATCCTTCAGTCGATCGATTCTACCCTTTGAACGCAACAGAATATCTCGGGCACGAACATCCTCCAAGTTCTCCGTCGCTTCATCAACCTCCCACGACAGCCCAGGGGTATCGATGATACGTATTTGCTTGCCTTCCACTTCTAAATGAACCTCTTGAGGAAGTTCGGTTGTTGTTGGGCCCTTTGAGGAGGACTCTAGAGTATAGATTGGAAGCGAGCTGTTTCGAATTAAAGAATTGATGAAGGAGCTTTTTCCAACCTAGATATGTTGTTGGTCAACAGCCTAGCCTCGACGGTTGCAGAAACTTACATTAGTTACGCCAACGACAGAAACTGACAGAGGCTTTTTCCCTTTCTTTGCCTTTGCCCAGCGGCCGAGACAAGTAAGAATGGAGTCGACACCGAGACCATTATCAGTGGGCTCTTTTGCCTTGCCTTTCGCTTTAACGGGTGGTTCAGAACGAGATGGCAGGAATGCAGTGGCTGAACGGAATAAGACTGTGGGGTGCTGGGTTCTCAGATATGCTGCCCAAGCTGTTACAGATTCGCGTGGACATGTGTCTAGAATATACCACATTAAACATAGTTTTGGTGGAGGAGAGTTGTGAATGACAGACCAATTTTATTGAGCACCAGAAGCAGCCGTCGACCAGCTTTAGAGGTGATCAGGCTCTCAAGGTGCGAACTCCGGTAAGAAAGAGGGTCCCGTGCATCAAGGACCTCAATTACAACGTCGGAGTCGTCTACAACGGCCTGCAGGTGGGGCAAATCGCGATTTACTAGAACTGGAACTTCATCCTCGTCTGACTCTGAGGCTTGTAGTTCGGTTACTTGCGCAGGTAGTACTGGAACTTCTCCTGAAGCATCCGGTTCTCCAGCAGAGCGTGCTTTCTTCTCTTCCTTCTTGCGGAGTTTCTCTGCAGAGTCCTGCAAAACCGTTCAGCATTTCAAGAGCGCTTAGATTCGGGATTATGTAGAACGCACAACTCTTCTGTGTTCAGCAATTTCAGCTAAAATCTGGTCCTTGAACGGCAAGTTGTTGGGGATGCCAGGATCTTTGGGAGTTTCTACAATGCGAAGACACAGAAAATTATAAAGCGAAGCTTTTGAAATAGAATGAGACCCACTAGATTTCCACTGAGGATTTTTCTTTGCTTCTTTCTTCGATTTCTTCCTACTCTCCCGAACCTTTTGCTGAATCTTTTTACGGTTATTGGTGGTTCCACGCTTGCTCGTCTCTGTAATGTAAATCTGTCAAAACATGATATACTTCATTGAGGATAATACACACTCTTCCTTATACGAGGCATGGTGGGCAAGGCGTCGTGTTAATGTTCGTCGAGCTTGAGTTACAAGGCCAAAAAAAGTTGATCTGAGATCATTGATGCTTTACGTAAGCTCTCGTTGAAACAATGTGTCATCTTCAACAACTCTTGAGATGAAATCAAACCCGTGCTATCTAATCCCCTCCTATGAATGCAACTTCGAATCGCTTCTTCTGACAACAGTTTAATGTAAACATAAATTCTGTATTAGATCTAGCGATTTATATTTCGAGACTAAGATCCTAAGAAGTCCGATTGTCAAAGTTGATTATCGCGTTCCGCTTTACTCTTCGCAGTAGCCTCCAGGTCACCGAAGGAACCACTCTTCAAACACATAGTTCTAAAGATGCCTCCCTCCTTTTGGATGAGTTTCCAGGGAGTATCAAATTCGGCGATCTGCGACAGAAAAAAGTGAGAAGATGGCCGGGGACACAACTCAAGGTCAACATACCTGCCCTTTGTCAAGGACGATAAGGCGATCATAGTCAATGACAGTGCGAAGACGATGGGCAACTGAAAAGGAAGGAATGGGTAAGGAGGTTTGTGAATGGGAGTAAGTATATACTAACCAGTCAGAAGCAAGGATGAGGTGAACTCTTCTCTGATGGTAGTTTGGATCTTTGCATCAGTAGCAAAGTCGATACTGCTAGTGGCTTCATCCAAAACAATGATAGAGCTACGGCGAAGCAAAGCTCGCGCCATCGCAATGAGCTGCCGTTGTCCTTGTGAGAAGTTGGTGCCCCCAGCCGAAACTTGAGTCTCTAGAGAAACCGTCGTCTTCGCTTCCACGTCTGTAGTGGCGGTGGAGATAGACTCGGATTGCGAATCTTCACGTTCAATGCCACGAATGGAGGAGGCACGAGAGGCAGCGTGCGAGGTTGTTGGAGTATTGATCATGTGGCAGCGTTGGAGCACGTCCAAGCACTCGGCGTCGGTGTGCTCATTGAAGGGGTCGAGGTTCTCCCTGAGAGTGCCAGAGAAGAGCGTCGCGTCCTTCAAACAAGATCAAATCCTATTCAGTATGATAGCAGGAGTCAAATGCGCATACCTGAGGAATGAAAGTCTAAGAGAATCAATGAGCAAAATAATAGATAATATGGGACACTCCGAACTCACTAAACGCGACCGCAAGTCATGAGTGCCAATAGTGGAGATATCAATCCCATCGATCAAGATACGACCATTGGTCGGGTCCACCTGATAATTATACATAAACCAAGTGTACCTATAGTCAAGAACAGGGACCTACGAATCGCAAGATGCTCATAGCCAAAGTCGACTTGCCACTTCCTAATCCAAAGTCCATCAGGTTCACAGGCAGAATAGCCAATTAAAGACTGACCTGTCCTTCCCAAGAGGCCCACGCGTTCGCCCGCTTTCAAGCTGAATGACACGTTTTGGAGGACAGCAGGGAGGTCGGGGGCATACTTGACTGAAAGGTCCTCTACAGCGATAAGCGACTCATTGTTGGAGCTTGAGGGCCAGTAGGCCGGGGGTCTGTGTGACTCAATAATGGCAGGGGGCTCTTGTGGAAGGTCGAGGCTACACGGAGGGTTACGGAGAGTCCTGCCCAGCAGAAGCAATAGGTGCTTACTATTCGACAACTCGCTCGACGGAACTGCAGGTTCCTTCGTCAGCAACGCGAATTTAATTTAATTGACCGTAGAAGGAAAACGTACTTGAGGTCCAACTCCAATGCTACATGAGTCACATGAATATTAGGATCTTGCTATGCGTAGATAGAACAAAGGACATACCAGTCCAGAAACGACAAGCCCAGTAGACTATGTCACGCAGTTAACATCAACAGTAAGAAAACGAAGGCATTTATTTACCTGAAGTAGTAAATGCCATAGCGCTTGTAATACAAATACCTGCCAAACCCGCACCATCCGCCAATGTCGTTATAGAGAACAACATCGTGATAAGGACTGACAACGATCCGAGTGCATCAAAGTTGAGTAGAAGCCAACGGTTGGTCATCCAGAACGAGTACCACATCTGTACCACATTTTATGAGGATCAGCTCATACAAACCGTACAAAAGAAATCCTCACCTTAGTAGTCGTATCAATCTTCTTATGCAAGCCATCCAAAAATCTCCTCTCCGCAGAGAATGCGCGGACAGTAACAATACCCTCCAGAAGTTCACCGAAGTCCGAGAAGATAGGCGAACGCGTGTTAGACTCCATGCGGCGCAGATCGCGACCCGTGTTGAGGTAGCCAATCGCAAGTTCCCGGTAAGCGAGGCCGATAAAGACTGCGGGGATGAGGAACCAGGGGAATACGAAGCTGCATATATCATCACATTATCATCGGGAGACGCAAAAAAAAGCTGGTATGAGGTTACTCACGCAACGAGGATAATGGCCGAAAAGAAGTTTGCAAGAGAGGTATTGACAGCCTGAAGTGAGCCCGCGAGGGACGAGTCGATCGTCTCAATGTCCTACAGCAACGCATAATGAGTCGATCAATCACCTGTCTTTCAAGAAACAATAGGTCACCTTCCCAAATCGATTGAGCAGCCGTCCTTGGGGTGTGGTATCATGGAACCTGAATGTTGCTCTTACAACTGTCTCAAGGAGTCTCCTAAACAATATCCTTGACGCTCTCAGGGCACCCGTATACTGCGCAACCATAGAAGCTACGCCTGTAAGAACATTCGCGATGCCAATGCAAGCATACACCCCAACATAGAACATAGGATGCTGCATTGCGCGGGGCCAATCAATTCCAAAGCGTCCGGACTCGGTGGTTGTGAAGATGGAGGCAAGACTCGGGAGACCTGAGGAAGAGGCATGGTGGTGTGAGGCATGGTATCCGTCAATGTGCAGTCCGTGGTCAGGATGGTCGGCCGTTGTGAAGGAGGTGAACGAGAAGAGAGAGAAGGAGGACTCATCATCTTTGTATGCCTCGCCCCAGATCTAATGAGTGCCATTAGCTTAACGCGGAGATAGAAAAATGAAAGGTGCACACCATGATCCAAACTTTTTCACTCACGCCCAAGATCTGCGAAAAGAGAACCAAAAGTGCAAGGAACACCCAAATCCAATATGACCTGTGTCGCAATCGCATCAGTCGACCAACCCAGATCTGAAATGTGAGTGAAACCCTACGAAGCCTTCAGATAACTCTGATAAATCGCCCATTTGACACCTCCAACCTCTCGGTGCTCGTCTTTAACCAGTTTCCTTGGCTTTTTAGTCTTATCCTTCGGCTTTCTATCGTCCTCTTCGCCTGCACTGTCACTGTCACCATCAGGTGACCCGCCAACGGCCTCCTGTTCTTTAACCTCCTGCGTCTTCACTGCAACAGCCTCATCCTTTTCTAGTTCCTCCAATACACCACGAGCACGCAGGTCCTGAACGCTTCCTTGGGTATCGATCCTTCCGTCCAACATGCGTACGAGGTATCCCGCCGCAGGGATTACGAGCTCCACATGATGTGTGACCAAAACCTACCACCGCCACCAACTCATCAGAACATCTAGCACAAAATCGAGGAAGAGAAACACGTACCACTGTGCGTCCTTTGAGCAACTCACCCCTCAACAACTTCTCTACAATCCAACCGGCCGTCCCACTGTCGACCGCACTCAGGGGATCATCCAACAGTAACCACCTTGCTCTCGAATAAACTGCTCTCGCGAGCGCAACCCGTGCTTTCTGTCCACCACTCAAACTAACTCCCCTTGCGCCAATTTCTGTTAGGTCTCCGTCCTCGAGGACCTGAAGGTCGGCGTTCAATGCACATGCATCGAGCACGGCGGCATAGCGTTCAGCATCGAAGGGCGCGCCGAAGAGAATGTTGTCGCGGATTGATTGATGGCGAAGCCATGGGGATTGGGCGGCGTACGATATAGAGTGGGTCGTGCCTGTGCTGGGTTCTGAGAGGAGGGGATTTTTAGACATAAGGATACGACCGGGAGGCGAAGTAGGAAGGAGGGTCATTTCGCCAAGGAGGGCCATCTGTAGTAGAGGAAAATTGGTTTCAATTAGTTTTATGGTGGTAGATAGTGGGGACGTACAAGGAGAGCAGTCTTTCCTGATGCCGTAGGACCAGTGATCACGGTTAATTGGGCGTCGGGGAAACGGACGTCGATATCCCTCAATTCGAACCTATGATCCATATCGATTTCTAGGGCATCACCTGCAATGAGGGTCTGTGTTTCGGTACCATTCGTGCCATTGTCCTTGTTGTCTTTGTTGTCTTTGACTTTCCCTTCTTCCTTGACCTCGACCTCATTCCATTTGAAGGACGCATTCATAATACCTAGTGCTGCTTCCTCCTCTGGCTCCACAGAATCCTTAACAGCGTCCTTTTTAAGTGATGAAACCTGCTCGTCGACCTCATCTTCCCCTAGGTAGACGGCTATACGGTTAAGAGCGACGCCAGTCTATCAAGGAAAAGTGTCAGAAAAGAAGTGCTATGTAGAAGAGGAAGCTAGCATACCTGCAGAATCTGGACGATCCAGGTGGGAATAACGTTCAGCGGCGCACGAACCATGTTAAACAGAGCAATGGCCTGCAGTATACAACATCAGTCATCAAAGTAGTGTGAGCAAAAAGAAAGAAAACACACCGTGAACGCCGTTGAAATTGTTAGCTGGTTGCCCTGCATGACGTACACAAAGAAGGAAATGATAGAGATCGCAATCGGTGCAGAAGTCCAAAGGAGCGAGAAGAAAACAGAGTTGATACGTGCTGTATCATGGTTAATTACAGTCCATAAATACGCAACACGGGCATAGAAATACACACCTTTGACCATCCATGTCATCTCACCCTCTCTGCACTCCATGACCCTGTGGATCCATCTCTCTTCCCATGCGAAAAACTTGACAAACTTGACAGCACCCATCAACTCACTTAGCACACCCATCCGCTTGTCTCTCGCCGCAAGCAGACCCTTCTGAATCCGAACACTGCGTCTCGCAATATAGGAATTAAGTGGCCATCCAAGGATCAGAACGAGAAAGCCTGAGAATGCCGCAAGACCAAGGAGCTGGTATAGGAAGAGGAAGGCAAAGATGATTTCGAAGGGGGCACCGTAGAGGAAGTACGAGCCAGAGATAAGGTTCGAAACGCGATTTGCGTCGCCCGCCATGAGGTTGACAATCTTGCCGACGTCGGCGCCGGCTTTAGGCTCGTCACCCTTCTCCGAATCCTTCTTCGCCTTTGTATCCTTCGCATCACGGTCGACAATTCCCGAGAAGTCCTTCCTCTTCAGTGCCTTGTCATAGATCGCCGCCATAAGCTCACTCCGCATCCTTGTCGATGCGCGGCGGCCGAACCACAAGTGTTGAACGTCTGCCTGGGATTTGCAGAGGGCACAGAGGAAGGCGAGGAAAGCGTAAATGTAGGCCTGTGCTCGGGATTGTGGGGTAGGTGAGGTGAGGTCAATGGCGTCGAGTATACGTCTTTAAATAATGGGTTAATATTTTTGTTATTCATGTTGTACAAAGTGACGCACTTCAGAAAAAATGGTCCAGCATAGTTGAACGAAACGCTGACGACTGTGAGGAAAAAGTCAAGGAGAAGATCAAATGAATTTGCTGTCCACAGTTTGCGCAGAAGAGACATCTGCCTGTGCGATATAATTAGCGCCAGGGCACAAGGACGGATGGGGCTGCTCACGGAGAGAGAGTAGCAAATTTGCCAAAAAGCGCACGCGACTGAAGAGTAGGACTAAGGTTCCACACGTCCTTTTCGTTGAGGGTAGTGTATCGGCCGCTTTGAACAAGGGGATACACCCAGTAGAAGGTGATCCAGCCAAAGAGAGTCGTGTAGTCCTCTAGTGAAATCGAAACGCCCTATAATAAAATAAATACGGAAATTCAATGCAATTATAGCGTGTCACTCACAATGTCCTCAGGTTTAACACCTTGGCTAGGCAATGCGAGCGGCATCCCGAGCACCACACCTAATACCGTCATTGTCGCACCCAGATTTGCGACCACTACAACCAGTGTGGCCACGTTCGGCCATGGATCACCAAAGATACTACTATCGTATAGAATGCCGCTGACTTGGAGTACGGCACCTGCGAAGAGGGTCACGTACACGACAAAGAGATCGTATGGGACTGTCTGTGTAGGTCGTCTGAGGGAACGGAAAACAGTGTACATCCATGTTAGAGCAAGAGCACCTGAAACAACTACCCTGTGTAGAGTAGCAGATGTTATCAAGGAGTAGGAAAGAAGTGCGAGGTGGGCCAATAATTCGGTAAGGCCAATTGCGATGAAGAGAACACCGCGCCAAAGAACCGGTTTCTTCGTGATGGTCGGTTCAGGCTCCGTATTATCAGAAGATGGCTCAGACTCTGAAAGAGTGAATGCCTCTGCTTCGTCGAGTGTAAGATATGTCCTTAAAGCAGGAATTGAAGGGAGCGGAATGGGCAAGGAGAGTATAAAGACAAGAGCAAATGGCAGCAAGGCACTCCATGCAACGCGCACGCATGTTGAGCCAAAGTCAAGAGGACCCTCGTCTGGGCCACAGAGCTGCAGCATTTCTGCACGCGACGTCGTTTTGGTCAACGTTGAAATCGGCATCGCGGCTCTCGTTTTAAAAGTGATTGGTTACTATTTATAAACAATGTCTGACTCGCGGGCTAGGCACAAGTCCAAGCACCATGTGCAGACCTAGGCGGAGGCGCGCGGCTGTGGAGAATTATATATAGATATTTCCGCAAAGCTGGATTGATTTTCCGATTTCTCTGTACACAGAGATCACACAGATGTACCAGTAGAAATGTGTTGCGAGAGGTAGAGAGATAAAAGATAAATTCATCATTTACTCCTCTTCCTCATCATCATCCGCTATCATTCCCACTTCATACTCACCGCACACATCCCAGCGCGAGCCTTCTGCAGCAGCAGAAACGTATTTGACGAACCGCATCACACGCTCGTCTCGCAGAACGAGAAGCAGTCGGTTGAAGCCTGGCTGAACAGTCAGCAGTGTACTGTCCTCCTCTTCCTCATCTTGCATCTCCTGGTCCTCGTCCGACTGAGTTGGCGACTGAGTGCCTCCGTTTGGCGCCTCCTTTCCGTCACCGTTAGAAGTCGGCTTACTGCGAGCGCTAGAGCGGTAGACAGCAGGATCGTCTTCGTCATTGTGAGGAGCCATGTAGCACTGTAAAGGCGGCCACAATCAGCAAATAAGCAATCACCAACTATTTGAAAACTAACCTCCCAACCACCCCACTCAGCCGTCTGCCATCCTCGGACGTCATTCAAAGCACTCGACAACGACGTTGTGTGGCCAGTTGACGACCCCTCTCCATTCTGTGTTTTCTTTTTGCTATCCACACCCGGCGTCAGTCCAAGAACAACGTCCAGCCTCACATCCTTCTCATCACTCGTCGCGAGCGTATAATCCAATCCAGGACGGAACCTCCTCGCTTCCGCGGAATAGCTAAGCGGAAGAAGGCGCGACAACAACGCAAGCCATGCACGGAACGCCGAGCTCGGGAACAGCTCGTCCTGCAAACTCCGAAGTATCTCATCTGACGATGCATGTGCAGCACGCGGGCTCACAGCTTCCTTAGGCGCGTTGGGAGACAGTGGGTTCAGAGCACAGTAGCGCCATTTGTGGGGTGGGCCGCGGATGTGCCATGCGCCTCGCGTCCCGGAGGTGTGTGGAGGGATTTTCCCAGCGCGCTGAGACCCAAGGCCGTCGCGAGTGTCGGCCTCGCGCAGGCGCGGCTGGAGAGCCTCAGCGAGCGAGTGAGTAAGGAAAGAGTGGAGCTCCAAAGAAGATTCGCTGGCGAAGCGGGAAGAGAGGGTCTCCATTGTGCGGGGTTGGAGGTATACGGGATTGAGAAATTCTGAGAGGAAGCCAATGTGTTCATCAGAAAGTGCAGACTCTAAGAGCGAATCTTCGGATATTTCTGGATATCGTGTAAATACTGTCGACGTTGAGGTCTGCGGGATGAACATGAGAGAGTGGAATTTAATGAAATCCGTCAACGCACCAGCTGCTCACGAGAACTTTTGTGCTCTGGAGCAGGCGCCTCGGGAACATAGCCTTCTTCTCCCTCTTGAGGAGCATGGAACCATCCACTGATGCTCAGACGCTCTCTGCCATCTTCCCCTTGGCCTCCAACAACGACCTCTTCAACAGAGTGGAAGCTCTGACCAGGTTGAACCTCAAAAAATATAAACTGGTTCCAGCTGGGCGGTATTGATTTCGACGGCATGGATTCTGGTTCTGGTTGCCCATCCGCACCCTCCTTGACAGGGTACAGCTCCAACGCACCACCCCACTCTTTTTGCCAGAAGGTGTAGTTCGGTAATGGCATGTAAAGGATGTAAGAGACACGACGTGTGCCAATCACATCGTCATGGTTGAGCAAGTGACATCCTTTTGTGTATGAATTGACAGACATGTCCTGCTTTTTGCCTGAGAGGGGCCCACATCCAGTGACAGTCTGGAGGAAGGATCGGAATTTTTCAGAGTAGAGTGCATCGCGGAGGGTCAGAAGATTGGGAAGGAGAGCGATCTGTGCCTTTGTGAGGTAGTTAAGAGACGCGAGATCGCCTGTCTGGTTGACCTAGACAGCGATAATGACAATTGGCATGCGTCCAATAAAGTTTGGGCAAACGAACCTTGTAGATGTCTGTTTCTTTTTCTGTGAAGCTCAGTTCGCTCTTGCACTCATCCTTGACCTTTTTCAACAGGTCATCTTGGAAAAGCTTTTCGACAACAGCATACTTGAATGGTTTGTTGTCAATGTAGGTTTTGTGTAAATTTGCAGTGTTATTGTGATCGAAAAGGGCGTTGGTGAAGTGAGGAGTGGGATCAGTGGCCAGTGTATGTGAAGATTTTAACTTTTTGCTGGTGGTGTCTGGGGAAGGGGGACGCGAATGACTGCGAGCCATGAAGATAGCTTGGAGGCTGGACTCTGGAGGTTATAAACTATTTGCACCGAACTGATCGAGACAGGCCGAGGTCCCAGTTCTGATCACAAACATATCGCATCCAATAGCATCCTACGCCTACTTATTGGTTCCACCACTGTCCAATCATTTTTCACCATGTTTGACACAGTCTAGGCTTTCCCATTACGCGTGATACCATCCATGGGACTGTCATATCTCCGTTTTATCTATTGCACCACCTACTCTCGTTGGCCACTAGCATACAAGCCTCATTATCGAGTCTTGTAAGCTGGCACTCCTGTCCCACAAGCTCCCGGTACATGACCTTGCATTAAAGTCAATCATCTCCTGAAGAATGCCAGGAATTATTCTGAAGGATGAATTCTGTAAACAACACGTGTAATCCTACTATGCTTACATTCGCGCTGTTACAAATGTTGCTCGTGGAGCCTCGAAAGCTAACTGTTTCTTGCTTGTACCCTTCCGAGTCAGCATTGGAGTTCCATGGGCTCACGTAGTTTTGACTTGCTGGCTCGAACCAGAACTCCCCTGTCCCTTGTGGTTCCTGACACCGTAGTAGCTCTGTACGCCCAGGAGCCACTACGGTCTGGCAGTGACGCAGTCGTCCTGGTCTAGATCGCTTCCATGATTCTACTAACCACAAGCCTATTTTAGCACATGTCCAGGGCCCTATGGCGACTTTTCTGCGCGGGCTCGTCTGAGAGCGGACTTTGACGGATCTCCGAGCAACTACAACGACAGGCATGCCCAGGAGCTATTCCACCTCTCACACATCTCCAGGTCTACTGTTGTCTCCTGTCACGATGATATCCATGCCATACCAGTGTTTTTGTAGGCTCATGCGGACCCAGGCATTTTAATACACGCCCACGCCCGCCAAGTACCATAGAATTTCACACGTTCGTGAGATATTAGAAGGCTGAAATCTGCCGTCGCAGGCTGCTTTCTGAAACCTCCAATCATGGTTCGGTGTTGGACGAGGGTTTTTCTAAAAGTTCAGCTCTACGTGCGAGGAAACATACGTATAAAAGAGAAGCCATTGTATGTCTATATTCCTCAGGAAGCGGGTCTTTCTCCACGAAACAATTATAGTCACTAAGCAAGCAGGTCTTCTTTCATTTTTAACCAGACATAACCCGCTCGACTCATTATCAGGATGCGCTCACTTACTCTGTTCATCGTCTATGTCATCTCCTTGGCCTCACTGCAGATCATTGCTCTACCCAGCAGGAAGACCAACGATGCGTCGCTTAATCCCCAACCAGGGGTTGTTGGAGGCATGGATGCCATTCATGACGCTGGTCCGCACATCAGCGAATTAATGCATGGCGGTCTGAAGCACGCTAAACATGATTCGTCAGTCGTCCGACCATTCAATTCATCCCAGACTGAGGTTCTACCTTCATCAGAGGCAACACAGATCCAGCTCAACTTAATCGACGAAACAAGATACCCTTGCAACATCATACCATTCCTGATCGACCCGTTTCACCGCCGATTACGATCCAAATTCAACCGCCGACACCGACGACAGAAAACCCCGATAATTCTAAAATAAGCAGGAAACTCTTACCGCAAGCTCGGAAGTTGCGGGAAGCTCTGCATCCCATTCGAGCGGATTCCCTACCGATTGATATTATAGTCCAGCCCCCTACAACCACGGGGAGTAATGGTGATAGGCGACTTGTATAGCGAGCTCGCAAGTTGCGAGAGGCGCTTCGCCCCATTCGAGTGGATTCCCCGCCAATTGATATTATAGCCCAGCCCCCTACACCCACGGGGGGGTAATGGTGATAGGCGACTTGTACCGCGAGCTCGCAAGTTGCGAGAGGTGCTTCGCCCCATTCGAGTGGATTCCCCGCCAATTGATATTATAGCCCAGCCCCCTACACCCACGGGGGGGTAATGGTGATAGGCGACTTGTACCGCGAGCTCGCAAGTTGCGAGAGGTGCTTCGCCCCATTCGAGTGGATTCCCCGCCAATTGATATTATAGCCCAGCCCCCTACACCCACGGGGGGGTAATGGTGATAGGCGACTTGTACCGCGAGCTCGCAAGTTGCGAGAGGTGCTTCGCCCCATTCGAGTGGATTCCCCGCCAATTGGTATCACAGTCCAGCCACCGACAACTCAGAGCACTCTGCTCATGACTAATTTAGATACATCAACCAATATTCTCTAAGTAGGATCTCGGCATGTTCTAACGTCTGGTCTCACCCCCTTATTTACATGTAACGTGCAAGAACATACATCGCTGATGCCGACGAAACATTTCGTAGACGCATATAGATATCGATAGATCCTTTCATGTAGATCGGGGAAAGTCAAATTGGACATGTTTAACCACAATCATTTTGTTAGTACTACTACTACAAATGGCTGTCGTGGAAGCAGAAAGAATATCACATGTGCAAGAGAGACATCTTTCAACCTTTGCGACGAGACATCAAGTTTTTGTTACTATGTTACTATATTGAAGTATATTATTCTATGAAGAACGTCACAGGGCCGAGGACATTCTTGAACACGGGTAAGGTAGGAAAGCACATATCACTTCCGCCGCGTCGGACCTTGTTACGCAGGCACCTTTACTAACGTGCTAAAAGAATATCGATTTCCTGACCGACTTTCGGCACAGAATAAAGAACTGGAGGTCATCGATAAGTACAGTCATCCTCAGGATGTTAGATGTTAGACTAGAAATGACTTGATCACGAGGATATTTACAGAAGGCACAACGCACGAACCACATTACTACACAAGGAAAACGGATGGGTCTATCAGAAATCGAAAAGATGGAAGACGAGTGACGGAAAATAGCGGGAGTGTGCCGATGAAGGGAAGAATGCGAACTAATGCAGGGACTGGTTGACAGCTCTTGCCAACAATGATGAAAATCCCAGACTTGGGTAGATGCAAGTAAGGCTGAAAGTGGTGACAGGGAGAGTGATGGCAAGATGATTGTTAGGGATGGTGGGAGCGGAAAGGCATACAAGGAATTCCAGACTCGTCGAGGCAGCTAACCAATAAAAATGAACTCTTTGGTACTTAGTGGTGAATTTATTGTGTGAAAACCAAAACAGCAATTGTGATGTACAGCGTAGCGATGAGTAAAAGAAGGGCGAGGGTGTAGTGGGACAGCAGGCAAAGATATACATACAGAAAGCCCGGAACGGAAAACGACGGAAAGGGGGGAGCTAATGCCAAGACCTATGCCTTGGCCACGTTGTCATACGCTGGTAGCAGGCCTTCATCAGGAAGGACTGGTAGGCGTATTGTCCCAGTCTGCGTCACCGACGACGATCGTGAGTGCCGATGCGAATGACTGTGGCTATGACTATGACGGCGGTGACGATGAGGGCGCAAGTGAGATTGTTCCGAATGCTCACACGCATGAGTATGGGAATGAGACAAGGATTCTGATCTTGTCCGAGAGTGACAGGCGGCGTCTGCCGAAGGCGGTGGGACGCTGGATACCCATGCTTCGGTTGCGGTGTCTCGAAGGGCTTTGGAGATGGATTTGACAGGTATGGGAGCGTAGATTAGCTCAACGTCCCCGCCACGACTAGCCTCTTCGTCGTCAGGAGGAAGGAGATATATCCTCTGCGAGTTCTGGAAGAGGTGCCGAGAGTCAGAACGCGAGTAAAGGTTCACATGCTTCATGAGCTGAGAATATAACGAAGAAACTGCCAGCAGGAAGTGAAGCTAGTGGGGTAGATTAGATATGTGTAAAAAGGGGCAGCAGGTCGTAACGCACCCGAACAAGCAAAAGAATGTACATGAGGGCGACAAAAGCCAAACCAGCACTTCCTATCCAACGTTCACAGTTTTCAAGGTTTAATCCCATTTCCAACAAGTTATGTAGGAGCTCTGGATGATGTGAAAGCTCCTCGCAGATGGCTGCGCGGGAAGACGAGTGGGAAACTGCATATGTTGTAATGGCGGTTACGAATGTGCAGAACGAGAAGTCTGCGATAGAATAGTCACGGTAAAAACGAACGAGAGTTGGTTTTCTCTGAGTGATATCAGGAAACGATAATTAATTGAGACGAGGGTGTGGTCACGTACTCTTAGTATACCCACAAAACCAACCATACACACGGCGGCAGCCAAAGAGAAATGAGCACAGGCTAGTGCCCAAATAACTTTTACGCCATCGACTTGCCAGCTATCTCCCGAGGCCTCCCATTCGCTCTCTGGTTCCCATTTGAGAGGAAATCGCCACGCGGTTATAATTTGTACCGCAAGGGCGAGGTTGACGACTGCGCCAAAGGCAGTGACCGCTATGGATGCAGACCTATCGTATCTCAACATTAGCGGAGGAGATGGTGGTGGTTGGGAGAAAGCTAGCCTAGACGGGATAAATCCACGAATGAACATCAAGATGGCTGAGTCAGGAAAAGGAAAGGGCACAACCCCCGGAGATGACAATCGCAGACAATAGTCAGATTGCCGTGCTTTGCCGAGATTTATCGAGCGAAGTGGCATGAAATAAAAAAGAAACAAGTCAGTCCACTCTCTCTACATACACAAGTGCTACGTTATAAATATTAGTCGGAATTATAATAGGAGTCGTAGTCATCGTCGTTGTAGTCATCATCATCATCGTATGAGGAGGAGTCCGATCTATAACTCCTGCTAGCCGCATCGTCACTGTAGGGGGCAAATCCATACCTATCTTCGTCACTACTATCCCCAGGTCCATATCCATCCTCACTCGCTCCTTCGTAGTAACTCTCATAGTCACCGTGGCCATACCCATCCTCACTTCCGCTTTCATTTGCGTCTTCCTCGTAGTAGTGTCTTTCGGGGTCTTCGTACTCGTGGTAGACACCGCCGTTATAATATTCCAAGTTGGACGCATGTTGATCATCGTTCTCGTCTGTGTCATGATATCGATTCAATGTGTCTGATCCGTGATGCCCAGTTAATGTTGTCCGATCGGGACGAGGGTATGAATCCCTCCATCCACGATAATCGCCTCGTCCATAAGATGAGGAAGTCAATGAATGCGCTAATGAGTAGAGGTCACCGCGCTCTGTGCCCCAGCGCGTGTCGGAATAATACACCGGATAGCGGTCACCTGAGTCCCGCCCACCTCTAAATCTGCTGCTTTCCTCCTCGCGCCGAGGATAATAATTTTCATGGTCCGAGGCATTCATCATATTGGGAGTGTCACGGGAGCTCCGATAGTCTCCGCCATGATACAGAATGCTAGCGACGTCCAAACGACTCGCTGGCATGGTGCTGCCTGTCGAGCTCGAAGAACCGTAGTTCAAAACCCTCGAGGAACTTAATCTGCTTCCTCTCGAGCTGCCTGGCCTCTCAAACACTGGCGCCCTGTAATTTCCATAATCTCGATTTTTGGCATCTGCCTCATGGAAAGCACGTTCTAGTGCTTGCCGTTCCTCAGCCCACGGCTCTCCCATCTTGTACCCATAGGCGAGCAGGTCTTGACCAGAAATTCTGTACCTACATACATAATTTGAGCAGCGTCAGCGAAGATTGATGAGAGGTCCCGGTTAAACGTATACCTATCCATTCTACAACGACACGTTTATGAGTAACATACATGCAACGTTATGTGTAAGCCGCTTCATATGGGAATGACATGATTACTCACTTTATTTTATTTTTGAAATTTCAATCAAAATTCGTACCTGTCGGCCCAGTGCGCAGCGCGATGTATTCAGCCCTGCATAGATTTAATCCAACCCTACATAAAAAGCTGGCAAACATGTGATTGTGGTCAGGGGCAAGTGCATGCACCATGTTCCGATATACAAAATAGAGGAGTAGTATGTCAGTATATTTGAATCACGATTCTAAGCCAAAAAATGAGCGTCCCGTGAACCCAACGTCCCATACAAGAAAACGGAGAACCAATACAACTACAGTCCCAAAGCAGCTCCTCGTCTCCTGATTCTTACAGCCATAGCCGGCGTCCACCTTTTCTGATTATGAACATTATGAAGTCGTAGTCGTGTGAGATGTTCGCTATGTGAAGAATACCCCTCAGATCCTGCAAGAAAGGCTCGTCGCGATTTGTTTCTGCAGCAATGATATGAGCAGATCTCTCTTGCCTTGCATAGATTCAAACTCACTGTGAAAACCCAAGACTCGGAGATACAGAACGCGCATCAAGCTCGCCCTCCAACACGGCGACAGAAGCATCGGCAGACAAGTTCGTGTTGGGCAAGTTGTACCCGAGCGACAAGGTGACATCTGCGAGCGTTGGGACGAGGGCTATAGGTGATGGGTTTGGTAGGGTTGCGTATGAGTCCACAAAGATATCATTCTGAGCCCCATCAAGGAAGTTGTAGAGATCGTTGTAGACAGGCGGGGAGAATGCACCTTCGAACATCTGCAAAGGGGAAAAGGTATTTAGATGTGCTGTATACGGGACGATGCGGAGAGGGCTTACGGTGTTCTGCTCCGCTTGTATCCAGTAAATGGGTTGTTTAGCACCGTAGGTGCAGTTTCCAGGGACGTCCTGGAGTTTGTTATTCGAGGAATCTGCACCGCATCGTCGAGGGACTTGAGGGGTGGCCAGTAGGGCAGCATCGGAAGTCGAGTTGGTGACTTTGCATTTGAATCCGTTCATGTAGTCTACGCCGCCGCAACAATGAGCATCTTCTTGCACATTCGAAAGAAAACCAACAACCCACTTTCCTCTGCCCCGCTATCCGCATTATGAATCCAAAAGAACGCACAAGTACAACCATCCGGGGGGCACGGCGGCATCCTTGCTGGGACCTCGAAATCCGTGAACCTCGTCCACACGCAAGTCTGGTTAACACTGAACACCACAAAATCCTCGGGCTTAATGTTAGTGACATTGCTCTCATACGCAATCGCCAGGGCGCAGCCCATGGCATCATTCTGCCCCGTAGTATGGAAGGCCTGTATTCCCCTTCCCGGACAAACGTTATCAGGGTCGTTGGGATCCCGGATGTCTGCGCCAGCAGAGGCAAAGTACGATGTAGCGCCTTTGTCACATGCGATTTCAGCTGTGGCCCGCGAGCCTGCTGGGAGCTCGAAAAAGTCGGCCGGGTGGGGCGGGTAATCGATATGGCCGTGAAACCACCATTGTTCAAAAGTGTAGTTGCGCAGAGGCGCGACAGGGCGGTTGTCGTACGAAAATGTGTCACCAGTGACATTGAACCCGTACATGCTTGGATGGAAAAATGCTTATGGAGTAAAGAGTTAGATAAGGTCGTGACAGAGTGTGAAAGACGCACCAGAATGACTCCTGGCTAAAGGGAGGAGGGTTATCAGAGACAGCAGATTTTTAATCGTGAACATTGTGTCAGACGTCAGACGAAGCAATTAGCAGAATTGAAGCAAAAGATGGCCAGCCAGAAGTCTTGAGAAATGGGGAGAGCTGCATAGCGATTGCGGTCTATTTGACCCTTTGCCAGGGAAGAGAACAATAGAATGGCTGACATTGTCAATGTTAACAATTGTAGTATTAGTAATTATCGCTTCTTCCAAGTGCATTCCAAGTTGGCCAGCCAACCTCAAGGTCTGGCATGTTGCAAAGTTGTGGCTCTCATATTTTCAGGAACGTTGGGATGGAGTCAAGCTCTTTCAATGCTTATTACCCCAACATGCTCATACTGTTACTCAAAGTTGACTTTCCAAAGATAACACACTGTCTCCAGGGCTGAAATCGATGCCCGGACGGCTTTGTCCTTCAAAATATCAGGCTACTGCTCCCGCATTGAATCTGGGTGAATATATCGTTCAAACACTTTCGAACTCGAGCTCGAGATATGTGCAAATGAATGATCTAACAGAATTGAATGCAATTGAATGCAACTTGAAACCATTTTTTCTTTGGTTGTTGGTCACTCACATTGTCAATGTCAGATAATCTATAGGGCTTAAAACAGTTTTATTCAGGTACTTTATTCGTACGTAACGTTGGAGAAGAAGGGTGCGGTGCTACATTGTAAGATGGGGCTTTTATTGCATAGTATGGTTTTTTTCACGTTTATGTCATTATAGAGTCGGGTCAACAGTAACAGTGGCGACATCCAGTGGCAGGCCGCAGTCGATTGCCCAAGGATAATGATCAAGCTCGGGCAGCACGTCTCGGTTCTACAGATAATCTTTCGGGTGCTGAGCGATGTTTATGCCAGCAAAGGCGTTAACCAAGTCGTACTGGGTGACGGAATCCTCCCAATTCCAAGCCCCTCTTAGATCTGCAAGTGAGCCAAACCGCGGAGGGTTCGATTGGGGTTCCCCATTCATACCATACACCAAATTCCTTCTTTCTGATTGTGAGCGAAGCTGCGCAGGGTTTGATTGTGGGTTCGTCCCCAGCAGCGTCGAACGGCGAGGGCGCGTACGGTTCGATTGTTCGCGATTGTTGTCGGACACGTTGGCCATTGGCCCCCTGCCTGCCTGCTGCCTCCGTTGTTCAGTATCACCCGCATGCAGCTGTTGAGCCTGCCTTGTAGTTGTACTGCTAGAATTGAAATCCCTGGTGGCACGCAACCGGACCACACAGTTCTCACAAAAACATTGGAGTACTCCTAGTCGTCGGGGGCAAGGAGGACCGCCAAATCTCATAAACCTAGGCTGCGGATTCGGCCGTACGTATCCTAGCCTGCTCTTGGAGGTGCTACGCATGGTTTGCCTGCCCAGATTCGTAGTCGACTCGTTTGTATTTGTCGCGATCGGCCTCACAGAGGGTGATACCTCCTCTTGTTGCGAAGGCTCTATCATCCACCATAGGTCAGGTGCCGCATCTCGGAACTCATGTTCAAACGTCGCTCGATCACGGTCTATTGTCGCTGGGTCCTCCTCTTCGAAGCTTTCCGGTTCCCTCGCTTGAGTTACCTTATTCTCTTTGCGGGTGTGTTGAGACCACCAAGTTTTGAGATCAGCACGATTCTTCTCCAGTGCCTTTTCTTTAAATGATACAGGAGGTCGATGATCCTCTAGGGACTCCAGTTTACCAACAAGTGGTACATTCCTCCCCAGGAAACCGACAGCCATATGGGAGTGGCCGACGTCTTCAAATATCTCTGTGACATCCTGACCTAATGTCAGATTTAATTAATCGGCTCTCGAGTTCCACAGACATGCTACAAAATGTTCATGACATACCAGCAAGATTCTTGTTGAAAAAAAGTTCACGTCCTCCGGGATGCTAATGCCTAACATTAATTTTGATATCGAAATTAGTAGCCATCCCTTGCTCACGGGGAAAAAGCCCTCATCTCCCATGTTCAAGAAGAATGGCGTGATGTCGTAGACTGTATATTAAGGAAGGAAAAATATTCAGGCGAATGACACCAGTTTTTTAGGACGATAACGTACCCAAGCCCTTAATCGCAATCCAGCAATCCTTGTGGTGGACATGCTTCCTGAGCTCTTCAACGGTAATGATCCTAAGCTTGCTAGGATCAACATTCAAGGCTACGCATTCGATGTACGGCATCTTCTGAGGTTATGGGTGGCACTTGTAACTAGCCTCGTTTGACTTATATGTGCGTAAAACAATTGCAGCGAGTTCAGCTGCCTAGGCGATGGCTCTTATCAGAGTACAAGGCATAACAACAACGCGACGTCAAGGCGTATAATAGTGCTAAAGCGCAGTGCTACTTAGATAGGCAAGCGTTGGGTTGTCAGGCGTATATATAATGATACGGGAGAAAACAATGAGCACGGCAAAACAGGCGGCATAGTATAAGACACCAAAGTAACGGTAGTAACAAGGACGAAACCAATATAATAATGCGTGGATAATTTGGAGACAAGGTAGCGGATTAGGGCAGTGACAAAGAAGCAATGCAGCGGCAACACCATTGTTGCCGCGTGGGTGTAGGTTTCGTATAGCATGGACATGAACATGAATATGGAAAAAAAATACACAAACTGTACCGCAATGCAGAGAGAGATGGATGAGACTGTAGGGGGTAGTGGGTCGTGCAGAAGAGAGAGAGAGAGAGAGAGAGAGAGAGAGATAGAGAGAGATAGAGAGATGGAAGCCAGCGACGCAATATGAGAGGGAAAGAAAAGCTAAAGTAACGAGATGAAACGAATATAAATTGGAATTATCCATGGATTAATAGTAGACTGTGCCCTCCTGAGGCGGATACATCTCGTACGCCTGCGCATGCTGCATATCCAGATATGGGTTGTGCGCGTACCCGTACGCATCATGATAATAATACGGCTGCTGAGGATAAGGTGCATATGCCATCATCGTAGGGTCGTGCTGCATCTCCATCACACCGTTCTCTGTACCTTCCACAGGCGCATACGAAGGAAGCATGCTGCCTTCGGGCGACGCGAGTGTTGGGTAGTACCCGGTTGCGGACGTGTTCGACGAGGGGCGCGAAGGCTCGAATGTTGCAGCGCTCAAGCGTAAGCCAGAGGAGTGCGCAGGAATTTTGCTGAGCGACTTTGCCTCAGAGGCATCAGCGGGCGCACGAATCTCGACGCGGGATGTTTGGCGAGGGAAGGAGAAGATAGGGTTACCAGTGGACGGATCAATGAACCCGTTCATGGGTGGTGTGTGGGAAGAGGAATGGGCAAGGAAGTCGGGGGACACAGCAGATAGGGAGTGGGAGTGGGAGTGAGATGGCATGTGCGTGGGGGCGAAGGCAGGTGGAAGTGGTGAATGCATCATAGGGCGCGGGTTGTACATGGGAGGTGGGGGAGCTTGGAGGTAAACGGGTCGGCCAGTGGCAAGTTCGTACGGCATGCCATGTTGATTCACAGCAATACCCGGGGGTAGGGGAGCATAGCCATATGGTGATGCGTATGTAGGCGAAGGTTGAGGCATCGACGGAGAATACATAGTTGCCACAGCTGGCGCTGACTCCTCGACAACAGCAGTTGAGCGTCCTTCTACTTGCGTTTCTGATGCAGGGTTCCGCATGACGGCCTCCTCTGTCTTGGCTACTCGTTCAGGATCCAATGAATTGACATCGACAGATAGTTGTTCAAGTTGAGACCGAACGGAAGCTTCTGGCTGAGACCTGGATGAACTGGGACCATAGGGGAGATGAGGAGGTGATTCGCGAGTGGGTTCTGTTGGAAGAGGTGCAACCGTTACAGCAGCCTCAACAGCTGGTGCTGGCTGCCTGAGAGGAATGTGTGCTTTAGGAGCCAAGGACGGTCGCACTTTGAAGACGTCCTCAATCGGAGTCTCTTGAGTGGATGAGGACACGTGGAGCTTTGTGGACCTTTCCGGCAGATTGACAGTATATATCTTGACGTCCTCTTCGTCGGGTGTGCGCGGTTTGGTAGCAGGTCGTGCCTTGGAAGAAATCCTGACAACCTTGGCTTCCTTATCGCCAGGGAGCCTAACAACGACACCCTGCCCTTGGCCTTGTCTGGGACGTAGGGAAGGGTCGAGTTCGAAGTAGAGGAAACCTTCATGTTGTTTCGTCCAAGACACCTCTGGTTTCTGTGAATACCAGATGCGGCCTGTTACGGATAACCGTCCTGAAGTGTTAACGTATCCCCCACGACTGAGTCCTCCACGACCTCCACGACCCGGAACAAATCCTCGACCTCGGTTTGCCCCTTGGAAAGGAGGCGGTGGTGTTTGGGCTTTTTGTTGACTGGCCTTGCGCTGCTCCTCTCTTTGCTTCATCTCCTCAAAACCATCATGACCCCACGTCTTCTCAATGGGTGGCAAGTCCTCTGTAGGCTCCTCACTACCGTTGTGGCCAGCGAAACCACCTCGTCCTCTTCCACGAAAACCGTTCCCACGACCTCGACCACCCCTTCTGTCTCTCCACCATCCACTAAGGCTCCGTAACTCCTTATCCAATAAACGATCGTCGTGACTCCAAAAACCACCAACGGTCGGAACGTAAGAGGGGTCACTTTCGAGTCGCTGCTGATAAGCTTGACGAGCGACATGAGCTGGAAGACGCCTATTGGTTTCGTCCATTGACCGAATACGAGACGACGAAGCGATGTGCTGGCCTCCAGAATCCTCTACGGCTAAAGTACGCTCGTCCTCCACCCCGTTGAGCTGAGGTGCCGGAGAGGAGGGTTCAGGAGCTGAACGTGGTACTTTCGCGTGCTTCTTGGCCTTCTTTTGTCGGGGACGAGTAGGCAAGTTCTGTGCGTCGAATTCGGCAAATTCGATGACAGGCAGATCTCCCGATTCGGCAGCCTTTTCATCGTCAGCAACCATTTCTGACCAATTCCCAGCAGCGGCGAAAAATGACTCTGGCTGATCAGCCACCTTGTTGCGGGCAGCACGGTCGCCTGGACTCTGGCTGGTGTTGGGAGTGGTAGGACGGGAACGGCCATCGGGAACAGCGTCCTCGGGTTCAGAGTCCGAGTCAGAATCAGAGGGACTGGATGAAAGGTCGTCTTCTGAGCCCGAGTCGGTTGCAGCCTCTCGTTCTATCTCATCGTCGCTTGCTATGTCACCTGGTGCCCTGCCTCTCCGCCTGACAATCCTCTTCTTTTTATTGGGATTTGTGCGTTGTTTTTGGGCAGAGGATGTGATCGCTGTTCGAGCAGGCGTAGATGAGGACACTGGAGCAGGCATATCGGTAACTAGAGGGAAATAAGATGAATTAGGCCTATAGCGGGCAAGTGACGGTGAAAAGCAGACCTTACTTGGTAAAAGCTAGAAAAAAGTGTGAAGAGAGATGGGATAATAAGGGAAATCTACGAGAAATGGTGGTGGTCAAAGAGAAAGCCTTTTGTCAACACTGCTTGTTCTGAGAAAGACGACTCCGGCACCGACACGCCTCCTTCAAACTCCGACACTGTCCATATGGACTACAACCACAAATCTCTCTTGCTCTCTACTGGCCGCAATTATCACTTTGTAATTATACAGCTTCTACTAAATTTCTGGGCCTCATAGATGTCCTAGGTAGACCAACTCCCGCAGCACTATGATCACAAACGAACTACTACCCTACTTTGTGTCCACGGCTTTCCTGATCTCTGGTACTCCGGGCTTTGTCTAGACTCTTAAACACACTCTTTACTCTTTACAGGTATGGATGGCGGTATCAAATCGGACCTTGGGTCACCAAAGGTTACCGTGTCGTCGTGCCAGATATGCTAGGCTACGGTCGCACAGACAAGCCTCATGATCCAGCAGAGTATTCAACAAAGAAGCTGTGCGCAGACCTTGCTGCTCTTTTGGACATTCTGGATATACAGAGAGCTGTCAGTCCTCGCTGTTCCGCTCTAGAGCCTTTAGTCATGACTTCTCCAGGTCGTCATTGGACATGACTGGGGCGCATTCACAGCGGCTCGGTTCGCTCTATGGTACCCTGATAGGCTCCTGTCATTGATCATGTAAGTATCGTATCAATCACGTTCCACGGATCTCGAATGTTCCATGTTGATACCTTTCTGCAAGACTGAGCGTGCCATACACACCACCTTCACGAGCGTACTTGTCCCCCGACGATGTGGCTAGGCTTGCACCGAACCTTGGATATCAAGCAGATTTTGCAAACCCAGCATCCACAGCTGAAATTGAGAGCAGTGTATGCATTTCGCTCACTGGCTTCTAACACACACATGTGATTGATGGGTCCCCCAGCTTTCTAAATTCCTATCTTTGATATTCAGAGCACCACCCGGCAAAGAGAACTTTACTCACCGTGGTTATATGCTCAATTTATCACAAGGAGATGGCGTGCAGAAAGAGCCCTCCGTTCTGAGTGATACCGTGTGTGACTCGTCATCCATTCCAGACTTTTTCGCCTCATAGACATGTCATAGGAGTTCCAGGTTTATCTGGACGCTTTTACAAAAGGAGGTATGAATGGCCCCCTTAATTACTACCGCACTTCAAAGCATCGCCATGAGGAGGAAGAAAGTACGTTAGATGCTTACCGCTCCAGTATCAACTGTTCTTACTATTTGTTGCATAATCAGGAGCTGGTCTCCCCTCCCACCCTCCGTCGAACCTTCCCATCCTCTTCATGTGGGGAACGAACGACCCAACTTGCACCCCATTTGTCATCAACAAGTCCAAGAAATTTATCAAATTCCAGGACGTTGCCTTTCAGGGTAGAGGGCACTGGCTGTTGGTGGAGGCAAAGGAAGAGATTACTGAGAAGGTGCTTAGTTGGCTTCAAGAGGTCTCTTGTCAACCCTTCGTTGCGGGCAAGTTGTAATTGAATGATGAATATATTTCTTATTTTTCAGGTGCTGATGCTTGTCGCCTTAAGCAATGTGCTTGGCGCGCTAAAGCGACTACACTGGCATGTAGCAAAGAAAACTACATTAGGTGGGTTCACAGTGGCCACTTTTCAATCCACTTTTCATTCAATTTTCGATGATCGATGTCTACAAAAGTGAACCGAAAGAAAGTAAATCCATTGGCCGATAAGTGCTACTGGGAGTGACCCTATTTTTTTTCGCTGTCGGCACTCATTGTCATCGATGCCTTGGGCAAATGCAAAGACAACATATTCAACGAACACCAAAGATTAAATGGTTCATTATAGGTCGCACAGAGCCTGTGCTCCGTCAAAGTTTTCGTATGCCTGGTCTACGACGACCTATCATCGAATCTTGCATCTCACATGACGTCACGGCATCCCACATTGACCGCGACATTTCTCTCAATCTCACCACTCATCTTGCCGAGGGCTTTAAGGAGCGAAGCGCGCTACACCTTCCAGAATTATGGCCCTCAGACGACGAAATCCAGGCTTTGAGAGTCAAATGCGGACATTGGAACTTCTGGGAGTCTTTCTAAAGGAACATTTCATTCACTGGATGGAAGTGATGAGCCTCATCGAATTCACATTTGTCATAAAACAGTCCACGATTCGTTCACGGCAATGATGAACCCTCCAGAAACCGGGAATACCGACATCACTGAACTCCTGCGATGGATTTACGACGGAAGAAAGCTCGCAACTGAGTTTCGCGAGGCTGTCCAAATATCAGCGTGCCATTTTCACCATTCTGCTCTCCCTCTGGCACCGAAGGAAAGTCTCCTCCGAAACTTGCACTCCACAGTCCTGATGAAATCTGAAGTAAAATCTTACATGGAAACATTCCCAGATGGACATATGTCGATATGATAATCTCTCCCCCTCCGCCCGCGTACATGGCTGATCCTGTCTCTTCTCACATCGGAAAACTCCTTGCTATAGAGGGTCCTCATGCCTAAGTGTATATTCACGACGTGACTACGGGAGAATGCATCAATCATGCGTTTCAGGGATGACGATACTCTGATTGCTTTGGCCGGTTTGCACAAGGCAGTGATATGTGATCTTCTCACAGAAATACAAAGCGTAATTTATCGCTCTGAGTTTATGACTATTGAACAAGCAAAGACGTTCAGGACGGCTCTTGTTCCCAGCCTGGCATTTTCACCTAGCGGGCGCTTCCTTGCGATAGGGGAAGAAACTGTCCTCGGGAACCTCTCTTCAGGTCAACGAGAGCATGAGATCTGGTGCCACTTGTTGCGAGCAGTGATGGGTTACCAGATCTTCTCATTGTGAATTTTGCGGGTGTCGACCGTGAAAGTACCAACTGCACTTCAGGTGTTCGAGAACTTTAAAGTTGGGCTGGAGTAGAATTGTCATATCCGATCTGGCCAAGTTAGAAGAGGGAGACGATATGCCAAATTCCATTGTAGAAAGTGTCGGCAGAGTCTGATATGAGTGTGAACATTCAAACGCTTACCTGAATTGCCTCAGATGATAACTAGTACTGGAATCTGGATTGATGAACCTCCCAGGCGTTACAGCACTCAAGTCAGTCTTCCGAATTATCTCGAGAAAGCGACGTACTATGTACTACCTGAAACCTGCTTCCAGAATCTATGAATGAAAACATACCGCTGCCAAGGCCATCCATAGCTACTATGGACAAGGGGCATTTAATGTGGAGGCCATCAAGGCCTCCAAGTCACAAACCTATCACACGTAGTTCCGATTTCTTCAAAGATCGGACTAGTATTAATAAGACTGTTTTTAATAGAAGTGTGGCCAAAAGTATATACTTACCAGAGGATGGTGAATAGCTAGGTTATGTACAACTCTTATTTTGAGTGAGGTGAATATGTGGCGGTGCAAGCTTATTATAATGAACACCCCTTCATCGAAAGATGAGATAGAAGAGTCTGCAGTCCCTGAACGCCCGCCGTCTCCGCCGCTGTACACGACGTTCGCAGCAAGAGGAGTCTATGTACGAGGCAGCTCTCATCTCTGGCCGCTCTCGACTCATGCCACATAGCCACCAACATTTTCCGCCTTCAAACCACGCGACCACCGACTTCCAACTCCTCAAGCCGTGACTCACGTCGCGTGGAACTGCGATGGGAAAAAGCTAGCTGCAGCAGGAATAGACAAGGTCCCCCGGGTGTGGTATCCCGAAAAGAGTGTGGGTTGACGCGTCTTTTCTATGAAAATCCTCAGCTCAACGCATCATGGTAGATGGAGTACAGGTCTGCGTCTCTGTTCACAGGCGGACACTCAGACGATGTAGACTATGTGACATGGAACCCGACACACCCAGACTTGTTCTGCTCGTCTAGTCAGAGGGAACGCAGAATCGTTTTCTGGGATACTCGGCGTGCGACTGCATCTATTGGGGCCTGCAGTTACGAAATAACTAATTCATTTTTGGTTTACAGAAAGCCGGTACGTACAGCAGTGCACCACTAAGGTGGCCCCCGCGCAAACGAATTACTCTCCCGACGGTCGTTCTTTGCTCTACGCCTCACCAAGTCACCATATTTTCTTTTTAGAACTGGGAAAAGAGGGAGAGGAAACTAAAGAGACGTGGCGCCAATCAGATAAAGATCCAGTGCGTTATATACTCTGTATGGTCCCGCTTTTTGAGCTAATCTAGATGTGTATGCAGTTGGCAGGCTCAACAGCAATGTTTAATCATCTAGGAGACGGTGTAATCTTGACTCACCACTCAGAGCACTCTCTTCGCATCCTCGATTACCCGAACCTCAAAGTGCGCGAAAGTCCTGCAGCACATGTCGGCGGCTGCTTAGCTGTCGCGCTGGACCCGCGTGGCAGGTGTGTCGCGCGATATGGAATAAAAGTAACGATGAGGCTAATTGGTATCATTGGAATCGCCCTGCAGGTATCTCGCCTCTGGCGGATTTGACTCGATCGTCAACATGTTTGACCTTAATGAGTGGATATGCGCGCGAACAATTACTGTCTCGGAGTATGTACTCTGCTTGCCTCTACTTTACTGGATCTGAATCTCAGTATATGAACAGAAATGCCATTAATGCCCTAAGCTTCTCCCATGACGGAGAATTTTTGGCAATAGCCAACGCTGGGAGCTGTATAGATATTGTATGCTCCTTTCCCTTCAATTTTCATTCTTTTTAAAAGATATTTGGAATAGTGTGCAACTGAAACGGGGATACCGTTACATCGTGTTCCTGCAGTCGGTCCTTCGCCCACCGTCACCTGGCATCCCTCGAAACATGTCATAGCTTACTGCGGACAGACCAAAATACGTGAAGGCGGCCCCCCGCCAGTTGGAATAATCAGCATGTTTGGATTATTGGAATAGTGGATAATTCTTCACAAGGAGAAACAGGCTCATGTAGTTACAAGCAAAAGTAACCAACGTTTCTTTAGGCGAATGACATTGAACAAACAATCCTCTTCATAGCAGCCCTGGGTGTAGACAAATTGAAGCTCAATCCAGCCCAAACTCCATAGTTCATGCAAACTTGTTTGATGCCTCTTGTACACTACTTGGTATGTTAAATTTGTTCAGAATATCATTGATCAAACCAACTTATCATAAATATTACGATTGCGTAAATATTAAAATAATAATTGGCATCACTCCTATCCAGTTGCGTCCAACATGTAGTGAGTACTCCAGAGTCCAGCACATCTCTGCTATAGGTTTGGTTTGCCCCGTTTTACATATGGGCATAGTTTTTAACTTCAATAGTACCAGCACGGCGGTAGAACCATTTTACCCAGTATCACAGGCAGCACTGCCAGGTGGCGACTCGGATGTGATCCTTGTCATCCCAGCGTCATCCGCACTGGATGTGTAAGGACAAAGACTTATTACACTTGGTGCCTCAATGACCAGGGCATTTCCGCGAGGCGGCGTAATCGATAGCTGTGACTGCTTTCTTCTCATCTCCTCCTTTATCTGAACATGAACTCGTCGCTAGAATATGTATAAGTTCATTTGTTTCTTACAGGAGTCGCTATTTAAATCGTTTACCATGATGTCTAGTCTCGGTTCTTTCGTAAGTATCGTCATATCTTCAAGATGGCAGACTCGGATTCTAAGCGCTTCCCTTCTCAAGTTCCTCTCAATTCCGTTCAATTATGGTACACCATAGCCCCACTATGCTTACTCACGATTAATTACATCGTATTTAAGCCCTTCTAGGAGTGCTTTCAGTCCAGGTGTATTTCTATGTGCTTACATTTCGGGATGACTGAAGGCGCTAGGTGTGTGGAAAAATCTTCTGTTTCCCCCCTAATGCTATTCTCAAACACAATGTGTAGTGTTGTCGACCTATTTTCTCGATGTCATTCAAACTGCTTTCTCGACTTATTACGGCTGGTGAGTTTTTGCATGTTATTTTCATCATCATCGTTTTTCATACTCATAAACTATCAGTATTAGCTTCGTCCAGAAGTGCTCGAATCCCCTCAGTGGCCTCTTGGAATACTTTTCCCTTTTCCCTTTGGGTGGCATTAGTATGACAAAAATTTTCGATGTCATTGCATATTAGGTTGATTGATCAGCCTTTAGTCGCCCTTTTCGTCCAACTGTTTTTTGCATGGAGAATATGGGTACTTGGATCGTCTCCCTGCTGTAAGGCCTTTATCTGTATTTTTGCCATTGCATTTGAAAATCACGGTATGTAACCTGCAGAAACAGTGGTGTATTGGAGATTGAACTGTTCAATTCCCCAGATCGACCGGAATTTTGTCTCTCAAGCAAGTGCGCCATTTCGAACTACTGCAATCAGTGCGTGCGTATATGCTGTGTGATCCTAGTACACTTATCTAACTATAGAATCATAGGCGTGGTTAGCAATTGCGTTGTCTGTGACGCATTGATTGCATTGAGTTTGGTAATAGTGGTACGGTCGAAAGATTAAGGGCTGACAAGAGTATAGTATTGATCCAATGTGAAGAAAGAGTTCGCCTCCACCAACAGCATCCTTCACCGGGAAATCTTGCTAGCACTGGAAACTGATACTATGTGCTGCGCTTTATGCGCTGTAGAGCTTGCACCCTACCTAGGGTACAGCGGTTATTTCTTTCTCATGTGCGTCAATGTTTAAAGTTTTTTTTCATCTGAGGACAAGTTTAATAAATTCCTACTTTAGGCTTATCATTAGCGGGAAGATATACTTGAACTCGCTTTTGGCCTCCCTGAATTCACGCGCGGCGATATTCAGGAAGAAAGATGCTTCCGAGGCTGAGGTGTGGCACATCGAAGATAGGGCGAACATTTATTTTACTTCGGTGTACTTACTAACTAATGCTATCCTTTCTGCTTATGTCTACTGTAATGAATTCTGGCACGTTAAAGAGCGTATATGCTTGCGACGCGTCGTGAGATTGCCCTCCTGTGAGTTGCATACAGAACCTTCAACTTTCACCATGAAGCTTCAGAGTGATAGTCATTGTCGAACTTTGAACCTTGAACTCCACCGCAATTTAAGGACCGCAGCAGTGCAGTTGTGTTGGTTAAACTTTAGAACGATGAAAGCACAGATTTGGAGCATAGGTAATCGTAACACGTACAAGGATCCTTTGAGGCTAGATACAAAATAACTACAGTACAAATATAAGGCGATGGAGTAGCGAATCAGAGTTCAGCGGAGGATATGAAATCTAGGCACAACAAGATCTAGGCAGAGCAAAGAAAAATGGCTATGATAAGAGGAATAAATGTACAGTATGCATTCGTGATTTAAATTGTTCGTAGCGAGATGATAGCAAGACAGCTGGGAAAGCAAATGAAAAAACATCAAATCGAAACCAGAAAAGAAAAGAATTCGTGAGTCGTGAAGCACAAAAGAAAACAGATGAGTGCCATAATTTAATCATGTTCGATGATGTACTCGAAGACTGTCGACGGGTGGGCAAACAACGACGTCAGGGAGGACTTCACCCTGGCGCGGGAGGCCTCGCATCTTGGCGGTATCGGGCCGAGCCAGCTTCAACGGCTTCAGACCTTTGCTTCTAGAGCGAAGAGAGTCTAGATACACATTCTCGTCCTGCACAGGCGCAGCCCCTCTCGTCTTGTTTCTTCCCGAGAGACAGAGGTCGCTGGGATTCATTACAGGGCTGGCATGGGCGTTACTATCGCGATTCCCCAGGAGCGTGAGGGGACGCAGGTTCCCGCCGGGAGAACCTAACTTTGAACTTGATGGGGCCGAGTCTGCCTTGAACATCTTGAGTTGAAGTGTGAGGGGTAGAACCCCCCAGGTTGACCATTGAGCGATGGCCGAGGTAGTCGAGGAAGCAGTCGTAGATTCGGCGGAACTCGTAGGCGAGAGCTGGTCTTCGGATTTTACATAAACAATACTTGAGCAGCGGTCATGTTTTGGGAGGGGCAGAGGAGGAGCAGGATACTTTGACGGGGACTTGATCAAAACACTGTTGTGTGGAGTGCTATGCGCCTTAGGGTCATCTAACCCAGCGACAAATTCTTCGAAAAGCGTGTCGGTAGATGCAGCGGAGAATTGTGGAGGCAAAGTCATTAATTCTCGCGGGGTGTCCAGACCATGAAGACCATCATCACGGAGTCCAATGATGTAGTTCAAATCGATAGCGGCGTCTTGAATTTCAGGGCGGGTTTCCTTAGTATGGAGGTGAGGAATGATATTTGGAACTATAGCACCGCCAAATACAGGATTCCTGCGGCCGATCTCGATGTTGCTGGTAGGAACGGCAGTACAATACTGATCAATCTTGGTTTCTAAAGCTCCTCGAAGATCGGCACTCGAGTAAGCGAGATAATGGTTACCATCTTTCCCAAGGCCGAGGCTAAGTCAATACTAACTGTCAGAATAGTTCATACAGAAGGTAAATTGAATGAAACAAACCTCGGCAAGCTCATGTGGTTCCTCCTATGAGCAGAAACCTTTTTCGATCTCGGTTCAGGGGCACGGCGCCTGGGAGGTGTGGAGTGAATCTGCGCTGCAGAGAGATCCTCTTTGAACTCCTTCATCTCTTTCAGAAGCTTCTTACCTCTGCTCTTGCCGAAACTTCCGGGAGGAGTCCACTCGCCTTCTTTGATCCCCATGGCATCCATATTGATACCTGGCACAAGAAGAGGCAAAACCCCAGCAGTCAAGGCATCAATCTGGTTCACATCATCTACTCGACCGAAAGAAAATTCGGAAGAGAAGCTTTTCCTGTGAGTTAAAGTTGCCTTGAGGCGAGCAGCCTTTACACTAAGGGGCGTGGGCGGAAGTGGAATAGATGGTGGAGGAGTCATGTGGAAAGAAATACTGTCCGGGCTCGTTGGTCTATTAATGGAAGACGCAGAGCGAATACGGGTGGAATGCCAAACAGCATTGGAAGTGGCTGCGCCTGAGGCAGACACGATACCAGCATCTTCAAGATGTTTGCTAGCAGATGGGTTCTCCGAAGTACCGGAAACGACGACAGTATGAGCAAGAGCCGAACAGTGCCTCTGGGCAATCATGATCTTACTGGAGTCGGCAAAGCTTTCCCTTGCACCGGAATGGTGCGAACTTGCCTTGGAGTCCTTGCAAAGACGACTAAATTGAGCACTACTTTCAGAGTGGGACCGCTTGTGGCCGATGGGGACCAAAGAATCCTCGTTCTGAATGGGCAGCGGGGGTGCAAATTCGATGGCCTCGTCCTCTTCGGGAGGGAGAACAGAAAGCTTCGGCGTCGGGTTCAACATGCCAACAGCACGGCCCGCTTTGCTCTGTCCATCAACAGCATCACCGTTGGAAAGCCAGACATCACCACTCCGGCGGCGTTCGACGACTGTAACGCTGGTGCTCATGCTTCGCCTGTACTCATGAGACCATTTGAAGGGAGCATTGGGCGAAGGAACGCGCAGGGTGTCAATTTCAGTAGACTTAAAGTGTACATCGAAGAGGCCAGAGGGGACAGGGATGGGTGATTGGAAAAGGATGATGAGAGCCAGAATGGGCGAAGACATCGAAACGGACAGGATAAGAAGAACAGAGATAGCTGAGGATGCTGCATTCTTCTGGGAAACCATAATCAGGTAAGGCAAGGACAACACCTACATGAAACCGTTAGCAAAGTGCCATCAATCTATGAAGAAGGCGCATACAATGGGAACCCAAATGTAAATCAACCAACCAAGAAGACGAAGCACGGAAATATCAACAGTCGTACCAAGTGGAGCGGCTGGGGAAGTAATGCATTTCTCAGCCTCATGACTCCCAGGCGCATAACCATGCCCACCGAGGACCTGAGTGTCTGCGAGTTGTGGCGTCACTGGGCGCGAGGCTGGAGTCAGAACCGTATCAAAATCAGGAGAGATTGGACTGCGAAGGCTGCCTTCTGCTTCTGATGGTGGATAGCTCCAAGCAGACATGGTAGAATGAGATCCATTCGTAGAGGTCAACCAAGATGTTTGAGAGTCTAGGCGAACACGAGGATATTCAAAAGCAGGAGAGGGACTATCATGACGGAATGGATCTGAATCCCTGGTAACATGAGACTCGGGGCCAGAAGGGGAGGGAAGAGGTGAAACAGGATGGACATTAATAGCATTAGCGGTGGAAGAACCAAGCCAAATATTGGACTTGGCTATAACGGAGCTGTAGGAACTTTTGTTTACGCGGTTATGTCCGTGGTGAGAAGATGCCGGGGCTGTATGATGAGTTGAGAACGACCAGGCCGAAATGGAACCATGGCGGGAACCCGCGTCGGAGGTAAGCCAGGAAGCACCGTCACGGATGGCATCAATGTCTTCAGTGGCGAAGGACAGTCTGGGCTTTTCTTTCATGACTCTAACGGAAGGCCAAGAATCAAAGTCCTCATTGAGAGTTGTAAGGTTACGCTTGATGATTATGAGGGTTCCAATGAGGCAGGTGAATGCCACGGTGCTTAAAATGGCGATCATAGAGGTGTAGCTAGCGAGGCCCACGAAGAAGGTGTCAAGACCTGCACCAGACATTACTCCGGCGATGGCAATTGAAATACCAGTTAGAATAGCCATAGGGGCCCACAGCATCCAATGTTTCGCACCAAAGGATACTGAACGGCCCATACGAAGGTGAAGCAGGGTGATGGATGCTACAATGAGAAGGCAAGCCTGACGAATGGTCATCGCAAACCAAAGCCTCACTGAAGAAGCAGGATTGAATGCATTTGCGAGATCTGAAGGTCCAGCGATAGCCTCGTTAACTGCCTGCCAGACAAAAACAGCCAGCGCGAGAGTATCAAGAGCTGCTAGCCAGATATGACTTTTATCCGCAGGAGAGAGTGATTGGAATGCTGGTAGTCCAAACTCTGCCTATGAGATCGTTGAGTTGCATCCCTCGTGGAAGAAATGCATATATGTTTGTACGAACAGGAGAAACGCGTTTGCTCAAAGGAGATGGAGGCAAAATTGGGATAACAATGCGAAGAATGACGAAAGCTGAACTTAAGAACGAAAAGAAAGCAAGAGCAAGAGCAGGAATTAGAGGAATCATATTTGTCGTGCAGAGAACGTAGTGCGCGTTAGCGTAAAGGCGTAAGGCAAGGCCTGCGTAGGAAATCTGGAACTAGGTTCATATCGAACCTTCTTGTTTGGCCTTATATTTGTACTTTGATAAATGAGATCATCATGTGACCGCGTCTATTCCAACTCGCTGTCACAACTTGTCACCCTGAATTCTTGCCCTAAACGCCGACCTCGGCTCTGGAATGAAATAAATATGATCGACCCTTGTGTTCTGTCTATTGCATCTTTAACAGACTTCCGAGGAACGCAAATATGGCGCCTGGTTTGGGCTTAAGGCGGGCTATATCGTAGCTTCTTTGATTACTATGATCTGGTTGCAAGCTCACCTCATGTTACATATGGCTTCCAGCATCGAACGCGTGGCTCATCCCCGAGGCTCCTTGTGCCATTTCGGGGCCACATATATAAGGGCTACTAGAGTAATTACAGTATATCACCCGAATACTTACCTGGGACTCCTGTCTGGTGCTTTATTTAATAAGCTCAGGTATCTGTGCCATGGCTATTCGGATGGCAAAGCTATCTTTTCTCTCATTTTCTCTGCTGCTGTCTCCTCTGTTGGTCGCTGCTCGATTATCTGATGGTCATCCACACGCCAAGGTCTTGCGCCCGCCAGGTATCCCTCAAGTGCCTCTGGAAAACCCGGGCGCGCCCGTCATTAGTCGAAACGGGACAGAACTTCCTCCATACAACAAAACTTATTACTTCGATCAGCTCGTTGACCACAGCAATCCTTCCCTTGGCACCTTCAAGCAACGTTACTGGCACACCTACGAGTCCTATGAGCCTGGTACGTCGTAGTAGCCTTCTGCAGGAATTATCTTACAGAACAACCCCTGTCAGGTGGACCAATTATTCTCATGACACCTGGAGAGGTTAATGCTAACGGTAAACACGGGCTTCTCATTCTCTTTTTAACATTGTCCTGACTAAAAGTAATAGGATACTTTACATATCTGACAAACAAGACCATAAACGGTCTCATTGCTCAACAGCAAAACGGAAGCACCGTGGTACTTGAACACAGATTCTACGGCTTGAGTAATCCATACCCGGACCTCACCGTAAAGAGCTTTAGAGTGCACACTATTCAACAAGCGATCGAGGATCTTGCTTACTTTGCAAATAACGTCGTCTTGCCCATGCCTGGAGGCAACCAAGTCACTCCTGACAAGGCGCCTTGGATTCTCATTGGCGGGAGTTACTCGGGTGCCTTGACAAGTTGGACGATGGTCAAGTAAGTTTTTTGTTTCGGTTGCGACTCTCCTTTTCTGATACACTGCAACTTGAAGTAAACCAGGTCTTTTTTGGGCGGGATATGCTTCCTCGGCTGTTGTACAGGCTATCCTGTATGTTTTGAATCTAACTCACTCGTTCATTGAAGAGACTGATTCATTGCGTCAGTGATTTCTGGGAATATTTTGAGCCTATTCGCCTGAACATGCCTGCAAATTGTTCAGCAGATGTGCAGGCTGTCATCGATTACGTTGATAAAACGTTCGTCGGTATGAATACCACAAAAATTCAACAGTTAAAGCAGTCATTTGGACTTGGAAATTTGACTCATCTTGACGACGTTGCTGGTGCCCGTATGTTGGCAGTATCTGGCATATTCTCTTTCTTTTGACGTATTCTTTTTAGTTCGCAACAATTTGTGGGACTGGCAATCTCTGCAACCTACCACTGGCCCTGGAGGACAATTTTTTAAATTCTGTGATGCACTGGAAGTTAAGAATGGCGTTAGTGCATCTGCTAGTGGTTGGGGTTTAGACCACGCCTTGCCTGCATGGGGTTCTTACTTCAAGAACAGCTATTACCAAACTCGTGAGCGACTTCGTCTTTTGTAAATCTATCTATAATCTGTGATCAGTCTGTAGCACTGTGGATGCCCAGTAAGAAACGGCGCTCACATAATGGTGTACGCCACTGACTCACTAATCTCCTATAGGACCTGCTTAGGTACTTACGATTCTACCGCAACATACTACACCAACACTAGCATCGACAACTCTAACCGCTCCTGGTTCTGGATTGTGTATGTGACGTATCACGGACTGATAGTCTTTTTTTAACATTCTTCAGATGTAATGAAGTGGGCTTCCTTCAGGTGTGCAGCTTAATAATCTGTCGATGTGTCGAAATTGATGTCGAATCATCTACCTACAGGAAGGTGCGCCTAAGGGTTATCCTACATTGGTCTCCCGTCTCATTAAGCCACCATACGATCTGGTGCGGATTATTTGGGCGCCAGTTGTCCTACATCACTTACACCATCTGCAGCGCCAGTGCCAACTCATGTTCCCTGAAGCCTTCCCTACACCACCTAGTCCAGCAATTCAGAAGACCAACAATGATTACCAGGGCTGGGATGTCAAGCTAACTCGCATATTTTTTGCTAATGGTCAACGTCAGTAAATTTTGATGGAGTACCAACGTTTCCATTCACTGAGAGGGCATTGTAGGTGATCCTTGGAAGGACGCCACGGTCTCTGCAACACGCCATGCTGTCAAAAGCACCTCTCAACAGCCTATCTACATTGGTGGCGGCTACCACTGTTCTGATCTGAAGACCGCGGCTGGCCAAGTTGACCAATCCATCAACGCTGTGCAAGTCGCAGCCTTGGGGTACTTCAAGACGTGGTTAGCAGAGTGGAAGCCAAACCCCAATGCATTCGCCACGCCGAGCGCTGTAGCAGTTAGCGAGGAGATTTCCGCCGACGTTCCAGTGTACGACGGCCCTTCCAAGCCCGTCAATGCATTCTTCAGATCTGTAGGCCCTTAAATATGATGTCATCATTGTACAAAAAGAATAAATCGTTTCACTCGTCGGATAGCCTCATTTCCAAAGCCGCAGGAAAGGCAACTGGTTCCCTGTGCCAGAACTGTACATGAATCTCCAAAGTTAATAGGTAGTACTTGGCATGAATAAGCCGTCCAGGAGGTATAGATGGGGTTGTAGCAAGGCTAAACATTGAGGGGAGAAACCTTATCACAGTCAGCAATACTCTTCAAAAGAAGGTCGAAGAAAGCATCCACCTGCACAGCGGATTATATTAGAGACGCTTAATCGAGAACCATAGAATTGCTTACATCGACCGATTGCGCAACTAGGCAGTTCTTACCACCTGCACCCCAGGTATCATTGCATTTCCGATAGTTCCAAACATCGACGACGGTTTCTCCCATTGTGTGAGTTCCGCTCAATTCCACATCAACACGCTTACGCAGGGTCTTGAATAAGTCAGGACGTGACACGTACGCAATCGTAAGGGCATCATGAAGAGGAGGCCCGTCATTAAAACCGAAGGTAGACTTGTATGAGCCAGCGAAGAAGCTGATGAGCGTTGAGAGGGTGTGGCGGAGGTTTGTCACGGCTTTAGGGAAACCATCTACCTCAGTTGCTCCCGGGGATAGGAGTTTTTTGTGAATAGCTTTGTTCACAATTACTGTGTGAGTGACGTTAATAGGTACCATCACCGTCCGCACTGGGGCGTCGAGTACGATCTGGCACGCATGGGCTAGAAAGAGATTTAATTCACAATAAAGGTCTCTAAGATATTGGATAGGACTTACGATCACAGATGATATTGAATTCTGCAGCAGCCGAGCGGTTGCCCATCCCAACTCCTCCTCCCATAAACACAAACTCCTCCACCGCAGGCAGGAGGTCTGGATACGCGGCAACGAAGATTGCAATGTTTGTCATCGGCCCGCAGGAGACGACTGTAACCTGCTTCCCTGCACCCTTATTCCACACGCGCTTAACAGCCTTCGCCATGCCCTCGAGCGCACTGATAGGCTCTCCATCGTCATCGGTCGCGAACCAAGTGCGTAGGCCTGGATCAGCTGCGTCTGGGAGGCCCTCTACGCCACCTAGGCCGTCAGGTCCATGGATCTCCGGGTCATGCTTGGCGGGAACGATGAGAGGCTTGTTTGCACCGCGATAGACTTTCACATCCTGCTTCGATCCAAATGCATGGAGGCAACGTGCAGCGTTGTTAGCAGTGCAATCGCTTGGCGCATTCCCATGAACCTAGATTCGTGATGAGATTGCAAAGAAGTATCTGGTGTTATTTCGTACTGTGGACACGCCGAGAAGTTGGATGTTCTTGCAATGAAGGGCTAAGAGGATGGCTGTTGCATCATCGTGCCCCTAATATCAGATTCGTTAGTGAAGTAAAGGAAGTTATTTTAGCCCATACAGGATCAACATCCAACCAGACGTATCTCGAAGCCATAGACGATAGTAGAAGGAACGTAACTTTTATTTTTTGAGAGATGGAGACGCATATCTTATGAGGTCAGGCGGATCTGGCGCATCAAAATTTGGGCATATTGAAAAAAAAAAGAATCGACTAGTCAGCCAGCAAGAATTGTATAAGTATTAGAGTCTACGGTATGTATATGTGATGTGAGATGGAAAGTACAGATTGTACGTAGACGTGCATATGATGAGCAAGGAAAACAATGTGACAATGATGCCCCCGATAATCCCAGTGAGCAAGAAAACCTACACCACCTCGATATCCCTCATTTGCACTGATGCCACCATTGACTGGCGCCTCGGGCTTATGCTCATCCCTTCCAACGACGCCCCTAACCCGTATTCATCGTCTGGCGCGGACCTCGAGCGTGGTATAAGCAATCCATTCGATGCAGTGACCTTTGGCGCTGCCTCTACAGCCTCTTCCTCCTCCTCTTCCTCCTCTTCGTCGTCATCATCATCATCATCCTCAAGTGCAACACTTGACCACTCCCGGTATATACCACGGATATGAATGTGCGATTTAGGCAGTCGGAAAGGGTCAAAGGGGAAGAATGTGGTAAGTTCCGGATTGGTTACTTCGTCGAGCATTGGCGAGACGATCGCAGAACTCAAACGAGACTGTCCATTAGCTGACGCTTGTCCTTCAACATTTGTTGGGCCATAGTCAGAACGCTTATTAGACTCCAATATGGTGTAACAATATAGGAAGTCAGTGGCATGGGCTACACGAGCAAATTGAGTCACGACATTGGATGAGCACACCTGAAGACAGAAAGTTCAACAACTGAGCAAGGCAGAAACGTGAGAGGAACCTACTCTTAAAGGGTTGAGGATCGAGGTTACGATCCTTTGCAAGGAATTCAAATGTGGCACCCATTTGGTCCCACCCTCACGCATAGTCCCAACCCAAAGTTCATCGTCATCATCTTCATCTACTAATAGATCCCGCCATCTGAAACAAAAGATCAAGAAAACTGTTTGAGCAACGGCATAAAATACTGCGTGCTGCGCCATGCTCCCAACGCTTGCCGTTGATCCTTCTTCGCGCAAAATCTCTTCAGTCTCATCCAGATGCTTCTTGAGGAAGTTGCAGAGCATGCCTACGACACGCCGTGTGCCTGCCCGATCAACAAACGTCGCACGGCTAACGAAGCTACCAATATAAGATGCAGCAGCGGCACGAGTGACACTTGGCGTAAGAGTTTGTGTGACACCGTCTTTGCTAAACGGAAGCAGTGCGCGTTCGACCAGCATGCCTTGAAAGATGTCTGCGAATTCAGGATCGAGTGATGTGTACCAAAAGAGGAGGAATTGAGTGTATCGCGATTTGAAAGTGCGCAAGATGGTGCGGTCAAAGATAGAAAGGAGAATATTGAATTGAGTGGTAAGGAGCTGCTTTCGACGCTCAGGCGTATCTGCAATAGACTCGTGTTGGGTAGGCTCCAGGGTATTAAAGGCGGATAGAGCGCTAGAAGTTGTGGAGATGGTCGACGGAAATAAAGGAGGAAGAACCTCTATGGCAGGAAGATCTGGAAGTGATGGTAGAGGTTGCAATGTCCCATTGGTTGTGATAGAAGTATAGTTACTCTTGAAATGCCCAAAGATAAGTGTCAATATGGAGTCAAGCTTCCTGACCATGTCTTGCAGATATGCAACATTAGGGGGAAGTTCAGGCGCTTCAAAGTCGTCGTCAAAATCCTCAGCAACTGAAGATATATCGCTCAGATTGTCCTCAATATCTTCATCGTCGCTCCCCGCTTCTGAATCTGAATCATCTCCTTCTTGACCAACGACCGTGTCAAATGGATCGAGTTCAAATAGTTCGTCCTGGCCTGCTTCTTGTTCGTCCAACTCTTCGAGTTCTACTTGGACTTCGACCTAAAATCCATGTCGTTATCAGTTACACATTTCAGGAGAACGGCAAGTGAGCACGAACATCAATTTGAATAGCACGATCAATAATTGTGGCGAAGATCTTTTCAGTAAGTTCAGGACAATACTCCGAAACGCGCAAAAGATTCCGGATATATGTCGTGTGGGCGAGCTCTTTCTGGCGCTTATGGGGAAAGTTGCGCACAAGAAGGGGTTGCAAAGTGGAGGGCAGAGTTGGAACCAGTGATAAAAGATGCCGAAGCATGAAGTGAAGCCTATCGTAAATAACCCTCCGTGTGAGTGGGCTCGAGGATCCTTCCGGAATGCATGCGTCCAGCGCCTGTAATCCAGATTCTAAAATAAATAAATAATACAAGTTGAGGATGCTGAGGAAGAGCAACGAGAGAGAAACACGCACGGTGTGTAAATCCTTGTGCGATCTTTCCCAATACAAGTGATAAATATTCCGGACGAGCACTGATCAACATCCCGATGAATACGGTATACGACTTAACAGTCACCGAATCAAGCATCGTCCAGGGCATGTTCACAATGGCGTTCACAAGCGCCGAGTGGGCTCGTTCGAGGCGAGAGACGACATGTGAGAGGGCCAAAAGCCATAAGCGCAGCTGTGGGAGCTGAGATGTGCCATCTGCAGATGTCGCTTTCGGATTGAATTGATTGACGAGGTCATCGAAGGGCTCGCTGATACCCTATAAAAGCGTGTTAGACATGTGGTCGTGTGATTTGGATAGTAAGCTCACATTCTTCTTCTGCTGAAGTGCATTGTTAACAAAAGCTAGATACATATCCCTTTTATATTTTTCCTCTTGCTTGATGCGGGCATTTGTGGCGATGGGCCTACGGGCGAGTAGAGATGACATGAGTGGGTCAGGTTTTTGGGATTTTGGGCGCTTGGGATCTGCTGCAGATTTTGAGTGGGTCATTGGATCAAGAAACCTGGAGTTTAGGTATTGTGGGCCGGACTTGGGTGCTCTTTGGTTAAACTGGGAGCGTCTGGAGTGAGGGTCCATGACAGCACCTTGTGGCTTGGTGACTGCCTTTCAAATCCACGGGTCCGCAAGGAAACAACAATTTTTGATGGCTGAGGTAATCCATCAATTCGACCTCCAAGCCCATTGGCAACAACGTCCTCCGACTCCTCCCTCCCTTCACAATGTCGACACCATCCTACTCGGCCGCACACCGGATATATGTTAAATCGCTTTACAGACGCTACCTCAACAATGCGCTAGACTGGTCAATTAGGAGGGACATATGGAGGGCACAGGCCATGCAGATTCGGGCAGAATTTGAACGCAACCGGTGCGTCGCCAGAGTGGTAACGCCACATTGTCTAAATTATTCTTTCAGCAATGTGCATGACCCTCGTGCATTAGCTGAAATTTTGGCAAAGGCAGAGGCTGATTTAGCCGACAAGAAACACCCGGATCCTTATATTGGTGAGTAACTTGGCAGACAGATACTGAAAGTACTCAAATGTCCCATACCAGCCCCTGCATTCCCTGGCGGTACTAAATGGTGAGTTTGTTCCAAATTCGCACTTGAAGCTAGACTAATTATTTATGATGTTCAGGGAACGCAACACTCCAGTACGACTTTCCCTGTTCTTTGGGGATTTAAATACTGACGGTCTTTTCAGCCTGTCATGGGCCCTTTGTATCACCATGAAGCTGATCTTGCGAACCATTAGAAGAAATTCGGGCCGAAAGAGGAGTAATCGATGGATTAAGAGGCTAGATGGAGGTGTGGTAGATATTTTGGGGCAGTTGTACATATTTTACCGTCGAGCAATCACATGGCCCCACTTATACAACACACGTGCGGGATACCTAAAAACTCTCTCCTCATCCACCATGAACTATCTACGGGGCGCTGTCAATGCTATCAGCGCTCCGTACCACTACTATAAGGACTTGCCTCCAATAAACCCCTCGACGCTAACTGGTGCAATTGATGTCATCGTCATACAAAGGCCTACCAACGATGGCGACACTGAACTCGTCTGTTCGCCCTTCCACGTTCGTTTTGGGAAATGGCAGGTCCTACGCCCAAGTGAAAAGAAGGTGAGTTTACGAGGTGCTTAAACTCACGCAGTGGTTATATGAAGTTGCTCTAAGGTCAATGTCTCCGTCAATGGATACCCAATCCCGTTCAATATGAAAATCGGTGAAGCTGGTGAAGCTTTCTTCGTTTTTGAGACAGAAGAAGACATTCCAGAAGATCTCATTACGAGTCCAATCTTGCAACCTACCCGTCCAGACGATGCCGTGACGAAAGTCCCTGTTGACAATCTCGATACAAAGCATACGGATCTCGTACCGGACCTTCATCCGAATGACCAGGGGCCACATGTCAATGCTGACGAAGTTCTACGGGAGGAACCTGCAGAGGACCAAGAACCGGATTTCTTAGACCTTGATGCCCAACCATCTAAGCCTTTTGACGGCGCCTCCTTGAAGAGCCTTACGCCAAGGCAAAGTTTCGCTCATCTGGCAAATGGACGATTGGCCGGGCTTCCGTCACCTCCCCTGACTCCTGCTCACCACACTGCTGGCCTCACTCCCGAGATGGCCGAACAGGAATTGCGTGTAGATGAAGCTCTCAAAGCTGCTAGAGAGAATATCGACAATCCTGAAGAACAACTCCACGGCGGTAAGTGGCTTGCCTCTTAGCCTTTTTCACCGACCTAACTACGCGCTAAAACACAGACCTCGCTTTTGATGTACAAGGTTACCACGCTCACCATGACCGCGAAAGGTCAGATCGCACCGTAAGGTCATCTACTTCAGACAACGCGGAAACATTCAGGTTTCCTTTACGAAGCAAGTCCATTCTGCTGTGCATTGTTTCACTGTTTATTATGCTAAACGTCTGCACCTAGGGTCAATGTCTCCATCCCCGGTCCACGGACTGGATTTGAGCGACATCGAGGAACCTCTACCCTCAACATCCCTACCATCGTCAGTGACCTTCCCCGTGATGCGTGCAGCATCAGAACCTCCCCCAGGCATCTTCGAACACCCACCAGCCCTCTCTCAGCCTCAGAATCAGGCTTCTTCGTCGAAGGTCAAACTGTCCACGCTTTCACCTGTTCAGGAATACTCTTGGGAATGGGGAGCATTCCCTCAGCCGTCCCCATTGCAATCAACCTTTCCGAAAAGTGGCCGGATTGAGGGTGCCCTTGGAAGGAAGTGGAACAAGGGAAAGTTCAAGGCGAATATGGACACATCAATGCCGGAGATTTCTGGTTTAGCGGAGAACGAGAGAAATGAAGAAGATGGAAACCTAGAGCAGGACTACGACCATGAGCATACACGGAGTAGAAGCGTACCGCCAGAATTGGAAGGGAGCCCAGCGCGACAGCGGAGGATCAAGGAGCTCGTAGAGGAGTATGATGCCTCTCATGAGCAAGATGATGATGATACAGAGGATGGCACTTTCGGACAGGGAGGGATTCTGAGGTCTAGCAAGAAAGACCCGGCTCGATTCGCTCTGCTCATCGAGGGACGCAGGGTCGTGTTTGAGTTGAGTGTTGTGTCTCCAACAGTGGAGCAAAGGCAGACAGATGGTGCGTTGTCTGAGCCTGAAGAGGGTACTGAGTTTGAAGGGATGCAAGAATGGAAGAGCAGACATGGAAGAGCGGGCAGTTTCAAACATTTTGCTGGAGATGAGGTTGAGACTGCAGCACTTTTTGCAATGGGTAAGGTTGATTATGACACATTTTTAAACGACGACAAGATAGTGCATGATCCTAGACTCGTCATAAGATGGGCTGGTAACCAGTGCGTTGACTTGTTATCCATCCTTGAGCATTTGCTAATGTTAGACCACGTTCAGATACATTACTCGAAATGATGGATCACCTTTAATGCACGCACTTGTCAGTTGGCGTAATGCAACTCTCCAGGAAAGAGCTCTGCGCTTTTCATCTCGACCGACCTCACCTGTTTCCGAAGAGGAAAATGACAACGTCAACGACGACATGCGACCACTATCCCCGCCTCCTTCGTCAGACGAACAAGCTCCTGAAGAGAGATATCACCAACGGTCGAAATCGGAACCTCCGGAGAAAGTTCAAGGGAAACCAACATCTACCTCTTGGGTGAGGTGGTGGAGCAGGGGTGTGAAAAAGACAGAGACGGAGGAGGAGGAAGTTCTTGAGCAGGCGCCTGCAATGAAGGTTGAACGACCGATTCCTGAGAAGACAATCTCGCCACCATTTGAGAAGGTAGGATGTTTGCATGGTTCCTGAGGGCCTTTTGGGTGTTGATATTACTTTCAGGATGCGAATAACTTTGATCTCAAGAAACCATCAAAGGAAATTCCCCCAGCGGAGTCTGCCCCTGCGTATCCGTCGACACCTGTCCAAATACCTATGAAGGCGCCTACTCCTGCCCTAGCTACGGCTTCACCACAGACTGCTCGAAGGTATGCTAAGACGTTGCGCTTGACCTCTGACCAATTGGTATGTTCTCGTAATTACCGTCATTTATTACAAGATTGGTGACTGTGCCCTAGAAATCCCTCAACTTGAAACCTGGCGCCAACACGATCACTTTCTCGCTTTCTGCCTCTGGTGCAATTGCATGTACTGCACGGATCTTCGTTTGGGATTCAACAGACTTCGTGGTCGTTTCCGACATTGACGGGACTATAACCAAGTGAGTGGTTACCCTTTTTTTCCTGGCCATCTTTGTACTGATCTGCGAATTCATAGGTCTGATGGGTTGGGCCATGTATTTGCGATGATTGGACGCGACTGGACACACCTCGGTGTTGCGAAGCTTTATACAGACATTACACGGAATGGGTACAAGATTATGTATCTAACATCGCGTGCAATCGGCCAGGCAGACGCGACGCGCGATTACCTTAAAGGTATCAAGCAGAACAACTACCAGTTACCTGAAGGCCCCGTTATCATGAGCCCTGATCGCCTTATGACTTCGTTGCATCGGTATGAGGTCTTGACGTCTTGTGGCTTTTGGCGTTCTTAAGATTTTTTCAGTGAAGTCATTCTTCGCAAACCGGAAGTGTTCAAGATGGCGTGTCTGAGGGATATTCAACGGCTGTTTGGCGAAGCCTCACGGAATCCGTTCTATGCAGGGTTTGGCAATCGTATTACAGATGCTTTGTCTTATCGCAGTGTCAACGTTCCCAGTGCGCGTATTTTTACAATTGACTCTTCGGGAGAAGTCAAGATGGAACTGCTCGAGTTGGCAGGGTACAAGTCCTCGTATGTCGCGTCTTTTCCCGTCCTCATCATTTGGTAGTCTGATGATGTGTGTGTAGATACATCCACATGACGGATCTAGTTGACCAGATGTTCCCATCTATCCATCGCAAGTGGACTCCCGAGTTCACGGACTTCAACTACTGGAAGGTGCCAGTCCAAGAGTTTCCCTTGCCAGATCTTTTGCCTCCTTCACCTGCGCTGAGCGCACGTTCCGACACCAGTACCCTTGCGCGGCTGCGCAACTTCAGTCTTGGTCGCCAGAGCTCACTGCCGGCGTCACGGATGTCACCGCCACCAGACGAAGACAGAGGGCGAAGCTCACATCTGCGCCAGATGTCATCCCTGGAGAGGTTGGGCAACACGTTTGGTTTCTCGGCTTCGAGCTCAGGCTCACAAACGAGTGACGAGCGGCGTAGTACGAGTCCTGGGTCCTCGTATTATGATTCTGACGACGAATGTGATGGCGAGGATGGAAAGGGGGGTCGTAGACGAGAGCGTCGGCGCAGCATGGCCAGTATGCCGGGAACGCTGGATGAGATGCATTTTGGGATGGATGATGATGATGATGAGCCACATTATGGGGATGACGATGAAGGTGTAGACGGGAGCGTGGAGCATCTAGACGAGCAAGAAGCTGGAGATGAGGACTTTGACGAAGACCTAATGGCTGCTGGGGAGATGAAGAATGTGCCTTTCTTATGAGAAGTACTGTGGACACATTTGATAAATTACTTACAGTAGATTAGCCATTACTTATTGACAAGTTTGACATGACATTTGCGGATCAGAGTGAGCGCCTAGAAGAGGCGCCATAATGTTTGGCAAAGGGAAGGAGAACAAACATGACTTTAACAATGCTAGGACCATGAGGTTGAACTCAATCCATGTCCAGTCCTACTCAGCCCACCCGTGTATCCGAGAACGGCTTTCCTCGAAGTCCTGGCTCCGTTCAGAGTGGCCTACCACATACCTTTGGTGCAGTTGCAGCACCCGGCGAGGAGTATGTTCCAGCGCCACCATCTGCACTCTATGCAGCAGACGGAGATGCATTTAACGTCGATCCGACGGTCCCGTATCTTGACTCAGCTGCCACTGCGTCCTATCAACCAGTTCAACAACAATCGCCGCGTAGTGGGGGAAGCAAACGCTTCTCTAGACTCTCACAATTCGCCAAGAGAGCGATGAGCAGACGCAGTGCAGATGGCCCACGGCGTCATCCAGAAGAAGGTTATCCTCTACATTCTGCTCGAAGCCCTTCGCCCCCTGCACATGTTCCCAATGAATCGTCTTCCTCTCACACAATTCGGCACGAGGAATATGAAGGAAGCACGGTCGTTAGTCATGAAATGCTACCTGCCGCCCAAGCCATGGGAAGCCCCGTTTACATTGAGCCTCAACTAACACTCGACTACGCCAAGATGGATGAACCGCCACGTGGCTCAATCAGTACCTTCTCAGCATATGTATCTCGCGTTCGGGAGTTCTTTCGTGAAATCAATGACCTTCCATGGGTTGCAGAGCGCATAACAGTCGATTATGTTCCTGGAGAAACCAAGGGTCGTCGCCATGTGCGTCCGGCGAACGAACGCCGTCCTCAACGCCCTACAACCTGGTACGACGACACACCACGGACGCGTCCTCAGCTGTTTTCAGACACCACGTCGCCACATTCACAGCCAGCCAATGAACCTCAGCTTGAGCTTCATCCGCCCACCCCATTCGTTGCTCCTATCGCTGACTCACTTCCACCCCAAGAAGCACCTTCTGTGCAACAGGAACCACGCGTTCCTACACCTCCACCAGAAGTAACATTCGTGATTATGGACTCGAATGTTCCATCTAATGCTCCGTACGCAACCATTGCCCCAGCCAATTGGTCTCTTAATCAGCCTGAACACGTCCTGACCCCTCCTCCTCAATCAAGATCCCGTGACCCAAATAGTGGCCCTAGCTATCCTCTGAACACTTCAGATTCGCTCCCAGCTTGGGCTCAGCCCCATCTTTTCTCAACGCCCGCAGACGTGAGATATGATGGGTACCAACCATTTATTCCATCCGGAGAAAACTACCCAACGGGATTCGTCAGGCACGAAGACGTAGAATCTTCTACTGCAGGGTACGGTGGTAGGAGGTACCATCCACAACAACAAGCTCAAGGTAATCCCATGACTAGCGGAAATACTACACCCGCAGCAACAACAGGCCATGGAGACGCAGTAGGTGGACCTGGAGCCACTCCTGGACCTATTTTTCTATCGACGCTTTCCACTTTTTCGGGAGGGCCAATGGCCCAGTATGACCAGGACCATTCTCCACCTTCAACTGCCCCAACAACTCCCTATATCCACAATGGAAAGATTCTGCCAAAAGGCACATTACCAATAAATTCCTCCCCGGTACCGAGCCGAGCGCCTTCCGTTGCACCGAGCCAACGGAGCCAAAACGGAGTCCTTTCTCCTCTTCAACAATCCTTGTCTCAATTTCCTGCACCAAGTCCTGGACCCTCCCGTGTACAACCACAAGCAGCACCCCTGAGTCGCCCACCTTCGGCAGCGCCGAGTCGTGTCTCCGCGTCCTCTTCCCGCACTCAGCAGCCTGCCATGAGCCAAAGGCGGGCTCTTTCGCGGCCGCCATCTGCAGCGCCCAGCCACGCAAGTCGTAGGCCTTCTGCGAGCGCGACTCCACGGGCGCGTACACCAGCGTCGGCGCAGTTTGCGGACCCTCTTTCTACACCTGCTGCATGATGTTTCGTTTCTCGTTATCATCTTCGCCACACTACTACTTCACGATTTGTTCGGAGACGATTTGGTTTTCTGCTATCAATTATCATGCACTGTATGCTATGGACTGACTTGTGTTGATCACCATAACTAACTGTCAGCTAAACCACCATGGATGAAAAAAAATGTGGGGACTAAATATATGATACATAGATGTCATGTTTTATGACTCGGCAACATTTTCGATACACGAGATCGCTTAGTTGAAAAATATATTTCTGTGTGGGTAGCGGGTTCATGAGTGCCTGTAACCCGCATCTCAATGCAAAACAACATACATAGAAAATAAAGCACACAAATTACACTGAAGGGGAGTCGAACCCCTGCCGCTTGCTGCCAGAAAGAATGGAAGGCAAGCATGATAACCGCTTCACCATCAGTGTTATTGTCCTTCAGACATTCTTTGATTAGATATTGAAAATGGTATTGTCCCAATTTCCTGGGCCACCTAATGTATATTAACCAGTATTTATAAAATAGCCTATCTTAGTCGTATATTCGGCTTTGCGGACGCCCTGTTCCACTGGCTCCAGCCCCATCCAAAAATATTTTGCTCAGCGGCCGAGAAGGTCGAGCACGTCGTTTGCCCTCACGCATACTACGGATAGCCTGATCCAGATCACCGCGACCGACAGATGGAACACGAAGTCCTGCAGCGTAACCTTGAGATGCAGCAGGCGGAGGCCCTGGACGAATAGTTGGAGGCGCCTTGATAGTCTTCCCTAAAGGCAAAGCGGTCTCCCTCACTTCCGGTCGAGATGCTGCGATTTCTGGGACGATGGTTTGGGGTGGTGGAAGCGGTGTACCACGTTTTACTTGTGCGTCGTGAATCTCCAGGGCACTTTTCTAAGAATAAAAAAATTCAGCGGTGTGCGCTCGGCAATTCAGTGATCTTACCTGCAGAGATGTGGAAAACGAGACTATCATGCCGAAGAAATCTTCAGGCTTAGGAGCATCCTGGACATTGGGGTCTTCACCAAAGTATGCAAGCAATCCCCGAAGCTCGCCTTCTACACTGCTACTCATGTTCTTCAATGCATCCACGCTAGAGTTGACCTGCTCCACAAAAGCCTGACACGGAGTGATGGATATATCTCGCTCTTACAACCAATAAAGAACTGCTTACCTGCATGATAGGCACAAACTGGTCATCTGCCATAGATATACCTTGGCGCAACTCTTTGATCTCCCTTTCTACCTGACTTAACCCAACGATCAATGCATTCACCGATTGCATCAACATTTGAGCAGAAACTGTGCGACGAGAAAGTAAGCGGGTGACTACCTTGGGCGTCAGGTGAACTGACCTCTAGCGGCAGCCTCTAAGTTGGGAAGTTCTTCGATGAAGTTAACAAGAGAAGGGTCCGTGCGTAGAAGTACCCGAGCGAGGTAGTGAAGCAGGGTCGGACAGTCGGGGGTGCCCTTTGCGGTCTTTGTCTCCTTCAGCTATATTCAACTATCAGTATTACCATTTATTAGCAATACTTTGGAGACCCTCAGACCTTGAGTAGTGCATCAAGCTGGAAGCCATGAGCACCTCCTCTAAATGTTGACTCATTGAGAGCGTTGCCCACAGATAGTACCAGCTTTGAGTGCAAGTCAAAAATCATTTATAAGGACGGAAAGAAAATACTAACTAGTAATATCTGTTTGAACTTCAACGAAGAGCGCAGCTCGCGAGATGCATTTCGCAATATGTTTAATTCGGGACGCATTTCTGCGACATCGAGGTCAAGCTTTCGCCTATACATCATGCAGTCAAGACGCTCTCGGAGGCGGGGGATAGTCATGATCTAGAAGAATGGATGGATTAGATGAGATACATATTGGGCGTCAATGGGATTCTACCTCGCCGAAGTATTGATCTGCTTTGGCCAACTTCTTAACATCATCAAAGTCTTTAATACGCAGGATTTCCTCAGGTGTGGGCAGTTGTCGACTCATCGACTTCAGGTCATCGACTGAGAGTTTATCATCGTTCAAATCTAACAGAGCTCGTCGAATCTCTGGGTAGCTCAGTTTAATGCGTGACAACATAATGGCTGCGAAGTGAGTCAGTATTTTGTATTTTTTCGCAACATTGCTTGTATTACTCACCAATATTATTGGCACGAGAAATATCGAGCAGGGTCGTGACGTTTTGTTTCCTTGTTGGGCTCATGATCTGGGACGGCGTCGCAGGAGAGTTATCTATGATGAAGGACGCCTCCAAATCCGTCATATTGAAATGGATATCGGGTAGTCCAAGTGGTGCATCATTCCAGATAGTCGATGTCACATTAGGACCAACCAGCTTGTTCCAAAAGAACGGTTTTAGTCGTTTGGCTGGACGTGTGACTTTCAAATTGCTTTTCATCTTGAAGGCAGATGGTAGTGGCGGCGGCGGCGGAGGTCCATTAGGGCTCGCGTGAATTGGTGGTGGTGGTGGTCTCGGCGACGGCGGCGGAACACTTTTTGATCCTGAAAATACGGGTGGGGGAGGCGGCGGAGGAGGCGGAGGTGGTGGCGGAGATAGTAATGAAAGAGCCGTGTCGTCGTTCCGTGATCGAGAAGCTATCGAGGGTGCCATGAGGGTGCCAGAAGAGATAGTAGGCATTAATAGAGCAGGAGGCGGTGGAGGCGGTGGTGGTGGTGGAGGAGGTGGTGGTGGAGGCGATTGTGGTGGTGGGGATAATGAGGGAGGACGAGGCGGCGACGACAATATGTTTAAAGATGTGGGCTCGGTAATCGGCCTTGTCGACTTCTTCGAAAGTGGAGGTGGAGGAGGCGGAGATTTAGCTTTAAACTCTTTCTCCGTCATGGGCCTATTCAACTGTTGTGCCTTGAAATTCTCTATTTCTCGAGACAGCGAAGCTATTTTCTCTTCTTTCTCGGTCAGTTTCTCGATTGTTCGCGCGGCAATATGCTCTGCATCCATATTCGTCACTCTTGATTCTTCTCGAGAGATAAATCGTGTGTACACGGATTCCAAAGCACGCTTGAGGTAGGTGATTTCCTTCTCCTTGATTGACAGGTTAGAGTCGAGTTCACCATTCTACATATCGAGTTCAGTGCTGGCATTAAGTAGCATTTTTAAGATATAATACCTTCGCTTTTAACTTGGCGATCTCTTCCATTAGAGCATTCCATTTCGCCCTGTCCCGTTCTCTTTTCGCACGTTCCTGAAAAGAATTCAATGAAAGAATAGTCAACAAAAAACTTGTAAGCATACTGCATCACGTCCGTCGTTGGGATTTTGAGCATTAAATCGGTCAAGTTCCGCTTGGAGCTGCAGAACCTGCTTCTCTTTCTGTACGAGTCTTTGGACTACACCGTTGAAGCTCTGTAAGATACCTTAATGGAGGTCGAGAGAGCGACGTAAAGCAAATACCTCTGCGCCACCCTTCTTCCCAACATTTCCTTGAGCCACGGGCGTCCTCGATGGTAACGATTTCAACGTGTTGATCTCCGCGACCTTTTCATTCAGCTTGTCGTGCAACTCTGTCCTCTTTGTAATGTTCAACTGGCTAGCAGGTGAAAGAGAATGGCGGAGCTGACCTCGTCACTGAGTGCGTCGATCTGGCGTCTCAATTCTTCAAGCTCCTCCACAATAGAATCATCAACGGAGACAGCTTTGACCTCCAGCTCCTGCCTCGTTATATGCTGAACCGATGCTGTAAATCGTTTCATGAAGCTTTGCCAGTTATCATCGCTGTAAAAAGAGTTTGCAATGATTCATATACGGCGGAAAGTTAGTTACGAACAAATTATCAACCAGTGCAGCCTGTTCAACGAATCGGTCAAGCACCGCAAATAGGTCTGCTTTTAGTTGTCTGTGCCAACCTGTGAGTTTTTCCATTTAATCACAGAAAGATGTACTTACATCCCAACATCTCGTTGTAAGATTTGACCATAGCGGTTCAACGTTTCTACCATCATAGGGTACAATTCTCCGTGCTGTTTCGCCAAAAGTCGTAAATCCTGGAGGGCAACTTCGGATTCAGAGCGCTGTCGTTCATGCTTTTGGGCATCGTGGCCAATCAGGGCGTGAAATCGTTCCTGAATATCTTCCTCATCCTCGAATTTTTCCTCGATATAAACATCTAACTGCGTTAAAACCGAATCTGGAGGCCTAATATATCGCAAGGCCTGGAAACAAGGTTATGGGATGGCATTCTATCAAATATTAGACGTTGAAGTTAAACTCACCACAATGACTTCGTTCAGTCCTCTCCTTCCAAACTCTTCTCTGAGCATAACACGGTCCTCTAGAGACTCTGGCGAGCTAGTAAGGGCATTGATAAGAGACATCGAAGCTGTACGCGTTTCCCAAACGCCCTCTTCCTCGTTTCCGAAGCCAACGACGCTTTCTGAATCAGAATCTGTGTCCAAATCTGGAAGTCGTAAGGATGCTATGAGGCCTTCAAAACGGAAACCCTCGCTGTATGCGACGCAGTAATCGGAAAAGCCAGATAGAACGCTCTTATGACCATCATTCGGAGATAACAATGCAATGGCTGCTAGAACTTCGGATACAAGCGTTCGCAGTTTCATGGATGGTGCATGGAGGGCATATACAATATGGGTAATAGCTGTTGGTGACCGCAGGACGTAATTGAAGCCAGGCTAAATAACGAACTGTTGGATTGCAAAGAAGGTGTCGATTTAGACATACTTACTTCGTTATTGAGCAACACTCGAAGGCACTTGATGACTTCAGTAAGCACGTTGGTCTCCACTTCAGATAAGGTACGCCTCTTTCCACCTTTTCCCACCAAGCCAGCCAACAGTGAATCCAACGCATCCAATCCTTTCACGCTCTCAACGAACTCTTCGATCCAGGCCATCTTCGCAGTTGAAAGATGAACCCGCAACGATATCAAGTGTTTGACAAGCATGATGTCAAAAGGCTTTCCGCAAAGGGCATCAACATACCATTTCGCTGGCTTATTAACCCCCTGTACGCTTGTCGAAGTCTTCTCGCCTCCTGAAGATGCCCACCATCTACTCCAAAGACCACCTGTAGTCTGGGGTTGAAGTGGTTGTATCTCTTCCATCACCCTCTCTACCCGCGCCTTTCCTTTCTCCGTTGAGCTGGAATTAATTTCACTACTCATACGGGTCGTGTTTGAAGAAACCACAGGAGGTGCAGTAGTCCCACTCCAACTGCCAACCATGGAAAATCTGCGCATCAGGCCTTCATCGCCAGTGAGCTGAGGCACAAGACGAGGTAAGAAAGCCGAGCCACTAGACGGCCCATAAGTTGCAGAGTGGGAAGTTTGAGGACCATGATTAGGCGTTTTCGCAGACGATGCCAGATGCTGTTGTATGAGAAACGCCTTTTTGCTAGCCGGAAGCTTGTACATGGTGCTCCGCTTTTCTCCTGCAAGGCCCATGTCGTCCTGGGTAAGAACGAAGTAGTTAGAAGAAGTCAATACAATTCAAGTTCGTTACCATACAAGCAATTGATCGAATGCAGCTTCGTCAATACTGTCAGATTTCAGAGCTTCGGCCAAAGCATCCATAGTCGAGTTTCCAGGAATAAGTCGCGGTTCACTAACGTTTTTCCTCCTCTCTACCGAGCTCAAGACTGTACTTTGCTTAGGTGAATTGGGCGATGCAGGTCGTAACCAACCGTCAAAAAGGTTAGACAGGCGATTCGGCGATAGAGAGCCCCGTCGATCCGGAGGTGTCACGATGTTGGAATGAGATGTGTCTGGAGCAGCAATTTTGGCAGTGCCTTCGTCCTCGTCCTCCTCATCAGACTCTTGAAGGGCTGCGAGACGTCTGATCGTCGAATCAGAGGGTTCGAGAGAGGTAATTGACATGCTACGTGGCTTCGATCTTCGATACCATTCGTCGGGCACACAGAGTCTAAATGAACGTTTCGCGGCGCTCGTCAATAGACTGGATTGCGAGGAGAATATGATGGAGTGAAGAATGGTCGACATGGGAAGCCTTGAGAATTCTACAGACTCAGCTACATTGGCACCTTAGGGGTTTTCGAGACATACTTACTTTCTTCGTTATTGTCGACCCAGACTTCCTCAAGGACATATTCCAGATTCCCCCCACCAGGCACTGGTAAGGCCTTGGTTAAGCCAAGTTCCTCTATAATGCCTTCAATAACCTCGTCAACAGTCATAGTTCTAGATATAAAGAACTTGTATTGGTAACCGTCGTGGATTTCTGGGACGCGGAGAAATGTAACATTTAGGGACAGTTGTGGGTGCAAAGACACAAGGCGAAGAACAGGGGTATGGAGATGGGCTGTGAGTGGAAAAGACGAGAAATGTTTTTCTGATGTAGAGGTTGCTGTTGTAGAGTTTACTAGTGGCCCGACAGATGTTGTATTTTCAATCGTCCCTGCATTGTATCCTCAGTATAACAGCAGAAACAAAGGATTGATTATCTACCATCGCCAAGGGCTTCCAGCTCAGCTTCCTCCCAAGGCCTTCCACTCGGTTCAACACGGATTACTTGCAATGCCCATCCATAGTCTGCAAGATCCCCAAGAATCTCAGACTTGACATCATCCACAACAATCAAGACATTGATCACGTCTTCTGCGATGCTATCTTGGAGAACCTCTGCAAAATGAAGAGTCCCGGTGACAAGGATCGTGGGCACGACCAAAGAGAGCATAGACATCATACAAAGGCAGTCGTTGCAAGGCCTAAGAGAACCAAAGTATGATTTCAATTCAGTCGACCTTTTGACACGGTTCCAAGCGCTGCATAAATGCGCAAAAACGAGAGGGAGACGGTCCGCCCGTCTGTACGAGTGGGGATTGTTTGTAATGACCCAGGCATAGTCCAGTTGCGGTAATATCCTCCGTCGACTTGCACGTGGATGATGAAAGTTCTGTACAAGGCCGTCACTACCCTTATTTGGAAATTGATCTAATGATTACAGCACAATTACATTTACAAACGACTGAGAGTATAACAAGAGAGTGATAGTAGGATAGATAGATAGCATCCTTCAGGCGACAGAGGTAGAAGTCAAAGTGGAATCGCCTTCTAGATCGACTGATGGATGAACCATGTAGTACACCCGCATGTTGTCTCCATCCATAGTCGACTGTTGGCTCTCTTCATCCATCGAAGGAAGCGACTCCTGCACATCACCCTTGATTTCAAGGAGATAATTATCCTGATCCAAGCATTAGACAAGATAAAACAGAAGGAATTACTACAAACCTTCACTAGTTTCCTGAGCATCTTTGTAATGAGCTCTTTTTCGTACTCCAGTTCATCAACATCTTGGATATCATCTTCCCGTACTTCCAAATACCAATCGACAAGCTCGTCGCGATCAATTCCGTGTCCCGTCTGGTTTTCTGTCGCGGCAATATGGAGGACGATCAAGTCACGCAGCGATGTATACTTGTCATGCGTGATGACCATCCTTCGTTTGGGTGCAGGTGGTTGGGGTGTGGCGTCGCCTCCAGCTGCAGGAACCGCTTGTGATGAGGATGAAGGAGGTGCTTGTTGTCCACGTGCAGCTACATGGCGAATTTTTTGGGGCATCGAGCTTTCCTCCATCTGGTCCATAGCCTCCATCTCTTCTGTTGTCATTTGAACGTCATCATCCTCTCCGTCCTCCTGAGGAGCAGTAGCGGAAGGCCGTGCGTTTCCATGTTCTCCATCGAGATCTTCCTCATCGAAGTCAATGTCTTCCTGTTCCACATGTATAATGGATTGTCGCAAGAGGGTATATGCCTCGCGAACGAAGGCTGGTGTGATCTTTAAAAGGATCATAAAAATTGTGTTCAACGAAATCCGCCTGAGCCCATACCTCTGAAGTACAATTTGCGCGTGCAATGGCCTCACTCAGTCGAATCATGCTTTCCAATTGACGCGCAGTAATACGGTATGAATTGCGTCCCGCACCTGCAGCGTCATCTTGCCGAAGGATGCGATACTTCTCAACAAGGACATCGGCAGCTTCACGCGTGAGCTAAAGCGTGCAACTCGTTATTATGCCGGCTAAAATTTTACCAAATTACACACCTTTGGATCGAACGTCCTGGCGTATCTGATGTACCTTTGTAGCGACTCCGTGCTAAATTCGGGATTAATAGCGTCGTCTTGGAATCGATGCACGTTAACGATATGTTTGGCGATGTTCATGTCGACCTTTTCATCGCACTCGTCGAGGACTACAAAGAACAAGTCGAAACGACTCATGATAGGTGAGCTCATTTGCACATTTGCTCGTAATGACTTTTTCCTGTCGTATCGACCACCAATAGGGTTTGCAGCAGCAAGAATAGATGTCCGGGCATTCAAGGTGGCGTGAATACCTGCTTTGGCGATGGAGATTGTTTGCTGTTCCATGGCTTCGTGAATAGCGACCTGATCCGAAATGTCCATCTTATCGAATTCGTCAATCGCGCAGATGCCATTGTCCGCGAGCATGAGAGCTCCCGCTTCGATAGTAAAGTCTCCGGTCTCCTCGTCTTTCACCACAGCTGCAGTAAGACCAGCTGCAGATGAGGCTTTTCCAGAAGTGTAAACGGCACGAGGTAGGAATGAGCAGACATATCTATAAGCGACTCGAATGAGCTAGGTCAAAGTATAAAGTGATTCCCGACGAACTTCAGGAATTGTGATTTAGAGGTTGAGGGATCTCCAACAATGCAGACATTGATGTCGCCACGAAGATGCATACCCTCAGGCGTTTGCTTATGAACACCACCCATGAGTTGTAACAAAAGGCCCTTTTTGACGATTTCATGACCATATACCGTCGGTGCGATGCTCTCCACTAGACGGGAATAGATGTGGTCAGAGTCAATCATGGCTTTGAGTTCGTCGAACTCGGGTTCCGTCAAAGATTCAATAAATGCTTGACCACTATCTTCGCCCATCTCTTCCTCGCCTCTGATATTCGTTCCACCCTACACAAGTGTTAGAGATATGATATCACTCGGAATCAAGAACTTACTCGACCATCAGCATCGTGTACCATGCACGCGAGGAATGCAGTCTTGTATTGCAGATCTCGAACACCCAATGCCTTCAGTCCAGTTACACCATTGCCGCCCACACCACCTGTTGCAGCCCCTGTCCCGCCTCTGTTGGCTTCCCGCTGAATTTCAGCCTTGTTGCCTCCAGGAAGTCCAAGCTGGCTAACGTCGGGAACAACAATGAACGTCCCGGTAAACACACATTTGTCTCCGGCTTTGGCGCGTTCAACCAATTCAGATCGGAGGATGACATCCAGAGAACGAGGCATAGAACCAGTTGGAATTTCGGACGGATTTTCTTGGATCCTAACCTTCTGCCAGTCAGTGAACTTGGAGTTGTCTATCTGCAGCTGCCATGCAGTTCGGTTGCCACAGGTTGGGTTGGGACAAAGAGAAGGCTAGAAGCAGTTCAGTTGCGTGAGGATGAGATAGCTAAACAGACGTACTTCTGTGTATTTGAACTGTTGCTCAACATCATTGACGTGCCCGTTGCAAATTTCGCAAATGAAACTACCAAAAAGAAGTTCTGGACGAACTTCACTGGTCCTTGTAACAGTTCCACTGATGCTCATGAGAGTTCCAATCTTGTCCGTTCTTAAGTCACGAATTCCAGAAACAAGGGGAAGATGGTAGAATGCGATACTAAATTCACGGGTTTGCAGGTTTGCAGAATCGGTGGCAGCAGCAGTTGGGTTGATCTTGAGATATTCGGGCTCGAATTCGGTAACAAGGTTCAGAAGAGCGCGTCGAAGGTACGGCAAAAATCGGTAATATTGCTTCTGTATTGCATCTGCGAGGACATCGTCTTGTTGAAGTAGGTGGCCGTAGTCGATGTATAGCGTGGTAAGTTCATATTCGCGCATCGTGTGTATTTGTTCAATATAGACGAGTTCACCCCCCAAAGCTTCAGGAGCGGCACCATCTGAGGCGGGGGTTGGCGCTAGAGCAACATCCACAGTGAAGCTTGAAGAGAAGACGCGTCAGTCTTGAATCGATATCGAAAGACATTACAAGTACGTTTTCAGGAAAGTCTCGAAGCTTTCGGCCACGCTTTCCCCAACGGCATCTTTTACCAAAGGTACCTCTCCATTTCCCTGAGTCCTTGGTCGTCTGATTTTTCGTCCACCCTGCTCGTTTTCATCCTCTTCTGCTTCATCTAAAGCCAGCGCATCATTCGTTGGTCGGCGTGGTGAGCCGCCAGCTACTGATTGGGCAGGATCGGGTGCACTGCTTGGAGGCAGCGACGAGGGTATCGCAAGAGGAGAAGACATGGCGTCGATATCCATGGTGAACAAGGCGGTGAGGAGGAGAAATGGACGCGACTTTGAAAAATGGAATGCGATCTGTCACGCGTAAGGCCAAGCAGTCTCGTGCATGTGACAATCAGCATCTCTTGAAGGCGCTTGTCACGCTCTTTATATCTTGCACTCGTATCTATGGTTTTGAACGACCTTGAGCCTTTGGATCCTGCCTATGTTGCAGAGGTTCTATCCAAACCGCCATTCGTTACCGTAGATGGGGTCATCAATGTTAGAGATCTTGGACTTTACCCTTCAGAGACCTATCCAGGCCAAATCACTCGCCCCCAGGTGATGTATCGCTCAGCAGAGTTGTCTGGCGTCACCGACGAAGGTAAGAGCTCTTGTCCCAACCAGTGGACGGGATTTGACGAGATTATCTCAGGGAAACAACAGTTACAGGATCTCAACATCTCTAAGGTTTTCGATCTGCGGTCTGATGTGGAAATGCGCAAGTACGATACACCACAACCAGAAATCAGTGGTGTAGAGATTCTTCATATCCCTGTATTTCGTTCCGAGGACTACAGCCCAGAGACCATGGCCAAGTACGTGCGTGTTATTACTCGCTCCGGTGACTTCCCTATCCGCCAATTCATGTGATTCTTCTTTAGACGATACCAATTGTACGCTAGTGGCAAAACCGAGGTAACGCCTCTCCCGGATGCTGATACACACATGTGTGCTGATTCGGCCTCTAGGCGTTCATGGAGCTCTATTCCCAGATTCTTGAACACGCAGGCCCGTCTTTTGGCGCTATATTGCGCCACATAAGAGACAACCCTACTGAAGGATGTCTATTTCACTGTACCGCAGGAAAGGATAGAACTGGAATAATAGCTGCGATACTACTAAAGGTTATCTCGCTCCCTGCATATCGCATAATTTATACCTGATAGGAGAGGCACTGAATAGCTCGCCGGCGTGAACAACACAACAATAGCGGAGGACTACGCCTTGACCCGTATTGGACGCGAGCCAGCCCGCGAAATGATAATGGCTCGCCTCAGCAAGGAGCCTTTGTTTGCTTCTAATAATGAAGCTGCCCTCAACATGTTTACATGTCGGTAAGTTGAGACGATGACGTGCTTTATTGAAAAGAGACCTCATTGCAATCACAGGCATGGGACAATGGTTGCCTTTCTTCAACTCCTAGAAGATAAATATGGCGGCGTCGAAGCATACGTGAAACGTTATCTCAACTTAACTGACGATGATATACGCCTCATACGGAACAATATACTGGTTCCTAGTAGTTCTCGTCTGTAGAAAGGGTTGCGAATTGCGGGGACTATGGAAGTTATGCAGGGTATTCAGTAAAGCGCTTTAGGGTATAGATAATGTACGATATCGTCATAGGGCAACTCGAGAGGGGCCCTTTGTCATAAATCATTGGCGAGTCGAACTGATGTTTCTGCGTTGTTGCTGCAGCTTCTGCGCCGCAGTTCCGTTCAACAATGCACCTCCTACTCTGGCTCTAGGATTTAATGGTGACAGGGCCCCGCTTCTTCCTGGTATCGGGATATTGCCAGGATTCATTGGTACCTCGCCTGTTACCCGCCGTCGGAGGGGGGCGCGTCCAACAGTGGCGGGGCGAGCTCTGTCACCAGCTGTATTTCCCGATGCTTCAAGAGGTTTTTCGTTGTCTTCGAAATCAGAGTATGATGATGTATCTGTTCCCAGAGCCTGCCTCCTCGCCTTCTCGTGCTTGGCCTGAACAGAGCGGAAGTGTGACAAGAGATCCTGCCACTTGATTTCGTCTCGAGCAAGCTTTGATCTTGTAGCTAGAGGGCCGGGAGCACTGAAGCTTCTGTCAGTGACAGTGTTTGCATGAGGGAAGAAGACTTACGCTTTAGGAGCGATATGCAAGAAACCAGCGGAATTTACTGCATTCAACCGATTTCGCAGAGAGATAAAGGCTGAGCTTTGGGGAAGCAGCATCAGCAGCCCATAGAGACATTTAAAGAGATGCGGATATCTCTCAGGCTCCAAAAGCTGCAGTCGAATATCTAGAAATTGTTAAAATCTCTTTAACCACTGCCAAGCAAGGAATAATTACAGGTAAAGACCGGAGATTCGATAAGTTGTACGAGTTTGTCAATTTGAACAAGCATCTGCACTGTAATCTCGAGGTCCGCGCTAGCATTGGGTCAGGAATTTTGGGAGGCAGAAGCATGATCCTAGACATACAAAATATATAAGAGATTGGACGCATGTTCATACGCCTGTGCAAGGAGACAAAGGGAGAAGACAGCAACCGCGTTGTGGCACCATGACCGGTAAAGGGTCGTAAACAACGCTTGGCTATCTTGCTGGAGATCACAACGCGTCAACCTTATGATCTACAAGAAAACGAGGGACTGACCCGTGTCTCAAGGCTTTTGAGCCGTTTCCGGAAGTCTGCTAGCTCAGGTGATGTTATAAGGATGATATTCAGTTTTTGCACGATGACACTAGCAAACTCGAGGTCCTGTAACGTGTGATCAGCCAAATAAGACGCTCGCTGACGTGTTTACTCACATCCTCCTTCTCCAAGATTTCGGCAAAGGTGCGGTAGATCTTTTCTGTATTGAGGTTCAGGCAGAGTTGGCGAATGATTAAACTACCCCTGGTTTCTAAAAGTCGCCGGTCCGTGCTGAAAAGTTCAAGAAGGTTCATCATGAATGCTTTGAAGTAGTTCTCCTCGGAACTCGATGAGATCTGTGCCAGAAGTTGCAAGTCATGTTTGATCACCTAATTTATATGGTTAAGATAGTTAGATAGGTAAAAGGTGGGCAGAAAAACCCATTTACCTCCTCCGAGCTATCGGACAACGTCTTCAAAAGCGCTGGAAATGTTCCATCATCCATGGCAAGGATCTAATGTTTACATGCTCATATGTTACCCCAGCAAGGAGACCACAACGACAACGACAAACCTTCTTGGGAGCTTTCTGGTGAAGCATAATGAGCCATTTCAACGCAGACACCCGCGTCTCCTCGAATTCGCTCAAAAACTGAATGGTCAGTTCATTTACTGTCGCTTGATAATCAAATAGGTCCAGCTCCTCTGGAGGTGTTGGCAATGTGCCAGACGCAGCCATATGATTATTTGCATTTTGACTGGTGAAAGACGAAGGCGAATGTGGTCGACTAGGATCAGATGGCTGCGGCACAGCTTCTGAAGCACGGGGTGGCAAGTCTGTTGTCGTTGCTCGTGGTCTTTGCAGAGGAACTGCGGGAATCGTAGGAGATTCAGAAGGTGGGGAGACCTCTTGGGAAGAAGAAACTGTTGATTGTCTTGTCGAATTTGTTGCAGAAGGAGTTGGTGACCTTACAGCTCGAGGCGCAGGCTTTTCGGCCGCTGGGGCACGGGTCACTTCAGCAGGAGATGGCAAATTCTGAATGACAGTAAAGAGGAGCTTATTCGTTCGGTTGGCAGCGTGTTGGATCATGGCGACATGGTGCGCAAGGTTTGGGAGAATTGCGGGAATAAGGCGCGGTGTGAATGGAAACAGGACCTCGGGAATGAAGACTAAAAATTCTGCTAGCCATCTGAGAGCTGTTGATTGTTGGATTTCATCATCTAAAGAAGAGTTTAGGTATATTTAAAAGGGAGAGGAACTTGAAACTCACGTTCTCCAACAAGTTGTTGGATTAGAATTTCGACAATGGCTGCGTAGTCCACCTTGACACCTTGCCCAGGGATCCAAACTATAGATATAATTAAGTGCCCGGACGCATAATATAAAGTGATACCTTACCCCCTAGATCTCGGTCATCAATATTTGAAGCACCATCGTCCTTGGGGGCCAGAGATTCCCCATCGACGTTACCCGGGTTTTCGTTGTCGTTGATAAAAACAGCTTTCTCCGAAGTATCTAATGTGAGTTCTGGTAGCTTCTCCTGAACATCGACATGACGTAAAGATTCAGCGGGTGTTTGTGCCTTAGCAGCCTGCTCATCAAGTTGACGGCGCACAATTGCAACGTCACGTATTTCGCGCAGGAAGTCAGCTAGAAGGGTCTCGGTTGCAACGCGAACATCTTCTGTTGGATCAGAAAGATATTTCCTATAAACACACTGGAAGTTAGGTCCATCAATACATTGAATGCAAGGAAGACATACAAAAGCCCATCAAGGAATTCAGGAAGATAGGAAATGAGCTCTAACTCGGGCACGGAATCAAGAACATTAATCCAGGATACTAAGTAGCTCCGCGTAAAAGGGCTGACAACGTAGATTCGCTCGCGGAGAAGAGGAATAAAGTGTGCCAACGAAAATGCCTTCCTATCTCCTGAATGTTCATGGTCTGAACCACCATCAGGGTAAGGTATTAGGACGCCAGGAGGATCTTCACGTTCATCGCGAAGTTTCTCAGTTTCTGGATACAGTGGAATGTATACAGAAGCAGACTCTGCGACTATGTCTTTGAGAAGTCGATCCAGAAGTTCTGCACCGTTCTTGACTGAGAGCTCCGAATCGGCAGCAAGCTGGGATCGATTGTCATATGCGTGTCGCAGAGATTAGCTTCAAGCACTCACTTTGCTCAATGCATCAAAAATCTGGTTAAAGTAAACCAGTACCTCTCCTTTGGAAACCTTGGCGATGTTATATAGGCACTCTGCAGAGAAGTATCGAATCCGGTTTTCCGGATCGACGAAGCAATCGAGAAGAGGGTCGACGAACTTTTCCATGTAGGGAGCTATATCCACTCCAAGGGCTATTGCTGTACCTGCCAGCCCAATAAGACCTCCATTACGGACATGAAGCGGGTTCGCGTTGTTGTTAAACATCTCGACTAATTGGTCAATGATTTGGCTGATTCGGCGCTGGTCACCCGACTGGTGGCAGTCTCGTATCTGCCTGGGTTCATTTAAGGATGAATGGACGAAACTTAGATAAAGACCACCCACTTCTCGAGCTCAAGCGCTGCGGCCTTGCGTTTCTCGTAAATCTTGTCGATAAGCTGCTTCGAAATGCCAATATCTGTAGGCCAGTCAGATCCAAAAACCAAGCCATAATGAGGCTAGTCACAGACCCATGATGCCCTAAAGTTGAAAGCATGCAAGTGGACGGTGGTGAATAGGTTGAGAGTGACCTCAGCAGTGGCTGTGCAAGACACTTCTTGAAGATGAACGCGAAGGCAGCCTGGCCCGTAGCCTTGCTGCTCGTTACTCCCTTTGACCCATCTCTCCTCTCTCACGACTCTTGCCTATCAACTGTATTCTACGGGAACTACCAGCAAGGCAACACGACACTCAGTGTCCTGCGTCCAGATGCAGAATGTCTCGAATCCTGGACTTTGAATACAGTCGCGCCTTCAGCTCACATCACTGAAGCGACAAGGGATATACAGCAGCTTGTATGGATTCAAGAACAAGCAGTTGATATGTCTTTAAAGGGCCTGACGCGTTCTTTCAAAAACGAATTTGACGCCTTCCTGGATGCATTATCCGACAATTGGTCAATGCCCAACAGTATTGTTGGGACTTCGAATTCCGCACAAGAGGTCATGGAAGATCTACATCGCCAGCGCGAATACGAAGTCCTGTATCGGTCACCGACCGCTGCTTTGCTGTCCGTTGACCATGCCACAGCCAGTGTCATAGACACTCTTATGCCTTCATTTTGGAAGTCAAACCTTCTTCCGGCTGAGCCAATGCCTTTCGTACCAGTTCCGCCCTCGAGCTTGGGACATGCAGAGGAGGTCCTAGCCAACCTCAAATTTGATCCTGTCATAGCCGCTATTGTGGGGAACATATCAATCACCCAGATGACCAATGACATTCGTTTCCTGACTGGAGAAGACGAAAGATCCGGAATAGTATCCAGGCATTCATTTTCTCCCGGTGCTCGCACCGCTGCAGCTTGGTTGAAAGACCGGTTTGAAGATACGGGTGCCGCCTGCGAGCTGAAACCCTTCCTCCCTGGTTTTGCTCCCAACGTCGTTTGGTAGGCAATTAACTATAATTCTATAAACATTATTTAATGAAGCTGCTTCAGCCGATACCCTTCATTGGTTGACACAAATGCTACCGTCCTATTCAGCGCACACTACGACAGCCGTGGCTCTTTTGGAAGCCTTCGCGCCCCCGGTGCTGATGACGATGGTTCTGGAACCGTGGCCCTCTTATCGATAGCTAGGACAATTAAGCGCAAAGGAATCAAGTTCCATAACAATGTTGAACTCGTTGCATTTGCGGGAGAGGAACAGGGCCTCCTTGGTTCCAAAGCCTATGCCCGTGAGCCAAGACGTATCTTAGGTATATTCTGGTACTCAGTCTTCTAGGTGAACTCAGGGAAGCTGGTGCCAATATCACTGTCATGGTCCAAGCAGATATGCTTGCTTTCCGATCGCCGGGAGAGCCACCTCAGCTTGGTCTGCCAGACATGTATGTGTTTCAATATTTATTTGAAATTGCTTCCCTGATATAATACGTAGCATTGGTTCTCCGGTCGTTACACAACTAGTTGCCAATGTCTCCGCGATCTATAGCCCCGAGCTGCGCGTTGGTTTCACACCTGTGAGTTTCCAACTTGATTCGTTCACTAATTCTACGGTGGTTCAATTTTTTTTCTATAATAGGCTTGTTGCAGTGACCATCAGGTTCGTGACTCAAACATCCTTTCTGCCTGGCATTAATAATTGCTTTGCTAGTCCTTCCACGAACAAGGATTTCCTGCTACACAGGTCTTCGAACGAGCTGGACCAAGTGCGTACTATTCATTCGATGCCTGACGTCTTTGACTGACGGATAACTAGTCGCCGATCCCATGTATCACAACTCTGGTAACACCGTTGATCTGCGAATTTGCCCCCTCTAGCTTTTGCTAACTGCTCGAATATTAGGTGATTTGAGTCAACGTTTAGGATACGACTTCGATCAACTCAGGTCTATCGCCAAAGTGCAGGTTCGTTACCCCCTTCACTCCAACATCTGGACGCTCTAATTGAGATCTACCTCAGTTTGCGACGTTGCTTCATACGGCTGGCTATGAGGTATCTGAATAAATAAATTAGACACCTATGATTATTTGTATTTAAGCTTTGCCGCTTACAATGATAACAATGATTAATTTCACACTGGTGCAGCCCTTCCCACTTACATCGAGCACTTATAATGTATATTTCGGATAGGACATTACACTTGCGCAAAACAAATACATAACATGAACATGCAGTCCTGCCGCTCCTGCGACTCTCCGAGTCTGCAGTTATTTCCAAGACACAGGTTACTAGAACCCTACTGATTGGCGAATCGAGTTGACGAGGATGTTGTTGTAGTCACCACCAACCTCCCACATAGCGAATCCTCCCAGGCCCTTTGATTTGATAAAAGAGCCCTTCGCTGCAAATGACTAATTGTATGGTCAATAAAATATTAAAGCAAGATAGAAACAATACAGACTTTTGCATTGTCGTAAGACACCATGACTTCTGTCTTCGGATTGTAGACATATGGCTAAAGGAGACTTCATTAGGTAAAATATATTTTTAAACGGACAAAAACTCACGGTCTGGCTGCATGTGTCATACGATGAAACAATCCCGTTCTTCACGTCCACGCTTCCATCCTGGTTGAGGAAACCGTTCGAAATCAAGCCCCAAAAGTTGAAGATGCCTCCTTGATTTTGTTGGTTCCCACAAACATCTACACCAGGTTGGTCATCCCACGCGTCGCCGGCGGGGTGAATAGATGAACTGAATTCGGGATAACTTGCCAGGACTGTCGTTGAACCCGATTTGTATGCACTGGCTTTGGGAACAGAGAAGGCGTGACCATAACTCGGAACGCCGAGGACAATCTGGTGGGTCGGAAAACCAGCTTTCGACCACTTGGCAACCGCAGATACTGCAGATCCAACTTGTTTCGCACTGGCTGCACAGGTGTCATTCAGAGGCGCGTTTGGGCCAACTGTTGGGCTCCATGGACCCCAGACGTCGTAATTCATAACGGCAACCCAGTTCAAGACTTTGGCGAAATGCGAGACGTCCGAGGATGGATTCCCGGTTGCATCCATGAATGGTGCAATAGCTGTCGCGGCTGTGAGGATCAGAGTCTTTCCGAAAGAATCTGCGCGCATAAGTTGAAGTAGACTAAGGAAGTTGGCCGTGTCACTGGAGCTGACGACGTTGCAGCCAATTCCTTGGTTATTGGGATACTCCCAGCTAGCAAAAAAAAAAAAAACAGCTCAGACAACCCCAAAAATCGGGAAGTGAAGAGCGTACTCAAAGTCAATGCCATCTAATTGATACTTTTTCGCGAATGCCAAAATTGTCTTCGCAAATTTAGTTCGATTCCCGAAAGTGGCAACGTTCGACGAGTAGAAGCGCGATCCCGTCCAGCCGCCAATCGAAACGAGAGCCTTAACTTTCTAAACGAACATCAACTAGGGCACAATTATATGAGGTTCCAGATTCATTCACATTTTTATGCGCCTCGGACACAAATTTCGGCAGCTGTCCTGGGTCAGAACCGTTCAAGTCGAGTGTATTGACATCTGGAGCTGTCTCTCTACAAAGAGGGCGCAATGAGATGAGCATAGCAAATCTAGATGCAGGCACTCACGCAAATGAGTAGGTCATATGCGTATATTTATCCCAAGTTATGTTTGAAAGAGGAAATCCTTCATCCAGGTGCCAGCCCGCCAGCCACCCGGTTGCGACTTTGCTCGAAGGCGAAGCAACAGGAGAACAGATGACTGAAACAGCAAGGATCGAAAGGCCAGCAATGCTCTTTGGCAAAAACATGGGTGGTAGAGAGCGTGAACGAGAGAGAAAAGACCTTTTTAAGTTGTCAGCCTATCGAAAAGTTAGAAAGAAGGATGAAAACTGACAGTAAATGGCTGACAGGCAGTCACCGGTCAGGGACGAGAGTCTTCTATTTTTCTCGACTTCAGATATTGGGTTATATATCACGAACATCTCCATTCTCGGCCATTTTGTTCTCCGTCACTGGTGAGACACTGCCAACTGTCATCCAAATCAGTTGATTGATGAATGTTTGCTCCACTTCTGCACCCGCATGACCATGTATATTCACTTGCAGGAGCCCGAGTTCCCAGTTCAGTAACAGCCAAATGGACCGTGATGCTCTCGAGGTTTGTTGAGAGTCACTTAGTCTTTGCCTAACTTGTAAGTATCAGAACTTGCAGTGACATGATACCAATGATATCATGTGATGTGACAAGTCGTGTCAACAGATGTCAAGAACAGAGAAAAAGAGAAGTTAGTATTTACGTATTATCATATCTACATTACGCTCCGTGAGTTTAGGCTGCCCCCTTATCCATGACCACAGTCTTTCCCGCTTTCTCAACAACAGCAAGCCTATGCTTCTGAATCGAGGCTTTCACGGGATTGGGACTTGCGAAGATTTCGTCCAACTCCTCACTAGATTCTTCGCATGAGCATCAGGCCTCAGGTTGACGTACAAGATACTTACAGGGTGCGTCACTTGGTCTCCACAGCGAAAAAGTAGATCACGACGCATTCGAAGAGATCCCATGCGATATACACAATGTAGTATTTCCAGGTGATCTTGCCCAATGCAGTTGGCCCAGCGTAGGTATTGACAAATGAAGCGCAGCTAACGGCAAAGGCGTACAAAGCCATGCCTTTGGCGCTAAGAAGAAACCTTTAACTGATGTTCGATCAACACAAGGCGCACTTGACGTACCGAGTGTTGTACTCGAGACATTCAGCGGGATAGAGGGCTTGCAAGGGAGTATATGCCATGCTATAGAAGAAACCGAAGAGGACTTTAACGAGCAACTCAAGTCAGTCAACGTCCAAGAAAGCGGCATCGATCGATCCACTCACAGATGAAGGCTGTGGCAGCGTTGGCACCGATTACATTGGCACCAGTGTTACCGAACTTGGCGGTACATCCAGTTACAACTGCCAACATTCCAGAGGCAACTAGAGTTCCCCAAAACTACATAGTGCGTCTGCCAACTTTATCAGTGAGCGCAGTACCGATCAGAGCACCACCAGCTGAGATGAGAGTGTTGGCAAAGTTCAGGACTAAACGGTGATCCTGCGAATCTACACCAGCATTCTGGAACAGGATGGTCAGGAAATAACCAAGGCCGTTTCCGGACCATTGCTGAAGAAACTCTAGTAAATGATCATGGAGATCTGAGAAGTTTACGGTTGAAGCCGCACCCCGAAGAAGCCCGTAAGCAACATCATGTACGTCCTATAGCGAGCATTGGGCGTATGGAA